>OX596382.1:53482421-54682421 GCA_951394425.1 Tipula unca | reverse complement strand
ATACATATTTGTTTTGGGTCTCATATTTGTGCTGAATTGATTATCCATAACCCGTATATATACATCCTGACCTGATCTCTATAATTGAATACGAGATTATCGGTTTGGATATATGTATGTATATGTATGTACAATAAGTCATACATGCAAAATAATAAACAAAACTATTTGTGCAGGATGGTGTATCATTTTAACCTAAACCCTATGTAGAATGTACATACATACATACATATAATATAACAATTGTATAGAACAAGGTGTAACTATATATGAATGCTTTTTTTATGCTATTTGTATTTTACAATTATTTAATTAAATAAAACACATCAGAACAATTCTAGTTTCCATTAATAGCCAACTATAATACTATTGTATACAATTATGTATGTACAACTCTATACTATATATCAATGATGAATTCAAAACTACTAATTGGATTTGTGAAAATTCAATCAATTGCATATAGATATACTAAACATTGCATTGTTATGATAAACACAATAAAATGTTTATGCAATGTAATTCATTGTTTCAATAATTACCGATATAAGGATTGAACTATACGTTAGTAGGTTATTCGCGTGTACATGCATAATACATTATCGTATCACACTAATAAAAATACAGCAGGATATTTATTGAATGTACCGAAGAGTTCGTTGATCACAGTTCCATTCTCAAACTACTTGTTGTTTAAGTGTCAAACTCCCAGCAAAATTGCTTAAATTGTGTAATCCTTCAAAATTCCATTTCCGTTGTAAATTGTTACGCCATACTAAATCTCCTACTTTGAAACAACTGTTGTTTACTCGCACGTCACTCCGGGTCCTTTATTCGGTTACCTATCACTCGTATTTTCTCCTGTAGGTGGTTCCAGGCAGAATTTCTCAGCCGGCTAGCAACAGTGGTTGAGGGGTGGTTCTTTCTGGACCCCAGGAGAGCTTGATTTTGCTGCTTATATTAGCGTTGGTCCAGCCTTGGATGTATTACGCTACCATTTGCCTCTAGTGAAACCAACAAAAATAACTTTACTTACCCATTCTGAGATAATACCCGAAGCAAAAAAATTATAAAGTAAACAAAATTTATTTAAAAGGAAGAAAAATATAAAATTATTGAATTAATAAAAAGATGTAAAATTTCACTGATAACAAAACAAAATTTTATTTTTATATTTAAACTAAAATTAATTACCCAACACCAAAAAAAAATTACTATACTAATAATAATAATAATGAATATTTTACTAAAAAAACTAAACTTAACCTAAGATGAAATATATAAAACAAAACGACTAAGTTCTAACTCTTTATATTTACTTTACATAATTATCTCGTTGCAGATCCGTTTTATTTTTTTTATTTGTTTATTATAATTTTGTGATTAGTTTTTTTTTTATTAAGTTATAATTATTAGTTTTAATTTTTTTCTTGTATTATATGTCTTTAATTATATATATTTAGCTTAAATGTTCTTTTTTTTTTGTTTCAATTTTTTATTTATTTACGTATATTTATGTTTTTATTTTTTTGTTCCAAAAAAAAAACATATATGTTCGGCACACAATTTTCACTCATTGTCCATTTTTTTTAGAAGGAAAATCAAATTGTTATTATTATTATTTTAAGTACATTTTTATTTATTTTTTTTTTGTTTCACTTAGATTGTTTTTTTATTTTATTTTTTTTATTATTACATACTCGTATCTTACATTTAATTTTATTTTTAGTTTTATATTTCTAGTTTTAATTAATATTTTTATATTTATTTATATATATATTTTTTAAATTATTTAATTTGATGATCTCGACCATCGTTCTCCTCGTTGTCCAAAACTTGTCTTTTTTTTTTTTTTTTTTTCCACATCCGGCATCATCATCTCCATTCCCAATGTTTACCATTACAATACAGGGTTTTACAATACAGGTTTTATAATACAGGGATTTTTTTATTTTATTTATTACAAGAGGCAAAACAATAATAACATCAGCGTTTTATTTATTTACGCCATACTATAATCAGTTCAATAATTTTTTTTATTTTTATTATTTTCAATAGTTACGTCCGTTACAAAGTTTCTTCTCGAAGCCTAGAACTTTCTCTTCTAAATTTTGCTTTTCCTCATTCCCATCGAAAACTTTCTGTTCCAACCCTTGGCTGTCCTTTTGTAATTTCTGTTCAATTTGCTCTACTTCTTCATGTAAATTGGTATACATCTCTTAACATTTCTCGTCCATTTTGTTATTTATTTCACCCACTAACTGTTTAATTTCCTTCATGTCTTGTTTATTTGACTGTTCTATTTTCGTGATGATGAAGTGTAATTAACTGCGTCATATCGAAATTTCTCGATTGTGCCCGTTTCAACCACTGCACCCTAATCTTCTACGTCCTCTTCTGCGTGGTCGGAAAATGTCGATTCGTCAAAATTGTAACTAGCCGGATCAATACCATACCGACCCTAGACAAACCACGCCGCACCAACTCCTCTTTTAAATCGGAAATCTTTAACTCCTCTAGAATCATCTCTTTTAATTCACAATTCCACCGATGTCACCAATTGTTACGTTTTTGTCCTGTTAAACAAGGTTCGATCACTGGTTGTGAATAAAACAAACGATGTAAATTCTAGATCTCACTAAATTTATTTATTACCAAATACATAAGTACACTGAGCACTTATTTAATTAATTCACTTGTTCACTTAATTATTTAACTTCACAATAATTACTTTATTTCGCTTTAATAACACTGTATTACATTTTATAAACACTTTTTTTTTTTTTTTTTTTTTAAAAAGGACTTGGCATAGACACTTCTACGGTCCATAGCCTTACCTTACATTCATACAACATTCATTCATCCATTCATTCATCCCATTCACACAAGTACAGTTTACCACCTGCGCATTGCATAGCTCCATGTCACCCTGTACAGTGACATGGAAGATGGATCGGCCCATGAGTTCTACATTCCAACAGAGGGTCATAGATGTTTTCAATTTAATCACCGATCGTAATCGGGAGATGAAAAATCCCTTTTGCATCACGCCTCTGTTGGGATTCGAACCCGGTACCTCCCGATCCAAACGACGCAGCTTTAACCACTGCGCTATTTGCTCGGTTATAAACACTTAACTTCACTGTATCCTTTTTATTACTATTAGCGGTTAACACGGTTAAAACACAACTAATTTACTCCTAAATGTTTATCTCGTATTTATACCAAGATTTTAACCTTCTAGAAATGATTTTAACCTTCACAATATTCGAGAGTGTCTAGACTAGTCTAAACACATCTACTTTCTAACAGTTTTACATTTATGGTTGTGTCGCTACTGAAATAGTGATGTCGCCCGATCGTAACAATATTGTTACGATCGTGGCGACATCTATGTTTGAATAGCGACACTATCGTTAATGTAAAATTGTTATAAAGTAGAACAGTAGAGGTGTCTAGACTTATCTAGACTAGAGTGTGTTCTAGAATTTACATCGTTTGTTTTATTCACAATCCAGTGATCGAACCTTGAATTTGACAAGGCAAAAACGTAACAATTGGTGACAGCGGTGGGATTGTGAATTAAAAGATGATTCTAGACGAATTGAAGATTTCCGATTTAAAGGAAGAGTTGGAGCGACGTGGTTTGTCAACGGTCGGTCAGAAAAATGTATTGAAGCAACGATTACTTCAAGCATTAGAGCTGGAGGGTAATGATCCGGCTAGTTATAATTTTGATGAATCGACATTTTCCGACCACGCAGAAGGGGACTAAGAGAATGGAGAAAGTAAAGAGGTGGTAGTGGAGGTTGCAGCGGTACCTTCTGGAAATTTCGATATGGCGCAGTTAATGGCTGCTATTCAACAGTCCAATTTGGAAATGAAACAGTCCAATTTGAAAATGTAACAGTCAATAGAAAAGTCAGTTGAAAAGTCCAGTAGCCAATTAAATCAGGAAATGAAAGAAATTAAACAGTCCAATCAGCGCATGGAGCAGTCAGTGGGCGGGATCAATAACAAAATGGACGAGAAATTCAATGAAATGTATATCAATTTACATGAAGAAGTAGAGCAAATTGAACAAAAATTACAAAAGGACATCCAAGGGTTGGAGCAGAAAGTTATTGACGGCAACGGAAAAATACAAACAGATATGGAAGAATTACAAGAGAAAGTTCGAGGCTTCGAGAAGAAACTTCTATGTATAGAGGTTAACGGACCAGCATCGCCAGTAGCTCAGCCAATTCAAGCAATGAAATTTAAGCCACCGATATTTGATGGTACAACATCGTTTGCGGTTTTCAAATTTCAATTTGAGACAACGGTTAACCAAAATGGGTGGAATGACGCAAATCGGGGAATAGCATTAATAGTGGCTCTAAAAGGAGAAGCGGCTGAAACACTGCAGACTATTCCGCAGTATGACCGTAGTAATTACAACGAAATAATGAAGGCGCTGGATCGGAAGTATGGAAGTGACCATAAGCGAGAGATGTATCGTATGGAGTTGAAGAGCCGATGTCAAAAGATCGGAGAGACTCTTCAAGAATATTCCGCAGCAGTCGAGCGGCTAGTGCATTTGGCACATGTGAATACATCTCCCGATTACATGGAGAGGATTAAGATAGACGCATTCATCGATGGAATACGGGATCCGGAAACACGTAAAGCAGTGATGTTATCACCAAAGGCTACTTTTGCCGAGACCATCGCATGTGCTTTAATAAATGAAACTGCGCAGGCTATCATAAAACCGTCGCTTAAGGTTCGACGAGTAGAAATGGATGGCAGCACCAACGTCGAGCGGTCGGTTCCAAGATACAGAGAGGGTGGTAGCATAATAAAATGTTGGACATGTGACAAAATGGGTCATATGTCGAGAGACTGTAAAGAAGGAAAATGGAGACGTACAAGATCGCGATCTCCAATGCAACGACGAGTATTAAGTAGAGAGCGAACGTTGGTCAAGGAAGATGGCCAAGAACGAAAGGAGTCGTTAAACTACAACGAGTCAGCCTAAAGGGGCAGAAGCTGACTCCCACAACCAATTGCCCCATAACCGCCATCCCTATTTCGAGATTGGGACGGGTCGATGACAGCTTAACAATTAAAGGAAGTATTGACGGGAAGACCTGTGTTATTACCCTGGATACAGGAGCGGCGCGCACGTTTGTCCGTGAGGATCTAGTAAAGGGAAGAGTACTACCAGCCAATGAGTTAAAATTACGTACAACCACAGGAGAGAGCGCAGACATAAATAAAACATCGGGAATAGCTGCCACCGAATTCGGAAACAATTGTGTGGGGGAGATTGGAGGGAGGTTCTGGGCCACCCAGGTTGTGGGTTGTAGAAGCCAGTGAAGAAGAAAGCGAGACCAAAGGAATTATGATAAGGAGGACGTTAGTAAAATCAGATAACGAATGTAGGATACCGATTAGGACTCTAAATCTCTCGGAAAAGACAAAAACAATTAAGAAAGGAACTGTTATTGGTAAATGTGAACAGGTGTCAACGATAATGAAATGTGAGCAGAAAAATCCGATTAGAAACATCGATACACAAGGACAAAAGCAAATAGTAGAACACCTCATGCAGAAATGGACTGGGGATCTTACCACGAACCAGAAAAATTCAGCACGACAACTGTTCGAACAGTATAAGTCGATATTTTGCAGTACACCGGATAATAATGGAAGGGCTAACATGGTGAAACATCAAATTGATACCGGAACGGAGACACCTATACGCCAAGCACCGAGAAGGCTACCTTTAGCAAAACGAGAAGAGGTGGACCGAATGGTAACGGACATGCAGGCAGCTGGAGTGATTGAATCATCAACCAGTCCATGGAGTTCACCTGTAGTATTAGCAAAGAAGATATACTAATAGAAGCACTATTTGTATGAGAGAAATATACCCAAATAAAATAATTTCATATTATTTAAATTTTGTTTTTGCAATTTTACGAGATACTATAACAATTTCGTCATGTCTCTTTCTTGCATTTACATTTTGAATAACACAGCAAAATAAAAAATAATAGTGAGCCAATTGGTTGACGAAAAGATATTTCATAAAAAATAACATTTTAATGAATTATATTGTATTGGTATTGGTGGCAAATAGATCACAACAATAGACCAACAAAACATTTCAAAACGCAATTTGATGTTGATTTTCTTTGGTTTTACAAAAAATATCAATTATTTTCTTGCCAATCGAAAACGAAATATAATTGATTATTTTTTGTCATTGTGTTGGTATTTTGACATTTTGTTTTCTGTCAGTTTAATGTGAATTTCATGTGAATGAAATAAATATAATGAATCTTTTTGTGTTTTATTTATTATAATCTATCTATGTATTATTTATAATTTATATGTAATATTTTTGCTTTAAATTTTAAAAACTAGAAGAAATTCGATTGCGTTTTACTTCGCCCAAATGCTTCAATACATGGTCAGTTTTTTCTCCCGAGTTATCAGTTGAATCATTTTGTTCTGTCGATGTTATCTGCTGATCTTGTGTACGATCTGAGGTAATGTTTGATGCCTCATCCCATAAATCGCCACTGTCAATGCAGACTACCGCGTCAACAAAATTATGGACAACTATTATGCACAAATTATTATAACCACACAGCAAGAAAACCATTGAATTGACATAAAAATGGCAAGACGTCTATTTGTCATATTTGACATTTCTATTTTTCAATGTAGTGGTAGTAGATTATAGAAAAAATCATGATTTGAAAAAATTGATTATACATCAAAAAATAATCAATTATTTTCACCAAAGAAAATTGAAATACTGAAAAATATCAATTATTTGTCAAAATAATCAATTATTTTTAACCAAGGAAAATCGACATGAGTTATTTTCAGAATTGTTACAGTACAGCACTCATACATGTTATATTAAGATGTACGATTTATATGCGAGTATATATTTATTTTGGGGTCTATACTGTATATAAGCAAAATATCAACATAAGAAATTATAATAAATCGGATAAAGTTATCCCTACGACCCTACCTTCCTCGATTGTGTTTTAATTTTAAATAATGAAATGAAAACAAACATTTTTTTAATTTTTTTATTGTTTTCAATCAACCTGTGAAAAGAAGGAAGGTATTTCGTTTGTTACTATTATATTGATATTTTAGTTATATACAGTATAGGCATCAAAATCCCCTTATGATAACATGGAATAGCGCAATGAAAATTGTACATTTCCATATAATGTATGAGTTCTGCACTGTAAAACTTCTGAAAATAAAATAGACTTGTGTTGTGAAAAGTTGTTGTTGCGTTGGTCTAAACAATTTGATATTTTCAAGTTTATTTCATCAATGAAAATCGTATTGTAAGAGAAGATCGATGAATGAGTATTTTGATTTTCACTTTTAGGAATATATTTACGCAAAACCGTCTATAGGTTACTTCCGGCTTGTATCTATAGAAGTATAGACTGTTTCTCTAGTTTAGGGGTAAAATTAAAAGCATCTTTTGATTTTACGAAAATTGTTCTTCAAATACTTAACGTAATCTGTTGTTTTATTATTTTGCAAAGTGAAAAATAATCAAGGGTGGATTCATTTGAAAGATAAATGTTAAATTGAGTCGACACGATTGTCACAGCCGCGACTTCTCTTTTGAGAAACAGTCTTCCTGATAAGTTTGGAAAATACCCACATTTTAAAGAAAAAAGAAAATTTATCCAACGAAATAGCCTAACAAAAACCAAAATTATAGAATAAAAAACTAAATTTTTGGTTTTTTGTCTGAAATAAGACGATTCATTAATAATATTAGAGGATTATATCGTCTTAATTTCTGTTGTAATGAAATATTTATAAATATTTTTGGTCTGTACAAATAAAAAATAAATAAAATTAGAAAACAGAAAATGTTCCTATTGTTTTTTTCGATCAATGCAAGATTTTGCTATATGCATAAAAAATATATCGTCGGCGAAGAAAATGCGTGTCAAGTAGAAAACATTTATTTGTGTGAATCAAAAAATAATATATAGACGGACGATGCGTATGATTTTTTTTAGAAAAAAAAATTACGATCATATACAGTTTTTTGTAAATATTTATTTTGAACAATACATGCATAATCCTTTTATAAAATAAAGTTCATTAATATATGTATAGCATATTGTCTATATATATCACTAATAGGTAACTGGAAATATGTGATTAATTATGTACTGATTAACAAGACATTCACTGCTTCAAAATTATGTGAATTGATTAAAAAAAATATAATCGTATGTCATGAAAAAATTGGGTTAAACTACATAATGTTAACATGTGATCAAGGGGCGGGCCATAAATGTGCAAGCATATAAGCGGCTCGGTATCACATTCTTATTTTATATTAGCTGGCAAAAAAGTTTTTGCACAATACGATCTTACACACATCATTAAATCGACCAGAAATGCATTTGTTAGTATGTAACAAAATTTCACATAGTGAAATTGGAGTAGCTGATATAAATCAGAAAAATTGTCGAACGAGATGCAATCAACAAATGTAACTTATTACCTCAGTTCGGCCGGAAACACTTATACCCAAATTCGTTTGAAAAAATGAACGTTTCGTTGGCCGTACAATTATTAAGTAACACCGTAAGCTGCCCAATTCGAGTCGTGGTACAAACGTGTCCAGAAATTTGAAGTACATCTTTGGAAAATGCATTATATCAACATCCAAATTTGAGGAAAGATTTAACAACATTTTTGATTGTTTAAATTGCCGAAATTTCAACTCTATACCGCTTTTCGAACAACCATTAAAGTAAGGAAACGATGTATATAATTTAGTAGAGAGTTTAGGTTTTCTAAGCAAATTAAAAATAATTTTTAAAAATGAAAATTATTTCAAATTTATTAAAGGCATTGAGCTTACTATTAACGCTCAGATAATTTTAATCGACCATTTAACATTAAGCGATGGTATATAGAATTTATTTTGACAGGAAAAATAAATCAAAACGGCCTAGAAATTTGTTTCTCTCAATTGCGCGGTATGGGTGGTTTTAATTACACAAATATAATTGTTACTAAACTCTTATTTAATTCAGAGTATTCCAATTGCTTGGCAGATGACGGCAACATGATAGAATTAGAATTGGACAATTTTCAACATCTATACAAAGAATGTTTAGTACAAGAATGCGAGTCTGAAGACGTTTCAGTTCAGGATGAATATTTAAACCTCCATCATCTTAATTGCGATGACCAAATTATTAAACAAAATGCTATTTCATACTACGCTGCGGGTATTGTGCATTCAAAAAAATTAATTGTAGTGAGTATCGAACTAAGTTGATTAAAGAAAATGATGAAATACCAGCGATCTCTGATACTTTTGTAGTAGAAAAAAATGTCCAGAGATCTTCAAATTTTGGTTCTTTGAAAGCGCCGACATACTGTTGTACGCTGATGTTGCAAATACTTGTTTAAAAATATTTGATCAAAAAATTTAAAAAGGAATGTCATTTATCAAATATTTGTGTACGAGCAACTGAAACCTGCATAAATGTTATTAAACGAGATTTCCCGGGGATTATGCCTTCAGAAGAACCGTGTTGTGAACACTTGAAAACCTTAATTAAGTTTTTTATTCTTGTGTTAATATAAAAAAATGCTAAATGGTCTCTTTTAAAAGGCCAATTTTATAAAACAAACAACAAAAATAAAGGTACATCAATGTTAGCTCCAATACATGCTTCAAAAATATTAAAAATTTTGAACAATTAAAAAATAAATTCAATTGAGCATAAATCAAACAAATTTCTTTTTTCTTTTAATGAGGTGCTTTTCAAGACTTGTCAGGAAGACTGTTTCTCAAAAGAGTCGCGGCTGTGACAATCGTGTGAACTCAATTAAACATTTATCTTTCAAATGAATCCACCCTTGATTATTTTTCACTTTGCAAAATAATAAAACAACAGATTACGTTAAGTATTTGAAGAACAATTTTCGTAAAATCAAAAGATGCTTTTAATTTTACCCCTAAACTAGAGACACAGTCTATACTTCTATAGATACAAGCCGGAAGTAACCTATAGACGGTTTTGCGTAAATATATTCCTAAAAGTGAAAATCAAAATACTCATTCATCGATCTTCTCTTACAATACGATTTTCATTGATGAAATAAACTTGAAAATATCAAATTGTTTAAACCAACGCAACAACAACTTTTCACAACACAAGTCTATTTTATTTTCAGAAGTTTTACAGTGCAGAACTCATACATTATATGGAAATGTACAATTTTCATTGCGCTATTCCATGTTATCATAAGGGGATTTTGATGCCTATACTGTATATAACTAAAATATCAATATAATAGTAACAAACGAAATACCTTCCTTCTTTTCACAGGTTGATTGAAAACAATAAAAAAATTAAAAAAATGTTTGTTTTCATTTCATTATTTAAAATTAAAACACAATCGAGGAAGGTAGGGTCGTAGGGATAACTTTATCCGATTTATTATAATTTCTTATGTTGATATTTTGCTTATATACAGTATAGACCCCAAAATAAATATATACTCGCATATAAATCGTACATCTCAATATAACATGTATGAGTGCTGTACTGTAACAATTCTGAAAATAACTCATGTCGATTTTCCTTGGTTAAAAATAATTGATTATTTTGACAAATAATTGATATTTTTCAGTATTTCAATTTTCTTTGGTGAAAATAATTGATTATTTTTTGATGTATAATCAATTTTTTCAAATCATGATTTTTTCTATAATCTACTACCACTACATTGAAAAATAGAAATGTCAAATATGACAAATAGACGTCTTGCCATTTTTATGTCAATTCAATGGTTTTCTTGCTGTGTGGTTATAATAATTTGTGCATAATAGTTGTCCATAATTTTGTTGACGCGGTAGTCTGCATTGACAGTGGCGATTTATGGGATGAGGCATCAAACATTACCTAAGATCGTACACAAGATCAGCAGATAACATCGACAGAACAAAATGATTCAACTGATAACTCGGGAGAAAAAACTGACCATGTATTGAAGCATTTGGGCGAAGTAAAACGCAATCGAATTTCTTCTAGTTTTTAAAATTTAAAGCAAAAATATTACATATAAATTATAAATAATACATAGATAGATTATAATAAATAAAACACAAAAAGATTCATTATATTTATTTCATTCACATGAAATTCACATTAAACTGACAGAAAACAAAATGTCAAAATACCAACACAATGACAAAAAATAATCAATTATATTTCGTTTTCGATTGGCAAGAAAATAATTGATATTTTTTGTAAAACCAAAGAAAATCAACATCAAATTGCGTTTTGAAATGTTTTGTTGGTCTATTGTTGTGATCTATTTGCCACCAATACCAATACAATATAATTCATTAAAATGTTATTTTTTATGAAATATCTTTTCGTCAACCAATTGGCTCACTATTATTTTTTATTTTGCTGTGTTATTCAAAATGTAAATGCAAGAAAGAGACATGACGAAATTGTTATAGTATCTCGTAAAATTGCAAAAACAAAATTTAAATAATATGAAATTATTTTATTTGGGTATATTTCTCTCATACAAATAGTGCTTCTATTAGTATATCTTCTTTGGTATTAGTCCAAAGGAAGGATGGGAAATTGCGCTTTTGTGTCGATTACCGAAAGCTAAATTCAGTAACGAAAAAGGATAGCTACCCATTACCAAGGATCGATGACACGTTAGACACATTGTCAGGTGCTAGAATGTTTTCAACATTGGACCTGCAAAGCGGGTATTGGCAGGTGGAAGTCCAAGAGCAAGATCGTGAAAAAACGGCGTTCAGTGTGGGTAATAGGCTATGGCAGTTTAACGTGATGCCATTTGGATTATGTAATGGCGCGGCAACTTTTGAACGACTTATGGAGCGCGTGTTAAAGGGACTGCACTGGAAGACTTGCCTCGTGTATTTGGATGACATCATTGTTATGGGAAAGGATTTCGAAGAACACTTAACAAATTTGTCAGAGGTATGGAAGCGATTACAATCAGCCGGTTTAAAGTTAAATCCGAAGAAGTGTTCATTATTCAGAACGGAGGTAAAATTTTTGGGGCACAAGGTAACGACCAATGGAATCCACACCGATGAGGACAAAATATCAGCGGTAAAGGACTGGCCAAGACCTAAAAATTTACGGGAATTATGGAGCTTCCTCGGATTGTGCACTTATTATAGGCGATTTGTGCCAGGATTTGCCAATGTAGCAAAGAGCTTACATGATTTGATCCGGAAGAACAGGGCATTTGAATGGAATGACGAGCAAGAGTGCCTAAGTCTAGAATTGCCGAGATATTGAAGGAGTATCACGGAGGGGCAAGTGGGGGTCATCTGGGAATTAATAAAACACTTGCCAAAATACGTCAACGTTTTTACTGGTCAGGATGTAGGCAATCTGTAGTGGAGTGGTGCCAAAGATGTGATCAATGTGCGCGGTAAAAGATCCTGCACGAAAAAGTCGGGGAGCAATGCAGCAATATAACGTTGGAGCGCCGTTTGAAAGGATCGCAATGGATGTGGCAGGACCATTCTGGACTACGGATGTTGGTAACAAATATGTGCCCAGTATGTAACCACGATAGCTGACGCCGTTGTGAATAATTGGATAAGTCGTTTTGGAGTACCAATGGAGATTCACACAGATCAAGGAAGAAATTTTGAGTCAGTTGTATTTCAGGAAGTCTGTCAGTTACTCGGTATAAATAAAACAAGAACAACGCCTTTGCATCCACAGTCGGATGGTATGGTGGAAAGATTCAACGGGACGTTGGAGAAATATTTAGCAAAGGTCGTGGATAATGATCAACGCAACTGGAATCGACATATTCCGATGTTCCTGATGGCGTATCGATCAGCAGTACATGACTCAACGGGAATCACACCAGCGAGAATCCTTTTTGGAAATAATCTGCGATTACCCGGAGATCTAAAGTTTGGAGCTGTTCCGTCATCAGCTTTAGATAGACAGAATTATGTTGACCAGATGAGAGGAGAACTTGATGAGATACACCAGTTTGTACGAGAGAGGATACGAGTATCAAGTGACCGGATGAAGGCTCGATATGACATACGAGCAAATAATAAAGGTTTCGAAGAAGGAGAGTTAGTATGGCTTTACAACCCACAACGGAAGAAGGGTTTCTGACCAAAGCTGCAACCTTCATGGGAAGGGCCGTATACCATCATCACCAAAATAAATGACGTGGTCTACCGGATCAAGAAAGGGCAGCGAGGAAAGTTGAAGGTGGTGCATATAGAGCGATTAGCGATCTACAGGGGTAGTGAGTTGGATCCTGTTCGGGACGAATCAGGATTAGGTAGGGGGTAATGTTACGATCGTGGCGACATCTATGTTTGAATAGTGACACTAGTGTAATAGCTATCGTTAATACTAATAGCTATCGTTAATGTAAAATTGTTATAAAGTAGATCAGTAGAGGTGTCTAGACTTATCTAGACTAATCGAATATTCTGGACATTTCTAGAATGGTTAGAATATTTGGTATAAATACGCGACAGACATTTGGGAGTAGATCAGTTGTGTTTTAACCGTGAGAGTGCTAATAGTAATAAAAAGGAAAGTGTTTATAAAGTAAAATAAAGTGTTATTAAAGTGTAATATAGTGTTGTTAAAGTGTAGTAAAATAATTATTGTGAAGTTAAATAATTAAGTTAAATAAGTGAATTAATTAAATTAGTGTTTAAACGGAAATAAATAAATTTAGTGTGTTCTAGAATTTACATCGTTTGTTTTATTCACAATCCAGTGATCGAACCTTGAATTTGACAAGGCAAAAACGTAACAATATATACAAACCTATATGAACATATTATAGTTTTTTGGAAGTTGTTTCCTTTTATATAATTTATTTATAATTTTAGAACATATATTTTTATTTATTTATTTATATATTTTTTTGTTTATAATTTTTATTTATATTTATTTATTTATATAATTTTTGTTTATAATTTTATTGTTATAAATTTTTATTTATATTTTACTTTTATTTAAATTCACCACCACGTTATTCTGATTAATTTTATTTTCGCACTTGTTGTTAATCTTGACACTCCAAAATTCAATATCGCAATTGACGACCATATTGTGTTGTTTTGTTTTGTTGTATATATGACGTCGCCTTCGTGTCCAAAATACAAGTAGAGGGAACAGATGCGCCGGCGACGGTCGACATTGCACTTATGTAGTGCAGTGGGTTTTTATTGCATCACCGAACATTGTTAGTTCGTGGTGATGTTGGTTGGATGGCGATGGTTTTACTATAAATGTTTTATAGTAATGGTTCGGTTATTGGATAGTGTTGGTTGGATAGATTGGTATGTGATGGGGTTAGTGAACGCTTAATTCAAATAAGTTGGATTATATTTGAATTTCACTAATTGTTTTGTTTGTGGCAGAATCGAATATCAGTGAGTCGAATATTCGAGCTGCTACAGTACCCCCTCTCCAGATGAGAAACCGTTGGTTTTGAGACGTTATACGGTGAACCGGACGGGTTTATATCGTTTGCTGGCTGATATTTGATCAGCCGTGTTGAGAATACCGTACGCCGGTTTCAATCTGTCGATTGAGATTGAGTGGTGTTTGTCTTTGATTGAGACAATGAATTGCTTGCGTAAGCGGCGTATAACTTTGTATGGCCCATCGTATGGAGATTGTAATCCAGTTCGAACCTTATCAACCCTGACAAAGACGTAATCGCAATTGTTGAGCGATTTTGGAACGAATATGTTGTTTTCGTTCGTTGGTCTTGTTGCCGTGGGGATAATATTTTGCATGGTGGTGCGGAGTTGGTCGATGACTGTGTCGGTTGTGGATGGAGACGGTAGAGGATGTTCGATGAAGAACTCACCGGGTAGCTTGATGGTTTGACCGTAAACCATTTCAGCTGGTGAGCACTTCAGATCTTCTTTGACCGTTGCTCGAATACCAAGTAGAACGATTGGTACTTCGGAGCTCCAGTGAATTGTGTTGCCTCGGGCCTTGAGAGCAGCTTTGAGCTGGCGGTGGAAACGTTCGACCATGCCATTGGCTTGTGGGTGGTAAGCTGTTGTACGTATCCGATGTGAGCCGAGGAGTTTCGTTAACTCCGAGAAAAGCTTCGACTCGAATTGGGTTCCTTGATCAGTTGTGATGTCAAGTGGAACGCCAAATCGTGATACGTAGTTTTGAACAAATGTGGTGGCAATGGTTGCTGCAGACATGTCGCTCATGCAGTACGCTTCTGGCCATCGAGTGAAACGATCGACACAGGTGAGTAGATATGAGTATCCATTGGATGGAGGCAGTGGTCCTACGACATCCAGATGAATATGCTCGAATCGACCAGGTGGAATTGCGAATTGTCCAAGAGGCGATTTTGTGTGTCGCTGGACTTTCGATTTTTGGCAGGATAAACAGGATTGTGCCCAATGGGTCACGTCTTTGTTTATGCTGGGCCAAAAGTAGCGAGCAGTAATCAATTTACGAGTTGCGCGGACACCAGGATGTGAGATACCGTGTAGTGTGTCGAAGATGGTTCGACGTAGTTGCTCTGCGATGTACGGGCGATTTGCACCCGCAGATGTTTCGCAGTAGATTTCGAGGCCAGGTAGTTTGAAAAGCTCCAGTTTCAGTGATGAACTGGCGTGACAAGCAGAACCAGAAAGTAAATTCTGAAGTTCCAAGTCTGCTTTTTGCGCTTGTGCGATTTTGTTGCAGTCGAAGTGAGTCTCGACTGTGGCCGTTTCGTTTGATGTTGTGCGCGAAAGTGTATCCGCGACAACGTTTTCGGTACCTTGAACATGCTGGATGTCCGTGGTAAATTGACTAATATAATCCAAGTGGCGTGCTTGCCTTGGATTGCGTTCAGTTTTAGACTGAATTGCTCGAGTGAGAGGTTTGTGGTCGGTGTAAATTGTGAAGTCCCGACCCTCGACAAAATATCTGAAGTGTTTGATTGCTAGATATATTGCGAGTAATTCCCGATCGAATGCAGAGTATTTCCTTTCGGCATCCGAGAGCTTCTTTGAGAAGAATCCCAGGGGCTCCCAACACTTGTCGTTGTACTGTTGCATGACTGCTCCGACAGCAGTGTTTGATGCATCAGTAGTTATGCTGAGCTTTGAGTCGCTCAGTGGATGTGACAGGAGTGTTGTGCGTGCCAATTCAGCCTTTAGTGACGTGAATGCGTGTTGACATTCGTCAGGCCAAGAGAAGTTCTTGGCGGTTTTGGGCTTACGTAGTAGTACTGCCAGGTGGCTGTGAATTGGGTTGAGTATTTCAGCGAGCTTTGGTATGAATCGGTGGTAGTAGTTTACCATGCCGATGAATCGCTGAATACTTTTGATTGAGGTTGGAGCTGGGAATTCTTTAATGGCATTGATTCGGTCTTGTGACGGAAGGATGCCATTAGCGGTTATCTTGTGGCTGAGGAAATCAAGAGTGGATGCGCCAAAGACGCATTTTGAGCTCTTGATGTGAACATCAAACTCGACAAGTCGTTGGAAAAGTGTTTCCAGATGGAGTTTGTGTTGTTCCTCAGTTTGAGATGCCACAAGGATGTCGTCTATGTAGACGAAAACGAAGTCGAGATCTCGAACGACTTCGTTCATGAAGCGCTGAAACGTTTGTGCGGCATTGCGTAATCCAAATGGCATTCGGGTGTATTCGAAGAGGCCAAATGGTGTGGTGATTGCCGTTTTGAAAACGTCTTCAGGTGCCACGGGAATGTGGTGATAACCTCTGATGAGATCAAGTTTGGAGAAAACTTTGCAGCCATGCAAGTGCATGGTGAAGTTTTGAATGTGGGGTATCGGGTAGCGATCCGGTATCGTAACCGTGTTTAAACGCCGATAGTCCCCACATGGCCTCCAGTCTTGATCTTTCTTCTTGACCATGTGAAGTGGACAAGAAACGGAAGATGTCGATGTTCGACAAATCCCTAATTCCACCATGTGTTGAAATTCTGCTTGTGCAGCTTTGTGACGCACCGGATCTAGTCTGCGTGGTCTCGACACGGGCAGATGGCCTTCCGTGACGATGTGATGTACCACGTTGTGTCGGACTGGCATTTTATAGTTCGGCTCTGCTGTAAGTAGTGGGTACTTTTTGAGCAGAGTGCCGTAGCCGTTGTCGATGTTGAAATGGATCGGTGTTGGTGTGTTAACACGAACCATTGTGGCGTTTATTGACAGCTTTGTAGCTGGGTCAATCAGCCGTTTGTGTTTGACATCGACAAGAAGTCCGAATTTGCTTAGAAAATCGGCGCCAATGATCGGACGATTCACTGCAGCTAGTATGAAAGCGTGCGTGAAGGTTCGTTTGAGTCCGATATCCACGTTAAGCAATTTTGTGCCGTACGTGTGGTGAAGGTTCGTTTGAGTCCGATATCCACGTTAAGCAATTTTGTGCCGTACGTGTGGATGATTGAACCATTGGCAGCCGATAAGACTAGATTTGAATTTCGATTTGACAATGTGTAATTCATTTTGAAATTCATTGCTGGAATAACCGAAAGGTCAGCGCCAGTGTCGACTAAGTAGGTGAGTTTGTTGTGTTTATCGTACACAAACAAACGTGACGTATATGGTGTGTTTGTGGTCAGGGGAGGCATGTTGCTCTCAACCCATGACTCTAACAGTTTTTTTGGTGGTCAATGTCCATCTTTACGGCGGCCGCGTACGTCGATGGTTGCGACGTGGTGAAATTGCACGGTGGCGTGCATTTTCTGGCGGCTCTACCAAAATTTGTGTGGAACCAGCATTTACCATGTTGGTATATGTTGTTGCTGGGACTGCGGGTTCGATTGCGTGAGGGAGCTCGTCGTCCACGCGAACGGCTTCGACCTCTGAGTAACCCGTCGAGTCTGGACTCGATTCTTGACAGTCTTTGTTCGAGTGTGTTTGGTGCTGTTGCTGAACGAGGAGTTCTGTCTCCACTGCGTTCTCTTGATTGCCGGTATGGTGCATTGACTTGACTGACGCTTTGAGATGTGATGTTTATGACATCATACATCTTGTCGGCTATCTTGGCTAACGTTTGTGTGGTGGAGGATTCGGGCTGTGCTACCAGCGCTATGCGAATCAACTCCGGCATTTTACGTATCCACAAAGATTTAATGATATTTTCATTAAAACTGTTGTTAGCTAGTGTGTGTATGTGCCGTAAAGCGTCAGATGGTTTTTGGTCGCCTAATTGCTGGCCTGAAAGCAATTGTTCCAACTGACGTTCGCCCGATGGTGCTAGTCGTTCTAGCAGCGTTTGTTTTAGTGTGTTGTATTGGTTGGTTGTCGGCGGATTGAGGAGGAGATCCGAGATCACATCGCACGTTTCTGGTTGCAAAGCTGATAATGTTTGCAGGTACTTGGTTTTATCTGCGTATATACCTTGCAGCCCGAATTGTATTTCGGCGAGCTGAAACCATGTGTTTGCTCTTTGTGGCCAGAAAGGTTGTATTGTGATTCGCTGATATGATGCCGCGATCTCTACTTGTGGACTAGCGCCTTGAGGCGTGGTGTCCATTTTTTGTGGTTGATCTTTTTCATCATCCGACATTTTTGCACAAACCAATAAAACAATAAAAATACAACAATACAACACTATACTGTGAGAAACCCCCGAATATGGAGTTCCTTTCGTCCTACCTTATATTGGGGGGGCTCGTTGAAATTTAAAAAAATAAATGTAAAAATAAACTTAATTCATGCGAGGTGAATTATGTTGCGGCGAGAAAACGACCAGGGTGTGAGACTATGGATGGGTGTGCACGTGGTGGTGAAAAAATATATATAAAATGTACAGTAATAATGATTCTACGTTAAAGTTTTTTTTTTAAATTAAAAGTGATTCTACGTTAATGTTTTTGAAATATTGTTAATGAAAAAATAAAAAAGGAAAAATTTTTAATAGAGAAAAAATATTTACTAATAATAAAAATAAAAAAAACTCTTATCTGGGTTTTGTACAATGCTGATGATGCTGCTGCTGTTGTTGTTGGTCGTTGCGGTGAGGGTGGATCGCTTCACCGTTTGAATTGTCCCGCCGTTGCGGTGAGGGTGGATCGCTTCACCGTTTTAGTTGTCCCGTCGTTGCGGTGAGGGTGGATCGCTTCACCGTTTGAGTTGTCCCGCGTTGCGTGGGTTGTTTGCGGTACTTTCGCCACGTGTATTGTAATTCGTGTCCCTCGTAGGTACGTATTTTTCTTCCCACGCGGTTGCGTGGTTGGGTTTTATTTTATTTTGTGCGTGTTTTATTCACACAGCGGTAAAAACCGCCGTCGTGGTCACCAATTTGGAAGTTGTTTCCTTTTATATAATTTATTTATAATTTTAGAACATATATTTTTATTTATTTATTTATATATTTTTTTGTTTATAATTTTTATTTATATTTATTTATTTATATAATTTTTGTTTATAATTTTATTGTTATAAATTTTTATTTATATTTTACTTTTATTTAAATTCACCACCACGTTATTCTGATTAATTTTATTTTCGCACTTGTTGTTAATCTTGACACTCCAAAATTCAATATCGCAATTGACGACCATATTGTGTTGTTTTGTTTTGTTGTATATATGACGTCGCCTTCGTGTCCAAAATACAAGTAGAGGGAACAGATGCGCCGGCGACGGTCGACATTGCACTTATGTAGTGCAGTGGGTTTTTATTGCATCACCGAACATTGTTAGTTCGTGGTGATGTTGGTTGCATGGCGATGGTTTTACTATAAATGTTTTATAGTAATGGTTCGGTTATTGGATAGTGTTGGTTGGATAGATTGGTATGTGATGGGGTTAGTGAACGCTTAATTCAAATAAGTTGGATTATATTTGAATTTCACTAATTGTTTTGTTTGTGGCAGAATCGAATATCAGTGAGTCGAATATTCGAGCTGCTACAGTTTCATAGTTAGTATGAAGCTGACCAAAAATTCAAATTATTATATATATATATATATATATATATATATATATATATGTATATATATATATATATATATATATATGTATATATATATATATATATATATATATATATATATATATATATATATATATATATATAGATGTATAAATATACTTATATATATATATATATATATATATATATATATATATATATATATATATATATATATATATATATATATATATATATATATATATATATATATATATGTATATATTTATATATATATATATATATATATATATATATATATATATATATATATATATATATATATATATATATATATATATATATATTACTTCTGAAGAAAATGAAAGAATCCGCATTCTTCGAGTGTAGGTGAACGTGCATTTTGCGGATTGGTAAAATTTAAAAAGAAAAGCTTAAAACACTATTAGATGCTGTTTAATTAAAACAAAAGCCCCTAAGGTAATTTTTATAAAGCAATTTTATTATCATTTCTTTTATGTTGAAATTCATGTATTGTCTTGGACGTATTTAATAATTTATATTGTTGGTAAATGCAAGGTAAAATGGGGATAGAAAAAAAATAATAAATTGCGCTTGATTTTCGAATGTGTCATAATAATTTAACTTTAATCAACTAATAATGTCTATGTTATGTTAAAGATTGATTTTATCGTTTTTGTAATCAGGAAAACAATTCAACCAACAATTCAATAAGGGTTGTTTAGATGGTGATCAAATCCAAACATTATTTGGGGCATCTTTGATCACCTCAATGTTTTATCATGTAAATGCTCTTTGCACTATAAGCTATATCAATGTCGGACCGATTTTGAAATCGGTCATCAAACTTCTGAGATATTTCATATTCTTTTATTAGGGGTGTCTTTGATCGCCCATTTTAAGGGAAGAAAAAAGGACATTTCGAGAAAATTCATTAAAAAAGGAAGGAAAAAAGATTTAAAAACAAATCTTTCTATACGGAAAATAAGATTTATTAAATTCAATATTGTACTTACACACTTCATGTACAAAATTTAAGAAAAAAATGTAAACATCAAGTAAAAATTCCTCCTTTACGTCTACAGCAAATTTGAATTGATATAAGAGTTGCTCATCCTTTTCTATTATTTCTGGCATTGGTAGTACTGCAACAATTTCATCATGTTCGACTGTTGATATGTATATCGGATTCGACTGTTTTGAACATTGTTTTGTTTCCATTGAACGATTTAAGTCCAAGTACTTCATATTGCTTACTATCAATAAGATGATTAACTGCACAAATATAATTGTACTGAACTGATTTTCGCCTGACATAAATTTGGCCAAAATAAAAGTACCAATCATAATATTTTCAGGTACCGCTTCAATATATTCTAAGTCCATTTGGGATTCTACTTATTTCTTCTGATACTTCCATATCTGGGTCAGAAATCTGTTGATCTGGATCATCGTTGATTTCTGACTCACTGGTTAAACAGGTGACGCTTTTGCCTGGAATAACTCTAATTTTCTTTTTCATGGTTGTTGTAGTGCAGGGGTTTGATGCAAATCGTTGTGTTTTAGAAATGACACCAACGATGTTTCACTTGGGATTTTATCCAATACTTTTTGAGCATTAAAAGGATAAACTCCGATGGCACTGAACCCGCTTTTCAAATTTTTAGAGATGGACCCTTCCTCATTGTCAATCACTTGTTTATTATCCATTTTCTTTAATGCCTTACTCAATAGAGAAGGGAAAACATCTTTTTGGAGTGTTGGCGATCTTCCATTGTTTAATTTCCATTCATTTAATACTGTTCGACCTGCATTTTTGAAGGGTCTAAAGTAAGCTACATCTAACGGTTGGCAAATGTGTGTAGAGTTTACTTTTCTACATTCCAGCATTTTCGCCTGTGGTTAAACTGACGTTCGAACCAATCTGTGAAGCAGGAAGCTTCCATCCAATTATGTTGTTATACCGCATTCCTTGAGCACAACACCGCTCTATAATACATGGATAACCCTTAAGGCCATTCTTGGTCCAGGTATCCCACATATTCTCGCTTCTAATATAACGTACGGTGGGAGCAACACACCAGATGATAAAGCACATATCATAATTGTTGTGGCCGATTTACTGTGGTTCATTATTTTTTCGGGATATTTAATTCCTCTCCTATATAATAGTAATTTCTTACCCGGGTCGTCCGCTACGTTCGTCTCATCATAATTGAAAATATGTGATGGGGGAACATCTAATGATATATTTTATATTAACATAAAGTTATGAATGTAGATATATACATTAGACATTACCTTTAATTGTATTTTCTAAATTACAAAAGAAGTTTGTGGCAAATTATTCTTAAATTTGGTAATATTGCGTCCAGCAGAATTCAAATATATTTTGGTGAACATCCTTAAATCTCTTCTTCTTTTCGTAGACCCGTTTGGCGTCCAATTGATAGTTTTTTTTTTAATTTTGTTATGCAGTGTGCCGATAGGTATTTTATAGTAAATTGATGCTTGTCGAATTGATATTTCTTTAGCTAGTACTTTTTCTACCGCTATACCTAAGATGTCGGTCGTGTAATCACGATATTTTCGAGCACCTAACTTGCGTACATGAATTCGTGGCATTTTAAAACAAAAAACTGATATATAAAGTAAGCTATGCAAATGTTTATTTAGATATTGTATTTCTGGGATGACATTGATCCACGGGATGTCATTGATCATGCAATCAATCTCTACCCAATTAATTGATCAAAGTCACCTCCGAGTATAATTTTCAAATAATGGGAAACTAAGTACGCGAATTTGATATATTATCACACTAATATTAAATAATATTTTCTTGACACTTGGAACTATATATCCAAGCAACACAAAGGATAATCTATAACTGCGTGCAACAAAGCAACAAGTAATATAGAACTACGAAATTGCAACGGAGGTTTCCATAATTATTTCCATAAATTTTGTAGCAAAGCAATCAATGCCTGATCAATTTCACCCCATTTTACGTATGTAACAATATTTTTATATCCGATCTAAATATATATGTAATATCCGATCCAACGTTGTTTAATTAAAATAAATAGACTTAGCATATAATATATAGATTGCGAATGCTTTCACTTCCTCTGCAGGTATGGCGTTTATAGGTCGTTTGAAAGTAGGTCAGCTCAGGTGTCGCACATACTACTATAGTTATTATTGCTAATCTCATAATTCTGACGAACATCAAATCACAGTTTAAAAAGGCTTAAGATACAAATGCATAACTTGCATTGTAACCATTCCGTTGATACCAAACCGAAAAAATGCGGAAACTGCCGAATTTTAGAATTATATTACAAAATTTACGTTCAGACACGCCAAACATGTAATACATTAATCGACGTGCGTCTTATCCCGTCTTAACTATCACTATAAAAAAATAATAATTTGTGTATTAATCTCACATGAAAAAAGGTAAAATTAAAATTTTTGGAGTTTATTTATGTGGTAGATAGCTTACCCCATGCATTTACAGACTCCCAAGTTTTTCAGGTTTCAGCCTTATCCATAGAAGCAAATTAGCGAAACACATCTCCATCCGTTCTCGAAATAATGCTGACACAGACATTTTATTTTATTTATTAATTCTCCTATAGGTATGTTTAAAACGTCAAACAAAACTTTAATTAATTTAAATAGTGTTGATTTGTAGTTGTGATAAAATGGAAATATTCTCTTGTCTCGCGTTTTGAGAGAAGAAAATTGCATGTTTACCACATACCATTGTTACAAGTGTTACAGCAAAAGATTTAAACAGCCAATGTGCTCCAGCATCATCCTGCTCGAAATTAAGGATGAAGATCATTTAGCATTCTGCCTCTGTTGTAAACGTCACAGTTTAAATCTAATTTAAATGCGTTCTGTTCAGTTTATGAATGAATTGTGAAATGTCTAATAGCAGATTCTCCCAATTTATTGGAATACATTTAGTTGCGAGGAAGGTAAGGAATGCGGCATCAATAGGATGGTGCACCAGCTCCACATTTGGGAATAGCTTATGACAATAAGTATTTTAAATGTTGTCTGATAAATTGATCGGATTATTTATAGTTAAAATTATTCTCCGCTCCATCACTTTACCAGATTTAACCTATATGAATTTTTATTTTAGAAGAATGTTTGGAATTAAATGGCAGACAAAGAATATTTTCTAAATATAAATATTTTTATGAAACGAATTTCAGTTTTTTTTTTTAAATTCTTACATTTTTATTTAATTAAATTTATTTTATTTTCGTTATCATAGCAGTAACTTAAAAGTTTGTTTAATGAATCAAAGAATAAATTGATACTATTCGTTTATATATAGTCGTTTTTGACAATTGACCATAGCAACAAGTAAAATTACTACAAATTATGAGCCATCCCCAATACAAATGTTTGTACTTTTTACTTATAGAAAAATTATTTTGAGAAAAAGTAAACAAAAGTCAAACAAAAATCATTGTATGTAATGAGATTTGCTTTAATTGGAATTAGTATTCCGTAATCATTGGGGATGCAATTTTCAGTAAAAATAAAAGGCAAAAGTTAAAATTAAATGTTTTTCATTGGGGATTTTAAAAAATTTTCATTGCCGATACAAAACATTTAAAAAAATTAATCAAATTGTTATTTATTTAGTTGCTATGTATTTTGCTTACATATAAAACTCAATAAACAATGTTTGTTAAACAAAATTGGCCGTTAAATTTACTGTGAAGTTACTAGTGTTTTTTTCTCCTTTGCCAGTTTAACTTTGACCCTGTAGGTATATGTACACTTATAACATTGTCTTTTAACTGGTATACCTACATTTATTTCTCTGTGCCGCTACTTATGTTCACCACTACTTATATTTTCACTTCGGACCTTGAAAATCTTCAACCGCAGCTGATCTCCAAAATTAAAAATCTCTGAGCTCTGAAGTCGATCAATTAATGTATAAGTAAAGAATGTCGGTAAATTGGATTCGTCACTTTGGTATTAACATTTTTATTTGGACTTCGATAAAAAATTTAAAATTGTGATCGTAAATAATATATACCGTTTATTTCAGGGATAACTCTAAATTTTTCAAAGAACTCATTATCAATTTTTGTGCAACCCAAACCAATTTGAAGCAATAAAAACATAATCTATACATCATATACAAATATTACTTAAAGACTAACCTAAATAACTCAATGATTTGATTGGCCTTTTATCTGACCAATCCAAAAATCAATTGAAACAAAACTAAATGCTGATTTATACTGATTTATGACAAAAATTAATGTGGGTTGGATGTATACAATATTTAGATATAAGATTTGGGTTGGCATACGAAAAATGTAAGATTATAACTAACAAATATCATGAACTTTTTCTCTGTATAGGTAATTCTGAACTTAACTTACGCGAAAATGGGATACAATTTTGAAAGAAGTGAAAGAACAGTAAATGTATCGCAAACAAATTGAAAATCATTATAATGGCCCGTTCGACAAGATAATTCACAGCGACGAATTTTTGCACATGTATTTATGAATTAAATAAAATTCTTTTCCCCGAAACATTCAACGAATTCAAAATCCCCATTAGGTGGCCCTCTACCGACACTCAACATATTTGGTTACTGATAATTTTATCCTATCCTCCACTGCTTCCAAGATAAGAACCTGAAATAAAAAAATAATTGATCTTGCATAATGAATTTTCATGTTGTTGGATTAATAAATATGTGAAAATCTTTAGAAAAGCATCGGATAGCTCGTCTACTAAGACAAATCATGTGTTGATGCAGGTGTGTTTGGAACCGACATCGGTAGTGAATTTCCCAGAATGATTCTAAAGGTGTCTCAGACGGTTTCCTCCTATTTCTGAAGATTGGTTTTCTGGTAGGTTGTGTAGCCAATTCATACTGAAGATAGCAATGGTCAGAAAAGGAATGGTCTTCAGACACTTTCCAAGTCTGAGACATGCGTGATGTGTCTAGCACTTCTTGTCTGTTATTAGTAATAAAAACAAGCGTTAGGTTAGTATTTAGAATAAAATAAGGGAGTAACCCACTTCGTCCATTTATGTCAGTACTTCTTCAAATTGTGTGATGTGCGTTTGCATCACTTCCTAGGGTGAGACCGACTTTTCATTTTTGGGCATCCAATATTGTGTTTCCAAACTTACCGGGTGGTTGATTTGCATCTTAAAGAGTGCTCTCTTCAACCACAGTTGTATCGGACTCACCATCATATAGTAAGTCTATATGTGAGTCCACCTGAGTTTCTACACAGTCTGGAATACTCTCAGTGGCGGCAAGGTCATCAATTCAGGCGGATCACCACCAATGATAATATCTTCACCTGTTGTCAATGCTCCCGACCCAACGGTTCCCACTCTCTTATAGATTTTGTGCGTGATTGCCCCAAATCCATTGCTGAACAAACCGTTGTTCGTTGTCAAAGCTGCCTTTGTTTAAAATAATGACATCCGACCTATGGTCAGTTTCCGCGTTCTTCAGTCTGGCCACTTTTCAGTTGGACGTTGGTAACTTCGGATTGCTTATCTAAAGCATCTCCAGAATTTCCCTAGGATCACTAGGTTCCGCTGGGATTAAAGCTCCCGATCTGGGCCTAAAGGGAATATTCTTTCTAGTGGCCACTTTCAGCCTGGCTCTGGGCCAGACCTCACTTAGTCTCTCTACCGCCTTCTTGTAGAGGAAAATCGACTTCACAGCCGCCCAGGCTATCAACTTGATAAGCCCCTAATGCCTTCGCTCTTGATTTTATGGAAGTTGGCAGCTAGTATACCGTTTCCACCTTTCTCCAACTTAAGTGCGTTATGTAGCCACCCTCCTACTTCCTATCAATCACAGCCATCACCAGCTGTTCCTTAAGCACTTCAGGGAATGGCTCGATAACAGTTTCCTCCACCTTTTTTTGGCCTCTTTAGGCGAATTCTTCTGAAATTTCTGCCTTTTAGATTGCAAGACCTCAAAAGTACCACCCTGCTTCGGCTCCGTTCCTTCGCCGTTCTCTCTCCAACAGAATCTTGATTAAATTGCTACCCTTTTAGTCTGATAACCAGGTGCATATGGGCTAACTTTGTTAATGGCTTTGCCCCTAGATTTTGGCGAACCAATCTCATTCGTGCTTATGTCCCGTTTGCTGCTTGTGCTTTGAAGACCGAGCATAAAGACCGACGTCTCTGTAACACTATTTTCTGGATTTTTGACAGAGCAGTACTCTTGTGTTTTGTTTCTATTTGTCAAGCTATTATTTTCCATTTTTTATTTCACGAGGAGTGGTGGAGGAAAGAACTATCTATGCAGAGATCTGCAATGCACAGATAAAGCTACAAGTTCCGAAGGTACCAGTTTTTAGAATGGGCCACCAGCCTGGCTGATTATCGGTACGGTACAGTTGACTCCTTAACCTAGCCCAGTTGTTTAGCGCCGTGGTTTTGCTTAGCCCACCTTACCCCACATAACATGGTGACTGGTGAGCAATTGTCCGGTGGCCATAACGGGGAGGTAAAATGCACACTTGTCGAGAACTGTAAGATACGGAGCGGGCAACAAGTCAACTTTTACAAGTTTACTTTTACATAAATTTTCAATATTTTCTATTCAAATGACAGATATAGAAGAATTGTATAGCATGAATTATATACGCGGTGGTGGCCAAGTAAGCAAAGTCAGTGACTTTGTATTTATGGATCTAAGTTCGATCTTCGATCGAGCCAAACATTTTTTGATTTAATTTCTACTGTCAAATTGGTGATGGTGAAATAAAATTACTTAAATCCAACTCAGCCTCAAAACTTCAATACTCTCTATGTAAAAGTGGCAAGTATAAGAGATGGGTATATGGGTATAGATATCGATAGAACAATAATGGAATAGTACGGCGATGGTCAAATAGCCCATTGCCGTTGCTAAAATTTTCAATTTTTTTTAATCAAATCGCAGCTATAAACGATAGGAATATCACTATTTATATGTATGGCGGTGGCTCGCTGGTAAAAGAAGCTGTGTGATTGGATGTTAATCATGACTAGTTTAAGCCTCAAGATAATATATTTAATTTAATTTCAAATTGGTAATTTTTAAATCAAAAAGCGATTTGTTTTAAAATTTAATGAGAAATAAGTACTGCCCGGTAAATTTGTTTACCCTTAATCGAGGTACGAACACTGCGCAACATCCACGATTCCAAATCCGATGACACCCCTTACTTTACCACCTCACCATTTCCATATATTGATTTGCCGCTATACTCATCCTTTATATAGGGTGTCCCAAAATTAACGCAAGATTTGAATTTCCCGCCATTTGTGCAGTAAAGTGTTGCCAACCCCAAAAAAAAAAAAATTGTCAGTTGAGAGGTTTAGGATTAGTAAAAATGTGGCGTTACACGATAGAACAACGTATTTTCATTATTGATGAATATCTTAAAAATAATGAAAGTTTGCCAGCCGCAGTTCGAAAATTTCATACAAAATCTGGTCGGAATAGTGCTTTAACTTCGTCAACTGTTAAGAGATTAATTGAAAAATTCAAGGAGACTGGATCAGTTAGAGACGCTTAACACAAGTCCAAAAACAAGAACTATAGGAACAGACCATACTTTTTTGAAAATGAGGCTGGTTAAGCAGTACCTGTTACTGGTGCTCGAAATCGCGACATCATACCACACTTCTTTCTGCCTCAGTTGGATGATATTGACATAGACGACATGTGGTTTCAACAGGATGGTTGAAGACCACATGCCATACAGCCCGTGAAACAATTCAATTACTGCATGAGACATTTCCTAGTCGTGTATACTCTCGCGTTTGGGTGATCAGAATTGGCCCCCTAGATCTTGTGATTTAACACCATTAGATTTCTTTTTATGGGATTATTTGAAGTAAAAGGTCTATGTCAACAAGCCCACCCGTGCATTACAGGAGGAAATTAAACGCTGCATCGACGAAATTCAAGAACATTTATGCAAAAAGGTCTTGGGGAATTTCGATTAAATAGTGCGTATGTGCCAGAAAAGCTGTGGAGGCTATTTGCTCGATGTGATATTCCGTGTATAACCCTATCCTATGTATTTTATGATTGAATAAAAAAATCACAATCTGAAGACTAAAAACTGTGTTTTCTATTTAAATCAAATCTTGCGTTAATTTTGGGACACACTTTATTTACCAATTGAAGGGGGAAATTAAATAAATTAAATTAATAATTATTTAATGCCAAACCGAGGCTTGAACTCAAGTTCCCAATTTCAAATGCAACGACTCTGCTTACTGGAGCACCGACGTATATAAATTTGGTTCCATACAAATCTTTTATGTTTGCCAATTCAATAGAGAAAATTAAAAATTTTAGCAACAGGAATGGACTATGCTTATTTGACCATTACCGTATATTTTCATTACGGTCATACACAAGAGACGGCCCTTATACTTGCAGAAGTTGAATGTAGATTTCAACAGAAGCTGTGTTGAACTAATTTTACAGCAGAAATTAAATTAAAATAGTATTGGCGCTGACGAGTCTTGAACTCCAGTCCACGATTTCAAGAGCATTGACTCTGCTTACTCGACCATCGGCGTATTAAAAATTGGTGCTGAACAACGATAGAAATCTTTACAAAAAGGTAATAACCGATTCGAGTTCAGGAAATCCATCGATCGAGTGCTACCGAGTTATTAAAAAGACAAATCGTTGAGATAACCAACACTTGTTCGACTAATTATATAAAGGAAGAACTTAAGAGTTTGATGGTGCTTGCCTCTACCGCTGTTGAATCGGACTCCGCATCTAATCGCTCTAAATTCGAAGCTGTTAAGCCTCCAGACTTTGCCAGAGCACCCAAGGAGTCTTTGTTGAGAATGATAACGGCTGATCTATGATCTGCTTCCGCTTTCACTTCCTCCAACTTGACAATCCTCCAAGTGGCTGGTGGCAGAACTGGATTGCTAATTTGCAACAATTTCAAGATCTTCTTCGAGTTACTCGGTTCTGCAGGGATCCAGGTTCGTGCCCTAGGCCTGCAGGGAGTTTCTTTTCTCGTAACAACTTTTAATTTGGCCCCAGGCCAAACTTTATCGGTGCACTTCTCTCTATCTAACAATGATTTTACTGTGTTAATTCTTACATAATCTGATATAGAGCACACAAAAACCTAAACATAAGATAGACAAAAAAAAAACTTCAGAAACTTCTTTAATAATAATTCTTGTTTTATCATGTTCTTATCACACAACCGGAAATATCGTGTTTTTTTAACTGGATGTATATACATGTACACATATGTACATATACATGGATGTATGTAGTATGTCTAACCGAAGAGATGAAAGAACATGTTTTTTCTTCATTACATGAGAAAATCTTAGAAAATCCATATATATTAATATAAAAACTGTTAAGGCGTACGCCCATTACATATTATCCTTAATATAATAATTTAAGAAGAAGGATATAATGTATTTATGTATGTATGTATTTCTTCGAAACTAACGTTGTCTAAATGTAAACTCGTATGTATACGAAGAATTCGTGTTACTGAAATGATATGAAAATATAGAAAACTTTAAAATTTTCAGTTTTTACATATTTTCGGTTGTTGTTGTTGTTGTTGTTGTTATTATTATTATGTAATGTAAAAGAAAATTACATTAAATTATGTAGCAGCTATACATACATATATATGTATTTATGGTATTATACACATGTATGTAGTCTCACAAAAAAAAACTTATAATGTGGGTACACAACATAAAATTAATGTTCGTCAATTCAAAAATATGTTTTGTCATTGAATGTGAGATGAGGAATGTGAGCGAGGGTGTTGGAAAAAAGAGGAAATTATGTTTCACATTTGTTACGAAAAAAAAAAAATAATCATAATAATAAAAGGGATAAAATATTATATTACTTTGTAATAATATTTTTTTTTATTTTTTGTGGATTAACGATCGACACTAAATATATTTGATTTATTATTATTGCCGAATATATATGTACGTATGTATGTACAAAATAAAATTGTATAAAACGATAAAATTGAAGTTCATGTTTTAATCGTTGGGTAATTAGATAATCATTGCGGCGTTTGGATCATAAAGATTTTAAGTTTTATTTGATGTAGACTAGAATAAATATTTGGTTTGTCGTTATAGAAATATTAAAGTTGAACGTTCAGTCTTGATTGTTTGATGTTAGGTGGTTGAATTCTCAATTCAATTACATTAGATTTTTTAAATCTATCAAATGATAGGTAAAACATGTGGAGTCCGCCTCCACAATATTTCCTACCCCTAATCGGGATGAATTTAAAAGAGATAAATACAAAAAAGAAAATATTATGCACAGTTCAATTCTTGACTCGGTGAAATTATATATAATCTAATTATAAACAATTAGAATTTGTTATAAACAATTTTTATAAACAAATTAATAAATTATCAAAAATAGTGGATTGAGATAATAATTATGCGATCAATAATAAAATTGTCTATATTATAATTGTGGAAAATGAGGTAAAAAAAATGATGATTTATTTGATATTGTTATAAATAAAATAATTTGTTATTAACATATGAATGTTTATTAAATAATTTTATTTTTTATTAACAAATACCCTTGAAATATAAATTCTAAAATTTATTTATGAATTTTTGAATAAAAATATCATTTATTTATAAAATTTCACTAAGAAAACTCTATAAACCATTCGATATTGTTATAAACAAATATAGCAAACGAAATAATTTGCCGAATAGATTACATCATATTCCTAACTTAATCTTCTTCTATTATATAAAGGGTGGTTAAATTTTAATTTCAATTCTTTTTATTATATGATAATATGGTATGGTTCAATTATGTATGGAACAAAATATCGGCCAAATGGCCGCCGCAATTGAGTTGTTGCTGACTTCCCGACGTCACCTTTTCTTTCAAATAACCCCAAAGAAAGAAGTCCAACGGTGTCAAATCACATGATCTTGGCGGCCAATTGACTTCGCCACCACGTGAGATAACACGGCCATTGAATTTGGCAAATCAAAAGAGCCATTGTTTCGTTAGCTGTGTGGCAAGTGGCACCGTCCTGTTGAAACCACATATCGTCCACATCCATATCTTCCAATTCGGGCCATAAAAAGTTCGTTATCATCTCACGATAGCGAACACCATTCACAGTAACTGCCTGACCGGCCTCATTTTGGAAAAAATACGGCCCGATGATGCCGCCAGCCTATAAACCGCACCAAAAAGTCACTCTTTGTGGGTGCATTGGTTTTTCGACAATCACTCTTGGATTATGTTTCGCCCAAATCCGGCAATTCTGCTTATTGACGAATCCACTGAGGTGAAAATGTGCCTCATCAATGAAGATGATTTTCTTCGAAAATTGATTATCCACTGTTGCCATTTCTTGCCACCCTTCTGACCATTGACGACGTTTGGAATGGTCAAGAGGCTTTAGTTCTTGAGTCAATTGCACCTTATAAGCGTGTAAATGCAAGTTTTTATGCATAATGTTCATCAACGACGAGCGTGAGAGGTGCAATTGTTGGGCACGACGACGAGTTGAGGTGGACGGCTCTTCAGCCACACTATCGCGAACAGCAGTCCCACCTTCCATGTCACTGTACAGGGTGACATGGAGCTATGCAATGCGCAGGTGGTATACTGTACTTGTGTGAGTGAATGGGTTGAATGAATGTTCGTGCGAATGTGGGTATTGCACCGTGGGCCCATCAGTGGCATTAAGTGCTGGAGTAAAATCCACCCAATTTTTTACTTACTATTCGGCACATTTGTTTGTGTAGATGTCCCACAACTAGGGAGCTTTATGCTGTATAGCAAAATATAATACATAAATAGTATTTATCAAATATTTCCGTTATACGCGTTAAACTACATACACATATAGTGTAATTAACATTATTACTGTAACTTGCTATTACAAGTGACGGGTCTTTATTTAATCTAGACTTTTCTACTCCTATATACATATCAGACCCGTTATTCTCATTTATAAATCAGTTTAACGTTCAACTACAATAAATTGCCAGGTCTATTAAAGTTGCTCCCAGACATATACAAATTTAAACAATCTGTTAAAGAATGTTGAACAATCTGTATTGCCATTAAAAAAAAAACCGAGTGTTCAAGCTACTGAACAGCAAATTTAACGATTATTTTTCCCGGGTTTAGTGTTTAACAACAATGTCATAAAATAAGTTAATATTAGCTTTAGATGGGAGCGTGAAGTCGATAGAGGTTGGTTTATTTTTAGAGTGTAATCGTTCTCCTTACATTTCAAATAATATATCGTTTGATTGTTTTGTTGAAATAAGAGAGCATTGTGAACAAATGTAGATAATGTGAAAATCTGAAACCGTAAGCGCCCAGATAACCCCCTATGTATATTAATTAAAGCTTTCTAAACAGTATTTGTTTTTTATAGTATGTTGAGTATTTAGAGCTTTCTAAAGAGTATTCGATCATAAGTTTTTATCTGGTTCACGAGACATTAAATGATAGGCGAAGGTGTGATAATCGAAAATTAATTTGTTTTGCTCGCTATTTTGACAGCTTTCGACATTTTTCATTTATAATTTTTTTAGCGTGTAAGCTTATAATTAACCTTTCAAAAATTGTATCGTATATGATTATTTTGTTGAAATAGGAAAGGAGCAATGAGCATTGTGAAGAAACGTAGTTAATGCGAACATCTGAAACCGGGAGCGCCCAGGTGATCCCCTATGTATACCGAAATTAAAATCTCTAGTCTATTCTGTATAAACAGAATTGATTTTTTTACGTATGTTGAGTAGTTCATGAGATATTAAATGTTTTAGATGACGAGAATTTGAAATCATAGCTGTTTTTGAGATGTCTGTCATTTTAGAAATGTGTAAGATTAATCGATGATTCCTTTTTAAACTTGTACCAATTCTCTTTATCTTATGAGCAAACGTAGGTAATGCGAAAGTCTGACATCATAAACTATACGAATTGACTCTCATACTGTTATAATTCAGTATGACTTTTAACGTCAATGGGTCGGTCAAAGAGTTTTATATTCCAACAGAGAGTATGTCTTTAATCACCGATCGGGAAATAGAAAATGTTTTTTGCTTCCTACCTCTATTGGGATTCAAGCCTCTCAAGTACTTCCAGATACAAATGTCATTTCGCTTCAATCACTGCGCTATTTGCTCAGTTTGGAAAAGTTAAATAGATTGTAATCCTCAGCGTACTATACGATATTCATGAATTGCTTAGCTATATGATACATATCTAGATACACTAGAACATCTAGAACATCACTATTCTTCATATTACGGATGGATGATCCCAATGCGTAAATCTATAGAGGATTTCAAAATATTATTTGCTTAAAGCTACCCAATTTTCTTTTTAAGCTTTGCGATATTAGAAGCTTTCAAATCAATGTTTCCGCAGTAAAAGTTCACGGGGATAAATTTAACTATTAGCGCAAGCGTTTAGGAATTCAAGCTTTCATTATCAAAACTTTTAAATTATTTACATATTTATGAAAACTACGTGTGTATAAATTAAATTTTTTAAATGATTAGATAGAGCTTTTTAAAGCTTAGTTAAAACTTTGTATTTTTATGGTCATTTTGAATTTCTTTGTAAACCTTTTTGCAGTTTAATTAAGCCAAATCATTCAACAGCTTTTCACAATATATGGTGCGGCCTAAATATTTGTTTTTTTTCCGACATGCTTATTGAAAATTGGCCCCTAATTCTCCAGGGCCCTATGCATTATTTACTATTGTTCTTGAATATATTAGACCACTTTTTGTTGTTGTTGGATTAAAATGATATTAGAGATATATACAAATTGTGGTGTATTGGTTGCACAGTGGTACTCCGGGGTTATCCGTAAGTTCAACCCATTTAGCGTTTTTCTATGTTCGGTTAAGTTTTCGTATTAAACGGAACTACCGACACTAAACATTACTACCATTTTTGTTATTTGTTTGATAGCTGTTTTTGACGAAAACTAAACCGAACTTAGGAACACGTTACATGGGTTTGGAGCGTAGCTTTTGGATGACTGATCGAAATTTTTCGAACGAATATTCTTTGTAAAATAGACTTGTTTAATTTAATTTAAATAAAATTCTTTTTTTGTTTGTTCGATCCTTCAAAATCTTGCTTCTTAGAATAATTTCGTGGATTACTTCCTCGTACTAACTCCCCGTCATATTTCAATACTCCAAAATTCACAATACAGAAAATACAGTTAAATTTTAAAAAGTTGACTGAAAAAGCTGACTTTTCAATATAACACTTTTAGGTTCAATATCAATTAACCTAAAGTATGTACAGGGCGCATGTACTCTGTTTAACATGAAACATAATTCGATTATTATTATGAAATTGTGCCAGTGGTACTATAAATACGATACGAGGAGTTTATGCATTTTTTCTTAGGTAATTTTCCCACCCAAAATCTAAATGGTATAAATTAAATATATCATCTCGTATAATTTTTTAAGTGTTTTTCCAGACCAATTTTCATTTCGACCATTTTGCATCTAATGTGTTGACAAATAAATTAAAATTAAAATTGGAAAATAAACCTTCCACTTTGTGCCGAAATTATACAAATAATTGAATACGAACTTGTGCTATTATATAAAATTTTAAGACGAGAGAGATTTTGCTAAGCTACTTCTTCTTCTTCAATTTTTTTTATTTTAAATTAAATAAGTTTTCCTTTTATACATGTTATATATATACACAGATCAAAATCAAGTATTTCTTATTTTTCTACGAAAAGATAAGAGAAAGAAAGTCACCCTAATTTTTTTTTTTTGTACATCTTCTGTTCAATAGATAAGAAAAATAAGACCATTGAATAATTTTACTTGTAGAATAAAGGAAAAATTTAATTTGAATTTTATTTCAATTTTTTTTTGCCCCATTTTTGTCTTTAAATGGTTAAGAATTTTAAATTTGGATTTTCTCCCTGAATCAAAAATAACTTTACAAAACGCAGGTAAATTACGTACTTTGTATTGTTTGGACAATGCGGAGAGTGGGAAACTAGGGACTCTTATATACCTATATATACATATAATATAGTAAATCAATTTACTCATTTTTCGGTTTAAGGTTGGTCTTTAATAGAATTTTTTTTTTTTTTTATGTTGTAAAAAGATTAGAACGGTGATTGATTTTGAATAGGCGAATTTAAAATTTGTTTTGGTTTGATCTGCGTAAAAATTGTTTGTGACAGTATTACTGCGATGTTAAAGTTAGAAGGGCACCGCAAGAGGTCATTGAGTTGGAGAATGTAGTAGGATTTAAAATAATAAAATAATTAGAAATTCATTAGAATTGACTCGATGAGTCGACGTCAAAAAAATCAACCTACAGTAATAAATCTTGTAAGTACTCCCACGTACCATTTTTTAAGATTAATGGATCGCACATACTCCATGTTTTTCATTTTCTTCTCAAATTTTTCTTATGCTACTGTATAATATTTTAATTCTATGGTAAAACTCATAATTATGGTTTCAAATATTTTAAATAATGTGTATAAAAAATATTTGTTGCTGTTCTATTCATTCACATTATGTACATATATATGAATGTGTAAAATTAGAAAGCTCAAAAACATAAAATAAAAAGTCTACAATTTATGAGATAAAGTTTTTTTTTATGTTTTTCTTTAAAGTTAATTATAATTTTTCAAAAAAATATATTTCTTACATAATAATATATGAACTCAGCATAAACAAAAAATTTTGTTTAATTAATGTTTGTGGTCAAAAAATGGCATTGATTTGTGGGATAGTTATGTTTTTAAAGTTTTTGAATTGACCTACATACATACGAGTATATACATATATTTACATCTCAGTTGAAAAATTCTATTGCTATTGAAATTATTTTGTTCACGTTTGATTGCATACCCGGGCATGTGCCAAGATTATTTTTTTACCTATACCGTGTGTGTTGTAATGTGTTATATAAACGGAAATCAAATATATTTTCGCATGATGGCTGGAAATCTTATGATGAGTGTTCACACACATAAGTATATAGGTAATAATAATAAATCATGTTTTTATATTCGATCTATGTATAGGCTATATTCAAGTATTGTATCGTGTATGCACAATAAAAACACGAAAACCGCCTGGCATCCATACATATACAAAATAATATATACTTATACTTATGTGTAAACATATACGATGAAGAAACATGAGATGGATTTATTGATTTCATGAATTATTATGTATGCCGGGGGATATCAATTTATAACTTTTGCAATTATAAAAATAACACCAATGCTGATTTTTTGTTTATATCGAAAGTACCAATATATACATACATACATAGTAGTATACTGTACATGTTCATGGAAAATTTAAGCAAAACGATAAAAAATAAAAAATCAAAATTGATTGCACGCATACATAGCACGTGCTTTCGGAAAACCAATATTAAATTAAGTGACATAATATTTAAGGTAAATTACTGCTTTCATGTTAACAAATTTGAACAATTATTGTTTATAAAGCGCTTTGGAGTGTGTGTATTCCATCTAAAATTCTAAACAAGAATTCGGTAAGTTGTGAGAATTTGTAATATAAATTACATTTTGTATGTATATTCGATAGCTATATGCTAAAAATTTTTATTAAGAGCTTTCACCCAAAGTCTTTGCACTTGAAAAGAATTTGACAAAAACAGTTTAAAAATTTTATTTTAGTGAGGGTCGACAGCTTTTGTGGGATTTAACCTATGTATATATTAATTGTAGATAACAAAATCAAGAAGTTGGTGTTTTGGGATCTTCATCTTACTCATCCGGTTCAAAACCATATAGATACTTAATTTTTAGTTGTTTCTGCGACATAACCATTTTATAACTAGCATAATGATTTTTTTAGTTTTCAAAAAACAAATTGGTATTTTGAAAATTTTATCTCAGGAGAATTTTCTCGTATATACATTTTTTTAACGGATTTCTTGGATTACACGGATGTTAAATTTCCAATGATAAAATGTAGAAGTGATGTATTGAGTTTTTAAATTATTGTCAATTAATTGATCATTGTAGTATGATGATTTTTTAGTAATTAACCGATCATATTTTATAGGGGTTTAACCAGTCGATTAGTATCAGTAAAATTTATATTGAAACTTATTTAACCATCATTTGGGTCCTAGGTACTCAGTTCTAGTGACTTCTTGCTTTGAAGCCGTTTTAATGGGTTTCAGCATTTTCGTGCTGGCTTAGACGATGTACGCGTTTCTTCGATGTAAGATTAGTAGGTCTTTCTTTTGGAATGCTTATATTATTTTTACATTTGTCTTCTTGTCTTGAGCCTGTATTTCGCCGTATTTGCATATCGAATTTGTTGTGTATTAAGCGTTGTGTATTTACTCTTCGATTGGTAAAATTTACATATATTGATTTCGCCTCGTTGAGCTTAATTCGCCATCTTTTGGTAACTCCTTGCGTTAGTGGCCCTCTGCAATTTAACTGTTGCTAAATTTATGTTGCCCCCAATTGCTAAGATTAAAGTATCATCCGTAAATGTTTCTATATTGGTTTCTTCTGTAGTTGGTAGATCTCTGGTATATATAGAAGATGCAGAATTGGTACAAGAACGCTAACTTGTGGTATATTCCTGCTGATATTTTCTTTACTTCAGAGTATTCTTCTTTGTATTTTACTGAAAGTGCCTTTGAGCAATGATTCAGATTTTGTTAAACTGCCTCGGTAGATCTCGGGGTAGTTTATATTCTAGTCTTTAACGTCTTACCTTGTCAAATGCTTGAGCTACATCCAAGAAGATACTAAGGCATTTATACATTTCTTTTTGTTTTCAAGTGCATCTTCAACTATATTAGTAATTCTGTGAACTTGCTCTATATAGTGGAGTGATTTTCTCTAGGTTAGGATATTATTGATTTTATATTTCAACTCTTGTAATGTTACAGGTATTATATTATGCTCATCCACTATAATTACTGGTGTTACATTTTCATCTGGTGGCCGAGTTAAGGGTTGAGAAGTATCTACAAGGATTACTGCAAACAAGGCAGCTTTTTATTTATCTCTAAATCTCTTCTACCTTCTATCGTCATTTTTGATTGGTGGTACTTGCATTTTAGGTCGTTTTAATCTTTTTATTGCTTCCTGAAGATGGAATTATTATTAATTGATTTGTTTTTAACTTCCTTGATTTAAAATTTTAATTTATTGCTTACATGATTAAGTATTTTCTTGCTTTAAGGAGTACGATAGTTCGTTTTCCTTTGATTAATTCTGACTTGCAGAGGATAGCTTCTATCTTTGTTAATTTCCGTTTAGTTAATGGGAGAACAGTTCCACGGTACAAGGAATATTAATTAAAATGGCTTTCTGTATTTTGTGTTTTGTGCATTATATTTAATATAGCAAGGAGGCAATTTCATCCATTGTTTGATTATTTAATCGCTTATTTAACTCGCTCAGCGGTTTTGGTTTTTAGTAGGTTTCCTTCCAAGCGGTTTTTCTTTGTGGTATTTCAGGCGTTTTGTTTCTTAAATGTTGTAGTTCCTTCACTACATCATATCCTTTGTAATCTGCAGGGTGTTGTCCTCTACAGTTGATACATTTTTGAGGGATATTTTTATTTATAGGAGATGCTTTTACAGTATGTTTCCCAGCACATTTTACGCATTTAGACTCCCGTCCGCAATAATGCTGCGTATGATTGAAGCCTTGAAATTTTTTGCATTGAGGTATCAGGCCAGTTGTTTTTTTTTAGTGGCTCTCTTTTAACTATCACGTTAAGGATAACCTTTATATTGTAGATATTTTCCACCTTTTCTTTATTATTAATGGTTAGCATAAAAGTATCAGATTCCTTTTAATTATTTTCAGTCTTTTCATTTTTTATTTATTCCTTTTATGGTAATATTTGCCGCATCTTCTCCTTTTCGTTGTAGGTTTCTTCCTTTGAGCAGCTTCGGTTAATTCCTCTTGCCATAACCATAACTGGACGATTATTTTTAACTTTATATGTGCACCATTCTGTCTCTTCTGTATTTAGTTTCGTAGCCAAAGCTGTATTGCTTTCAGAGTCTGGTGCAATGAAATAACTTATAACCCTTATTTGTAATCGATTTCATTATGGATTGCACCTTGGCATATTCGCCAAGCATGGTGCTAACTCTTTAGGTTTGGCAAGATGATTTTCCTGTTTTTTTTTTGTTGATTACTAGAGCTTTCATTTTATATTGGTTGCGAGCATTCTGCCATTTCTGAAGTGTTCTGCTTTCCTTTTTTTGTTCGATTTTCTTTTCTTTTTAATATCCATTCAGTTTCTCTTTCCAGTTCTTCACCGTCAGTAAATAACTGATTGTTTTCGTCATAATTGATAGTCGATTTTGCGTAGCTTAATACGGAGTTCAAAGTTTTCCTTTTCAAACTGGAAAACCTCACTAGTTGAAGATGTTGGTGATCTTGGAACCTTGGAACTTCGTCCAAAAGGGTTAAAATTAATGGCACTTTTCCAGCTTGTCAGCAGGTATACCAGGTATTATTTATTATATACCGTGACCATGTTAACCTTTTTTATTTGAATAGATCTTTATAAACTTTGTTCCAATTCAGCATCATCGATGGCGAAAAACAAAAACAAGTTTATTTCCCCGAACATATTTCGGATAAATTGAATAAAATGAACTAAACTAACATACTCGTATATCAAGTAATAATTAACGATAAAACACAACCAGTATTGAACTACATATTTCAATTGCTTTAAAAGGTATATAAGAACAGTATTCATATATTGCAGGAAAAATGAAATTTACAACCATATTACTTGTTTCATATTTTAGTTCCAAACGATAACATTTATTTCATAAAATACTTAACTTACAATAACTTCAAAATGTCTTCTATGTATGCCCTTGTAAAAGACGATATTTTTGCAAATCATTTAGGAAAAGTCTTTAAATGATGTGATGATTTATTTCAATTTTAAAAAGACATTATCTAGCCGGTGGACCTACCGCGTTTGATATTATAAACATAAGTGTTTTAAAAAAAATCATATAAGATAAAAAGTGAAACTGTTTAAATAAAATATCAAGTTTCATTTTCTTTTTTAATTTCTATAGCAGTAGTTCTATTCCAATTCGTATCAAACCGGAGAAACTCCATTATTTTTGAGATCATTGGCCATTTTGAAGATATTGTAATTATGTTTTGTCAAACTCTCGTTGATATTAATTCTTGTTGAAAAAGTTGTTGAAAAAGAAGAGCCACATAGAAAGTCAATTTGGGTATTTACGAAACTACTACGCCCAGCTGTGTATAATATGTGGGAATTTACATAAAACTAGCAAATGCAAGCTAGATAAAATGAATCCGGACGCTAAGAGATACGGAGCACAAAAACTTAAGGAAAAAATTGACTGCCACCTTAAACCTAATATTGTCGGAGTTAAGGGAAACCGATACAATCCATCTTCAATCGACAATCGGAGAATTTATAAAATGATAAGTACCCTCAACCAATATTACTCTCATGATGCAAAATATGAATGCTCTCATTCAACGCATTTAGTCCAAAATTAAAAATGAATGTAGTTTAGTTAGCTGTATGGAAACCAACGGGCTAGCGCAATATAAATTAGAAGTACAATGTTTTCTTTTTGATCAAAACGTTGATATTATGCTAATTCCTGAAACAGATTTTATGCATATGAGCTGTGTTAATTTTAAAAGGCACATCATTTACAATGTTAAGCAGACCAGTGGAAAGCCTCAAGGTGGAACAGCTAGAGAGAGCATAAGACACTAGGAACTCCAACAGCAGAGTGAAGAGCATATTTAAGAAACTACCATATGTTTGGAAGAAGAGACAGGCAAATGCAACTTATCTGCAGTTAATTGCGCACCAAAGCACTCAATTTGGGAGGATCAATTTGCCAATATTTTTCAAAAACTTGGGAGATTTCTTGTAAAAGGTAACTACACCTCTAAACATTTTCAATGGAGGGAAGGGGAGATCGAGATTAGTAAATAGTAGCACCAAAAGTAAAACAATTGTGGGAATGTGTGTAAAAACAAAAATTAAACCACATATTTACTGGCCGAATCCCATCTACTGGCCAACGGCTAAGAGCAAAATTGGAAAATTAAAAGATTTCTGTATAACCAAAAGAAGTTACAATCACCATTAAATAAACATACAAACTGGACACAATTTAAATGTACGTTACGAAGCTGGGGGCCTATTATGGTATTTTCGATAGCGTTTTTTTCTCGATATTATCGAAAATGGCCTATTGTGAAATTTTTAAAAAATAATGTCACAATAGGCCATTTTCGATAATATCGAGAAAAAACGCTATCGAAAATATACCATAATAGGCCCCCTGTATAATTGGCAGTGCCGCTTTTAATGACATAATTTCCATGTTTAAAAAAAACATTAATTGTCCGATGTTTTACTGCCGATAATGACAATGAGCGTACCCAGCGTACGCTATTTGCTGGACCACCCTTTAATGACAAAAACATAAATTTAGGTTGACATTGATTTTGATGTTCCAGAGAAGAGGGAAAACAAAAGTTAATAAAAAACAAGTTACTTTGTTAAATTCAGTTGTCAGTGTCACTATCAAAATGTAAAACATTCCATTATTGTTGTTGTTCTTCCATTTAAGCAGACATAAACAAATTCTAGATACGTATGTTAATTAAAAAAAATGAATTTTGGAGAGTGTACCGTGTACGATCCGCGTATACTGACTGATGAAATAACAATAAAACAATCAAGTAGCCGAATAATTTCTATTTCATGGAATCGAAACAAAAATTGTACTTTTTTTTGTTTTTTTAATCAAAACATTGAACCATAGTGTGCTATGATCAATATTTTGATCCAGAAACAAAAAGTTGTATAATTTTGCTCCATTTTTGAAATCAAAGCAGATCCAATGCGGTACAGATCAAATGACGAGAAATACGACTATTTCTTTGTACGTACATATTAATTTTCGATTAGGATACTACTCGTATATACAATTTTAGCCAACCATTTTTGTTACTTTACTTTCAAAATTATTTGACAAAATTTAAACCAACTTTTGTTCTAGTCCTGCAGGTATTCCAGCGTTAATTGGTACGTGTTTTCATTTTACAATAAAGTTTTTACATGATTTACGCCTATAGGGATTTAAATCTTATGATTGTCTTGTGCATCCCATTTATCGTTCTGTACATGAAAGCTCAATTCACCATCTCGCTAGTCCAAATATAATTTTTGGTTTTTTAATGATTATAATTTATAAACAAACAACAACAATGTAAAGCTACAGACAATAAACAATTTAATTATTATATGCATTATAGTTGTACCAATGTTCTTTTCTTATATTTTTTATTAACAACAGAAGAATAAAAATCGTAAACAAAAAAACAAAAAACTTCAAAAGAAAGAACATTTAAAAGAAACTGTTATTGTATTTTCCAAATATTTTTATTTTTTTAATTTAACTCCTTGCTGTTCTAGTTCTACTTTTTCGACATTATTTATTTTTCCAGAAAATAAATGAAAAATTTCTAGACACTAATTATAAATGACGTACATACTATATAATATATAGCAAGATTTTAAATTGGTCAATTAAAAGACAAAATACCAATAATACTAATAACGAAAGACTTGGAATGGATGACTACTACTGGACAATTTACAATGTGTATAGAAAGTTTTAACGTCGATGAATTTAGAAATGTGTAAAATAGATTTGATGTTGTATAATCACTTAAAATTATATATAATCGTATTTTGATAACAGTTCATGTGTAAAATTAATTTAGATGGTGAATTTAATAATAGTATGTGTTATAAAATTAAATTAAATGCCTTTGATCTCCTTCCAAAAACTATTTTCCACAACGAAATCTCATTTGTCTTAAATGTTGACACTACATAAATACAATATACATAATAAAAAAAAATGCAATTCGGTCAACTAAAAATCGACTCATATATCATTTTCGCGCTCACCAAAATATAAAATCCGAATGTCACGGAAATAATTTTCACCACCATTTGTGGACATTCAATTGCACGTACAAACATATATCCAGGATATATGTGCGGGGCACAACACAACAAAAGAAATGGCATAATATTCCATCTATACGGAAGTTTTTGAAATAAATTTTTGTAATGTCAACGAAACATGTTTGTACATATATCAAAGTGATAAATTCACGTTTTTTTTGGTTTTGGTGTGCTTAATGTGTACATAATAATAACAACGCGGGACGGGAGGATGGTATGTATCATTTTTGCGTGATGTTATTTTGGTTTTGTTCTCGCTTATTTATTTATTACGTTTGTGGTCTTAATTTATTTATATTGGCGAACAATGAAAACCATAAAAAATGTAAATGAAATATTTAAATTCGCAAAATTGCAGATGTATAAATTTATGGGATTGCAATGTTATTTACATATTTTGAAGTATAGAGGAACTATCAATTCGGTGCTAGTTGATAGATTTCAAATTGATGATGAACTTACATATTATTAATTGATATTAGATACAAATTGTGATTCAACTTTTTTTACGACTTGGAAGTTTATATTTAAAAATTGTACTTTTTGAAAATTGAACTTTTTTCATATGGTAAATGTGTTAGTGTTTATATAAAATAACATACATTCGGGCGAATTCATTTTATTTCATAATTTAAATGTTTTATGGCATAATTAAAATATATCAGGCCAATTAATAAATCACAATAAATTGTTTAAAAAAACATTTTAATTACATTTCGTTTTTGATAAACTCAAATTGAAGATGCAACACCGCTATATCGACTTTATTGGTTTTTGATAAATTCAAATTGAAGATGCAACACCGCTATATCGACTACCAATATCAAACGTCTCTTTGAATTTATCCGTTTTTGATAAATTTAAATTGAAGATGCAACACCGCTATATCGACTACCAATATCAGACATCTCTTTGGATTTATCCGTTTTTGATAAATTCAAATTGAAGAGGCAATACTTATATCTACTACCAATATCATGGATCCAAGGAAGCTGTCATATAAAATTAATAATCTTTAAATCTTTTATCATGTTTGGATAGTAGATAAACTGCATTTTTTTTAAATGGAGAAACGTGTGACCTAAAATAAAATAATTATTCCAGCTGCCATCACGTGCTAGATTTTTCATAAGAAATTCCTGAACTTCCAAATTCATATAAAGTACAAAATTTATATGTAGATAGAGTTTATTTTTTATCAAGCAACTAATTTATATATAATGTACATACATATATGCAAACTGAATTTTAATTATATTATCAATTTATGTAATAAATATAATTAAAAATATTTTTTCTAATAAATTATTGTTATTTGTTAATTGGACTCATTTGGACTGAAATAATAAATATTTATAATTTAAAATAAAATGAATTCGCCCGAATGTATGTTTTTGATACTGACACTAATACTTTTACTATAATGAAAAAACTAAGTACAATTTTAGAAAAAACTTCATTCTCCTATATAGGCGGATGAAGTTTGTACTATAATCTTACTAACAATATATGACGTAATTTAGAACAAAATTAGTAAAATGTTCACTGGCATTTTTTTTTTTTGAATTCTTTATATTCTAAAAACTCTATCTCTTTCTTCTTCACTATAACGTGAGGCGCCATTAAGGCAAATGCGGCACCATACTTAAGATATGATTTATTTTTGTATGGCGTTTCGTAAAGTATAAATTCTCTTATAAATATAATCTTCCAAGGTTACAGTTGGATTGATCATTAGTTTAGAAACTTTAGAAGAACGAAACAAATCGGATTATTGACAATGATGATATATTGAGGTTTACGCTAATGTTACTTTTAAAATAGATCTACTTGTGGTATACCACAGTTTAATCTGTTAAATCACTTTTTAGAAATAACATCTCACTGATATAAGAATAATAGATTTTTCATATAAATTTCCAAAACAAAAATAAATGTATTTGTAATCAAAAATTAAGAATCGAAACTTTCAAAAATTAAGTGACCTTGAAAATTGAGTTTAGAAATATAACTATTTACGTAAATTGAAAATATGAAAGGTCCGAGAAGACTCTATGTTTAACAGATAAGTTATTACTAGAAGAATCATCATACACTATGAATTGCACATTGCTTCAATCCAAATTGCAAAAATAGGCCGAGAAAATTGAAATATAATTTCAATTCTTTTTTTGCAGCTTGCACTCGTTTTTATAAAAATCGGAAAATTCTTAGTGTGTATCGTTTTTTTGTGCATACCTGTTAGAATGCGAGCTAGCTGTCTTTTGCTACCAGGTTCTGTGTGCTCTTGTTGACTTGGAGTATAAATGTATTTCGGCGAAGTTTGTATCCTTATAGGTGAAGCAGGTTCCGATGATGCCAACGCTTCTTCAACCAGTAAAACTAATTTGTCCAATTTTGCATGTAACCACATGTGGTGGATGAATTGTATGGCGAATCTATTCCGTAGGAATTCATTAATTTAAAATATAACCAATTAGCCGCTTCTCCAGCTAGTCCGTTTGAATGCCTGCAGATGGGTTTATTAACTCCTATAAAATATAGAAGTAAATATATTAACAATATGAACGCGCTGAGCTATGGCATGTTTCACTTTATTTATTGATATTTTACGAGACGGTATCGAAAGCAGATAATGGATGTCCCTGCCTCCAATTACCCAAAATTATTGTCGAACTGTCGCAAGAAGAACTTGTGGCCCAACATGAAGATTCCCTAAATGAAAATGGTCAAAGAGCGAGAAAACGAATTGATAGTTCTTTATAGACCAAATTGAGATTTTGTTGAGATTTCTCGGGCAACATGCATTTTTTTCGGGTCTACAAAGCCATTCGTAGTTTTAATAAATATAAATAAATTGTTGCCCATGGTCTCACTAATCCTAAAATCGTCACTGGCTCAATTTAGAAAGAAACGTGAAACATCGATGGAATTTTATATTCATCTCATGATCCAATCGAAAAAGCTTTAAAAGTTTTGGACACATTTAATATTAAATTAATGGGAATCGATACCCCTCGAATTGACTGTGCTTGTATTGGGTAGAAAAGACGCTAATATACTCATGGGTAAAGAAATCATTGATATTTTTTTGTGGTGGAATTCCGCTACAGATTCACCCATAATAGTAAAATATGCTTATGGAGAATGTAGCTCGCGTTTTTTATTGTTGATATTTTCAATTGTGGTTATGGTTGGTATTAAAAAGTAAATACAATTGGCACAAATAAAATAAATTACAGCTGCGACCACCTAAATGAAAGAAAAGTTTATTAATATAAGTATATTGTCTTATTTAAAAATGTAATCAATCAAGATTTCACGCTGAAGTTCCTCCAACAAGGCTTTACAGTTGTGATCTTATCTTAGAATATTGAAACTATTTTAGCGGAGAAAATTTCATAGTTTAATATAAAGTTAAAGCGGATGGGTACATTTGATTAAAATTAATATTTTTCTGAAAAAAAAAGTAGAAACAAGAATATTTGTTGTGAGGGTCTTGGATGACTTTGTGGTATAGCCCCTTGTTGGTACAATACCACAGATTTTTAACTGTCGAAGACTGTTGTTTAAAACAGGGGTTGTTTAAAATAGTAATACGTCTGTAGAAGAAAATAATAAGAATTTATTTATTGTTTGTGATTTCCTTTGTGAAACGTTAATTACTTTAACTTCTGATGGAAATATTTGAATTTTTAACCAGATATATGTTGAGCGATCATGACTGACATTCGTATTCCTTTCTGTAGCATGTGCTTCACTACTTGAAATTTTTTTCTAAATTTTTGAGTTGATTTATATAAATTCAGCAATGATTTTCCTTGAACAGAGCTTTCTGAAATTGTATAAACATCAAAGGACAAAACTGACATTTAGTATTCCTTTATTCGTGTTTCAAGAAGTACTTACGTTCCTCTTTTTAAATAGTATTAATTAATTCCTCTGAAAATATCATAAAAATGCGGAATTATATAAAGCAGCAAACAATTATTTTCTACAATTTATTACAAAATACTGCAAAGAGAAAGCATATATACATAGATTCCATTTATCCAGTAATTTGTTTACGTCATTCTGTTAATACCAGCAAGCAGTAGTAGTGGTATTTTTTTAATCCTGAGCATTCCAAAATTTTAAATGGAAATCCATTTTTTGTGACTAATTCCACACATGTTCTAGAATAGTCATTTCATTTATATTCATCATGATTTTTTGTGAGTTTTTAATTATTTTCATATCGAGCTATGAAGTTTGTTCTGTATCTTTAAATTTGCTTGTGGCGTTGAAATTCATTAGAGTGCTACCTTTCAATGTGCCTCTCGTAATTCGCTGCATGATTTTGTATTTTATTAATTTTAAAATACTTTCTTATTGAATTTTCCATTTTTTCGTCCCATTTTACGTGCTGAAACACAAAGTATACTTTGAGGTTATGTTAAGTTAATCACAATAATTTTCAAATTTAACACACTTACTTTCAGAAACATTCACTTCACAAATTATGTATGATTATTTTGAATAATTTAACCAGTATCAGAAACTAAAAATGTATTTTAATTAAATTTGAAGCTAAAAGCAGCACTGGGGTGACATGTTTTACCATCACTTCGATTCTCTTCGATAGTGAACTGCGCATCGAAAAAAGCGATAGTCGGTATGTTGTACCATTTTCGATGCATACTATAAAGGAACATATTTTCAAAAAGGAAATAACGTTTGGCATCCATTTTTAATAGCTTCATTACTTTAGATTTACTGAAAAGTTCCGCGTAAATAATGGAATTTTTAAGTTATTGGTTGGCGAGATCAAGCCACAAATACAAATGGAACTTTTAAGTGCACCAAAATTCCGATTGAAATAAAATTAGCAGCAGTGCTTAGTTTTAATGCAACGGGTTCATAAAAACGTACTGTCGTTGATGTACATTTTCATTCTATGGATCAGTCAGTTCTCAAGCCATCAGGAAGATAACAAATATCTTAGAAAATACAATATGTAGCAAATACATTACATTTCCCGACAACGCAAAGAAGAATTTTTATAAACCATGCTTCTTCGAAAAAACAAGCTATCCGGGCATAATTCACTGCGCGGATAGCACACATGTTCAAATTATCGCCCCTAATTTAAATAAATACATTTTCGTAGATCGGAAAGGCAATCATTCTTTGAATGTTCAATTGGCAAGTGAATCACATTTAATTGGTTTTGTTAATCTTTAATATTTTTTTGAAATTTGTAGTTACAACCTACAAATTTGATCGGTGTGCCCAACATACTCGGGATCTTTGTACGATTCGGCTATTTGGTCATTGTCACCGGATCCAGAGGAAATGAAAAGAAATTACGACAATGGGGAGCGTAATACATGGCTATTAGGTAAATCAACATAGATATAATTATCGGCATTCACAGACTCGAAACCATATTGAGAAGTGCAATATGGTCCTAAAGAACACTTTAAGATGTCTCTTGGGAGAAAGGTTATACGCTATGAACCACTAAAAGTCATTCAAATTATTAATGTGTGCTGTGCCTTATTTAATATAAATGTTTTTGAGTTAGTAACATCAAATATCTCAGAAAATTCTGAGAATGTGGCTGAAAACGATTTCGATTCTGAAATTGATTCCACGACTGTTGAAATTAGAAAAGGGCTTCTTAACAGTTTTTAGGCTAATATTTAATTGAAACAAATACTCCTATATATTATTTTAGAAATAAGATTTTTTCCAATTAATAAAAAAAAAACAGAAATATCACATATCATATTAGCTCAAGATTCTTCTCTTTCACTTCAAGACGCTAAGCGTTGAAGCGGTTTGCTTCTCTTTGTAAGCTATTTGATTCGTTCATTATTTCTATAAAGGCTTTATTGTGGTCACTACTCTTGACCCCTTGACTTTTTAGCACATCGGCCATTTTAGTAGAATTAGATAGAGAAAATTTAGATCGCGATGTTGATGGCTCAATGGGACTATCCAACACATTGTCGATATCAGTGCTATCGTCAATGCCGAGATGTCGCTTGTATCGTGTTAATATCGTCTTCTTTCGAGGCCAAAAACACCGTCATTCAACCCTAGCAATGTAACCACTCTTTCTTCGAATGGCGACAGAACCACACTCCATCTGCCCTCCACCACCCATTTGATTGCGGTCCACCACTTCTTTTCGCAATATTTTTTATCTTGTTTTTAACATCCAACCAAACCGAAACATTAAGTTCATTCAATAAAAATAAAACCAGAACCCACTATATAAAATAGCTTACCTTTTTCCACCCTTCCCCATTCCGCACCGGAGGCCCTTGTGCATTTAAAACAATGGTCAACCGCTTCCATTGGTCATTTGTAGCCGATTTTGCATTAAACGCTATAAATGCCCCCGTAGCCATCTCCGGAGTCTCCTCCAAATAGTCCACCATGTACTCAAATTGAATTTGAGTGGTAATTTTTTTCAAATTCTCCCTAGAAAGTCATTTACGATTAATTTTTATATTTATTTATATATTACACAATTAACCTTGCCACGGCTCCCTTTGTGGAGACAGTCCACCTTTCGTAAGAAATTTCCTCCATCCTCCACGGGGACAAAAACGTCATCCATCAGGTATATCATGGATGGACTGTATCAATCAATCAGTTTTGAGATAATTTGGAGAGTTGGAATTATTTGATGGAATACCAATTATGGATTAAACTTGTAGACGCTTTCAGAGTATTTAAAAAAAATTGAAAATGACAGTAATTTACACAATTTTAAATTAGAATTACATGGAATTTGTCATTTTAATTTAAAAACGTCAGCGATAGTAAGAATGAGATACCTTGAGATTTTGCGCTGAGGTGCTTCGTATTGTAAATGTAACTTTTAGAACTAAGACAGCTCATATGAGTAAAATATTTTTCAAAAATTAACCTAACACCAATGTTCCCAGAACTTCTACAATTTTTCTGTAGGCATCAATGGTTTTGGCTTGTATCCTAGTTTCGTAAATATAATGCCGTTTAATTTAGGTAATAAAATATTCTCCGTTCGATTGTTCAGTAAGCACAGCTTCCATTTGTCTGCATGGTGGCTTCTATAAGTATATTGAATGCGATCTTTCTTTCGATCCTTCCTCACAGGTAGCTGTGCATTTGGCGAAATGTAGCACTTTATTAACTTGTTCAGACTCCAGAGGTCGTTGGTCTTATGAGATTTACACTTCTGTTCACTTCTATATTCGTTTAAGTTTGACTTTGATTATGACACGTATGCAAAAATATTCATAAATCTGTCCTAAAAAGAAACAAAATCAATTTCTGCTTATATGCGTTAGTGTGCAAAGCAAACTGTCTCGATATAATGAATTTTATCATTGGCACAACAAAATTTGGTACGACATGATTTTCTGAATTTTCTAGGGAAAATCCTAGCATCGATTTCAAATCTAAACCGCACGGCAGTTAAAATTAAATTTGCTTTATTTGAATAATATAATTTAGAAACATCACACGTCGCTTCAATAAATTAGAGACTAGACTAGAAAATTTAAATAACTGAGCCTTTGAAAATTTAAAAATTTAAATTAAGTTTGATGAAAAATATCTTGAGTTCGGTGTTCAGCAGAATTTGATTTTCTAAAATTATAATTAAAGCGAAAAGCAACCTCTACGAAGAGGTTAAATTAATGTTACGTTTTAGCCTTGTCAAACAAGGTTCGATGACTGGATCGTGAATAAAACAACCAATTTAAATTCTAGATAACACTAAAATTATTTATTGCCGAATTATTACACCAAACACTAATTTAATTAATTATCTAATTCAACTTTCACTTTTTCTTTTTTATTACTACTAGCACTATCACGATTAAAACACTTACTAACTATTTTACATTATACTTCTTACTAACACTATCACTGTTAAAACCTAACTAACTAACTCCTAAAATTTCATCTCGTATTTATATCACATATTCTAACCTACTAGAATATCCCACAATATTCGAGAGTGTCTAGACTATTTTTGAATCTAATTTACCTAAAATTTACCCTAGTAAAGCGCTAATCGTTCTAAGTCACCATCTTCAGTTTTCCTCGCTGTCGTTTGTTATTCCGGTAATCTACTTCGTTTATCTTTTTGAAAACGATGACCGGTCCATTCCATGAAGATTGCAGTTTCGGTGATAAATTCCTCTTCTTTTGTGGGTTGTTACACGATAGTAAACCAAAAATATTTTTAAATAACACATATTTAAGGATAATCTTAATTCATGTATGGAAGAGAAGTTTATTTACTCGTTATATTAAATTAAATTCAACGATTTATTTATTTTAATTTCAGATAATGAAATCATTTATTTATTTTATTATAAAAAAGTGTGTACATCCATGAAAAGGTATAAATGAAGTTATGTAATGAGTGTAAGTATTTCAAGAGGTGATTAATTTTGAGCAAAAGATCGTCCTTGTGGAGAATGTCCATTTTCAAAATCTACGATAAAGACAAGTAATTTGAGATAGAATACCTTCATTCATATTATCTTTAATTACTGCTGAGGTAGGTGAGAAAAACAGCACTAAAATGCATTCAAAATGGAGCAGACCATTTTGAGAAACTGCTTTAAGAAAAATTATTCGAAACACCATTAATCTTAAAAACGCTGACTGATTTGCATTTTAGTGATGAAAAGCTCTTTGATTTTTATAGCTGTCGCATTAATTCAGTGATTTAGATTTTCTAAATATCAAATGAAAAACATTAATTATACTGTCCTCCTCTGGCTTTTTCAAAAGATGGCAAGTCTATACACAACACATATAAATAAATAAATATATATATACATAATATATACAATACAGGCCCGTTGTTATGTTTGGATGTGAAAGTTGGGCGCTGACGGATGAGTACGAGAGATGACTCCTAACATTTCAGAGAAGAGTCATGCGTGTGATTTACGGCCCAAAACGTGAAATAGATGGTACCTACCGAGCTCTGTACAATATCGAGATCAGAGATCTGATGAAGATCCCCGATATTGTACATGAAGTAAGATCTCAGCGAGTACGCTGGCTCGGGCACGTTCTGCGTGCTGATCCGGAACGAATTGTGCAGCGATCTCTGAAAGGAGAGCCACCATATGGTAGCATACGTTGCAGGCGACGATGGCTCTACGGTGTAGAGAACGACTTGGTCTCTTCAGATTGTTTTAGACAGTATGAAGACCATGCTCGGGATCGAAACCGTTGGAGCCAAATTGTTGATTCAGTAAGGGGCCAGTAATGGCCTATAAAACTGTTTATTATTATTATATACAATATTATATTGAATATTTGAAATTTTTTATATATACTTGCACAATTTAATTCAAATAAATTCAAATAAAAATCTGTAATTTTCGCTTGACAAAAATATCACAAAAAAAAAAATTCAGTGATAGACTGTCGAAAATTGTGATGGTAGATCATCTCACCACTAGTATTTCTAGCCGATGATGTTTTTGTTTTATTTTATTTTCTGCTTTGAGGCTATGTGTATCTAACGTTTCTTGAAAATACCCATTAAACATTTCAAATGGAAACGGATTGGATGAGTTTGCTTAATAATAATAAATTGAAATAAAATCGTACAGAAAACCTACAGAAAAATGTGTAAAAGTAAATAACGCTCCGGTTATGGTTACGGTTTAATGATTTTTATTCATTTCGGTTCCGTTCCGATTTTCGGTTCATAAAAAATAATTTTTATTTTCGGTTTTCAATTTGGTTCCGGTTTGACTTTATAGTCTGAATTTATATCAAATGTTCCCAAAAAAATTAATTATCATTAAAAAACATTTAAATTCAATCAGCAATTATGAAACCAAATACAGTATTTAACTACCAAGCAACTCGATCCACGCATGTTCTTTTTTCAATTATCTCAAAACAATCTTCTTCATATCTAATAAATATATATGGATTTAAACTTCTCGCGACAAGCAAAACGTTTTCTTTCGTCGAAACATTATCGTTCTTCTTTGCGCCTAAAGATAGGCATTATTTAAGTCGATATATGTATGTGTGTGTGTATAAAAAATACTTCATACCCAAAATTAAATTAAATTTAACCCTAAATAAGAAATTCATAAATATAAATCTTAAACCGAATGACATATCAGCTATATCATTAATAAAATGTTAAAATTTAATCCTCTTTAATTATTCAGAAGCAAATTTTTTTTTTTTTTTGTCTTTTCGAAAATCAAAAAAATCTGATGACGAACATTCTTATAAAAGCTGTTTATCTCCTATCTCTTCTTATAACAAAAATATAATACAGACGTATATATGTATATTATCTTCTCCTATGCTAAATATACAAAATGGATATAAAAATTCAATTAAAAATTTATAACATTTTGAGATACACACGCAGAGAAGAAAAACAAAAAACTGTTGTGTCAGTAATTATAATGTATATCTGTACCAAAAAAGAAAAAAAAATCACTATGCATAATATTTGTGTAAGTGGACTGGACTAGAAATGCCAACCCGTTCAAATTCAGCACCGTACACGTTAGCACTGTGTATGGATTGTTTGTATGTATATTGGAATTAAATTTTAAAGCTTTATGTGAATGAGGAAGGTAAAGTTTTTTTTATGTTATTCGTTGTTAATTTAGTCTTCTTCACGCTCTGAATGTCTGTTTTCTATATTGTATGTACCATAATTATACGATACTGGGAAACAACGGAAAAAATTAGTAAAAAAATAGGATTATAGAATCCAGCATTTTATATACTGGTAATTAAGATTTTAATATAATTTCGCATAATCAGCGTGACATTTTCATTTGCTCATTTCACATTGCTGGTATTCTTTTATTTATGTGAATGATGATACTTTTATATGTATATAGAGCATAGGAGTGGGATCAAGTTTTCAGCTTAATTGATGTTATTCAAAAGGATTGCGGATTTCCGAAAAGGGTATTGTTTCTTTCGGTGTAGTAGTATAAAAAGATCCCACGAATTTGTTTAATTATTTTCAGCTTATTATTCCCAGAGCACTACAAATCTCAAGACCCACCCACAATTATTTATATTCTCACTGGTTACATACGATTTAATTTCTGTACATATAAATAAACAAGAATTGTATGAATTTCCAGAACAGTCAAAAAAATCGTTTTCCAAATCATTTTTCCCAGAATATATTGGGGGAGATAACAAACACAAAAAAAGAAAATTATTGTTGCTCTTTTAGCTATATATCGTGACATAAACACACAAACGTTTATAAATTATATATTTGTTGAAAGGATTTTATCGTTTTTTTTTATCTATCAGCAAATATATTCACAATTTCATATGATATTAAAATTTATTATGTTCGAAGAATTATTATTTCGATAAAATAAATAGTACATAAATGAATAGAATTTCATTTAATATCTAGGTTTTGTACATACATACATATATACGTATATAATCTGAGTGATACCATGGCGCAACTCCGGAATTTTATAAAATATTATCCTTCTAAGAACTTACACACTCAGCAACCATATACATATGTGTGTACATTCAGGATTATTTAAACAAATTTCGAAAGCACCATAACTATTTTTACTTTAAGTTCCTTGTATACCGCTCATAACAGCTTTATATACCCAGAACATGCATAATAAATAATATGAAAAGAAGTTAGTGAAAATTTGTAGACCTATATAGTAACATACTTATATAGACAATATGACAACAACTTCAACTGAAATTAAAAAAAAAAAAAGATTACAATCCATCCACAATTTTTGACAGATTTGTTGTTTGTTGTTGGGTAAAAAATAAAATCCTTTTTTCGGTTTTATATTTTTTGTGTTGCCTGGTAATCAACCAGTACGGATATATAAACAAAGGAGCGAAAGCAACACAAAGTTATTTTGGTTTGTTAGATTTTAAGACAGTTTATCCGTCGGTGTAAATAGATAATTAATGAACTTTATTCTTTATATATTATAAAATGTTCACATTATTCACTTGCAAATAAAGAGTTTAATTATAAATTTCGTGTTTTTATTGTTGTTGGGTGTTATTGTTGTCTATCTCGTATAAACTAAGTCGGGCGAGATAAGAAATCTAAAGTGAACTAATTAATGTTGTAAAGCAGACGCCAAGTAAATAATTTGTATTATGCATTTTGTTAAATTAGCGAATGGTCTATAACTCAAATAATATACATGGTATATAATTAAAACCAGTTGTTAGATTTAAGTGTGGCAATTTATTGTTATTGTAACTAAGAGAGGAGCCTTCTTTAATATCAATTAGTTTGCCCGGAATGTTGGAATGGTATGACGGATGCTCGTCCGAAAATGAACAATGCTATAAACAGGATTGGTAAAGCATCGATCACTTTAATAAGTGCAATTTATCTATGAGTGCCGTATCACATGACCCCAATCATGCAATAAACAATGTCGCAGCGGTATCTTGTGCAGCATTGCCAATTCAACAATCAACACATAGCGAGATTGTGCCACCTCCACAATTAATTCAGGCAACATTTACAAAAGAAAACATAACGATACCTTTTCAAATAATGTAAAAAAATATATATACACAAAAGCTAATGTAGCAATCTAACTACCACTTAAGAACCTAGTTACAACTATGATTAGTTAGTTATAGTTACAATACTTCACCCTCATTATATTTGAAACAAGACTACCCGTCGATGGACAATAACGCGATCTGTGACCAAACAGCAATTCGAAGATTTCATCAAAATTCTATAATGGAATTGGATAGACTAGGTTGTGTCGTACTGTCACGTAACCAAAAATATGATCAGGAGTGTAACTATACGTCATTTCGTATCAGTTTCGCCTGCATAAGAATTCACCAATGCAGCAAATTTATCATTGTGGCCACCTGAACTGCTGTTGAAAGATTTGAATGGAGACCAGCTCGTCAAATTTTTCAAACAGCTTTTTTTTTAACCAACAATGATCCGCTTGTAATTTTAAATTCTATTCCTTTCACAATCATCCTTAAAAATTGCTCTCCTATATCATCATCAATGTATTTTTTATCTACTACAAATAATTATATTGTGCATCGATGTGACGGATCAGCTGATGTCAGCTCCAAAACTTCAGGAGGAGTTCTAATTGCAATCAAATCATATATTCCTAACCAAATTGTGGCTGTTTCACAGTTAAAACTAGAACTGGTATGTGTGACCTCTGAGAAATATATGAATTAATATCAAGTCAAACGAACTAAACAATTTAAGTGTTCCTAACATTTGTTGGTGTTTCGATCCTGACAATAATTTCAATATTCCTTTTAACGTATGATACCTGAAATATATTTTGTTGACTCTACCCTAAATTTAATTCTAAATCAAATTAACAGAACTCCTAACAAACACGGTAGATTTAGTTACATTGACCTTACAAATGATGACCACCACAAAGCAGTAGACACTTCTTTGCACGGTGCTAAGTTTTTTCACGGATGGCTCTAAAAGGGATAGACGGGTTGGCTGCGGGTATTCTGTGAGGCACTAGGGGTTAACCTCTCTATTCGTCTTCCTGATTTTTACAGCGTTTTTCAAGCTGAACTGATCGCGATAATGGAAGTCATGGACTGGTTGAAGTATATTGTTATGTCTACAAGGAATATTCGCATTTTTACGGACAGCCTGGCTGCTATTAAAACGCTACAATCATACTCCCTAAGTCGTTTCAAAACCATGTTCATAGGCTAGAATGGCTTCAACGGCAGATATAAACCGGTGATGGTCCATTGTGATACCACATTTTCTTACTTCCCTTTTACCCTAGTATCTCGCCCTTTACAGTTTCCGAGATTCGAGAGGCTGTCCATTATTGACCTACTCATATGTCTATGCCTTCTGCGTGCTAAAGCCGGACATGAGCATAGGAAGTGGACTGTTTCTCCTCCTCGTTCATACAGCTTCTGTAAAAGTTGTTTGCTTCCAGGCCTAGCCTTCTCTCATGTTCTCCAAATAGGCAGTGTCCTGTGAGTATGTCAATTTTGAAGCGGTATTTTGAGCGCAATAATAGGCCTCCTCAGGCTTGCCGTTTCCGGGAGCACTGAGTTATACCATACCTAGCTAGTTCGTCCAGAGGCCGGTGACCCAGAATATCCGAATATTGAAATGCTCACTCATCTCATTTAGAGAAAAGTGGCATCCCAACGCCACCCTTGACGTCAGAGAAACTGATTCCAGCAACTTGATTACCGCTTGACTGTCAAGTCAAGCCCCAGTCAAGTTAAGACCTCATTCCGCTTGATACATGCTGCAGTAATCAAGGAATCGAAAGGATATATCCATTTCCAATATATATCAGAAGACTCCAGCTGCTACGTTACCGTCTAGCTTAGAGCTATCTGTAAAAAACTATATAGCTTCTGTTTCCGCAAGCAAGCTGCTCTTCCAAGATTCTCTTGAAGGGCATGTGGTTCGGAGGAACCCTTTCTTGAAGCATAATATTAGTATAACGTAGTCTAGATTCGCCAGTCATTCCTTCCTTAGTGGTCTAATTATCGTTGAGTGTCCAGTCTGAAGTTTTAATTCTCACTAAACTCCGATCTAAGGTGTAAATCTACTACAAATTATGTACATGTATACAATTAAATCCAAAATTATTAAAATTAATTTGGTAATTAAAATCAAAGCACAATTGAACAGCAAGCAACACACTTAGATACGTATTTACTCAACGAAACTAGTGCGAAGTTTTTTTTGAATGTTTTTGTCTCGATGACACCATTTTAACTCGGTACATGGAAACGGTGCAAGGAAGACTCAATGAAATAATGGAGACCCTGAATGTTGCCAACTAGTGACATTTTATGATTTCTTCGTTCAATTTTGTCTAAACTTTGACAAATTACCGATACATCAATGTTCAGGCCCAGAACCAAAAAAATGTAATTCAATCAAACAGTTTTGGTAGTCGATATTCTTATTAATTTATTTATCTACAGTCAGTAAATTTTTTCATTTTCTGTTGACCTCTTTTATAACATATTTATTATTATTATTATTATTATTAAAACGACTGGAACCTACAGAGGTTCCGCACTCAATGCCACAAAGGGCCCATGGTGCAAACCTTGAGGATCTATCCTAACTCGCATAAGCGCACTGCAGCCTTAGCAAACTGTAAAAGTTTGAACCAAGAGATGGATAAAATCCTATCTACGTTCAAAGATCCGTAGGAGAACACTTGGGATCTAGCTTCGACAAATGCCGAACAGCTGCAAAGGTAGTGTAGGCAGTCGTCCACTTCCTCCAGACAATCGTCACAAAGATCATCCTGAGCTAGTCCTATGTGTTGGATATGAGCCTTGAAATGTCCATGGCCCGTAATAAGAGCAACCAGAATTCTCAGTTGGTTCTTTTTTAAGGGTAACACATATTTAGTGACCCTCACGTTGGGTTCGATGATGAACCGTTTTACCTTTCGACAGCTAGGCGTAGAACACCACTTCGCCAGTTCAAGTAAAGCGAACTTCTTAATGCCATCCTTACCACCGTTAAAAGAAAGAGGAATTGCTGGCTCAGGACCACAAAATAAACTGCGCGGTCCAGCTTTCGCTAAAAAGTCAGCAACCTCATTTCCCACAACGCCACAATGAGCAGGCACCCACACGCCCGTAGCCTCGAATTAGAGCAAAGGAGATTAATGAAGTGTTTGCACTCTTTAACCAGTTTGGATGTAGTCAAACTTATACGTCTCCATTGCACTATGGGTAAGTGCAATTAATTCAGCTTGAAAAACCGTGCAGTGTTTGCCCAGACTACCCGAGAATCTGAGCCCATTTTTTTTTTTTTTTTTTTTTTTTTTAAATTGGGCGGATTACTCCAGCACTCAATGTCACAATGGGCCCACGGTGTAATACCCGGACAAACACAAATAATTACACATTAAAAACACCCAACCGTGATTTTTGGTCACCACCGGGAATCGAACCCGAGACCCTCGAATAACAAGGGAAGCACGCTACTTACTGTGCTATCGAGGGCGGCAAGCCAATACTTTGGACAAAAGAAACCAAATCCTGCACTGACTTCTGAACGAGAGCCATCCGCAAAAAAAACTATCGACTCAGACAATTGTCTATAGAAATCCTGAGAGATCCACAGTTCTCTCGAGGGGAAAACGACGCAGAATGAATTGGTGAAGTTAAATTCGGGCAATAGCCTGTCATTCACCATTTCAACATCCGGAATATGTGACTTAAACTTATTAAGAATCTGTCTATGCCCTGTACAAGTCCCGAAGGTATTCCATACCCCAATGCACCTCAGTCGAAATGCAGCAGAGCACGACATACCAAGAATGAAAGACTGCAATTCGGGCAAGCATAGAATAGACTCCATAGAAAGAAGGGGAGTAGGCGACATAGCCGCGGTTATAGCTCTACAGGCTGTCATCTGCAGTCAGTCCAGCCTTGCTACAGCAGACGTCAGTTTCGCAACTGGCCACCAAACAACTGCTGCATACGACAGTAAGAGTTAAAACAGTGATTTGTAAATGAATAACATCATTTTAAGGGTCAGACCCCAGGAATTGCCAAAGGACCTTCTGCATTGCCAAAATATAGCAATGGCCTTTTGTAGCTTATAATCAAGGTGAAATTTCCAGGAGAGTTTACTATCTAGAATAACGCCTAGGTGTTTTACATGCTCTGTCCTTGTAATTGCTCTACCAAATAGAGTGGGGACAGATAAGTTAGCACTATCTCTACGTCTGGAAAACACGCCAGATCAGTTTTCGAGAGATTGACGTGCAACCCTTTTTCAACACACCATACTTCCACTACGACTATATTAAGGGCGTTCTGCGTCAGATTAGATAAGACGTTCAGGTATTTCCCAGAAACTGTCAAAACGAGATCATCCGCGTAGGTTTGCACGATGAACCCAGATCGCTGCAATTTAACAAGTAATTCATCGATAACCATGAGCCGCAGCAAGGGTGAGAGTACTCCTCCTTGCGGACAGCCTTTGGCTTCTTTTACAGACACTGATGAGCTATATAACTCAGTCTCAATTATGACTTGAGCATTGAGTCGGTGAATCTAACAATGGTTTGATTAATATTAAAATTGGTACACGCACTCGTGATCGAAGAAAACGAAGTGCTATCAAAAGCTCCCGCAATGTCCAGGAAGGTACCTACAAGAAACTCTTTGTAATTAAGTGATCTTTCGATTCTAGTAACGAGTTCATGTAGAGCAGTTTCGCAGGACTTGCCAGCTCTGTAAGCATGTGGCATGTTACTGAGTGGGGAGGTGGTTAAATAGTTATCTCTAATAAATCTGTCGATGATTCTCTCTAAAGCTTTAAGAAAAATAGAGGACAGACTAATGGGCCTAAAAGCTTTAGGGTCGGTATAATCCGACTTACCAGCTTTAGGTATGAAAACTACTCTACTTCTGCTCCAGGATCGTGGTACAGTACTAAAAGCAATGGACGCCTGGAACAGATTGAGCAGGTGAGTACGGATGGGAAGAAAACCATGCTGCAATTCAGCAAGGAAAATGCCGTCTGGACCACTCGATTTGAACGGTGCAAACAAGAAAACACTCCAGTGTAGAACATTAGTAGTGATCAGTCTACGAGCTAAGTTCCAATCCGGCGTACCGGCGAAAATGTCAGGAGGCTCGGAGGCAACCACACTCGAATCAACAGTGTCACATTCAGGAAAATGGACACACAACAGTAGCTCGCCAGCTTCTTGCCTGCAGGAGGTGAGTTTCCCGAAAGGTAGGCGAAGGCTATCAAGTTTGCAATTACCATTCTTAGCCAGAGTTTTGTTAAGTCTGGATCTTAGGCTTTCTTTATATGCTCTTTGAACTACCAAGAATCGATTCCAATCAGAAATGAGATTCGTTTTTTTGGCTTTATTTTTAATTTTACTCACACTTTTCCTTAACTTCTTAAGTTCAGAACACCAGAAGGGTTTGTTAAGCTACTTCTGGTTGTAAATAAGAGGGCACGACTTTTCAAAAGCAGTCGAGATTGCTTCCGTTAGTACAGTTGCCTGCAAATCAAGATCTGAGATAGATCTGATCTGATTAGGCAAATCAAGTAGTGAAACGAGCTCAGAGGAGAATGAATCCCAATTTGTTAGTTTCCTTTTACGGTATGGTTTAACCGGTGGTCTTTTAAAGTTAATATTAAAAGAGATGCACCTATGATCAGAGGTGAGAATAACATCCGTCACCCTCCAATTTAGAATCAGAAGAGCAGCATCAATATCATTAAAAATATAAATGCACGCTCTGGTTTTAAGGACGGTGGACTTTAGGAAAATCCTGCCGAACTTCGAATCTAAACCAGAAACCGCGCCTTTAATGAGGTACGGTTCTTGGATTAGACAAAAATTTGTATGCGATACAGCAAGCATCCTCTTCAACACATAAGAGGCTGACTTGCTATAATGTTGCAGATTGATCTGTTTGTAGTTGAGCATGGACATCATCATGAAGACCAGCCGTGAACTAGTAATATAATAATAAAAAACCTACGGCCCTGAGATAACCCTGAAACGGATCCTCTCTAGGACGTATTGTAGCGTCAATCCGGACCCAGTAATGTGTTCGAAGGACTTCTGGTCAACCCTGAACACAATAGATTGGCGATTAGCCTCTCGCTTGTATCGGATAACCTTCCATCCAGTAGTCGATACATTTGGATTCATTATGCCGATGTTCATGATAACTACACTCGGATTCTCAGGTGGCCCAGGAATCCATGAGTGCAATATCAAAGGTTTTGGGGGCTCACCAACCGAAAGTTGACAACCTTCCCAGACGTCCTTGATTCTGTCGATTTCCCCACAGATGTTTTATAGCATATAAAAAATTATTTTTAGATACTTTGAAATATACTGAACTTATCGAATACGAGTAAACTACCCTCGTAACAGTTGTTTTCATGTTTATGTATTCACAAAGATTTTAAAAAATTAATTAATAATATAAAAATGTACACAAACTTATTAATTAATTAATTAATTAAAGAAAATCTATATTTTGTCTTTTTGTATACGCATAGCAATACGTATATATGTGCTTAATATATCTTCGTACCGTCGCCGCTGTTGTTGTTATTATAAACCATCCGCCAAAAATTTATATCATTTTGTGAATAATAATTTCAATAATATTTTAATACATTTTGTCATTTTATTTTGATTACTTCAAGCTGATACCTACTGCTACTATTCTCTTCTATCGTATACATTCGTATACACTTATATATACAACAACAATAATATTTAAAAAAAATAAAATTAAATTAATTTTCTTCTTATTGCACACACCCATCATCAGAGGGTACGCAATAACAAACAAAACAAAAAAGTTGAAATATAAGGAAATTAATCAATTTTCGTATTTTGGCAACTGAGCGCGCAGGGTGAAAAAAATAACAGTAATTTAATTTAAAGACGATTAGAGATGTTGCTATTTACGTATTTCGATATTATAAGATGTTTGTTTCTACAATTTATAAATATATATTTATATAGATATATAAGATGGGTGGTTGGTTGCTGTGACGTTATATTGCGTCCTTAATTTAATACATGTATTACGTCAACATGGATAATAATTTTAATGACAAGTATACCCATCTAAAACGAATAAAATCGATAATGTGACATTTAATATATTAAACGGGCCTATTAAAAATAATTGCCTTTGGTTATCACTCAAAATGTATTAAATTCCATTGTCAATTAGCCTTATATCAATGTACCAGATATGTATAGCCCTTTCTAATTTCATTCATTAAATTTATTTGATTTTTTATTTATATTCCAGGTGAGCTCATCAATTTCTGGGTCATTACATAAAACAATTACGCAACACAAAACAAGGTATGTTTATTTGGAGATCATTTTGATTCTTGTCATCCAATGATTCTACTTAATTGTAGCCTCATACTTTGATCAAAAAATGTTTTATTTTTTTATTTTTACTTCGATTAACTGAATTTGAACACCGCAATTTATAGCTCTATAAACTTAAAGCGGAACTGAGTATTAATAGGAATAATTTATGGGGACACACTTACTTCCATCATTTCTCTTTAATTTAAACACCGTTTTCCAAAATATTTCGATGTTGGTGTTTTCATTAAGATCAATTTCGAAGCTATTCTCTCCATTCAATATCTACCTGTTGTACATTTTCAAAATCAAAAACATTGAGAACAAATATTTGAAATTTGGAAATAGATCATATTAGATGTCAATTATGTGAAAGATAGGACACACGGCCAGAGCATGCTCCTCCAACACCCCAAATCAAACACACAGAGAACATTACTAACCTCCAAGTTTCTGCAGGTATTGCAAAAGACCCGGTCATACACTGGAAAACTGCAACACCAAAAGAACAAATGACGCAAGGAGAAAGGAATTCTCAATACAAAACATCACACCGAACAACAATATAGAAATTATAACAGTAGTTATCCAAGTAATTATCAAAATCAACCAGACATTGTTTACCATAACCGACGAGCCAAACTTCTGACACCCAAAGATTTAACGGTCATCCAGTTAACCACAAGTACAACCTGTCAAACGAATATTCCTGATTAAGTTTTGGCCCGCAGGTAAAACTCAACCAGGCAGAAACCAACAATCATCCACGTCTCAAAGACAAATTGGAGCTTGGCCTCCACGAAATCAGCTAAGTTACCTTGAAAGGTCAACAAAATTTCCAAAGGAAGCTAAAACCAAACGTAAACGTATTGACAAATGATCTAAGAAACATGTCCATAAATTATATACAAGAAACGATTGATGAATTACAATACCAACAACTGGAAACTTACCTGCAGTACAGAAGAGTCCACTAATAACCTGACATCCCTAATATTACCAATACTCCAATGCACCCAAATAGTACTACCCTGACCAGACCAAGCCCTATCCAGATTAATCATTTTACGAAACCATTGATACCTCCTCGAATAGTAGCTTAAGTCAACCATCGAGCTCCGTCTCGAATAATCCATCGAAAACCTCCTCGAATGTTAATTTAAATCCATCGAGAACCTCCTTGAATAGGAGTTTAAGTCATTCATCGAGTTCGGTCAATAATCCATCGAGATCCTCCTCGAACATTAAATTAAATCCATTGAAAACCTCTTCGAATATTAATTTAAATCCATCGACATCCTCCTTGAATATTACTTTAAGTCATCCATGAATTTCATCTTGGATAATCCATCGAGAACTTTCTCGAACAACAATTTAAATCCATCGAGAACCTCCTCGAATAGTAGTTTAAGTCATCCATGAGCTGCGTCTCCATTAATCCATTGAGAATCTCCTCGAATAACAATTAAAATCCATCGAGAATCTTCTAAAGCCATCGGGAATCTCCTCGAATAGGAGTTTAAGTCATCCATCGAGTTCCGCCTCGAATAATCCATCGATAACCTCCTCGAATAACAATTTAAATCTCTCAAGAACCTCTAAATAATAAATCAAGTTCTTTCTCGAGAAGTGGTTTAGTAACTCAAAGCATACTGCCATTCCCACACTCAAATAATGTCGTTCCATCGAATGAGGATGATTGGCTACCAAAAGGATCCTTCGTCACGGTAGCACAGGTTCATATAGTAATAATCCAACAAAATTCTCCTTCCCATAATTTCCAGATAAACCTAGATTCTATTCATAAATTTTCTCACAATTTCATAAATCTAAAATTTGGACCATCTAAGGAAGATACTATACAATTTCTAATTGATTCCGGTGATGCAGTGTCGTTAATAAAAAAAATGTTCATTGGAAATATGAATCTAGTTGACAAAGAAGTAACCGTACAAATTACCACTCCCGAATGTCGAATATTTATGTCATTCGCAAGAAATAGCCCCAGGTGTATTCTCAGGTAACTGGCTCAAAAAACCCAACGAATACAAAACCAGGATTGGCATAGTTAATTGTAACCCAGCAGAAGCCATAATCAAACACATCAAAGCAATACTCTGACTCTTATTCCAGTCGCTATAACAAGTTCAAGAATCGAAAATAGAGAACATATAATCTTTGGACGAATTAACCCCACCTTATCCTCACCTTAGTGAATATTCAGATATAGAAGGGACAAAAATCCAGTGTCCCAGGTGTGAACCATCAGGTGCATCTTCATTTACACACACCCCCAATCAACACCAAACAATATAGAATACCACAAACCCTAAAATTCGTAGTTAACGATCTTTAAGTCACGAATAATTAAGTCATTTGGTAGTAGTACCTAAGAAGCCAGATCAAAATGGTAAGCCAAAATGGAGAGTAGTCGTCGACTTAAGAAGAGTAAATGAGGCTACAATTGGGATCTATTACCCATTTCCAATCATAAATGATATTTTTGATCAGTTAGGTCAATCACAATATTTCACCACTTTAGATATGGCAAGTGGTTACTAAACATAGAAATGTTTGAACGGAATCTTTCTCTGCAACTTGAATTTGGTTCTTTATTCTGAACATCACGTCAAATTTGTTTATGATTTGGTCGTACTTTTTCCTAAATTTACCGCTTCCGGACCCACGCGCGTTGACAACGTTGTGACTTGAATCTCAAGATAATTTTTTAATCACGAAAATGATAATACGTATTGGCTGATAAGATGGCTAGAGTGGCAAAACTTCTTTGATAATTTTTTTTTTTTTCTAATTTGAAATATTTAAAATCACTAATTGACAGCGGAATCTGCCTTTCTGTAATATGCAATTGACAAAAACACCGTCTCGAATTGGATAACAGTCAAAACTACTATTACCATGTTTCCATGGTAGAGTTATCTCGTCATGGAAACATTTCGAGTTATCGTTCAATCTGTTTATTGAACTTAACTCAACGAAAGTAGTATTGCTTAAATCTCATCAGTACGCATCATTTTACTTACATAAACGTATGCGATGAGTCTCTTGGACTCATAAATAGGATTGTTATAGAAATTTAGTGTCACAATCAATGTTGGGCGCTTACGCGTCATCTGTTATTTTCTACGTCGCGGCGTGTCAACAACCCGTAAACAACGTAGACAACGTCAATAACAAAGACAATTCCTAAAGTGATTTTGTTAATTAGTTCTAAACTACGTGACCAAATTGCTTTAGGATAAATGCAAAACAGCGATATCAATTGTTTAAAAATAGTATAAATATGGCTTCAGCGTAGAGCAGCTCATAAAAATCGGAAAAATTGCACAATTATGATTAAAAAAATACAGGAAGATTATTATAACTTACATTAAAATTAATTCGGAGATCTCTGACGGTAACGGTGTACGTGCAAGTCTGCTCTATGACCAAGATTTGACAAAATTTAATGAATGTGACAATGCAATCCCGCTATATATAAGCACTTCCACTTAGATAAATTTGCAAAAAGAGTTAAGATGGCAAGCGATTTACAGTTATCGACTCATGGTCTTTGCCAGGTCTTTTTGACATTCTCTGTCGAAGTAGCGTCGAATGTGTTCATAAAAGAATGGTTACAGAAGCGTATCTTGATTATAATTTGTTAACACGTGATTCACCAGTAAAGTTTTATAACCGGTTTTATTTATCGCAATCAATTCAGCGCGATAACAATTTATCACAGCAGAAATTCATCGCAAGCAATTCATTGCGAATCGTGATGGCAATTCTGCGCAACAATTAATTGTTAAATTATTATCAAATTCGATATGTTGGATGGAAACTGGGCCACGGAACAAAGTTATTTCTTGACTATGATAGAACTTGACATGTTGAATATCAATGATATTTTAAGGGTATGAAAAATGACCAACGGAACTAGCCGAATCCTTGGCCGAGTATAATGAAACTCGACATGTTGGATGGAAATAGGATTTTTAATTGATTTTTGATTTGAAAAAAGTGGGGTTAAATAATTGTTGAATACAATTCTTGAATATGGCCAACTAGTATAAAGTTAGTCTATTTCTCGGCCGATTATGAAGAAACTTTATCTGTTAGATAGAAACAGGATTTACAAATTAATTTTGAGATTATTCGATAAACGACTATGATGTAATTCGACATGTTCGGTTGAAATGAAAATTCTAACATGATTATTGAGATAAGTTTTGGAATATGAATAAGAATAGTTTTGGAATGTGGCTTAAGATTCATTTTCTTCACAAAGAATTTTCATTCGCTTAATGTAAAAAAATATGTCATCTTTATGAAAATTCGTCCTAAAAATTAGTGTAATATATTACATATTATGTGGGAAAGATTTGCCTTCAATTCAATAAAAAAAAAATAAAAATAAAAAAAATTAAATTAAATTAAATTTATTTAACTTAACTTTTATAGAAATAGCCTAGTTTCATTCCAGTTTACCATATCTCACAATATGATACAAAAATAATTTTTTATTCCCCACAGTTAATAATATTCTAGAACTTTCTTCAAAAATCAATTTATAATACTATTTCAATCCAACATGTTGGATGTCATCAGAATCAGTTAAGAGATAGCTGAGTTATATTTCAGAATAGGTAAGCCAGAACTTCATTTTATAATCCCATTGCCCTTCAACATGCTGTGTTTCATCAAAATTAGTCATCCAAGACTTTATTCAAAAATCAATTAAAAATCGCATTTCCATTCAATATGTTGAGATTTATCACAATCGGTCAAGAAATGGTCTAATGGTCCTCATCTAGTAGTCCAAATATCAGAACATTATGGTGATAACCAGCACTGCTTGGCTATTGTTTACGGTAAATTGCTTGTGATGAACTTGTAACGGTAAATTGCTTGCGATGAACTGCTTGTGATAAACCAGTCTAGAACCAAAGTTTTGGCCTGAATAAGCTAGTTTTCACTATTGGGACGAGACTAATCACCTCAATGTTAAATATGAAGAAAAACAATTGCGAAGGCGATAAGATTGCCAAAAATATGTGTTCTAAACGCCCTTTTACAAAATATAGCATTTTATATCATATCGCTTAAATATCGTAGGTTGTTGACATTGTTTTAATGGTCGGCATTGACAAAAAATATTCGCAAGTAATCTACGACAAGTGCGTAGATTACACGGCGTAATCTACATACCTCGCCCATCCCTGGTCACAATATTCATTTAAATTATAAAAATAATTGAAAAAATTATTTATTGATGCAGTTACTGCATTCAGGGATGGGCATTTTCGTGTCATCTATTATTTTCTACCTCGACGTGTCGATAATTCGTAGACTACGTAGACAATGTAAATACCGTAGACAACGTACACTATTCGTAGAGAACGTCGATAGTGTAGACGATTGATAGAGTGACTTAGTGAACTAGATTTCTTTAGGATTATTGTATTATACTGGCGGCGACAGTTTTATAATCTCCTTCAATGCATTTTAATCTGATTTCAAAAATAGGTTAGGTTAGAAAATTGGACATTATTTCACAACGTGGGAAGACAAAATTAAAATTAAACCAGTCAAATTAGTTCACTAGAATTTTCTCCTAAATCCTAACATTTTTTACATAAGTTAGTGAGAGTATCATGTTTTATAAAGCCAATGATTTTACCGATTATGTGACAACGTTTATCCTCACAAGCTATTTCTTTTGGCATTGGTCTATCAAATAAACAAATTTTCAAGTTTTCTTGGGCCACCCCTGGAAATCCGACACTCTAATAACGTATAAACTAAGATGTTATCGAGCGAATAACACATTGGTTACAGCTGTGATGTTTGGATCGGGAGGTACCGTGTTGGAATCAAAATATTGGTGGTATTGTATTTTAATTGTTTGGTTATTATATTGTGTGGATTAGAAACTATGTGTATACGAGCTTTGTAGTGTCAATATTTTGTAAGTGTTAATAGTGGTGTGTATTAGTTGTGTGGGTTGTCTTATGGATGTCTAAAGTACATTCGTTGATGTGTTATGTCGTATTAAGATATGCGATGGAGTGAGAATGAGAACGTTGAGTTACTGAGGTAGTAATAGCGTATCATATAGGTTTATTTATTAAGAGTGTGTGGGAATGTTAAGTCCGTATTAAATGGGATAGTAAGTAATTTGAGAATAAGTACCCTTAACTACCAGAAAGGAGTCTGGGCCGTGGCAGGTAATTAAAAGGGAACTCACTCGGTGCCGTGAGGTTAGTAGTTCAATTGTAACAATACCCGCTTACCACTGGTGGGGGCTATGACAGTATTGTTTTTCTTGTTTGGAGTATACTTACTTGTTGCGGGATTCCTTTGGTGAGTAATTATGGAAACACTGAATTTTTATAGTTATAAACTGGAACTGACGTGTTGAACTTATTGGTTAAATTAATGTAATGAACTGCTTAATGTTACTCTTGGAACTGATTTTTGGTTACAATTTTTGGACTATATATACTAAAAATATTTCGGGTATTCGAACTTAAAATTAGGTCTAATAATTGATTTAACCAAATGTGCATTTTGAGTTTTTGTAACTTGAATAGCTATTTCAAAAATTATTTTCGATTTTTTGTAGCGCAAGTATTTCGTGCGTGTGAGTTTATTTGGGTTCATAAATTTTAAATGTTTGTAATTTCGGCTATTCATGTTACTTGTTCAAACTGACATTAGGCGATCTAATTCTAAAATTTAATTGTACTTTTAATTGTTTTCGCCTAAATGTAGATTTTTATAGGCGGTGACTTTATTTAATTTATATTTTTAGTAGGTGTTAACATATTACATTATAATCAGGGGTGCACAACAGTGGGATGCAAAAGGGATTCTTCATCATTAATTTCGATTGAGCTGATGATGAACACATTTATGACCCTCTGTTGAGAGTGTAGAATCCATGGGTCGAGCCATCAGTGTTCATGTCAGTGTAGGCTGGCATGGAGCTATACAAGGTGTAGTTGGTTACAAATTGAACCTGTGGCCGTGTGTCCTCGATTTGGCTGGCAACTCTTCGACCATTTTATGGTGTTGATAATCGTATTGCCAAAAATTCAAGATATTGGTGTAGCCGACTTATGGTTTCAACAGGATGGCGCAACGTGCCACACAGCCGGCCAAACCATCGATTTATTGAAAGAAAATTTTAATGAGAACATATCAAGAAAGGGACCCGTGAATTGGCCTCCAAGATCTTGTGATATGACGTCGTTAGATTACTTTTTAAGGGATATCTGAAATCACTCGTTTATATCGATAAACCACAATCGATTCCTGCATTAGATGTGAACATAACACGCGTAATTAACGGAATATAGGGCTCGAAAGAGTGCTCGAAAATTGGACCAATAGAATGGATCATTTAAGAGCCAATCGCGGACAACATTTAAAAGAAAATATTTTCAAACATTAAATGTCATAAAACGAACTACGTCACAAATACAATTTATGATTATTAAATTGATTTTAATGCATTTTATTAAAAAAAAAAAACTTCAGGAAGCTCTTATTGGATCACCCGTTATATGTTTTATCCGAAATTTCTTGGTTTATCCTAGGAAGCTAACACAAATAATGGCGTAAATAATGGCGTGTATACCAAGACGACTTTAAATCTAAGCTATCCGAAAAATATTTTTGTTTTGTAGAGGATTAGTTGGTTTAGGACAACAATTTTGGTATGACATCATAATAGGTGTCGAATAGAAGATTTTTTCGGATTTTCTTGGGATAATTCTAGGAAGCTAACAATATAATGCCAAATATTCCAAGATATTTCTATTTATAGGAAAACACTTGGGATTGGGAAGTTTAGAAGAATCAAGTTTGATATGACCCCTGTTAATATGTCAAAGTTCCTGCAAAACAAATGAAAATTAGTTAGGAAAATGTAACAAATGTAATTAATATACCCATCTTGATATAATTAAAAATACATCTCTGTGCGTCCAATTATGTACCAATCAGCTGAAAATCAGTAAATAAATGAAATACTAACATTAATTTAGAATATAACATTCAATTACATACATAGCTAAAATTATTATATACATTATAACTCAAAATAATTGTACTTGTTTTTACACTCATACTATGTTATGTAATTAAGAGAAATTTAAAATAAAGTTTTCACATCATTTTGGACACGAACAACCCCATATATTTCTATTTTATGATTTTTCCTAATTGTTACCCTAAACCTCCTAATCTTCTTCTCTTTTGAACACTGAAATACTTTTCGGATAACTAAGACACAATGACATCGCGGTATGTATATCATTGTGGTGTTAGTTTCCTATAGGTTTTCTCAAGAATATTCGAAAAATCATATAATATGTTTACGACGTTATTATATAAGCTCATACGAAACATGGTTGTCCTAAATGTTCTACTCCCCTATATTTTCCAATATTGAACAATACGTTACATCGAGAGAGTCACTAACAGCTTCGCATCGTCTCACATGTAAATATCGAAACTTAGTATAGTATCTTCTTGCAATAAGTTTTAAGCCAGCACCAGTTATTTTACAGCATTTGGTGACCGATAAATATCTTGAAGTAGCATCTAATTTAGATAATTCATAAAGTCCAAAAACCGTTATATTCGAACCATCGTAGTTACGTTTAATTCACGCAGAGCAAGACAAAAGCTTGGCAAGTATATTAGGCCAATAGCTGTGATTTGAGTATTTGTAATTTCAAAATGCGAAAATATCGTAGGTTGTTGACGTTGTGTTAATTGTCGACGTTGATACGTAATATTCTACGTGTCGACAATCACGTAGATTATATGGGGTAATCTACCTCGGCCATCTCTGACTGCATTAGCACCTACGTTTTATGGTACAGATTCAATATTCTGATCCGCACTTTTCTTTGGTTAGTTTTGAAAGACACACAGCACTACGCATTTCAATATTAGGCACAACCAAATCTTATACTAATCCTTGCAAGAATTGGATGGAGTTTCGACGTGTAAAAAAAGTAATTGCAATTTAAAAGTATAACGTGTGACGTGTAAAAAAAGTATTTAATTTCTAGAAAGTTTATTTTACAGAATCACCTTGAATTGAGTCTCCGATACTCAACCTATCCGCATTGGGGTTAAATGGAATTCTATCTGTCAAAAGAAAAAAAAAACTATATTTTAAATCAAATTAGCGTTGTGTGTGTTTTCGAATGCGAAATAATTGAGGCTAAGGATGGAACATCAAACCTTTGAAATTTCTTAATACCACGTTGAAATGTCAAGACGATAAACACACAAAGAAGTACATATAATTTCATGGAGTTCCAAACCGTGATTAATGCCGCCATATTATTAACTCAACGAAGCTTTAAGTTCGCCTTAACCCAGAGCATGGAAACATGGTATATGATAATTTACTATCGTATGTACGTATATGTACTTATCTCTTCATTTTTTGTTCAATAAAATCTTTAGTTGGCAAGCAAATATTTTCTTTGAAATTGGGCCTTAGTATATTGTCACCGCCTAAACGTTACCATCTCCAAAGTTAAATAGAACATTAATGTTGTCATATATACATACATATATAAGAATATCGTCATATAAAAAAATATCCAATAACATTACCCAAAACAAAAACAAAAAAAAAATGTTAAAAAAATCTGCTACCAACAATTGATTTCAAAGTATGTTTCCATGGTTCACATAACATCCATAGAACAAAAATCTACATTCCAAACATCAATTTTTTTTTTATAAATATATATGTATATACATATATATATTACATATAAGTGATTTCTTCTCCGTACCAAATATTATTCCTACAATTTTCATTTTCTAAAGTACTTGTAGTAAAAAAAATAAAAAAATATCGTTAAAAGGAAATTCAAACAGCTTACAATGAGCAAAAAATTCCCAAAATTGGTTTTTCATGTTATTTCATTTTTTTTTTGTTTCTTTGGCTGCTGTTATTAAAAACCAAGATACATCTATTCATTGTCTACCCTTTTCATATATCTATATGTGTTTGTATGTACTCGTATGTACAAATTCAACCATATATACATATCGCTATGGAAAATTTATTTATTGTATAGACGAGTAAGAACACAAAAAAAAGTTAAATTTCTCTCAACACTTTCAAGATGAATCAAAATCTTTTTATTTCTATGGAACAAAAGATACATCGCCGACTATTGTATGTAAACACAAAAATATGAATATGTATGTATACGTATGGGGGTTGAACACAGATTAAATGCAAATCCAAACAGTTGAACAATTATTCATAAACGATTAAATTATATATGCGGTTACGAATGAGAGTCTGTGTTCACATGCGGGAAGAGGGGAATACAATCTTAAGAGTTTTGAATGTAGAAAATAATTATCGTATTATGTTTTTGATTTGTAATTTGCTGTTTTTACTTTTGTATACGAAAACAACTAACAAATTTAACAATTAATTTCTTATTTCATAATTTATTTTTTATTTCTTCCAGTTTCCCAGAATTTTAATTTCGTTTGTTCGGAGTGCGCCAGGAGATAGAATTCTCCGAATTACATATACCTGGAATTAATTAAATAAAATGTTATTAAAGCTTCCATTATACTTTGGAGTTTAGACCGACTCGCTATATATGTATATTTACATATATTAATTCATATTAGCTACGTTTCTTTTGGCGTCTACTGGATTAAACATTAAAATGATTTTTTATGCGGCTGCTGATTAGGTTAAAACGGTGTGGAGTAAAAGAAAAAGAAATTTTCTTTATCTTGAACATTTTGGGATGGGGGATTTTCGTGAAAAAAGTATGTTGGTTTTATCCGGGACACATAAATATTTTTAATTTGATAGACGGCGATGAACTGTATATCTTACGCGTGTTTTGGTATGCGTTTGATATAATATATTCGGTTGAAGATTTAATATGGACAGAGTTTGAAAAGGTACAACATTTTCCGACTTATATATGAGGTGTCCATTTCCAAAACTGCCTGAATTTTTCATAAATGAAGCTGCTAGGAACTATTATTAATTGAGTATTGTCAAATAAATAACTCAAATTAAGCTCGTGGGAAATGTTTAGTTAAAATTTAAATACACTTTTAATAACGAAAATGGAGAGTTTTGGAAATAAGTTAGTTTAGGAACCTTTTGAAAATGGATTTATGGTTAATTCTCAGTTATAGTTGGCTTCTCGTTGTATATGAATCCGGTTACCATTTAGTCGGTGAAAAATAATTTTTTTATTTTTTAAATGCTGCCAATGGCTTTATTCTTGAATCTTTCTACAAAAGAAACTAACAAGAAGTATTCAAATCTTAAGCCAAGATTATTACATATTGTAAGTCTTAACCAATGTTAATACTTGTTATTAGTGTTCACTATTTAATTAATTTAGATTACATTTATATGTAAAACCGAAACATTTAATATATTTAAAGGTTCATCAGTCCAAGTGGATCAAGATCATCGTGTATATTACTATTTCGAATGTACCACGGAGCATTGGTAATACTACGCAGTATTTTCGCTTGAGTTCTCTGTTTGACGCGCTGGTGGATCCCCATAACTGAATACCATATGTCCATATGGGTTTGATTATCACTTTGTACAATAAAACTTTATTGGTTAATGACAGCTGAGATTTCCTTCCCACCAACCAATAAATTTTTTTTTTTGTTTGCGCTTTGCTTCGATATGATTTTTCCACGTTAGCCAATTATCCAAGTGCATGCCTAAGTATTTGACCTATATTAGCCTATCATGACAAACTTTATCAAACGCTTGTGCAATGTCCAGGAATGCAGCAGAACAACATTTCTTTTCCTCAAAGGTGTTTTTGATTGCATTTACAATTTTGTGTACTTATTCTGTGGTACCATGTTGGTTTCGGAACCCAAATTGATGGTCTGGAATAATATGCCGTTCTTCTAATACTGGTTTCAACTTCGTTAGTAGCATTTTTTCAAATAACTTCGAGATTGTAGGCAATATGCTTATTGAACGATATGGTGAAATCTGTGTTTAATATTTTCCAGCTTTATGTATCATTATTGTGATCAAAGATATCTTCCATTTTTGAGGAATATAACCAGCCCGCAATCATGTTGAATATGAATGTTATTAGTTTTATGCATTTGTCTGGCAATCCCCTTATCATTTTTCCAGTAATAAGATCATGCCCTGGTGCCTTTTTTGAACTTATGCAAATTCTTAACTTTCTTTCAATTATATTTTATAGGTTTGAAGGACAAACCATCATACATTTGGTCGGGTAGCACGAGGTTATTAGTTTCTTCGTGTCGTGTGGTGCGAATACTGTTGTTAGATGAGCAGCAAAAGTATTGGCTTTTTCTTCATCGCTTCTCGCCCAATTTCCAGTTGGTAATCTAATCGGGTGATTCGACTTTGTTGGCCTTTTTAAATTTCTTTCAGGGAGCAAATTTAAAATGCCATGTCTGACTATTTTCTCTATCCGGGCAAAAACACAATCAGGCAAACGAGTGCCCTGGTGTAGGAAATGCTATGGTTACTTTTCTTATTTGCTCTGGAGCGTTATTTAACCATTTTGTAAGCATACAAAATATAAAACGGGTTTTGTTCTGGCCACCACATCCATCACAAAACAGTTTTACGGTATTCACATTTTCCTCAAAATTTGTTAATGTTAGCTGATGGTAAACCGATGACACGATTTCGCTAGACTCTTTCGGTCGTTTTGGTTCGTTCCAAGTAAATGTGAATACTGTATTGTTTCGATTTGGATGGTCCTTTGCAGATTGTAACGTTATATTGGTACAGCTGCCGGGAGAAATATGTTGATTGATCCGGTATTTTCGGCAGAACCATATTTTTTGGCAGTGGAATGACAAAATTACTTCATAATTCGTTTCTTGACACAGCTATTTATAAAAACGTAATTTATGAATACGTAACTGAATCATCGATTGACTTTTTTTTACAGCACCAGTTGAATTTTTGATCACTTCCTTTAAATATAAATAATTGGAACATACGTCGGTTGTAGGACAAATAAAACTTAAATTAAATTTATTTATAAATATGTTCCGAAAATACGGCTTGATTATCCCAAGTTAATATCACTAGGCAAATATTGTTTAGTTATGTTCGAATTACGGCAATAATAAGCGCGATTACTAATAAATTTATTAACCGATTCCGATTTCTGTTCAAAAGTTAGTGAAACCAACTTTCCTCCCCGATTCCCTGTTGGCATTTCGTTTGTTGATTGGAAGAGGCAACATATCCTTTGTAATCGAAATCTTGATATTTGCAAAATATGTAATATACATGTCTAGCACACTTTAACTTTAATTTTCGAATGCCCATTTAGTTTAGGTATATAATGATTCGACGTCATTTTTTTTGTTGAACGGCCGTTTGATCTTAATGGTTCATTAGTAATGCAAAAATGTAAAATGAAAGCGGCGAATATCTTTGATTGTTATTGATCTACACTTAAAAGTTTTAAGTTAAAACTCGACGAAATTGCATGTTTACAATTTGGCTTAGTTGCGGTAATGATTTTGCAATATGCCTGTTTATTTATATATCATTATCTGAAATTTATACAAAATATTTAATTTTTCTTAGATCATTGTTTTAACCCATTTTTCCTTGTTTTGTTGTTTCTTCTTTCCTCTCCCTGAACCGCATAACGCCGCGGTTCCACTGATTCGTAATGATTCCACAATATCCGTATTACATTTTACATATTATAATATTTCAAACTGGAATAAATGTACTCCACCAAGATAATATAACTAGTCAACGTCGTTTCAAGTTAAAACAAATTAAACTAAAATGACCGTTTGGATTTTAGAAACGGAACCTTACCTCAATTGAGATTCGGTTGTATGTTGTAATTTAATAATTATTATTAGGTAGCGGTGAGGATCGAACAATTGGCTTAACCACTATGTACTACAACCGACGACGTCTAGTTATAGCTAGAGAGTTAAAAAATGTAAAATTGTATTAATTTTATTATCAATTTCATCATAGAATAGATGGTTTTGGAACATTGTTTTAACATCCATTCCACTGGGAACAATCGTTTGATATATCATACTCGATTTATTCAAAAATGTGGTTTAGGTAGTTCTGGAAATGGACACCTCATATAAAATTTCATTTTCTAAATAAAAGAGAAAGCCTTGGGACATTACGTGAATAAACGATTTCAGGCGAAAAATAGATTATTGGCAATTTGCAAATCGGGTTGTGACGATTTGTAGCATATGCGAATTATTTGTTTGGCCCAGTTCCTGAGAGTAAAACTTGAATTTACCTTAGTTGATACAGCTTATCCCCAATTTAAAACAATCACTTGAATTTTTAGCAATCCCCGATTTTTGGAAGTTTCGTCCAATTGTCAAAATGATATGGAATTTTAGGTATTTATTCGAATTAGAATTCACGGTTACGATATTTCATTTAAACTCACTTAACTTCGCCAAATTCTGTAATTTTCTTAAATTTCAAATCGTGATTAATCCGTGAGTCCTCGTGGTACATATCTTCCAAAATCAATTTATGCCTTCATTACAATACAAGTACTTATTATATTATATAAACAATAGATGACAAACCTTATAAAAATATTACAGTCCTACAGCACATACGGACAATTTTACAAAGTTATAAAATTTAGTTCTGGAGAATGAGTTCGAATTCAACACTATTATAGGTCCTAAATTAGTATAGGACTAGAAAATTTTTGAACCCAGAGCTCTATCTCATTGAATTTTTAACAAACCAAAACGCCCATCAATTTTAGGAGACAAAAGTCTACAGTGAGGGATTTGGTTTTAATAGATCGTCCAGCGTGACAAGAGTGTAAACCAAGTTTTTTAGCTTCTGATGATTTGGTGAAGTGGTTAAAATAGGACTCAAAATATCAATTCAATCATAGATCAAAAATGTTTCGAAAATTTGTGTGGCAGCCACTTGCACTCGGAGCTCAACCACTTTGTATGGAAAAATCAATGCGGTATACAACATTTTCTCACTGTAGTGATACTGAATTTATAAATAGGCTTGCAAGTGTAATAATGTAGATCCGAGCACCGAAAGTATACATAAGTTATATAAAGAAGCAAAGTAATAAATCTTAAATTGTGCAGCTATCAATAATTTCGAAATTCTGAAAAATTTCCTAACTTTAGAGTTAATTTTGCTACAGCGAGTACCGGCCCAAAAAGTGTAAACCAGAGTGAACATATATCGATTGGAAAACATTTTTACAATCGATATATGTTCATACATTTTCCATTTTTCGAAAAATCTGGCCAAGGAATTACAATTAATGACGGGTAAAGTGAGTTGTTCGTTATATGCCAGCACCAAATTTCTTTCAAATTATAGCCGAATTTCCCAAGCACTCACATAGTAAAACACACCGAAAACTGTCTTGTATGTCAGTGCTACATAATATTTCGTGTGTACTATGCTAGTTTTCGGCAAGGTCGACTAAAATTTGGAATCATAGTAAAACATATGAAAAATGATGTCGTTGTTATGTTTTTTTTTAAATAAATTAGTTCTTGGATAGTGCAATTAGTGGCGTGTGCCTTGCCTGCCTTGCCTAACAAGACTACCCCATTTTAAAATTAGAGCCGAGAATACTAGATTCTGCTTAAGATTCATCTGAATTGTATTTCATAATAACAGATTGAAGGGCCGTACCTCCAATCAGCACCCAAATTTGATGTTTTCAAATCTCAAGCATTTATTAGAGTATTAGACGATCATCCGGGTTGAAGAATTTATTTTATGTTCTTTTTGTGGTCCGGTTCAAAATTGTTCAATATATAGACCTGTCTACAACTTCACTAAAAAATTAATGACTTAACATTAAGCGTTAAATATGTAGATATGTCGCTAACTGATACAAAATTGGCGAAAAGGATTCAGGGATGGACGCCCACACAGAAATCCGAAGTCCTTAATATGCACCATTTACCATGTTTTGCACATACATTAAAATTTCGTTGTGCATTAAATGGTTCAATCCCAATCATAAAGCAAAAGCCCTCGTTGAATATGTTGACAGAAGTCCAATTTCGGCTACAAATGAGCAAACCAGAGTGCTTAAATTAAAAAATGACATTGTAACCAGTTGGAATTGGACCATCTACATGTTCCAACGAATGGAGGGCTTCATTGGGCGTCATTTATTGCAAATATGATAGACTAACTTCAGAAGATTGGATTATTTTAAGCGAACTGTGTTCCTTACTGGAACAGTTTCAGGTCGTTACTGTTGAGTTAAGTGCAACTGTGTCCAAAATTATTGCATTTTTAGATGGCTTAACGTAAGCTGTAAGTTTTCCAATAAAGTATAGCCTATAATAAAGCCAAAGGAGCAATAACTGTAAACGTAACCTATTTAATTCATATAGAGGATCAGGAAGTCAGACGGGTTCACAAGTGATTGATCTGGTGATCTGGTTGTGGCCACTCCAATCTTCAGCTATAATCGAATTGCGGCAATACACTGAAGAACCTACTGTCACTAGGAAGGAAAATCCACTAAAATTGTCGCAGTCGAGACAGCTAATTTACCCAAGACTAGCCAAATCAGCAAAAAAGCACCGTGCTGTAGTTGCTACTTCAGTACCATCGGAGAAGATATTTTCAAAAAGTGGACAGATTTTAAATGAAATAAAAAGTCGATTGAAGCCTGAACATTTTAAAAAAATTATTGTTATAACTGCAAATCAATATTCCGTGCTATAATTTTAAAATTTGCTCACATATTAAAACGCATCATACGTGCAATAGTATATTAGACTGAAAAGTTATTTATCATTTGAAATTGTTATTCGAACAGGCAATAATTTGGTATACAAATAATTTTATTATATTAGGTAAGTAGAGATTACATTGTAACGAGTAGTTGTCTAAAAAATAAGGAGTATTCATGATGACTTCAAAGCAACATTTCATGCGATGCCCCTTTTAGTTGGCAAGATACAAATATTAGCGAAAAGCTTATAAATTCAGGTAATAATAGGGTTACCACCATGTTGGAGAAATTTCCAAAACGGCTAAAAAAATTACAACAGGATTATACAATATAAAATAAAAATTGAATTTTTCCGATGAGATAATTCGATTTGCCGCAAATTTAGATACAAAAATAATATGAAATCGAAAATTTAAGATTTTCCCAAATGAAAAAAATTCTTGGAAATAGAACTAATATAGTACCTGTAGTGGTACAGACAAACAAAAACCTCACAATTAACATTTCAAGAGCTTCAACAAACAAATTCTTCACCACAATTTGCATTTCAATACCCAGTTATTAGCAGAAGAGCTCTGAGTAGGGTGACCAGATATTAGTGCTCTTTTGGTTTCGTTTTACTCTTCACTCATTTGTTAGGCACAACTCATCAAAATATAGTATTACTGGGTTAATGTATAATTTTTTTTTAAAGTAACATACTACGTACATATACGCTTTAATGCAACAAAGATATACATAAATTTGAAATTTAGTAGATTTAATTTAAAAAAAAAGAAATATTTATAATTTTCACAATTTATGGAAATTATAATTATTTTAATAAGGTCAATTTACACAGGTTGGTTAATTTGTCAAATTAAATGTAAAACGCTTACAGAATTTCAGAATTTTAATATGTAATAAAAATTGAAAATGTAACAAATTTAAAAATATTTGGGAATTTAAAAATTTTATTCCTGAAATAATTGAACTTCAAACTTGTAAAATTAAGAATATTATCAGTTAAAAATTTCGTTCTTTATTAAATTCTGAATACAATAATTAATTTCAATTAGAATCTCGTGTAAAATTTTAATTATCAAACCAAATCGTACCAATCTGAATTCGAGATTTAAATTTTAATGATGACTTCAAAATTTGAAAGGTTTAAATATCCGACTTGAAATTTCAAATTCATAATTATAAAATATAAATTCAAGTATTCTACAACACATTTAATTTTTAATCCAACAATTTCAAAAACAAATCACTAAAATTGAAATTTTTAAAATTTAGCAAATCTAAATTCTTCAATTTAATGTATTGCATTTTAAAAATTTTAAGGTTATAGTACGAAATTAGAATTATTCGAAGTTTCCAGAGTAGAAATATGTATTTAAATGTTATCCGTAATTCAAAAATATTAGTTTTAATTTGAATTTTTTTATCTTTTGAAAACGTTATAACCCAAAATTTGAACACGAAACTTTTCTCGAAAATTACGGTCAAAATTCCAACTAAAAAGTATTTAAACCGTAAATCTGAATTCAGAATTTCAATTCTACTTATCGAACTGTGAAATATTTAGAAACTTGAATGTTTAAAAGTTTCAAAATTTATAAAAAAATTAATTACAAATTTCATTTGATCACCTAGAAATTACGAATTTAGAATTTTACAATTTTAATTTAAATCGTTAAATTACAAAATGTAATGTTTAATTTCATTGTTCGATGTAGAATTTTATTTTAATATTTATACTTGTAAAATTGTGTTTCAATATATTTTGGACGAAATTTGACATTCTAGTAGTTCCAAAGTTCGAATTAAATTGACAAATTCTAAATTTAATTAAATTTATGAATTTTATAAACTTTAATTAGTCCCGAAACAATTTCCAATCTGATATTCCAGTTTGAATTATTAATTTTTAAAATTTTGCCTTTTTCCAGATATTAATTTTAAATATATCGAATATTTTAATTTAAATCGTTAAATTATAAAATTTAATTTCTCTGTTCGATGTAGAATTTAATTTTCATACTTAAACTATTAAAGTAGTTCCAAAGTTCGAATATAAATTAACAAATTCTAAATTTAATTAAATTTATGAATTTTATAAACTTTAATTAGTCCAGAGTCATCGATCGAATTGATAATGAAACCGACTTTTTAGTTAAGCAATTTCCAATCTGATATTCCAGTTTGAATTATTAATTTTTAAAATTTTGCCTTTTTCCAGATATTAATTTTAAATATATCGAATATTTTAATTTAAATCGTTAAATTACAAAATTTAATTTTTCTGTTCGATGTAGAATTTAATTTTCATATTTAAACCATTAAAATTGTATTTCAATATTGTTTGGACGAAATTTGACATTCCAGTAGTTCCAAAGTTCGAATTAAATTGACAAATTCTAAATTTAATTAAATTTATGAATTTTATAAACTTTAATTAGTCCAGAGTCTTCGATCGAATTGATAATGAAACCGACTTTTTAGTTAAGTAATTTCCAATCTGATATTCCAGTTTGAACTATTAATTTTTAAAATTTTGCCATTTTCCAAATATTAATTTTCAATATATCGAATATTTTAATTTAAATCGTTAAATTACAAAATTTAATTTCTCTGTTCGATGTAGAATTTAATTTTCACATTTATACTTTTAAAATTCTATTTCTATATTGTTTGGACGAAATTTGACATTCCAGTAATTCCAAAGTTCGAATTAAATTAACAAATTCTAAATTTAATTAAATTTATGAATTTTATAAACTTTTATTAGTCCAGAGTCTTCGATCGAATTAATAATGAAACCGACTTTTTAGTTCAACAATTTCCAATCTTAAACCAACCAAGAATTAAGAAATTGAACCCAAAACTTATGAATGACGAATCAGTATGTGAAGAAAAATTAACTTATTTTAATTATGGTAGTTTTGAAAAGTTTCATCCTTGAAATTTTAAGAGCTGAAAATTAAGAAATAGAAGTTACAGTAATATTTCGCAAAACATTAAATTTTATTTATTATGCAAAGTATCTTGATTTCAAAATTTTTAAATTATTGTTTTATTAATTTTATAATTTGAATTCAGAGTGCCACATGCGGTAACTTTGTTATTATTTCAGATAATTCATATCTGATTCATATTTGTAGATTTTTTTTGCATCTGCTTATTTCCTTTTTGTAAATAGCACTGCTAATGTAATGGTGAGGTGACTAAATAACGAACAAAACGATTATTTTAATTTAGGGGGACATTACTGGCTTTGTAGTATATTCCAGTTTGAATTATTAATTTTTAAAATTTTGCCTTTTTAATTAATTATATTAATTAATTAATTTTAAATATATCGAATATTTTAATTTAAATCGTTAAATTATAAAATTTAATTTCTCTGTTCGATGTAGAATTTAATTTTCATACTTAAACTATTAAAGTAGTTCCAAAGTTCGAATATAAATTAACAAATTCTAAATTTAATTAAATTTATGAATTTTATAAACTTTAATTAGTCCAGAGTCGTCGATCGAATTGATAATGAAACCGACTTTTTAGTTAAGTAATTTCCAATCTGATATACCAGTTTGAATTATTAATTTTTAAAATTTTGCCTTTTTCCAGATATTAATTTTAAATATATCGAATATTTTAATTTAAATCGTTAAATTACAAAATTTAATTTCTCTGTTCGATGTAGAATTTAATTTTCATATTTAAACCATTAAAATTGTATTTCAATATTGTTTGGACGAAATTTGACATTCCAGTAGTTCCAAAGTTCGAATTAAATTGACAAATTCTAAATTTAATTAAATTTATGAATTTTATAAACTTTAATTAGTCCAGATTCATCGATCGAATTAATAATGAAACCGACTTTTTAGTTAAGGAATTTCCAATCTGATATTCCAGTTTGAATTATTAATTTTTAAAATTTTGCCTTTTTCCAGATATTAATTTTCAATATATCGAATATTTTAATTTAAATCGTTAAATTATAAAATTTAATTTCTCTGTTCGCTGTAGAATTTAATTTTCATATTTATACTTTTAAAATTCTATTTCAATATTGTTTGGACGAAATTTGACATCCCAATAGTTCTAAAGTTCGAATTAAATTAACAAATTCTAAATTTAATTAAATTTATGAATTTTATAAACTTAAATTAGTCCAGAGTCTTCGGTCGAATTGATAATGAAACCGACTTTTTAGTTAAGCAATTCCCAATCTGATATTCCAGTTTGAATTATTAATTTTTAAAATTTTGCCTTTGTCCAGATATTAATTTTCAATATATCGTTAAATTTTAAAATTCCAAACTCTTAAAACATTCATTTCATTTTAATAAAACTTAGAAATTTAAATATAATAATAAATTAAACATTTGTTGATTCGAACAAATATTTAATCAAGTCAAAATTTTGGTATTATAAAGAAAATATTGAATCTTTCTGAAAATTCTGAATTCGAATTTAATAGGTTCGGTAGTATCAAATTTACTTTAGTTAATTAACGGATTTTCATTTAAAAATATTCTTATTTTAAAATTCGTTAAATTTTGAAATGGAATTTTATAAAATTTTAATTTTGACATTTGTTTAATTAAAAAAAAATGTAAATAAAAAAGTTCAACGATTATGAAATTTTTGAAACTTTAGAAATAATTTGGATGGGCATTACTGGTACATGCATACACGTATATACAAATATACAAAATTAATATTTATCCATAATTTAAATCTTACTTTACTCAAATATTTAAATTTTGTAAAACATACTCTTTTGCGGTTGATAATATCTGGTCAGCCTAGACTCTGAGGTAAACTGGCCAAACCATTGATATTCGTACACTATAGGATTTGACTTTTACCACCCATTAATATTTCGAAAATTAGAACAACATTTTATATATTTAGTGTAAACATATACATATAACATATGTACTATATATACATTATACATATATGTATATTTCATGCATATCAACCCCATTAACCCAAAATGGAAAAACCAATATACATTTTATGTGATTATATATTTCCATTAAATTTCTAACACAAACATACATACACTCGTCTATACAAAATAACCTTTTGCCAAAATACATATGCAAACAATTCAGTATCATTTCGGAAATCCAATTTGCAAAAGACATTAAAACACAATAAAATTATATTGATGCTTATATTCATAGATTATCGTCTATACGAGTATATTTGTGCAGTTTCATCAACTTTTATGCGATATTTTGAATTTTGCAGAAAAATATTAAAAATTGTACAATAAAAAAAAAAATTATAATTTCCAACTCTAAAATGAAGAAAGTTTAAAAAAATTTCAACAGTATTTATGTATGAATTAAATAATTTTTTTTTCACCAAAGTTCGGTTAAAATAGTTTCATTAAAATGAATTAAGATAAAATGAAAAAACTTAAACGATTCGATAACATTTTCATTTTTTATCTTAAACACTCCGGTATACATTTACATATAATGAAATAACTAATTTTCCAACAAAAAAAAAAATGAAAATGTACAGCATTATAATGGTATAATGTTGTGTTATATGATGGAGTTATCAATGTTGACATTTCATTCATTCGTGTTATAAAACACTTTGGTTATTTTGTTGCTCGAAAATCATGTCATACAACAATGTCATATCGATAGAGCTTTTGTGAAATTATAGACTAATAAAAAACATAGAAGAAATCAAGGTATTATACTGTATATATAGTAATAATGCACATAAGGGTATTAAGAATATGGTTATGCATAAGATAATATTTTTTATTTTTCCCAAATCTTATTATGTATAAAAATGTTAGCGCAAGAATCAACGCTGCACATCTTTATTACTGCACCGAGAGTTTTATAAAAATAATAAATATTATCCGTATTATATGTACTAAACTATTATTTTTTATTAACTAGCTATAATCATTTATCTTACAATCAACAATACTGTGTTGCAGTTTAATGGATTTTGCAGAAAGATTTCTTCTATATTGTATCCCATATTCATCAGTTGTACAATAAATAGAGTATAGTTAAATGTATTTAACTTTAAAACTTAACGAGTTACTTTTATAGATATATATATACAAATATGTATATCGGTATGGCAGAAGAATATGTGTTACAAAAATAGCATTATAGTTTTTCTTTTTACAAAGTTATGTTAACGAACTAGACAAATCATACCATACTTAGTTATGTTTTATTTTGTATGTATGCATAAAGATAAAATATTACTGCTAGATTTATAGTTTTTGTAATTAATAGCAAATACATGCTTCATAAACAAAATTTAGTATACACTAATAAAATTCTTGAAAACTGACAAAATGGCGACCCTAACCACGGTGGGTACGATTTTGACACCCTTACCAAATATTTAATATCTCTTGAACCACTCAATACACGCGTGCTTCTCGACGCGAAAAATGTTATGTAGATGACTTGGCAGTGTTTTGTGTCAACGTCAACAAACTACGATTTTTTAGCTTTGTTGAACTCGAATGAACCTGTTTACAGTTATATTTATAGAAAAACTAATACGAAGAAACAGGGTTCTGACTCCAAATTAAAAAATGACAGAAATAAAATATAAATAAAAAATTGCAAAAATATAGTTAAATTACTGTGACAGAGCTGCTTCTTGTGTTATCGCGGGATAATGTAAAATGGCCTCAAGTATGTGAAGACTCGTACTTAGGGATGGCCATTTACGCGTCATCTATTATTTTCTACGTCGACGTGTCGATAACTCGTACACAATGTAGATATCGTAGACAACGTAGGCCATTCGTAGAAAACGTCGATAATATAGACGATTGAGTGATTTAGTGAACTATAGTTCTAAACTATGGTGGCCAGATTTATTTAAGTTTAATGAGTTTCGTTACGAGTACATTAGAAAAATTTAAAATTAAAATATTTTCATAATCTAGCTCTAGAACTTTAGGATTACATTTTTATCTGGATGTTCACATAAATTAGTTTTATCTGATACATTTTTTTACCAAATAAATAAATTTCCAAATTTTCTTGGGATAACCACGTAAAGCGAACACCATAATGGCAAGACAGTTGTCATTGCCTCATAAATTTTTAGAAAGATAGAGGATTGGGTGGGTGGTTTAGAACAAACAAGTTTGATATGATCTAATATAATTTGTGTCCTAGGCTTCCTACATTTCTTAAAAATGAAGTAATTTTCGGCTTAGACCACAAATTAAATAATATTTAATTTCTGCTTAGACTCAATAACTTATGTACATATATATGTATGCCAGTTTCCTAGGATTTTCTGTATAGAAAATAAACATACAATCGACATATTATATATGAGGTCATACCAAATTTGGATGGCCTAATCCGCTACTCATTCCAAAATGAGAAAAATGTTTTTATTGCTATTAGGCAAGATTTAGCACAAATTTCACATATACGTTTCAAATTATTATTATTAATTATTATTTGTCATATGGCTTAACTAAATCGCTAGTCACTTCACGCCTTCTTACAAAGCATCTTGCAGCATTAACTTTAAAGCCAGCATCCGATATTGTATCGCATTTGGCGATTGATAAATATCTTAAAGTAGTATCTAATTTATCTAATTCATAAAGTCCAAAATAGGTTATATTCGAACAATGGGATACACTTAATTCACGCGGAGCAATACAAAAGTTTTCCAAGTGTTTCAGGCCAGTATCTGTGATTTGAATGCATCGCCTTAAGTAAATAAAAACCAATTATGTACGTACAATTTTTAACGATCACTTTTAATTTAAACTGATAATCATTTAACTTACATTTGGGAACCTCGTTATTACATATAACGAACAACTTTAAAATTCGCTGCAATCATATTTGATTTTACAGTAGATTTAGACAAAAAAAGACTTTTCACAAAATAAAATTTGAATCACAGCAAAAAAGAAACCTATTATGGACATATACAGCGGAAAAGCACCATACTAAGATCCATAAACACGTCGTTTTACTTGAGGTTCATTATAAACAAGTTCGACTGTATTGAAGCTATAGTCTTCTATTTATAATTTCAATATGCCAAAATATCGTAGGTTGTTGACGTTGTCTTGATTGTCGACGTTGATAAAAAATATTGCCAAATAATCTACGTGTCGATTACATGCGGCGTAATCTACCTCGCCATCCCTGCTCGTACTGCTGTTGAATTTTTGTAATTCTGTAAGTTCTTCATTATCGCCTGCAATGTCCAATCGAAGTCGTTTCAATTTCTCTTAGTAGCTTAGCAATTTTTCAAATTCATGTTTTTCTTTTACTTCTTTAGCAGGATATTCTTGGCGATTAATAGATGAAGATGACGGCAGGTCACTACGATTATGAGGTTTTTCGTTATTATCTATAAAACTTTAAACGGATTGCCAAATTATCCAACGCCGTTTTGCCTCTATTTTGTTGATCATCGCTTAATTATATTGTAACATTGGGGTCAACATAAATTCCCGCCAATAATATCTCGTTAGCAAGCAGAAGAATTTCTCTGTGGAGTAATGATGATTTTATTTGTTGCCAGGATGTTTGATATTTTTCCCAAATGGAAAATTATATGCTACACCATTCTTTATAAAATAGACCGGGTGTCAGGTCCGCTTATTGTAGTCTTTTTGTGACTAAAAATGGATGCTGTAGCAGAGATTCAAGGTTCTTCAATTGGTCTCATTGAGTTTATGGCATTGTTACCGCTGGATTGGCCATGTCATTAAAAAAAGATTTTTCGGCACGTCTTTTCAGGATAGCTTGGATGAATCCTTTTGCTTAAATTCGTCATTCGTAGCCATTTGAAGTGTATGTTCTGCGCATCGCTTGTGGAGAATTTTTGCTACACGTCTACGAACGAATCTAGATCATTATTAAGATTTTCATCTGAAAGAGCTTCATTTTACCAAGTTTCGGATGCTGTCTCGTTCTAGTGAAACTCCAAACTTTGCAGCCATTTCTCCATTCAAGCTTCGAAAAGCTGGTGTAGTAAAAAATGTTACAGGCACCGGATTTTTATAAACCTTTTTTGTAAGGCAGATTTTAAATTTTTAAGGTGTCATTCAAATAGTTATAAGCCGATTTTTAAAAAAACTTCGTTGCAAGAGCTTGATTTGCCAGTGGTTTATAATTTTCTACAGCTTGATTTTTATTTGATTCGTCATTTTCATGAATAGTAATTTTAGTATGATTGCGCTATATATGGCGTTATAAATTTTTATAAAAAAAATAAATTTTGAGCACTTTCAACTTTGAGTCATGTGTACGAAATAAACTAATCAAAATAGCATTAAACTGATAACTTCCCTAGGGAATCAGTCATTATACGCCAAAAAATACTGTAATCAGTAAAAAATGTAACTGGAAGATATTTACTGAATTCTGTAATGCCTGAAATTTCCAACTAAATGAAAATGGGGCGTAAACATGCGAAAAAGAAACGGTGCGGAATTTAAGGAAACCACTTTAAAAACTATTTGGAACATTACAGCCAAAATTCTTCATAAAAAGTATTATAACAAGTTTAAAGTGGTGGTATATCCGTTTAAGAGCGAAATAATTAGAAAAGCTCGGGCTGCACGAGATGCTAAGCGCAAAATACTCCAAGCAGATCCAACTAAAAGAAAAACTAGCTCTATATCATTAAGCTAAGCTGAGCTCAATAAAATCGAATTTGTGGGATGAAAACACTCCTGAAGGTCTACAATCCTGAAAAAAACAATGATGGTTCGGAAACAAATCGGATAGAGTACAACCCTATATTTAGCAAAACCTGTCAAGGAGGCTCGAAGAACTGCGCAGGCAGTAAATGGCTAGTGAAAAACCACGAGCGCATCATGCCCGGTTTGATTATTCCTAAAAATAATTTCAAAGCCGGAAAAAATATCAAATCAAACCGAATATTTCTCAGGCTAAACCGCACATGGAAAAAGGAGACAGATATTTGGTTTGATAATATACCAATAGGGAAAAATATTATAAACATCTGGACAAAATCTTCCGCTGAATCAATTGGCTTCAATACCAATACCAAAATTACCAATCACTCTAATAGATCGACAGTAGTGAGTCAATTGGCTAAAAACGGAGTGGCAGAACAGCAACTATTGAAAATTACGGGCCATAATAACTCGAATTCTATAAAAACGTATTTAAATCTTGATCGTGAGCATCATAAAAAATTAATTGAAAATATGCGAGAAACCACCTCTTTAGAAATGGGAAGAGACTCGCCATCATATACTTTGCATTTAATTTTGCACTTACTTTTTCATCATGCGAAAACAATAATACAATTATTTCGGGAAATTATCTAATGTGTAGCCTAAATGTTGATTTTATTTTATACATTTTTCTAAATTTTCCAATCGAATGTGTCATGAAATTTGTTTGAATCATCTCTTTTTATTCGTGAAATAATGTGACACATCGTGGCTCTGAAATTTCAATCACAACCAGGGCTGGGATGTTGTAACGTCATTATATTCGATAGGCGTTTGTGTCTCTTTGCAAGAATAAAACCGTATATTTCACCATTTCTAGTCTGTTCTCACCCTGTTAGAATAAATTTTCACAATATCTTTTTTCTTCATTTCATTAGCTATCAAAAAAAAACAAATTAGTAATATTTTATCGAATGAATGTATAGAAATACAATCGAGCAGGCCATGATCACAATAAACATATAGGAATGGAATACGAAATAGCAATCACATTTTGTTTCTTAAAAAATAATCACACTTCACTCTCTACCAATCAAAGTACGCCATTTTGACATAAGCTCCTCCTTTTTAATCACACTCGAGTTGAAAATTTTCTGACTCGACTCCCGCACTCCCGCAGTTATGTACTGAGCTTGAGAACAGAGATATACGTTTTATTCAATTGTCGCTGAGTGTACATGTATCTGGCAGTCGACGTTTCGTTTTATACAGATATAAAATTCATAACAAAATAGTAAAATCAACTTGAATTAATGAATTTTTATTTTTACCATATCAATGCCATGGGTGCTGTAATAACAGCACTTACAATTTATTTTATATTAGAAATATAAGGTTAGTAAGATTTGCCGAATTTTTAAAGCCTAAATACTTCTGAAATTTTAAAAGTGAAAGTTTAAACAACTCGTGAATTTTTTTTTTTAATATCATTTAGAAATTTTTCAAATTGCGCTTACATAATTATTTTAAGATTGTATTTTTCAGGTTATCGTTTTCATATATTTAAAAATATTAATTTTTAACATGTTCGAGTAAAATTTCTGAAATATTTTATTTGTTTTAACATTCTAACGATTTCGAAATTTATTAGTTCTAAGAAACAAATATTTTAATATTCTGCGTATTCTGAATATTATCAACTTTTCCAATCAGTCCTACTCCAAATATTTCATCTAAACAGTTAATACGGTTAATTGGCATACCATAAAGCAATCAAATTAGTATATTTAGGATGTTTTTTTAACTTATATGAATTTGATAATGTTAAGAAGTTTCAAAATTGTTAGGTATTTAGTAATACATATATACATATATTACACACACAGTAAAAATTATGTTTTTTTGAAGAACATTTCTTAAAATTTATAAAGTAATAGAGTTTAAAAATGAATTTAATTTAATTGATTTATATGAAATTCTATCAAAAAATTTAAGTTTAAATTTGAGTTTTAATTAGATAAAGTTCAGAATTTTTAAAAGAATTTTTGAATTCGATTTTTTCGTTGTAATAATACAATTTTATTCGCATGAAGTTTGTCCTAAAATTACAAATACATCAGTTAAGACACATTTAGGACAACCATCACGTATCTGTTCAAAACCGTGAAGTTTGTCCTAACCCTAAATAAATTTGAATGTACTAATAAAAATGATACATAAAATTCGGATAACTCGATTTTTAAATCTATTTGTCTTAATACGTACATGGAACATTAAGATTTTTAATGAGAATTTTTGTTAATTTTTTTTGTCAAGGCTTATCATGTATTTTTCGTTAGTCTAGATTCAATCCGTAGTGTGTTATACTTATTTGAAGTTATTTTTTAGCCTTTAACTACTTTTTGATATTCTATAATTATGTTTAATTATTAGTAAAGATGTAATTATAAATAGCGTGCATTATTTGTATTGCTATTTTTTTTATTCTTGTGACAGCATTTTATGTTTTAATTTTATATATAACTACACACAAACATATACTATATGGTTTAATGTTTTTGGTTTAGATACATGTGTTTACATTTTCATAGTGTAATGGCGGTACAACCTTCCAATAATTTTAATTTTATCTTGCAGAACATTCGAAGCCTACCTAAAAATTTTGACACGTTTTTAACAAATTTAAATGCGATTGATTTAGACTTTGACTGTTTTTTTCACTGAAACATGGATCTCAAGTTCTGAAATCATTGAATACAGCCTAGATGTTTTTTCCTTTTATGCTAATTGTAATGATACTCGCCTTTGAATCATCAACTATTCATGTTTAAGTTCTCCTCTGTTGTTGTGATGAAAATTGTTATTCAACTTGGTAGTGTTAAAGTGTGCTTTGGGATAATTTACAGATTCAACTATTGTACTTTTGAGTCGTTTATAAATGTATTAAAAGATTTCTTTGATACTGATAAAGCCAACCATAAAATCCTGCTTAGAGATATAAACTTGGATTTGATGAAGGAATCGCAGGCAAAGAATGATTATCTGGTAGTATGCTCATCGGCTGGTTTGGAATCCCGTTTGAACTGTGTAACTAGACCATCCTCCAGTTGCTGTATTGACCATATTTTCTCTGAATCCGTTTCTCAGAATTTCAATATTGAGATTCAAAATTTGTAACTATTTGTCACAAATCATAATACTATTCACTTATGTGTTAAAATTAGGAGAGATTCTAAACAAGGGAGCAAATATGAGCCAGTTTATCTGACTAAATTTAATTTCTCGGATCTATCGGAGGCACTGAGTTCATGTAGTTGCACCGAAGTATTTTGTTCGGATAACTCTAGTTTAGCCTATACAAATTTTATTAATAAACTGAGCGAAATTATTCGTAAACATAAATCTAATAATGATATGGCGTTCCTGTACACTATGAATAATTATGTGGTTACAATGGAAGAAAAAATTAATATTCTTGCTGGAAAAATGGTGTTATGTGCATGAGATGGTTCTTAGCGCTAAGTCCAAATGTACATATATCTTTCCGTGTTGGAGGTACTATCCGAGATTCTCAACCTTTGGTCTGGGTGCGATGATCTTTGCGTGCAAATTGTAACTGTGGAGTCCCTCAAATACTTAGGGGTGATGCTGGATTCACAACTAAATTTTAAGAAACATGTGAGCACTTTAAAAAAAATATGTGCCAAGTATTAAGATTTTTTTATTTTCTGCGTAAAATATGTAGCCGGGACATTTTAAAATGCCTTTATTTTGCATTGTTTACATAATTCCCACCTTTAATATGGTTTGATATGTTGGGGTGGTATTTTTTTCGTGGTGTTGATATTATTTGACCATATATATTACGGAATAAATCTAGGATCTGGGTGCCCTATCCCAACAAAGAATATTTTAAAAGAAATATTTTTTGTATACAGCACCGAAGCTGGTTAGTCAACTACCAATGGGCATTTTAAACGCAATTAAGCTGATCGAATTTTGTAGGCTGTTAAGAGAATGGATCTTTACAGTCACAGATGTTGACAGTCTGTTTAAAACAATTATGTAGCTTTGTCAAAAAATTTTTTAATTAATCATATACGAGTACATACTGAAATGAGCTATTTTACTCATGTATTTATTATGTTGTGGTATGTTTGTGTGTAATTCATCTTTATTTTTATAGATTTTTTATTTTAATAGTTTTTTGTATTTTTTTATTTAATGTGTTTATATCTTTATTTTTGTTTTTATCTTTATTCTTGTTTTGTTTGTTATCGTGGCTCAGTGAGATTTTTTAAATTAAGAGTTCACTAATACAAAAAAAAAACAGGCCTAAATTAAGAAGTTATGTGACTTAGGACAGTGGTGTTTTACCATGTTGTAGGGCTATATCTATAATTAAAAAATATGAGCGATCCCATGAGGAATTCACTAAAGCCATGCAGAGATTGAGACGAAACCGCTCACCTGGAGTTGACTGCATTAATTCGGAGCTCTTGATATTCGGAGGGGATACTTTGTGAAACTGTCTTTTCGACCTTATTCGATTAGTATGTATTAGTAAATATGAGATATCCATCCAAGTACATCAGGTGTTCCTGGATTTCCAGCAGGCCTATGACTCGATCAATCGAGAGAGTTTGTGGTCTGCCCTGGAATACCTAGGAATTCCAACAAAACTGGTACGACTATGTAGGATGACAGTGACGCAGTCTGAATGCTGTGTTAAAGTTGAGAACAGGCTATCGACAATTTTTGTAGTTAACTCGGGTGTTTGGCAGGGAGATGCTCTGTCCCCGATACTCTTCAATCTCATGTTGGAGTACATCTTTCGTAAAACTGAAACACCTCAGTGCAACATCTTATATTGTCAGTTCAATGACTTGCTTGCATATGCAGATGACATATGCGTGATTGGACTGAATAGCAACGGAGTAAAAGAAATACTTGATCCGCTTGTAGAGTTTTCAGCTTCAGTTGAACTTCAGATCAATGAGTCCAAAACGAAATACCTGCGGTCTCTGGTTTTAGGGACAATGGCATACCAGATTTTAGTAGTGGCCACCACACGTTTGAGGGAGTGAGGAGGTTCAAATATTTGGTTTCTCTTATCACTCACGATAACAGTGTGGGTGAGGATATTAAAGTGCGGCTGGCAGCTGGCAGTCGTTCTTTGTAACCTCCATGGCCACTGCTAAAATCTAAACACTTATCAAGTGCCGTGAAGCTGAAGCTTTACAAAGCGTTGATCAGGCCCGTTGTTATGTTTGGATGTGAAAGTTGGGCGCTAACGGATGAGTACGAGAGATGGCTCCTAACAATTGAGGGAGGAGTCATGCATGTGATTTACGACCCAAAACGCGAAATAGATGGTACCTACCGAGCTCTGTACAATATCGAGATCAGAGATCTGATGAAGATCCCCGATATTGTACATGAAGTAAGATCTCAGCGAGTACGCTGGCTTGGGCACTTCGTGCTGATCCGGAACGAATTCATATCATCATATGGTAGGCGCGTTCAGGCGACGGTGGCTCCATGGTGTAGAGAACAACTTGGCCTCTTCAGATTGTCTTAGAAAGTATGAAGACCATGCTCGGGATGGAAACCGTTGGGGCCAAATTGTTGATTCAGTAAGGGGCCAGTAATCGCCCTTAAAACTGTTTAAAAAAAAAATTCCCTAATTAAAGTCGCAGTTAGTTATAAATAACAAACATTTTATTTTCAAATCGAATCAGAATCTATTTAAATGCTTTATTCAACTCTATTCAATTATTTTGGTCTACATATATCGAAAAGTTATTACCGATATTGATCCGTTGTTTGAACCATTGGGCTTACTTTACTCGGCGAAAAACAGAGTAGTAGAAAATGAAAATTGAATTGGAGCTCAATATGTTGATATTTAAGTTCACCTGCCACCTGCTCGCTAGAGATTTTATAGCATACATATTCGAATAAGGTGGGTTGACTCGTACCAAAAAAGAATAAACTATAGAAATGAAAAACTAATCTCGATAATGGGCCTATACGTTTTATAAAAAGTTTTGAAAGTGATGGAATTAGTGCTAAAAAGATTTATATACAGTGCCAAATTGCACTTGGGTGCAAAACTGATTTTCTGGCACTGAAAGTGCTAAATTAGCAATCCTGGTCTGAAGCTACTGGAATCGTCAACTAACGTACTTTATAAGTTCGGTAATATTACATTTTTAATTTTAATTTTGAAATTATTATTAAGTTTGGGAACAAATTCATAATAACGAGAGATTTATTATTATTACTAATATATTCCCAAGTAAAAAAATTAAATGAATTTTAGGACAAACTTCACACCCACAAAAATTTTAAAAACTTTAATTTTAATTTGATGTAAACCAGTTTTGAATTTAAAGGACTATGCAAATTTTAAACATCTTTGATGAATTATCACTATGTTGAAATAGTTTGTTCGATCTTTAAGTTCTAAAAATCTAATTTTTTCAATATTTTAAGAATTTTGCAAATATAATTAGTTTTAAATAGATTTTAAGCTTGAGTTTTAATTTATTTAACTATGTGATTACGATTTACGTGAAACGATTATTATAATTTGATATCGAATTTTTAATTTTAAATAATATTTCATTTGGACAAAATTTTAATGCTGAATGTTAAAGTCTAAAAATGAAAATTGTATATACATATATCGATTTTAAATATGCCCACTTTCCACACTAACATCAACAATGTATGTATACAGCAAATCGGAGCGGCGGAGCTCCTTGTATGTATGTTAAAATTTATATGCAAAAGACATATTTGCATCATCAATCACACAAGTAAATAAATTTCAATCCACCGTTTTTTTTCAATTTTCCCGTATACACATTGTACGGATTTAACGTAAATCAGTAAACAAAACCAAAACAAAAAAATTCCAATAAACTTTTTCATAAAATACTTTACGAAATATAAGATTTTTAATTCAATAAAGTTCAATATACTCCGTACATACATAGAGGGAAGAAATAAAATTGATTATAAAAGTTTATTAACAAGTCGAGGGCAAAAAAAAAATAAAAAAGTTTAGAAAACTTCCTCGTGCCTCGTTTTGATTATTTTTATTTTATTTAAAATGCCATTTTGAAGTAAATCAAATCAATTTGGAAATAATATAAAAATTCATATAAATCTTTTTAATTTTGGAAACTATTTTGATTGAAATTTAAGCTTTATTAAGTTCAAAATAAGAAAGAAAATTGTTTTACAAACTTTAAAAATTTATATTTCTGTGTGTACTTGGCAAATAAAAAAAAACATTTTTTTTTTCATTTTATTATTCAGTCGGAATGAATCTTAAGAATTTTTATATTCAAAGGGACCTAAATTAGATATTCTTGTATTTACCACTCTTTAAAGTTTTTATTAATTATGTCGTTTTTCTATAGTTACCATACAAAAATAATTTTAAATTTTAGGAGCGCACTGAACGTTCGATAATCCTTTCATTTTATCACTTTCGATTCGATGTACGACGGTTAATTTAATTTTTGCAAATAAAAACTTTTTATGCGAATATAGTTTTTATTATACTTTTGATAACTTTATCTATATGGGTTTCAATTATTTTTCCTCAGGAGACGTTATTTATATAATGTGTATGTATGTGTGTATTATTAAGTGATTTATAAACAAAACAAATAAATTCTATTGTAATTTTATTGTTTTAATTAAAAATGCAAAACGCTCATAAAAAAAATAAGTTTTAGTTTTTTAATACAAAACCAACTTTTAATAGGAGGCTAACGTCCATAAAAAGGATCGGATTGTAATTTGTTTTTTTTTACAAACAAGGTATTGAAAAGAAAGTTTTTATTTGTTTTGTTTCAAAAACATAAAATGTTTTATTGGTTTTCTAACTAAATCTGGTTTGCGTGAGAACTTGGTGAAGTGTAAGCTGTACATCATCAAAATGAAAACACTAATATATTACAATTTTATTTGTGTAGTTACTTTTATCTTCTTAGTATTTACTTTAAACTTTAATCTTACTCAGGTAAGAAATCCGTGTTTGGGCACGTAGTGGGTTCCAACTATCGTCATCACACAATTTGTACAAGATACATGGTTTAACGTAATGAATTGTGAAACTCGTCAAATGAGTTGCATTTTCTATATATATTTTCGATAGTACTTTGATAAACTGTAATACTATAACTGTAACTATAATATCGATCGCACAATCTACTTGTGAGTCATCATAATATATAATAAGCAAAGGTCAATGAACTTTGACCAAACGAAAACTGCCAGGTCATCAATTAGTGTAAAAATGGAAAACAACATGGATGACACAGCAAATAATGATAAATTAAGGAAATAAATACCAGATACCACAAAAAATTCAAATTTTAATTCATTAGATTAGAGCAAAATAAACACAGCACCAACTAGTTTGATTTTGATGGATGCACGGCGAGCGAAAAATGGCACAGAATTCTTGGTGTTATGGGATTTCTCGGTGTTACAATATTTGTATGGCTGGCCATCTTCTATATACATTGTTGATTTTCACGTATTAGCCACATCAAAGTAAAAAATTGTAGCAGCAGAAGCAATATTCAAGTATAGCTAGAGCGACAAATTGTAGTAACATCTACCAATCTGGAAAATTGATAAATATAATTTGAAAAATTTCAAGCCATCTCACCTCTGGATGAACGCTGGTACTAATTTTAACGACAACACCACCATTCGCCTAAGATTTGCCGTTAACCTCAGTAGTTTAACGTGCTCCGATAACCTAATAGATGACTATACCAAGTACAGCAATTATCTGTAAACAAAACCCATATAAGAGTTCGAGTGAAGATGCTAAATTTAAAAACTTAAGAAAGTAAATCATGACAGAAATTTAAATACAGCGTCGGCTGACGAATGTTTATACCACGCAAAAATTAGAAATCAGGTGGGTAACGATATGTGCGATATGTGATAATTGCAATCTGTTTAGTCGCTTTTTCTTTCTTAATCACATTTCAAGCAAGAATTTTTGGCTATAAAATTTAAAAACAATGGAGCGGATTTTGCCGATTTTTTAAAACTAAACTCGCCATTCACTCTGTTCCCATATTTTGATCAATGTCGAAAAAATATTTTTTTCAGGTTTATCTTTCAAATCTGCGTCGCGCGAACGAGTTCAGAATATTGAACGATTTACACTCCCAATACCAATCAAAAAGTTTAAACGATTTTTGCGAATGGTTAACTTGTATCGCCAGTTTATTCCAAATGCAGCCAGTGACCAAATTCTATTAAATAATTTCTTCAAGGGCAGTAAAAAACTGCTACAGTGCCTCTATATCGTGTATATGAGCGGAATAATCAATTTCGGTATTCCAAAATTGCAAGGCTAAATGAACTCAATACAATCGTTTTAACAATTTTAACATATCCATTGCGACAAGTGCGGTTTAGCAATCATGATTGAAGTAACTGGTACTGGAGTGCGTGGCATCCCAGATTCAAACACGTTGATTTCATTGGGTAATTCGTGACGGACCTTCAGCACATGTGGCTGACACATTTTTCTACACTAGCAAATTAGAAGAGAAATACTGCAATGTTACATAATATATGATGACGTTTACGTGCTCCCATTAATTTTAATGCTAACAATGCCCGAATATCTATTAAATGTCAATTGTGTCGTGAAAATCTATTACATAATTTCAAATAAAACAAAAGTGATAGCAGATCCCTAGGTCTATATTTCCAAACGATTTGGCATGTTGTTAATCGGCTAGAGCTAAACTCTGGAAATCATTGTCTATACCGTGGCAATTTCTGAATGGTTTAGCTTCAAGTTTTTTATGTAGTTTAAAATTATTAAGCTCACCAACTGGGGGTTATTCTCTCTTGAGTTGGAACCTCGGTTGGTTTCCTTGGATGAGATATGTTCGACTGAGGACATTGAATTGCTAGCTTCATGCAGTCACGTCAGCCATCGAAAAATCTGGTCCTCTTACTACAAAGCAAAATTCTCAGAATAAGCCTTTTGATGTTCTGATCTTAAAAAACTGAGGAAAACTGCTAGGAGACTCAGAAACAATGCCAAAAGATCTAACCTTCAGGTTGTTTGGGATAACTATTTGGCAACGCAAAAGGGATATATAAGAAAATGCTGAGATCCGCTCGTAGGACTTGTTGGATTAGCTTCTGCAAGGAATTAATAGTATCTCTGGGATCGCCAGACTTAATAGGTCCGTGGTTATAGAAACGATTCCTGCCAACTCGATGTGCTGCAACTTCCTGATGACAGTTTAACCTCTTCCAGGAAGGAAATTGTCGAACTACTACTTTCTGGTCATTTCCCTGGGTGCAATGGTATCAATCATGCTTATGTTGCGGACGCTCAACCCAGGGTACCGATTATTCACCCGAGTAGGACTTAGTCTGTAGGCTGGTCACTCTCTACATCTTGCGCTGGAGCGTTTTTTGCTTCTCATTTTATAAATTAGGTGGTCCAGATCAGGTTTTTCCTGCGGAATTACAACATGGGTTTTCCCTAATTGAAGAAAATTTACTTCACTCAAGGCATTTCGCCATATTAATATTTCTTCATCTTTTCTGAAAACTATGGAAAGACTTATTGACAGATATATTAGGGATCATCACCCCACTCAGTAGCTCTCAACATGCTTACAGAGTTGGGAGATCATGTGAAACTGCACTGCAAGAACTTGTTACAAGGATTGAAAGATCGCTTTGTGTTAAGGAGTATCTTGTGGGCACTTTCCTCGATATTGGGAGTGACTTCTTTCGCTTCCATCACTCAAGCCAGCACAAATTTTGGAATTGGCCAAACCATTGTTACTTGGATTGGATCTTGGCTGAGGTGGCGCATTGCTGTGGCCGAGCTAAACTCCTTTTCTATTTCGGTTAAAGTTACCAAAGGTTGCTCCATGGAGTTGTCCTGTCACCTCTCCTGTTCCTTTTAGTTATTGACCAATTATTTGTGAAACTACAGTAATCTGGCTTTACTGCTCAGAATTATGCTGATGACTTAGTCGTTCTGGGTCAGGGTAAAAACTTAATGTACTAACAGACCTAACGCAACGCGATCTTCAAGTTGTAGAAATGTGGTGTCTAGGAATACTGGAGAGCTGTTTGTTCCTTCTCTCTTTTTGGAGAAACGATCGCTAGATCCGACACAGTAAAGCATCTTGGTGTTATTCTGGATAGTAAGCTCTCCTGGAAATCTCATATTGAAATTAAACTGCAAACGGTCACTTCCATTTGCTGGCAGTGTAGAAGAACATTTGGGAAGTCATGGGGACCCTCACCCCCAAAATGCTGATGTTTATTTACAAATCTCTAGCTTTACCTATGCTATCTTATGCTTCTGTTGTTTGGTGGCCTGTGGGTCAGTAAAGCTCTGTTATTGCGATGTTTAATAGCATACTAGGAAAAGCTATTACGGGTGATATGTTTTCGTCTTCTATACTTGCTTTGCAGGCAATCTTATTTCTGCTCCCTACAATTTATTCACTTCACAATTTATGGTAATCTACAATTTATTCACTTCACATATACCAAAAATTAATAATATGGTTAATGACAATTTTTTGCTAGAATCCTGCTTCTATATTTCTTTCTCGGTGGTTTATCCAGCGGGGGACTCGTGGTTGTCTCAAGAATTCAAGGACTGGGTGGCTCAGTCGCTCGTGTTTTTCGCTGACGGGTCTCACTCTAATCGAGTTTTGGAACCTATTGTCCTGCACGGTATTTCAAGCGAAGCTGATTGCACTCACACGTTGTGCGATTGATGAAATCTGATTCATTACGGAATCCTATGATCACTACCAAACTTGTCAAGGTCTGTAGAAATTTTAATAACGTCTTTTGCTCTAATAATCGTGTCAGGGTTATGAGAGTTCCGGTTCATTGTGGTATTGAAGGTAATCAGATAGCTGATGTTTTAGCTAAAGCAGGCTCAATTATGAAATTCATTGGACCTGAACCGGCACTGCCCCTTTAATTGTGGTAAGAAATCTATTTAGAACTACATGTTTTTGCAGGCTAAGCATAATTGGCTAGCTTCCACTACATCCCGAGTGGCTAAGTACTTCATTTGTGAACCTAATCTGAGGATTACAAGGTTTGTTTTATCTTTGAAGAAAGACACCCTAAGAGTTCTGGTCGCTGTTTCAGAATGGGTCTTGTTCAAGATTTCTTGTGTGACAACTGTCTTGAAAATGACGATGACAGCATTCACTTTGTTTGTGGTTGTCCCGTTTTAGAGGTAGCTATGTTCCGATTTGTTAATCATTGATCTTTGAATGTAGGTCATTTGTCATCCCTACCCTGGTTTAAGCTGTTACAGTTTGCCAGAGCAGCCGACCGCATTTGCGAATTGTGATAATTCAGACGGGGGATTTGTAGATGACAAGTGGTATTGAAACAAATGTGGTAGTTTTATAAAAGTTAATTTATAAATTCTGAAATTTCAAAAATAAAATACGAAATTCCATTTGACGTTTACAATTCTGAATATTCGGAAAACTTAAAAACTGGTAACCGAATTTCACAATTTAAAAATTTAAAAATTTGTAAAGTTAAAAATAAATTTGATAATTTTGAAGAATTTGGAAATTTTGGAAAATTTTAAAGGTATTAAAAATATGAAGAATTAACCGAATTTGAAAGAAATTTGAAAATTTTAAAAGATTGGTTACCGAACAAATCCAAACTTTTTTTAAATTTTTAAGGGATTGTAGAATTTAAAATTGAATTATTGGAAGAATCGCTGAATTGCTGAGTTTAAAAATTTTGCTAAAATTCGCAGAATTTGAAAACCTCAAAGCTAAATTTCCAAATTTTATTATATATGCTGTGTGCCTAAATCATAATTTTCGACTGAATTCCTGACTTTTTCCACTCACTGGAATTAAAAGAAACATGCTGATTTGACACACATTTTAAAATTTCAAGAACGTATTTAATTAATTTTAAAATAATTTCAGGGAATTCAAGAATTTGAGTTGTTTGAGACAAATTTGAAAAGTTTGATCGCTTAGAAGCGTTTCCATGTAGTTTCAAGAATGATGGATTTCAGAATGAAAATTTCAAAATTCTGTAAAAATTTTGAATACTGTTGATTCTTTTATAGAATTTGAAGGATTAATTAATGATTTTGAAGAATCTTTCAAAGAGTTAGAAAAATTAAGAATTCGAAATTTTTTCGGATCAAAAAAATTAAGAATCGGAAATTTTAAATTTTTTTAAAAATTTTAAAAATATGAAGAATTTACCGAATTGTAATTGACATTCAAATATTTAACCGACGGATACATATTTAAAAATTTGAGTTTTTGGCCAACATTTTAATTTGCAACAATTTCTTTAATAATTGCCCCCGACCTAAATCTATAAGAAAAAAATGTTATCAGATTAAATTGCCAACATAAATGAATTTCCATAATAAAAAGTTAACTATTCATTAATCATTAGCATCTGAATGACCTTTGCTTATAAGAAGTTATTGGGAACGCCAGTTACCAGTGTTTAACATAATATTAATCTTTTGTTTTGAAAGTCTTTTTTTAAATGTTTTTTGTCTTTTTCCTTTTCTATGTCTTATTTGAAGCTTTCAGTCGTAGGTACTACGAGTATGTTACAATATTGCTCTAAATTTAATAAATTCCACTCCCATATAGCAACTGTTATGCCACAGATTTAAAAACCAACGGTTTTTTTAGTTCTTGGCACGTATGGTTTTTGGTTCGCCATCGCCCATACCAGCGAATCTCAAATCAATGTACAATATGTTTGTTTTATACAAAGTACCTAAGAGAATAAAATTTATTTAGAAATTTTAAAATATTTCGTTGGTAACTGAGATGATTCGCGAGTGGTTTCTAAACCACCCACTCTCATAAAAATTTTCGTTTATACCAAATTTGTTTAATTTATTGTTTCTTCTGTTATCAAACTCCCTCGAAGCACATTATAAGAATCATAAACAATATAAAAATCATATATTCAACAAAAATATTGATCAAATTTATTTCAAACATTTTCGAATTAATTTTCGAACAACAAACCATATAAATCGGTTTTATTATGTACATATATTTTACAAATTTCTTAAAAAATTAACATTGCGTGCGTATATGAAACATTAGATGGCCCACACGAGTCTATTATTAATTCAAAAAATATTAAATCACTTCGGGCGCAGCAATACTTTGAATATATTTTTGTTGTTATAGGCAAATTGAATTAAAACATTAACCATATTTTTTGAACATTTATGTGTAATTCTGATCATCATAAAAATGAAATGTATCTTAACAAAATTTTAGCAAAGTCTTGAGCTTTCATTTTAGACAATACACCACAACAACAAAATTCCTGTTCTAACTTCTTCTATATATGTATGTACATACATAACAGAAACGCAAATAAATTTTAATAAAAAAATAAAATAAAAAGTTTGAAAAAATTACATTTATTTTATGATTTTAATTTATTATAACAAAAAAATACAAATAAAAATTAAAACAGAAATAAAAATTTAATTTTTATTGGAAAAAATTAAATTAAAATTAATTTTTTTGTTTTTGTTGGTATATAATACTTTATGTTGAATTTTTAATATAATTTTTTGCTTGCGTTGTTGCTGTTGCTCCGCCGTTGCGTTTTTTATACATCAAAAAATAAATAAAAATTATATAAATTTTTTATTGCTATCAAAATATACGAAATATTTACAAATATTAACCCGAAATATATTATTTTATTTTATATGATAAAAAATTTGTTTTATTATTATTATTTTTATAAAATATTTTGTTGTTGTTCGTATTTAATATGTTGTGACAATTATAACTTTTTTGTTCGCGAATAATAATAATAATTATTTAACAAAAATCCAATAAAATCGAATTACATACATTGTTGGTTTTATATTTATTTTATGTTGTATAAAACGCGCGCAGGACGAAAGGATTTTGATTTGTATGAGATAAATTTTTTTTTTATAAAATAAAATAATTCAAATATGGGTCCGATTTAATTGGCACATTGTATAGCCCCATGCCATGAAGGATGGTCCGTCCTTATGAATTCTGCACTGTTAATAGAAAGCCAGAGATATGTATATTTATCATTATCCTGATCGAAATGAAGGATGAAGAATCCCTGTTGTATCCTGCTTTTATTTGGATTCGTACCATTTTTAAACAACAATTTCCCGTCGATACTATACAATTTCCTGATTTTCCCATTTAACGCAATCAACTTTCCCTGCATAATTCCCGCCAAATTTAAATAAAAAAACTATATATAGTATGAACATTTTATTGCAATAACCTTAATTCAATAAGTAGGTAACGAGTCGGCTGACAATGACGTGCAGTCTGCTGACAATAGTATACATTTAGGGAATACTGCGCTTAATGGTGCCTGTCTGAGCTAAGCTTATAGTATACATTTGGGAGAATATTTCGCTGAATGGTTCACGTCTCGGTTAAAGCTCTATGTACTGATCTGGGGATTTTATGTCTGGGGGAAATGTGTCTCTGCTAAATGATGGTGTTGTAGTTAGTAGAAATTCTGCTACATTAATCTACATTTAGGGGCTATACATTTGGGCGTGATTTATGTTCAGAAATCTATAGCAGCAAAAAGTAGAAATTGTGTTTAAGGGTTACGCGGTCCTGCCGCATGTCTTTAACTGCAATTAATTCAATCTAGGTTTAACATAATTTGTTTTATAAAGTAACAAAATCTATTCTACGACTATATATTCCTTGAATGAAAAGAACAAAATTTCAATTAAAGTTTTAGGAACTTTGGTACAAATTAGATGAAGTTAACAACGATAAATGTTTCAGAGTAATTTTATATGTAGTACAATTTTCGTTTCAATTTTATAATGCTGATTTAAAGATACTAGTGTGAAGACTGTCTCTTCACCAAGACGATTTCGTTTTTTTACTTTAATATCCGTTACTTTGCATCTGCATTGGAGTTTAGTAGGGTTAATATAAATTTGTCAGGTGCACTTAAATTGGGAAAACAGAATCACCATTGACTGCCTTTTTTAACGATATTTCACTCCAAAATTCTTCAACTGTCAGCTTCTGCAACTTTTCTTTTTCCGTTTCTGAAAACTCGTATGGCAAATCGCTCCATTCATCTTCAAGTCGAGATTTATCACAGAAATGCTCAACATAATCATGTTATCATTTTTGAAAATTAACGTTTAAAAGAAATTTTTGTAAAATTTTTAATATGCACTTTTCTACAAATTGAAAACAATTCTGTTTTAAGGCAAATTTCTGTTGTTCTGAAAGATATTCCACTTGACCTTCGGCAATTGTTGCGTTTATATTTTCGTTGAACTCGGTGCCGCCGTTAAAATCATGAATATTTTGTTTCGTTTCTTCATTCACAATATTTTGAAACATCAGGTTTTAAAATCATCTTAGCAACAATGATCAAAATTTTTTTGGATTCTTCGTATAATCTGTGAACTAAAATAGAAACATTTTGAAACAATGCGTTGCATCGATTAAAATAATTAAGAATGTTTTTTAGAAACAAAAGGTAGGCTTTAATTTCAGGATTCTGGAAATGCTTGAGAATATTTGATGCTTTCTTGTGTTTTGTATACGAATTCTCGTATATAAAAAATGCATTAAAACATTCCAGTTTTTTAGAATGTTCACAATGCATGGATGCATTGAGAGCCACCTTGTCACTGCTGGAGAAATAATTTTACTTTTTGCGATATTAAAATAGTGCTGAAATTCAGTTGGGATTTCGGATATATACGTGCCTGTGTCTCTTAAAAATAGTTCACAATCCCTTGGAAGGAATTCGATTGCGGATTTTAGTACGAGCGATGATGAGTGGCATATGCATTTCAACAGAACCATTGGATGGCTAATTTCTTGTTGTAAAATGGTAAAATACGAGTTGTTACACCCGATCATGACAGAAGCTGTATCGGACGCCATTCCCATTATGTTTTGCAACGGAATGCCTCGTTTTAATAAACAATTCTTGAATTGATTGAATAGAGCTGTTGCTGAACAATCAGTAGCATTAATAGTAATTTAATTAGTTGTAATAATTGTGTGTTAACTTCATTGTGAACTAAATAGCGGACGAGAACACATAAATTTTTTGTATTGCTGACTCATCTACAAAAATTGAGAACTTGGTTTGTTTTAGAACCTCGTTTAAATTGTCATTCTCTACTTTGCATAAGACATTGGTTATGATTTTCGAACATTTAGCTCGAACGCTCTAAATTTATTATTTCCTTTGCAATTTTGGAATTTGAAAATATTTTGTAGCTAAGAATTCTGAAATTGTTTCGATTTGTCAATTTTCCTTTTTACTAATTTCTGTTTTTTTCAGGAGTTTTATGTTCATCCCGCATTCGCATCTGATTCTGATATAACATAACATAAACATTGAAATATTGGAGAATTGCTCTAAAATTCAAAAATTGTCCATCGTAAATTGAATATTTTTATGATCGTTAAATTCAAATTTTCAAAATTTATCTAAAATTCCAATTTATCTTCTTTCAATTGGTAACAAACAACCAAGTTGCAGTTGCATTCCTTGTAATTTTGAAATTCTACCAAATCTATACAAGAAACAACAGAGTTCAAAATTGTTTAAAAATTTGAAAAAATTTTGAAATTTTTATACTGAAACCCTTCAAAACTTTTAAAATTTATTGAAACTTTGCAAACGATCAAAAATTTCTAAATTTTCAAATTCGGCTTTGAGCCCTTTGAATTTTTCATATTCTGTATTCTTTAAATAATTCAGATTCTTAAATTTTTTGATAAATTAATCTATCATTTAGAAAAGTCGGAAATTTAGACGAAAATTTGGTATGATAGTTTAGTATTTAGACGAAAATTTAGTATATCCTCAAATAACTCAGCGATTCTTCAATCCCTTGAAAATGTTTAAATTTGTTAATTCTTTGTGTTCTTGGAATTTAAAAAAATTTACGATTTGGCGAAATTCAATAAGATTTGAAAATTCTCGAATTTCTTTTAATTTCGGTGATTATTCAAATTTCATCAAAATTCTTCAAATCTGCAATTTCGTAAATTCTTTATATTTTTAAGACCTTCAAAAGTTTGCAAAATTTCCAAATTATTTTTAATTAAGTTCTACAAAGTCATCAAGGTGATGAATTTTTTAGAAGTATTTAAATGATTCATCAAAATTCGTGAAATTCTTTCAAACATTCAATTTCTAAAAAACCAAGTTACAAATTCTTTGAAGGTTTGAAATTCTTCAAATTCCATACATGAATCTGCAGAGGGAAAATTCGATTAAAAAATTTAAAGAGTTTCGGAATTTTTAATCTGCGATTTAGAGTTTTTTCAAATAACTAAAATTTTTAAACTCGTTGAAATTTTAAGAAACATTTAGTTCTTTACGTCTATAGAAGTATCTTAAAAATTGTTCAAATTCTTTTCAACATTCAATTGGTGAAAAACCATCAAATTGCGTTACAAATAGTTTGGAATTCTTAAATTCTATAAAAGAATCTACAGTGTTCAAAATTGTTCTACAGAATTTTAAAATTTTCATTCTCAAATCCATCAAGATTATTAAAATTCTTGAAACTTTGGAAACGTTTCTAAGCGATCAAACTTTTCTAAATATTCAAATTTTATTTAAAATTTTTAAATTTTCCAATAATGCAGAAACCTTTCAAATAACTCAAATTCTTAAATTTCCTGAAGTTTTTAAAGTTGATTAATTCCTTAGGTTCTTGAAATTTTAAAGAAATTGAATCAGGCTTATTCGTAGTCCAAATAAAACCAATTTTTATTTTACGAATAACCGTTGGTGTATTTCCTGTTTGGAATTTCATGTTTAGCTAACAACCGGTTAACTTTCTGTGCAACCTGGCATTAATAATTAAAATAAATGATCTTGCACTTCGCCATTATACATGCCCTAATTTGATTTTCTCATTCTTTTTAATTTTTAATTAAACAAAATAAAAGTGAAGTTGAATTAACATTTAATATGACGAGATGCATGTTTTGATACGTGTGAACTTATGCAATATTTATTTTAAAAAACATAATACTTTTAATTCAATTCCATTTTAATTTCATTTAATTTTTTAAAATTTTGACGTGAGCTGCCGAAAATACTGCCCAAGCTACAGGTAACTCACGAATTGGCAACCGCTGATCTAGCTAATTTTTTTAACACTACACATTTTTCAGATACAGATTCACAAAGCACAAAAAAATTTAGGGCGTTATTTTTAATATATGTAGTAACCATGATGAACACTAAATTTAAGTTCATTCATTCAAAATTTATTATTAAATTATTTCTTGTTAACACTACCTACTAATTTTCTTGAACCCAGACTTGAAAACCCCGAAAAAGATGAGGGCGTTGTGTTTATTATAATAGTCAATGACGTAAAATACGTACCAAACTAAATTATTTAAAAGTCTTCGGTTATTTTTGTTTGCCTTCGATTACTATACAAAAATCGTCTTACCGTTTGTCTACATCCATAATAGTAATAGTATAATAAATATTTGTAATCAACAAGTGGACAGTTGTAAATTTAATTTAAAATATCCTTTATGTTGAATTAGTAGTCTCAGTGGTCTCGATGACTTGAATGTTTTGATACGAGTGGACTTATTTAATATTTATTTTAATACTGCTACCGTGAGCTACTGGTAGCTCGATTAACACTAAAAATGTTCACAAACCACGAAATAATTTGGGACGTTGTTTTTAATATAATAACCAAAAACGTAGAATATGTACCATACACGGTTATTTTACTTTTTTAAATTTAAATTTAATCCTTTCATTTTAAATTGTTTATTATTCTATTCGTTTTTGCTTACTATCCAAAAAACGCCCTAATTTTTATCTTCATCCATAATATTTTTTTCATATATTCTTGTATGGTATAATTCTTATTAATGAAGCTTAACTAAATATATAAAATTAGAAATGATGGTGTTCAACATTTTGAATTACCAAATATCTTTTTACACAAAAAATAAGTCCCATCCAACTAATGATATCAGAAACAATACCCCCGTTTCAAGTTAAATCAAAACAATATATTCAAAATAAAAATATGCACATATTTGGGCTTTTATCCATTAGAGATAAAATTAAAATATTCGTAGAAAGTAACATGGTCCATATGCAAAATTGATGGGAGACTCCACCCTTCCATATATCTTTAGTTTTCGATAAATAAGTTATATATTCGACCAACGGGAAAATCTGTCATCAAAATTTTCCGATAAAATGGGAAAATTTATATAATTTTTTTATTATTGAAATGTATTGTGAGTATATACGTATTTATGTACGCTTGTGTATATGGTCTTATTATAGGATGTTTTGGCATACATTTAGATTTTTTTTCGTATTTGTTTCCTTAAGGGACCAACCCATATATCACTAAAAATTGTCCTATATGTGTCAGTAAAAAATAAAAAAAATGTATAAATTTGTGGTTTTAAAATTATTACGGGACCATTGTGCTGTGGATTTAAAATAGGTACATTGTTATAAGATTTACCATTATGTATGGGAAAGTTGTTCGTTGTTAGATTTTTTTTTTGTTCGATGTCATTAAAGTTCATTGTTTTCCTTTTTATTATTAGGGTTTGGTTTTTTATTTTTTGTAATTTTTTTTATTACTCTTGTATATTGGGATAAGAAATGTCTTTCGTCCAAGAACATATATACATTTTTTGTATGAATTATTATAGTGTATTTATATGTATGTCAAAATCATAATCTGTTAAGCAAAGATGACATAAATACGAATTGCACCAGGAAAATTTATCATTTTCTAGAAAAACTCGTATAAATAATAATCTTGGCAAAAATTGCAACAGCTGTGAACAAATAACTATATATATACATGTATATAGTATACGTGTATGTATTTACACAACATCATAAATCATTTTGCACACGATTCCCTCTAAGCCAATTAAAATTAAGATAAATATATTTATATATATTTCAAAAAATATCACCTTTAATTATAAAAATAATCTTTTCTTCGGCGCACAAAACGAACACTATTCTTATTTGCAAAGGTGTCACTAAGGTAATTAACTTTTAAATGAATGAAAATAATTTTTTTTGGCTAAACTAACTATACTCTGTGTACTGTATATACAGTACAACAAACATCACAAAATATAACAAAACTTGAACACAAAATAAAAAAATTAACTTTTCCCTTTCTTATTTCACTTATTCGCAAGCACAAAATCAGAGGGAAGAAAACGAAAAACAAAAAACTTTTCTTAAAAATATATAATTAAAATTTATTTTAATAACAAAAACAAAAGAATATTTAATTTAATGAAATAAGAAAAATATGAATTTAATTAAAAAAAAATGTAAAAAGCTGTTATAAATTTTCTTTTTTTCTTGTACCGAACTTTTTTTTACTACTGTGTGTGTGTGTGCTTTAATTCTTCTATAGATCGGACGAAAACTTTAGCTAACAAACAAAACCGATTTTCTTCTTAGTTTTTTTTTAATTTCTTTATTATTAGCATAAATTACATTTGAGTTGCTGATCTATTTATATTTTCTGTTTTTTTTTCTTCGCCTTAATCCAAAAAAGTTTTGTGCTCTGTGTTTAAATCTTAATAGATAAATCTCTAACAATTAGATGAACAACAAATTAATACAACAAATATATCGTTGGGAAGCAAATTAAAATTAAGTTTTTGATCAACTTTTTTCTAAAGTTTGTTGTTGCGTGACGAACACTATTTATGTATATTTTTGACATACATCGAAAGTTATATTTTTTTTTTGGAGGGGGAAATTGTCTGCGAAATGTAGTGTATTTAAACTTTTGGAGAGTTTTAACCTTAAATCGATTTTTGGTTTGTTTTATTTTCAGGTATATGTTCAAGGTAATAAGAATGATGCGATTTTATCGTGTTGATTACAAACATGATTTTTATTTTCAAGTGTAATCGTGGTTTAGAGTACAAAATAAAGAGTGAACGTGGGAAAACTAAATGCTTGCTAAAATTTACAAATCTTTGTTATGCATGTCGCTCGTCCTTTGGTAACACAGACTTTATCTTCGTTTTAAAAATTATCGTATAGTGCAAAATAGTTCGTACTTACACAGATGCATATTGTGAAATTTTAAAATGTCAAATGTCGATTGAATAAAAACGATCAAAATTATTATCTCACAAAAATGTCATACAATTATGAATTTTCCTTAGTTAACTTGATTTGAAAATAACGAATTTTTTACAAAAAAAATATTAAATTAAATTTGTGATACTGAAAAAAATTCAAGCGGATTTTATTTATTAAAAATTAAAGAATAAAAAAGATTAATTGACAGTAAATTGTAATTAGTTAGTAATGAAACTGGAATCATACTAATATTTCTCTTAAGAATAGTTATGGTGTGTTAAAAACAATTAATATAACCTTTTGTGTTATATTGAAGTTAAATTAATTTTTAATAAAAATGATTTTAGATAGACCCAAAATCATGAACGTAGGTGAAATTTGTCCTAAATCTGTCCTAAAAAACAACAAGAACAATTTCAGCTTGGATGTGTTAGTGTACAAAGCAGAATGTCTCGATATAACGAATCTTATCACTAAGAATATAAAATTTAGTGCGATGATTACATTATTTTCCGAAAATTCTTTGGGAAACCCAAGGAAGATACCAACAAAGATGAATTTGGGTCTGAACTCTCCGAAAAATATTTCAGCTTTGGAAAATGAAGGGGATTAGAGGGTTTAGGACAAAAATGTTTGGTATGACCTCATGTATGTCGATTATATGATTTTTCCGAATTTTCTTGGGAAAATCCTAGGAAGCTAACACCATAATGACATTATTTCCAAGATGTCTTTATGGTGTTAAAATTCGGAAAAATCATATAATCGACATATAATATCATAAGGCCATACGAAACATTTGGTCCTAAACCCCGTAATCCCCTACTTTTTCCAAAATTAAATTATTTTTCGAATAGCTAAGACCCAATGATATCTTGGAATATATATCATTATGATGTTAGCTTCCTAGGATTTTCCCAAGAAAATTTGGAAAAATCATATGATCGAAATATGTACATAAGGTCATACAAAACATGGTTGTCCTAATCCCGTACGTTTTCCAAAATAGAAATATTTTTCGGATAGCTTAGATCCAATGATATCGTGAGCAATACGTCAGTATGATGTTAGCTGTCTAGGGATTTTTCAGGAAAATTTGAAAATTTATTTATTCGGCATACATGAGTTATAAAAAATTCACTTAATCAGATAAATTATTAGATTTATCAGTTTATCCGAATAAAATATGATATTCTCACTTATACATGTAAACATTTTTAGGATTTAGGACAAACTTCATCTGTCTATATAGAATTGTGAATTTTGCCCTAAAAAATCCTAATTTTTGTTTTTTAAGATTTTAGGACAGATTTAGGACAAAATTGACGTGAATAAATCATGGGCATAATGGAAAAGGTTTATTCTAAACATAATTAAATCAAGCAAAATTTATATTTCAATAAATATAAATTTGATACTATTTTTAATTAATAGTTTTTGTTATGTTTTCACTAAACTATAATTGTTTTTGTTCTCATAACTGTTATAATTAAGATGAAATCTTTCAGTTTGTTATTTATGATTTACTCCCACTTTTTAGAACTTTAAGCCGGTTAGTGTTGACCCATACACAACTCTCCAAAAATTTTTAGTCGATCTTATTTTGGTAACTAAAACAATGTTTTTATGTTTTCTCACAAATTTATTTTAATTTAATTAAATTCAACTTATTTCTAACTTATGTTAAACACGACAACCAAAGAAAAATCAAATTAAAGAACAAATTGAGCGCTCATCGATATGGTCTGCTTTGCTTAAATAACTGCGCGACAGACTCCTGGCATTCTCTTTAGTAATTTATTCAATTTTTTAGAATTCTGATATTCCATGTATTTGCTAATTTATTTAACACATCCTTCGGGGATGTTGGGAATATTTCTCGAAGGTCACGATCGAACTTATCCTACAACAGGTCGATCGAATTAAGATCAGGCGAGTGTGGCAATAAATCCATTAAATGTAGCTTTTGGTGCCAAATGGCACAGAAATATTTCTCGAAGTGATTCATTCGTCCCGTCATTTCTATCAAATCTCCTACCATGTTGTCACCAAAGTAACCTCATATCATTTTTTAAAACCTCATATTACATTAAAAATTAACCATTCCTCGTGGCATTTTGCCTAATTGAGTCATTTCTAGCGCTTTCTCTTCGAAAACAGCCATTTTCTCTTCGAAAACAGCCATTTTGTCGTTGATCTTTTTTGAGGCACGTACTTACCGAAATCAATGATAATTTATATTTCACTTCCGTTCATTTCCGATATTTTCTTAGGTGCAGTTATCATTCCCTCTCACGGTGGTGATTTGAGATTGTCCACGTCGAAGTTTGGTTGTGTTCTGCTATGGTAGGTTAAACGTCATGTAACGTCGTCATATAACGTGACAATGGCACGTATTCGATACCCAGTTATCAATTTTTGTCCATTTTTTTATAATTTCCGAAAGTTTTCTTCATAAAATAATTAATTTAATTTTAATATGAAGATTTAACATCAGAAACCATTTTGAAATACACTTTAAATATTAACTGTTTAACAGCAAAACTTAAAATGTTGAAATATTAATATATAAAAATAATTCATATAATATTTAAAATTTAAAAACTGACACAGAACAAAAATTTAGGTTTTTCAGTGCTTTGGTGATTTCCCGAATAGGATATATTGAAATAAATCAATGAAAACATACGTATATAATGTCGTGCAATATACTTCAGAATTTAAAAAGGAATATATAAAAAAACAAACAAAGCGTTGATCCGGCCCGATCTTACATTTGAGGGAAGAATCATGCGGGTGATTTTCGGCCCAAAACGAGAGGTAGATGGTACATAGCTCTGTACAATGTCGAGATCAGAGATCTGATGAAGATCCCAGACATGAAGATCTCGGCGAGTTCGCTGCCTCGGTTACGTTCTGCGTGCTGATCCGGAACGGATTGTGCAGCGATCTGTGAAAGTAGAGCCACCATATGGTAGGCGCAGAGGTCGTTGCAAACGACGATGTTTCCACGGTGTAGAGAACGACTTGGCTTCTTCAGGTTGTCTAAGACAGTATGAAGACCAAGCCCAGGTTCAAAACCGTTGGAGCCGGATTGTTCACACAGTAAGAGGCCTTTAGAAACTGACTATTAGTATTTTAAAAAAACAATTATATTAAATTTTAATTGAACAAAACTTATCGACCAGTAACTTTTGGCCTGTAGTGTAAATTTTGTTTATTACTGTGAGTCATTCAATAAATTATTTTTAATGTTAGCAAGTGACACCGTTTTTTTTTTTTTTTTTTCATTGGGCTGATTTTACTCCAGCCCACGGTGCAATACCACGTTCACACTAACATTCATTCAACCCATTCATCCCATTCACACAAGTACAGTATACCACCTGCGCATTGCATAGCTCCATGTCACCTTGTACAGTGACATGGAAGTGACACCGTTAGAGACAAGTAAAAAGTTAATTGTTTACATGAAAAACTCAAATCACCGAAGTAGACTCATTTTGCGATTTAAAATTTTAGAATAAAAGCCCACTATTTTGTCGGTGGTCGACGACTAGAAAAAATATTTAATTAATTGTTCTATTTTTTAGTATACAATTTTTAAAATTATATTATAGATTTCAATTCGAAATTAATAGTTTTAAAAATCATAAGGCATCCAGGCAAAAGTTAATTGAAATTCTCAACAAAACATTAAAGTTTTAACGAAAGTTTTCATAATCTCAATGCAATTTGCGGAGGTTCAAATCCAACGTTGATTGAAATTCAGACAACATTTTACAAATCAAATATATTTCGAAAATTCAAAGTTCTTACATTCATCTTTCATGGCAACTAAAACTGATTCAGGCAAATCAGAGAATTCGATGACTGGGATTGGTTATATCCAACTATTATCACCTGGGCTCAAGAATTGAGGACAATTAAACCAAATTTAACACTTGACCAAATCCTCTGGCATTATCCTTCTTGAAACCACGTCTGCAGGATTTTGTTCACATTTTTGATTCCAGTTGTTGATGTTGCTGAATGTTAGAAACTCTATTGGTGCCAAATGTATTCCAAGAGAAAGAAGACTCAGACCTCAACTAGTGGTGAACGATAGTTGATTCGGTCTAATAAAATATGTTGCTGACTTCGAAGTTAATGATATTGGAACTCGATGGGCCAGGTCTGGAAGAAGAAGCGTAGCACAGAGTTCTAGGCGTGGGAGAGTGGTTTTTCGTAATGGAAATGATGCACCGTAAACACGTTCGCTCGCATCAGCAAACCCATGTATTTGTACAATGACTGACGATGCACTTTTGAACAGATTACGTGGGATTTTGATTGCATCAAACTAAATAAGTTAACCTCTAAAGAGTTAACATCTGCTGTTGTAAAAATAATTTACCAAGGCTAATAACTGGAGCCCTATTAGCCCAATAGGGACTTCTTTTAGTGATCTCGATGAGTGTGACACGAAAATATAGTTTAGCTACTTGAGGTTGCCAATACATTTCCAGTGTTTTGCCGTATTGGTAATCATAAATCTGAAGAAAGGATACACGACCTTCTGGAGAGACATCACTGAGAATGACCCTTTTCGTAGAATTATTTTAACCTTACCTATATATACAATAGCTTAGAAGTAATTTAAGATTTTAAAAGCTCTGATGCATATGATAAGGTCATACATAATTGTTGTACCGTGTAGCGAAATAAAGAGTTGATGCTGCTCCATAATTTACGGTTATCAGCCTGTTGTGGAGTATCACACCAAAATGTACTATAGATGAGAATATGATTTAGTAATTGAAATTTGTCTGTACATTTTTAACACAGAAATTTGTGCGCTCTAAATCGCAAAAGGATGCTGAAGGGATCATTTTGAACCACTGATCCAACCATAAGGATAGCATTAAGAAGCTTGCCCAAAGTCGTATTTGCAGATCCGTCAAAGACCACCCTTAATTTCCTGCAGTTTTATTTAAGTATCAACGCAGTGCTAAAGTCCCAGAATCACATATAGAGTGGCTGGAGAAGCGTTTAGAAACAACTGAATCTTTCTTGACAATCTCGTTTTGTGTTTTCTTTAAAGTGAGTTTCACATCGTTCGCGTCGGTCGTAGTAAACTTTTGAATAGATTGAATTAACATGATCAAATTACATACAAAAGTAGTTTTGTTCTTGCCTGAAGGAAGTGTTTCGTCTAAACATATTTACGTACAGTGAGAAATTTTAAAAATATTTTATCTCCTATATAAGAAGATATATTTCGTTGTGGCTGATGGAAATAGGCATCGGCGAACTGTATATTCTTTGGAGTAGGCCAATCACCAATCTTTATCGTGGAAACAGGTTGATACGCATTTTTTTTTTGTTGATAAAATGAACACATCAAGATTTGCAGAAATATTATTGATTCGAGATTGTAGTGAGATGTGATGTATTTGTATCCTCCAGTAACTGACAAATTGCATTTATTTTTCTTAATTCCAAGTTGTGCTTCAAGTTATTCCGTTGTAAAATTGATCTGTAAAGCGGAATCTAAAAGCGCTCTACACACGACTGGTGATGCATTGATATCATGGACCGTAACCACAGCTGTATATAAGATTAAGTTGAAAATACGACGTAGATATCTTCAATTCAAGGAAGATATATAGCTGTAGAAACCGTGTGCATCTAAAACTGGAGTGTCCAGGCTTTTTGCAAAATATACACTGGTATTTGTGATTGAGTTGAGCTGCCGAAAAGCCCATTCTTATACGAGCAAATATTTTAAATGGTTTTTGTGGATTATTTTGATGATGTCATCAGTTCATCTACCGTAGCAAGTCTGGTCGCGCTGGTGCTTCATCATTCCATTTTGCTAATGTAGCTGAATGCAATTTGGTACATGTAATAAACACTACTAGCAATTTTATTCCAACTTAACTTACTATGTTGTATTAATCTATGACTTCTTCCGACTGGTGTTCCATAGTCTCTGATAAATTGAATTAAACCACATCGTTATTGTGGATTTTAGATCAGCATTAAGCTGTTTACACTAGCAATTACACCAGCTCAAAAGGTTTAGTTCGTTTGAGCCTTCGTACGATATCTGTGTTGTTTAACAGCTTAGTTGCTTCAGTGTTACATGTTGTTCGAGTCTTTGCCTATGTCTCAGTGCATTTTTTTGGATTTCCTTTGAAAAAGTGACCACTTTAAGGTCCCTATGGAGGTCTCTGTTTCTAACATACCATATGGTGCATCAACGATGTTCCTTAATACTTTGTTTACGTTGCTCTTTTTGGTACAACCCCAAAGTTGGATGCCATAAGTCCAAACCGGTTTTAATATTTGTTTATATAATAGAAGTTTGTTGTATGTTGATAGAGCGGAGCTCCTTTCTATCAGCCAATACATCTGTCTATATTTAAGCCCTAGTTCTTCGCTTTTCTTTTTGACGTGTGCTTTCCATCGTAGTTTTGCAACTTGTTTGATGCCAAGATACTTAGCCGTGTTGACATACAGAATTATTTCTTGATTAGTTGTAACCGGAATATGTTCGATTCATTTGTTTGTAAAATTGATGTGAACTGATTTAATTTCGTTAAGTTTAATTCGCCATCTGTTTAGTATTTGAGTAATAGCTCACAGTAAATTCTGAGTTGATTCTTCGTTGCTATCTGCAACAGCTAAGATTGCCGTGTCATCAGCAAAGGTCGCTACAGTGTTGTTTTCTTATACAGGGAGATCATTAGTGTGCAAAAGGTATAGGACTGGACCTAATACACTGCCCTGCGGTACTCCTACCTTCTCCGGAATCATCTAATTTTATTCTAAAGAATCTATCTTTCAAGTATGATTCTAATAATGTAGTGAATTGCATTGGTAGTACAGTTCTTAACAAGTCCTTCGTGCCAAACTTTATCAAAAGCCTGTGCAACGTTTTCTCCTCTAATGCTCATTCAATAATATTAGTTATTCTGTGTACTTATCTAATGTTGAGTGTTGGATGCGAAAACCGAACTGATGATTTGGAATCAGGTTTTTCGATCAATTGATGATTTGGAATCAAGTTTTTCCTCTCAATTATCAGATTTAGCCTTTTTACTGATAACTTCTCAAAGAGTTTAGACATAACTGGTAATAACGATATTGGCCTGTAAATTCCAGTTTTGTGTGGTGGTTTTCCAGGTTTAGGAATCATAATTACTTCTGTAATTTTCCACAGGCTGGGTACAAGTTTCAATCGAAAGGCGGCATTTATAATATTGGTGAGCTTTAATAAAGCTTTCCTTGGTAGTTTTTTTAAAATTTCTGCTGTGATAAGGTTATATTCATATTAGTTTTTATCTCATACATGACCTCTTTTGGTGTTGTTCGTAGGATTTCTTCACTTTCCTGAACAACCTCTCCAGTTATTATTTCGGCTTCCAGGTTCAAAATCTTTTTCCTGGTATTCACCAAAACTTCGTACTTTATCTTCGTTATTTCTGGCCTATTTTATATTCTGTTCTGATTGGAGGAATCTGCGTTATTGGCCTTTTAATTCTTTTGGTTGCTCTCCAGAGAAAATAATCAGTACTAGTATCATTAGATAATTTTCTGAGGTAATTACTGATAGACTCGTCTTTCAGATCTTTGATTTCCCTTTTAAGTAGCTGAGTCAGATTGTTTAGCTTAATTTTATCTTGAGGGGCTCTAGTTTGCTGCCATATTCTTTTTGTCCTTCTTTTTTCTGCCAAGAGCTCTCTTATTTTTCTTGGGTAGCTGTTTCCCTTAATGTTTTTTTTAACTTCAGTGGTGTTTTCCCAAGCTGACTGCTGTATGTCACATATGAACTTCTTTTTCTAAACACTCCTTAGCGGAACCATTAAGTTAATTTTTCTCTCCAAACACAGTCTAAAGTATTCGAAATTTGTGTGCTTATTTACTAAACTAGGATAGCTTTCATTTTGAATGTTCCTTTAATGTCAAAAGTGTTGGGGAGTGATCAGTCAGAGCTAAAGTCAAGTCAAGACTAGGGCTTGCAAATTTACCGACTTTTTCAATTACCGGTAATTCGGTAATTTATGTGGAAAAACCCGGTAAACCGGGAATTTACCGGTAATTTTGAGAGTATTTTAGTTAGTTGATATTTTATTCAAACCAATTACTTATAAAATTTTGTTTTATAAAATTCATTAAGTTATTTTATTAATTTATTCTTTTATTTTATTAATTCACAACATTATAATATATAAAATGCAAGCCCTAGTCAAGACTTTCGTCTATATATTGTATGTAATTTACAGATATATTCTTCACCATAAAGAAATCAATTAGATCTGTTATTTTATTTGGATCAGTTGGCCAATAGGTTGGTTTACCATTTGATAGGGCTTCACAACCGTATTTTCTGATAGCATTGGGGAGTTCTTTACCTTTAGTTGTTGTTAGTCTAGAACCCCAGTAGATATTTTAAAATTAAAGTTTCCTCCAATTACAAATTTTTTCCCTAGTTTATTGAAAAAAATCTTTTTCTTTTAGAGAGTATTTCGGTGGGCAGTAAATTCCAATAACACTAACAGAAACTGATTTATATGATTTTCTAGGCTTTGAAGACATAACTCTAATTCGGGTAGAAAAGCGATTTCGATTTTCCAGCTACGAACTGCTCAACAAGATCTGTTGTGTTTTAAGCTTAACTAACTTTGCATCAGTTATTTTTAATTTATGGTTAACTTTCTCAAAAACGATCAAGAAGAATCGAGAGCTTTTTATTGAATAATGGTTGACTATAGGTATGGTAAAACGACTTTAGTGAAAAATCTGTAGAAGATTACTTGTAGAATAAATTTTCGTAGATTTAATTTCCACATGAAAAAAGAAAAGGAAGGACGGTATAGATACATTTGAATATTTGTGGCTCATGTAGATTGAATAAAAATGTAGCTTGTTGATCCAAATGAATCGAAATGTAGAACAATTGAATAAATGAAAATCACTGCTGGAAATTACAGAAGGTAATGGGATGTAACTCTTTTTATTACACCAAATCTTACTCCAAGCGTTTTTGGGATCACAGCTGAAAATTCATCCACTTGTCCAACGGAAATGCTAATAAATTAAAATAGCACTTCAGTATACATATAAACGTTATCCTCTCCAACAAAGATTTAAAATTCAAAAGTTTTAAAGTTTTGTTGCAAAAATATACATATCAAAAATAAAACTTAAAAAATTATATTAACAACATCGAACTTTACCAATTATCTGAATATGTTGAAAAGTTTATATGAAAACTTTATTAAATTGAGTTAATTTTAATTTGTGATTTCTTCTTTAATTATAATATCTCTCGGTTTGTACGAAAAGTTTTTAGGTAAACGTATTCTCAAGTATCGTATATACATACATACCTATATTGTGCTAAAACTTTCTTGGCAATCCCAATGTTATATAAAAAATAGAATAGACAAAGTTTCATATCATCTCTACATATACATATATACATTTGCCAGTTGTTATTACTTTATTCTGTATTATTTTTTATAATAGTAAATAGAAATATCAAATGTACATAAGTGCTTTTTATCATTTAAATTCCATTGAACCTGATATTTTTGTTGTTCTGTTACAACATCGGATATTGCTGTAATATGCTAGAGTACCAAATTGTTTACCCATTACATTGCGATATGTACAATATGTACAATAGAGTAGCTACAAAATAAAAAGGTTTTAATTGGATGAGCTTCGTTGTACCTTTTATGTATATGTAGTTTATAATATTATGTGCAAATATAAAAAAAAACCTTATAAAAGGATAAAGGGACGAAATAAAAAAATCGTATATATTCTCTTATTTTGAATGATGAACACGAACATTTTTATTAAATTTTTTTTTTTTATTATCTGTGGCACATAATAAAAATGTATTCCTCAGAATCGCTTAGACAAACATACACATAATGGCTAAACATGAGCTATTTATATACACAAAAACGTTTAAGATGTTTATCTTTTGGCGCATACACAACACAAACCGGATCAAAATCTTTAATCCCAATAACGAGAGATACATCAACAACAACAACAATAAAAAAATCTTTTCTGTTCCGGATTAATTTATATATTCTTTTATAATCCGGAAATTTTTAGTTGATTTTTCCTTTTTTTTTTTTTAATAATATTAAAACGAAAATATATAAACTTGACAATTTAGACAATTTTTGAATTATTCACAACATCATATAATCTCAATTTAATCCCATTTAAATATCAATCAAATATAATTATACTTCTTTAATATGTTTCCCTTTTTTTTTTATTTTGTGACGTCTTGTTCTATATTGTGACATTTTGGAAACATGTATATAAATATATATATTTATTGAACCCTTAACATAATATTTTTAAGACGTATGGAATCAATCAATCAAAATGATATTCATTTATATTTTATAAGGCCGCATCAAAACTGATTGATACGTATGTACCTTGACTAAAAAATTATACAGATTTGATCTAATTAAAAATTTGGAAATGGACACGTGGCTTATATGTTCAAATTTTGTTTATATTCTCACGTGTAGCAAGACGATTGGCCACAATAATTCGATTACAATTTTTTTTTTGTTAATTATGTGTGTACGAAAAAACTATTTTTGCTGGGGGTAGGGTCGATTTGAACCATCGGCATTATAAGAAAAGCAAATAGAGCGAATGTATATATTATAGCAACAACAAAACGGTTACAATTTTCAGTATATAAACATCAACAATCTTAACATTTTTCTTTCGTTTTAGAAACGTACTTTGAAAAGGAAAAAAGCTTTTAAGCTCATAATTATATCGTTTTTACTTGTTTTTATTGCGAGAACGTCTTTGTTGTCGAACAAAAAGCGATTCTGTATACCATATATACGAGTATTTTTATTTTCTGTAAGGTTGTCAGTAGAATTCAATCTTATATAAAATTAAAAATTTTATGATTTTCGACATTTTTTTGCTTTGATACTTGTAATTTCAGATGTACTTGTATAACAAAATAATATATTCCTGCACATGTGAGATAAAATTATGTTGTGAAATCTTAAACTTAAATGTTAACGACATGTATTTGGAATAAGAACTTATATGAATGTTTTTAGTATCGATTTTATAAAAATATGAAAGATATCAGGGTGGTCATTCTGTGGTGCTATCTCATATTAGGCGATTAAAAACTGTGAGATAATAAATTGTCGTAGCATATGTGGATCAGAAAATCATGACAAAAGTAATCTATTTATGTAGTTTTTTTTATTTTAATTATTTCAATTAACTTATAAATCCAAAAATTCCTTATAATAGGCAAATAATGGAGATTCGCACATAATTTTGTGACGTCATTAAACAAATACATTTGCCAATTTTCAATTTTATCTTATTTAAAAGTATTTTTTCGCCATAATTGGTTAATATACATATATATATATATAAGTGGTAATTTTATTTTATATAATTTTATTTCCATATACATATACATATACAATAATACTTTTAAATAAGATAAAATTGAAAATTGGCAAATGTATTTGTTTAATGACGTCATAAAATTATGTGCGAATGTTCCTTATTTGCTTATTTGGTACTTGTCTGTTAATTCACCCCAATTATTTTTTAAATTTTATTCAAAAATTTATAAATTAATTACAAAATTTATATTTCAAGTGTATTTGTTAATAAAAAACACACATTTATTTACTAAACATTAATTTGTTAGTAACAAATTATTTCTTTTATAACAATATCAAGTGGTGAAGAATTTTAACTTACCTCAGATTTATAATTTAAATAGCAATTTATAATTAATCGAATAATTATTATTTCAATCCACTATTGTTGATAATTTATTTATTTTTTTATAAATAAATAAATTGTTTATAACAAATTCTAATTGTTTATAATTTTTTAGGGCAATTTTTATACAACAAATACAGTATTTTACTTACTTTTACTTAAGGCTCTACTTTACCTAGAACAAAAATCAAAATGGATGTCGATATTTAAATGCCAAAAAATGCATCTACAATAAAATTTGAAAGAGTGTAAATCTCCGGTATGGAAAATTACAAAATATTCCATGAAAAAATTGTTTTTTTCCACTTACGACATCTAATTAAAAAGGAATGAACTAAAAAATACGCGATATTTAGTTGATTCCTAAACCATTTTTACATCGAAGATACATTCTATTCTGTTCATTAAATTGATTTGTCAGCTTATCGATATAAAATAGTTTTCAATTAAATTTTCAATTTTCTCGCTTATTAAAAAAAATATTGATAAATTTGGTTTGTGAGTGAATGGTTTTTGTCAAAAATTCGTCAACGCAATTGCGAGAGAACTATAGCGAATTTAAAAAAAGCGTGGTGTTACTCGCTTGCAAATAAATATATTTAACTTTGCTAAAAATTAAGTTAATGCCTAAGTTTATGTGGTTATAAAACGATTTGTAAGATACACATGTTTTCGTGAATTGAGTAAAATAGTGCCTTAATGGGATTATTCTATTGAGTTTCTAGTTTGTTAATAAAACAAAATATTATTTATTGATAATAAATTTATAAACAATAAATTTGTTTATAAATTTTATTTGTTATTAACAATATAGAGTAAATAATAGACAATATTTATTTATTTTTTCTTATAAATATTTGAAGGAAATTTTAAGTTAAAATTATGAAATTGAGGTAAAAAAAAATTCTTCACTACTTGATATTGTATAAAACCAATAATTTGTTACTAACAAATTAATAATGTTTAATAAATAAATGTATTTTGTAAATAAAAATGGACGGCATCATTACCACAGAAAACAACACCGCCTATATTTCCAAATGAAAGAGGAAATTTCCGCGCAACAAACCGTGCTCGTAATCTAATAGAACATCATTGTTGTTTTTTCCATGTAGATACATAGAAAGTGAATGTGCACAGGGATATATATATATATATATATATATATATATATATATATATATATATATATATATATATATATATATATATATATATATATATATATATATATGTATATATATATATATATATATATATATATATTATATATATATATATATATTATATATATATATATATATATATATATATATATATATATATATATATATATATATATATATATATATATATATATATGTATATATATATATATATCGATGCGATGTCGACAGAAACGGAGTTTTGCTCACTGATCGGAGATCCTAGGCATTTGAACTCTTCAACTTTTTCATACTGTGTGTCTCCAGAAATAAAATCCCCACGTGGCTGTGTTCTGGCAATCACCATGTATTTGGTCTTCACTTACATTGATCTGAAGGACAATTTGTTTGGACTTCTCTTAGGGATATGATGTTACACGACCCAGAATGCAAATATCATCAGCGTTCGCTAATAACTGGGATGATTCGTAATGTACGCAGCTGAACTGCGCTATATTAATCTGCCGAATGACATATTCTAATGATAAGTTGAAGGTCTGCTTGCCGCACCCCAGAAGTTATCTCGAAGGCATCCGAAATTTTGCCTTTTATTTGCACCTTACATATTGTGCCATCCATTAACACCTAACAGAAAGAAACCGATTTTGACGGTATGCCCAGATAGGACAAAACGTTCCATAACGTAATCCTCTTAATGATGTCGTACGACTGCTGGAAGTCTACGATTATAGACTGTGCACAGGGATGTCCTTTTCATAGCATTTTTCTAGCACCATCCTCAGAGTGAAAGTTTGATCGGTGGTTGATCTATTCGGGTGAACACCGCATTGATAATTACCCAAGATCCTCTCGGTGTATGCTGATAACTTTGTCGCGACTACTTTGGCCAACACCTTGTAGCCTGCATTCAGCAAAGCTATGCCGCGTTAGTTGTTGCAGTGTAATCGTCGCCATATTTGAGCATTTCGTTGCAGATACCGAACCAGGTCTATTGTAATTTTTCGTCTGCGATATCACGTTCCGCACTTCGTCATATATTAGAGGTGGCGGTGGAGTCATCTCGACGTTAATATCGCGTTGAAGCAAGAGAGGTGGTTGCTCGGAAGGTGGTGCCTGGTTGTTTAGAAGTGAGGATAAATACCTCCGCCACACTTCGAGGACGGTTTTAGTGTCTATCAATAATTCACCGGATTCGTTGCGAATAGCGCTGCTACGCGGATGAAAGTTGGTAGCTAGTTCTCTTGTGCAGCGATATCTATTTCTCAGGCTAGAATTTTGGATGTTGAGTGCATGTTGTTCATACCATTCTTATTACTTTCGTCTGCATAGCCGATTGGAAATTTTCCTTGCAGTCATGTAGGCGTTGTGAGATTGTCTGGTTCTTTAAAAGATATTACGTGAACGGGCGCGATCTTTCTCCCGAATGGCACCTAGACAATCATCAGCCAACCATAAATTTTTTGGTTTGGATGGAGTTTGGCCTATGGTGTACGTTGAGGCATCGGTTACCGCCGTTTTGATGATGTCCCACTTTTCTTGAACGGACTCAGGAAATGGTTTATTCTCCAAGATTCCCGATAAAGTAGTCTCGAAGGCGGTCCTGGTAACTTCGTTGTTCAATCTCGCTGTGTTCCAACGAGTGGTACGCTGATAACGATGATTGTACGTGGTGGAGGGGCGAAATTTTAATTCAGCAACTACCAGGAATATTAGCTCCACGTTTGGTTCTGATGTCATTGAGGCTAGAAAAATGCCTTTTGGACAAGAGGATGTGGTCGATTTGGTTGACCGTTGTCCCGTTTTTAGATTTCCATGTGGCTTTATGGATGCGTTTATGTGGGAAGTATGTGCTGGTGACCACCAAGTAGTAGAGCAAAGCTAGCTCCGTGGTGCGCGTCCCGTTGTTGTTTGAGGTAGGGTGCAAAGAGATTAGGCCGTTGGTGCTACGATAAAGTTCCCAAAGCCATTTTAATGTCATGTTGCGGAATTTTGCAATTGACGGTTTCAAGCTCGTCGTGGAAAGCGTCTTTGATTTGTTCCGGCTTCTCTTCAGTAGGAGCATGAACGTTCACAAATGTGATGTTAAAATGACGCCCATGAGCCCTGAGTGCACAAATCCGATTGTTGACAGGGATGAAATCGGTTACGAATTGACGACATCGGTTGCAAATCAAAAAACCAACGCTGAATTCATATTTATTAATGTAATTGCTGCGGCAGAAAGTTAGTCCGTAGCGACTGTAATCGGCGATGCCGTTGTCGATTAATCATGTTTCCTGCAGCGCTATGAGGTCGAGCTTATACTTAGATGCTTGTTCGAAGAGTTGATCGAGGCTCTCCGGTCGATTTAGGCTAAGTATGTTCCATGTTCCAAATTTAAAATCGTTGTCCTTATATCGTGTCCGAGGTCGTTGTTGTGAAAAAATATCCGAGGCTCATATTGAAGTTTTGTTACAATAAAATTTGTCAGGTTGGGCTGTTAACCCAACGATAACCCTCTATAGGAGGACCACAGCTCTCACACTTTAGCCTACTACTGTAACAGAGTAGTTTCTAAAGCTGCCGCCACGAAGAGGCAGTGTGAGCACTTGCTGAAGTTCTACGCAGTTACGGCACAGCTCTATTGATGAAACAGCTCTATTTTATAAAGCTTTACCTAATAGAACATTGCACCTAAAAGGGCAGAAATGCCCACACGGCAAGTTAGCAAAGGAACGATTAACATTACTTTTAATCGTGCTTCAAAGGTGCTTCAAAAATTTAAAAAAATCATCTCTCCCTATTTCTTACTTCAGCAATCCAAACGGCATGGATGTCTTCAGAAATTTTTCAAACAATTTTAACCCAACTGAATGCCAAAGTGAGAAGCCAACGAAGGAATATTTTATTATTTGTGGACAATGCTGTCTGTCATCCACACTTAACATTTTCTAATATAAAATTGGTTTACTTACCGCCAAATACGACGTTCGTGCTTCAGCCACTCGATAATGGCATAATTCAAGCAGTGAAGGTTAACCACAGAAAACTTTTGTTAAAAGATTTGCTTAGTAAAATTGAGGCAGGAAATACAGGCTCAGCTTTAACAATAAAAATTACTATTCTAAATGCAATAGTTTTTTTGAATTCCGCAATTAAGTGTTTGAAACCAACCACCATTTGAAAATGTTTTAAACATTGTGGCTTTTCTGCAGATCTAAATGACGAAGCCAACGAGGAATCAGAACATGGTTGAGGTTGTGGTGGTTGAGATTCAACATCTTATAGGTGCTATTTACAACAACCATTTGCATAGCGCACTAAATTTTATCCATATGGATGTTGAAACCGTTACCAAATCTAGTAACATCGACATAGTTGAACTAGTACAACAACATACCTCCGGAGAACTTGAAAATAATTTGAATAGCGATGGTGGTGATGATGAAGATGACGACGATGATATTGAAAATGTACCAAATAAAGCAGAAATGATGAAGAGTTTGAAAAATTTGGAGGCATTTGCAAAACACAATCGTGATTCGTTGATGTTCGATTAAATTTGTGAATTGAAAGTTTATTTCTTTAAATTAATGAAGGCGGAACCAAATTTGGTTCAATCGACACTTCAATCATATATTATGTCAGCAGTGCGAGACAAAATATAAAAAAACAATAATGTGATTCGATGAAGCAATAAATATGTATCACTGTAGATACTCGATCGGTGGTAAAAAATGACATATTATTGTTGAAATGATGATAAAGATGAATATACGACAGTTGTATTACAAGATGAATGAGCTTCTAAGAGGACGCAAGGCATTGGTATAAGGGATCTGAATCCCGGGAACTATGGTTAGTTCAATTGTTACTACCTAAGCAACATAACGATATTCGTCGTTACGATGGGCTAAAATATACCGAGCAAATAGCGCAGTGGTTAAAGCTGCGACGTTTGGATCGGGAGGTACCGGGTTCGAATCCCAACAGAGGCGGGATGCAAAAGGGATTTTTCATCTCCCGATTACGATCGGTGATTAAATTGAAAACATCTATGACCCTCTGTTGGAATGTAGAACTCATGGGCCGACCCATCTTCCATGTCACTGTACAGGGTGACATGGAGCTATGCAACGCGCAGGTGCTATACTGTACTTGTGTGAATGGGATGAATGAATGGATTGAATGAATGTTGTGTGAATGTAAGGTAAGGCTATGGACCGTAAAAGTGTCTATGCCAAGTCCTTAAAAAAAAAAAAAAAAAAAAAAAAATGGGCTAAAATATAAACTTATACCGATTTTCCGTAAATTAAAGAATATTTAAAATAACAATGCGGTACCATTAAAACTTGTCAAGTTGAAGTTAAACCAGCTAAGATTATGCAGCATACCAACCATCTGTGTCAAAAGTCGATAATAAAGCTCATAATAATGTTACTTGATTAAATTGCAATGGGAACCATCAATTGTATATTAGTGTAGTGAATTTTAAAAACTCAGGCCTTGACTAAAGTTTTAATTATAACAATACTTTCCACGCGGTTGATCAAAAATTAGAGTCTGATTCGATAGATCGGTTAAAACTCATGAATATCTTTGAATGACACACTCCTTATCGGCCCAACTTTAAAGACATCGTTATTGTGAATATTAATAAAATTTCATTTTATTTCGTTATGACTGGCTCTGATACAATTGACGATGCACTCAACTTTAAAGTGTGATCCACGAGAGTCCCTATTATTTTTTCACCTTCTGAACATACGTCCAACATTTTATTTTTATTGGCGGTTCCATGGATAATCATAAGAGATGAGTTCGAAATTCTTATTAGAAACGACTTGTACTAAACGAAATATTTTATCACAAATTTGTCAATTGTTTGATGCTTTGGGTTTGTGCGCTCCAATAATTTTAATAGCACAACCCAAATCATGAAAGGGTTATCTTAAAACACACCAAGTTGGTGGTCGCTGGATAGACTTGAAAAAACAGTTAGTTGGATTAACTAAAATAATACAATACCATACGTAATTTTATATATAATTTAATTTTTATTGAATAACGTTAAGTATTACTTAATAATGAATGAATCTGTGTTATTTTCTGTGATTTTGAAAATTTAAATAAAATGTTTATTTAATGTAAATATTTTTTGGTTTTTATTTGCTATATTTCACCCAAACAAATCGATTCGAAAATCCCTAAGTAACTGTGAGAAGCGGAAAACTTGCCAATGGTGGAAAATTGGATCGGTCCCTTCAGATTCCGGCTTTCGAAGTTTTTACTGTTATTGAATTATGAAAATTCTAAACACGTTAGAGTTAAAAAAACAATTGACAAACTCATATGTTTATAAATTATTTCATGCCTACTGTCTTATCCTACTGTGTAAAAAAAATTAGCTCAGATTGCATAGCCTACTGTTGAATATTAGTATTGGTTTAATTATGTCGATATAATCATCTAAAAAACTTCTTAATACATATATGCATCCCTACAACCAAACAACCTGCCTGTGTATATAAAATTTTACTTCCTGAGATACATGCTTAACATACAGCTGTTGATAATTTTTAGTAGTTTAGTACTGAAACGATATTGTATCAAATATTGCAAATTAAAATGTGTGTGTGTGTGCGCCAAACAAACAATTCGCAGACTATAATTTTCCAGCAGATTTTCTTTTGTCTGTTTTATAATAACAAAGTTTTCGTTTGTTTTATGATGTGGCAACAATATAACAAGACAATCTCATTTGTTTTGAATTTTAATATTTATATAAACTAAATCGTGACATTACGCTCATATTACTACCTCGTTTATATATGTACATACTACATAGTTCTACCCCATACGACTTCTTTATTCAAATTCTAGATTCAAAGTAGCAATAAATTAATGTTTCAACAACAGAACGAACAAAATATAAAATATTAAAATCAAAAATATTTCTACGATTGCCGTTCACAATTCTTTTATGTTCTACGAGTATATACTAATCATTTGCTTATATCAAAATGTATTTCACTTGAAGGAATTTTATTTCAGTTTAAATTTTATTTATTTTTTTTTAAAGCAGAAAACATAAAACGGAGCACAACAATCTCAGATAGTATAGTACAGATATAAATTAAAACAAACAAACAAAAAATCTGCTAGCTAGTAAACTAAAAGCGAACACAAAAACCATAGTCTGATTTACGAACAAAAATGTTATATAAGTATTTACAGTTATAAAACGAAAATTCACTAAATCGAACTGAGAGTCAGGACAGCTCTATGAAGTTTGTGCTCCAAGACAGCAACAGCAGCAGCAGCAGCAAAAAATAGTAAAAAAGATTGTATTCTTATCAAATAATCACAATCTGTTGTTTTGCTCGAAGCGGGGTTTTTAGTAAATAGAGTATATGTACTACTGAACAGACAAATAACGGAAAATAGCAAACTGGCACAAGAAAAACCAAAGAACACATCAATTTTATTTAGAAAAACGGAAAATCTGATTTTCTTTTTAACTTCAGGATTTATAACATTTTTAGATTTAGGGACGCATTATGTATATACATATGTATGTATTCCGCGCCATGCTTAAGAATGGGAAACTTTATTTTTAGAATAGAATCTAAGAAATTAAATTTCTATTCCGGGAATATCATGAATATGTTATAAAGCAAATATACATACACGTACAGTGCATAATATAATATGTACGTACCATCTAAGACAATTGGATATACGAATGAAAATACCATTGTATACTAACTATGTAGTAAAAATATCACTGAGTTCTGTTGTTAGTTTATGTATTATAGCTGTTTTAAGATTTTTTTATGGACAAATGTTGAGATTGTGATGAGATTTAAACTTTTAAAGACAATGTTGATAATTCGTCTTAACGCTCTTGTCTCATTACTTAACGCTCTAGTCTTTTTAAAATATTACTTTTTAACTATTATAATAAATAAAACCCGCAATCGTCATAAATACATTCTGTTTATAATTTTAATATGAATTATTTAATTTTTTATTTTTATTAAACGAATCATGCCTGTGAAATATGAACTTTGTGAGATAGTGTAAATTTTTTATTGTAAATTTAACTCGACCTCTGATGTAGGTGTATCTCTTTTAATAATAACCTTAAAAGACCACTGGTTAAACCATATCGCAACAGAAAACTTCCGAAATGCGATACACGCTCTTCTGAGCTCATCCTACTACAAGATTCACTTAACCAGATTAAGTCTATCACATATCTCTGATTTACAGGCAACTATACTATAACGAAAGCAATCTCGACTGCTTTTTAAAAACCTTCTTATTAATAATAAGAAGAAGCGTAACAATCCCTTTTGGTGTTCTGAACTTAAAAAGTTAAGGAAGATTGTTCGTAAAATTAAACATAAAGCCAAAAATAAAAATCTCAATTCGGATTAGGATCGATTTTTGGTAGCTCAAAAGTCTTCTAAAAACCTCATTCAAAGTCATTCTGGATGGAATAAACTATCCTGGAAATTTACCTTCTCGTACCATATACCAATTATAATGTATTCAAGTTATTTGATGGAAACAAGATTCTAAAAAATTTTTGGATACATCTATGAAATATGGTCAACTGGAACGGAACTAGGCTAATTCTTGGCCGATTAACATGCACTTGACAAGTAGAATATAAATGGGGTAGTAAAATGATTTTTGGATAAAATTCTGGAATATGGAACGGAACTAAGCCAATCCTTGACCGATTATCATGGAACTTGAAAATGATTCTTGTGTACAGTTCTGAACTAGGCCTTATAAATTAATAAGGTTTTCAACGTAGCCCTATGTTCCTGGTTCTGCGGCCGTCTCTAAGATCCAACCTTATCGATTTTATATAATTGGAGAAAAATTACTGTGTTTAAGGAATTCAGGGTAAACTGATTATTCAGAAATTTTTAATTCAATTTTTTTTTTTTTGATTATGCAAAATTGTAATATTCTATAAATTGCAAGAAGATTATTAGTACACCTAAAGATCACTTGAAAGTCTAGTTTTGTATTAATTTAATTGGTAAATTTTTCCATCAAAAATGAAATTTAAATCTAAATATTCCAAGGCCAACGTGTTTGAGACAGTAAATATTTTAGTTATAGAAATTGATAAATGTGTTCAAAACTCATCAATATACTATTCCGAAATGTTAGTAAATTTTGTAAAAATGAAATTTCGATAAAATCTGAATTTCTAAAATTTTAAATCATTTTTGCATTCAATTTTGTGATATTATATAAAGTTTGTAGAATTAGAAAAGTAGGTTAAGTATTAGTTGTTAGGCCTAACGTTCATTTAAAATACTCGACATAATTAGATAATATCTGCCGCAACCTACATTTCAAATGTTTGGGTCGCAACTTATGTTTTAAACAATGCAACCCCTTTAAAAATGATTTCCAATTAGGTTCTGTATAAATAGTTCTATTTTGCATTTTCATATCATTTATCAAAATCTAGATTAAGTTTAAGTCAGTACATGAATAACGTTCAATTAAAAAATTAAGTATAAAAGATGGATTTATCATTAATGAAATTGAACGGCAATGGTCTAGTAAGCAAAGTAATGGGCGTTTGATTTGTGGACGTAAGTTCAACCGGCATTCGGGCTATGGTTTTTAATCTAATTTCAACTTACAAATTAGTTCAACTCAAAAATTTTCAAATTTTTCCAATTAATTGCCAATTATAAAAGAGGGATGTAGCAGTAATGAAAATGTACAGTGATGGTGAAATAAGCAGAGTCCAGAAATACTTTTTGTTATAAAAAAATCGATCAGTTCATGTATTTTTCCTGAGTCAGTTGGTCAATATGTTGGTTTTCCAGTTGAAATGGATTCACATCCATTTTCTTTAATGACAATCAGTAATTCTTTTCTTTTAGATCTAGTTAATCTAGAATCCCAGTGAGTATTCTTCGCATTGAAGTCACCACCTAGATGAACCTTTTTCCCAGACGCTTGAATAACTCTGTGTATTGTTTGTTTTTAATAGAATATCTTGGTGGACAGTACAATTCGCCATAATAGGAAAGTTGTTGGTTTTTATATACATGAACAATAGTGTTGGTTATCTGAACGGTTTAGTTTTTTAATAACTTGGTAGCACTTATAGCCTTCCTGAACTCGAATTCGTTTTACCATGGAGTGGGGAGGTGTGTTAAATTTTATGGCACTGTTATAGTTAAAGTTCCCCGGATTATTTTTAATGAAACCTTTTTGTCTGATTTTTTGTGAGCCATTTTTCCGATTTTTCTGCGAGCTGATCTATACCGGTCCTCCGGTAAGAAGAGGGCTCCACTCTATATAACGCTATATATCGTTGTTTTGGGTCATTTTAATAATTTTGTAATGGATACACATGACGCTGAGTAGATTCATGGTATTTGAGCACGATTAATTTTAAATTCCGCTCTTTTTGAAAAAAGGTATAAATGCATTGACGGACATTCTATAAAACTATCAACAATAACGCATCGTTCCTAAAGAAATTTGGTCATCCTTTAGTTTAGAACTAATTGACAAAACCACTCTAGGAATTGTCTATACATTATCGACGTTGTCTACGTTGGTGACGTTATCTACGGGTTGTTGACACGTCAATGTAGAAAATAACAGACGGCGCGTAAACGCCCTGATTGTTATATTGGGATCCAATCACTACAAAATGAGTAAGTAGGTTTGGCTTTTGAAAATTTTATAGAAATTGTAGTTGGCTGTGATAAATTATCAAACTATTCAAATTATTTATCAAAAAAGTCTTTTTCTGCTAACTTCAGTTATATTCATTTAAAAATGTAAATATTTGTTAATACAGAGTGCTATATTAAATTTCATCGACCAATTGTTTTCAAAAAACTTTTTGAGACATTTTTTCATCTAGTAGTAGTTGATTTAATTTTATCGATGTTGTCTTACATTTTGTTTTTTTTAATTGAGTTACAAACATAGCGTTAACCAAACAGCAACAACATTTAGAACAATAATAATAATTAGTTAGTATAGTATAATATAATAAGTACAAGTCAAAATGACGAAATATTACTATGAAAATATCACAAAAAAAAACATATATCACAGCACAGCTCATGAAGCACTTGAGTTGCGAGAAAACATCACAGGAATTAAAGGTATGGATTCACAAACATTATAAAGATAAAGAATTTGATCGAGTGCTACCTACTATAGGTATATAACATCCTACTTATATATATCTCAATGTTCCGTTTTGCTATATGGCTGATTATAAGATGAGTGTATCTATCCCCAACTCATCAAATCTAGGTGTGTTATAAGATAATTCGATTTTAGTAATAAAACGAATGCCAATGTTTGGAATAAATGAAATCACCAGGATGTAAAATTAGAGAAGAAGTATAAAAAATGGTAAATAAATAAAATTCAATTAATTTCAAGAATATTTAATTATGTTTGTCAGTGAATTTTATGATAAGAAAAAATCACCGGTATACATATTTGAATGTTTCGGAAGAATTACGGTCCCAGAAGAATAATTTTGCTACCTATACAGTAGCACGTCATATAGTTGTTAAATTATTCACAACATTGAAATATTTTATTTTTTATGAATTCCAGTTGTCATATCGTTTGGTACTAAATATTGTTGTGTTATTTGATTTTTTGTGTTAAAGATGGTTAATTATACAGAATCCGATTTAATTGTATAGCCTAGAGTTCTAGATTCTTTACAGTACAAATTTTCAAGAAATACAGAGAGTTGTAAATGTGATCACTTAGCAGATATTATAATTCAATCAGTATATTAAAGAATTTTAATAATGTATGTAGTTAAAAGAAAAGAAGTTCTTGATTTTTTTTTGTTTGCTTTATTTTACTGATAGATATCAGCTTACGGGACATTCAGTAAATTTTTTGTTCTTTTTACATGTCATGATTGGAGTATTTTTATCCATTGATAAAATCCCACTTACATATAATTAGTATAAATTGATAAAACAAATAAATTTAACTATTATTAATTCCATTGGAGGTTTCAAAAATGTTATTTCCAACTGCTCTCTTTTTGTCCATATATGTTCTCGCTATGTTAGACGTTTGTCGAGGTGAATAGTTAAATATTTTACTTCATCATTTTGAGATATATCCAGATTCCAGAATGCCTCTTTGCATTGTAAATATGACATGTTTGGATTGTCATTTTTACATCCATACTTAGTGAATACTGTTAATATTCTCCTGAAAAACTTCTGTTGCTTTATTGGAGTCTTCATGTGATGAGAGTACTCCCGTGTCGTCTGCAAATGTTGCGACAGATATTTGATTGTTTGTACGTATAGCTGCGGTATATAGCAGATATAATATAGGACCAAGCACGCTGCTCAGTGGTATATCAGATTTAATTGGATGGACACTTGTATAAGAATCCTGACGGTTCATAATAAAGCATCGGTCCATTAGATACGATGTTAATATTCTATAGAAATCATGTGGTAAACATTGCTTATTTTTCTACAATAGAAAAAGAATCCCATATGGCACATCTCAAAAGCTTGTGCTATGTTCATGAATATACCAGAACAATATCTTTTTTCTCAAGCGCTTCCACGATTACTTGAACTATTCTGTGTACCTGGTCTATTGTTGAGTGCTCTGGTCTAAATACAAACTGGTAATCTGGAATCAGCTTCTTCTCCAGCAATATAGACTTTAGACGCTTAAGCAGTAATTTTTCAAATAATTTTGACATAATTGATAATTAATTTATCGGTGTGTACGACAAAATTTGTTTTGGGTGCTTGCCTAGTTTTGGTGTTAATATTTCTTATGAAACCTTCCATTGTATTGGGAAATATTCAGTTCTAAGTATTGCGTTGATTTAGTACGATAGACATCAAATACCTTGATCTGGCAACTGTTGCAAAACTTTTACTGAGATAAGATTATATCGTGGTGCCTTTTTAGGGTTTAAATCTCTCTGTATCGCTGATTTTACTTCGAAGATAGAAAACTTTGTGATTGCAGAATTCATATGCAACGAATAAAAAGACCTATTAAGTTGCTACTATCCCAACAAGTTTTAAAACCTATATGGACTTATAGAAAACCAATATTAAAATAATACAAGCTTTTCAAAATAAGTGTTACGTGGAATAGTGAATGCTCCTGGTTACATAAGAAACGATAACCTACATAAGAACCTCCGGATGGAAAACGTCAGCGAAGAGATAACAATTCGTGCAAGGAGACACATACAACGGCTTGGTCAACATCAAATGTTGAGTTACGTGGTATGCTAAGTAACACAAAGGAAGTACGATGGGCTCCAAAGAAAGAAACCGCTCAATGGGGTGGCCAAATTTGTAGAGACTTACTAATGGGTTATATCTCTGCAAATTGAACATAAGAAAAATAGACAAATTACTAGAAAAACAAATTTACGATGCCAATTGACTTTGAATGTTGTGAGTCCCATCGTCTGTAGTTTCTGATGGATATATGGTTGGAATACCTTTTCAAAATGGTCTGAAAATACCTCAGTCTTTTCTTAATTATTTCTCCCCCAGTGACCGTGACTTTTACGTATAGGCGGAATATGATGTAGCTTCTGTTTGTTTCAGCTTCTTAGTCGCTTTCCAGAGTGAATAGTCTGTGTTTTCTGTTGGTGAGAGTCGTGATAAATATTCTTGAATTGATTGTTTTTTTTTATTGAGCAGCAATTCTTTTACTTGTTTGACCGCTTTGTTTAGCTTGCGTTTATCTTTCGTTAGTTGATATCGTAGCCATTGCTTTTAATTAATTTTCTTTTTGATTAATTTAACTAATTTTTTTAAAAAAAATTTTTCTCCTTAATCATTTTATTGACAAGAATAAAACATTCCCTATTCTTTTCTTTCTCATTTTGTTTGCCTCGCTGTTTGCGTTTAGTTTCACTGTTATATTATTTCTGAAGTTGTTCCAGTTAGTTTTATTGTTGCTTAACATCGGTTGTTTCTGTGTATTCACTATTTGTGTACCCAAAGTAAATAAGACAGGTGAGTGGTCCGACGACAGGTCCAAACATGGCGTCGCTTTCATGTAATTACTTGCGATTCCTTTGGTGACGCAGAAATATATGACGTCTGGGATTATTCTCCTATCACTAGGACAATAGGAAGTTCACTTATGGGTAAGGTTGTAGTTTCCCATTAAATACTATTAATTGTTCCGTCGATTAAATCGAGCTTGCATTCGCATGGCGGCTGAGGCATGCTTAATATTTCATGATGTTGAATATTCGACAACTTTTACAAATTGATTTGAATTCACAAAGTAATAATCGATGATTTATTAATTAATAATTAATAATTAATATTTATACGATTTAATAATCACTCAATTAATTGAACACACAAATTTTATTTAAAATGTTTTTGTCGCAATTTGCACAGGCGCTGGAGGCAGCGCAGGAGCTATTCGGAATTATTCACTGAATTATACTGAACTCTTATGGTTCCGAATATATATTTTAATATAGTTTCAAATAGATATTCGACTTCAAAATGGCAACAATAAAAAGAACCTTTCTGGTCTGGTAACAATCGAACTCTGATTTTTTTATATTAAAAACAAAAATCAACAAAATATAAAATCAATGATTACTTATTTATAAAAATTAAATCTAATTTTGTACGCAACCATTAAAATCTAAAGTGCAAACGAAAACAATAAAAATCTAAATGGTACAAAATAAAAATGAAAAATGAAGATCAAAATGAAAACACTACAAGATACATGATGTAGATTATTTCTGTGAAGTGATTTAAATAACGCTCGGCCTCGTTGTAATTAATCTTCATCCCCACTCTTGGTGTTTCGCTTTATAATGACCCCATGCTATAAAGCGATGACACAAAGAATTATAAAAATGTTCAAATTGTTCTATTTTTATTGCAGGTTTTGGTTAGCAGTATATGGCCGAAGTAGTTATAGGACCTAGCCAATCTTCTGTATTTACAGTAGTTGCATTGACATTACATCAATTTTTTATTCTATCAAAAAACTTTTAACTTCTTGTTCATGTTGTAACAAGCCATTGGCATTGCTAGTTTAAGGGTTTTGGACATTGAATGGATTGGAGACAATGTTTGTTAAAAGGTTAAGGCTAGTACTCATTTTGACCATTATATTTTCCATGATATTTTCCATTGTGTCGAAGACTGCTCAGGCTGCTGGTTATGAGTTTTTGAATTTCCGTTGAATGGTTTTCTTTGGTATGATTTCCATCCAAAATTTGACTTTTAATTGAATCTTTCAGTTTCTGCGCAGATGTTTCCCCACTAACTAATAGATACGATGATCGGGGGAAATCTGCGGATTTGAACTTCTTTGTAGACACTATAACCTTTATAGTTGGTGAGTGCCTACCATTATAGAGCAGACCTTTCACGTCTGTACCCCACTTCTTCGTTTCACATTGATTTGAGTGATGTTCATCTGTACATTTCACACACCTGGGCTTATGATTGCAATACGATTACTTACTATGCCCGTATCTTTGACAAGTAGTGGGAGTGGCCTTTTCATACTACTTTGTCGTATGTTGCAGATATTCACGACATCGCCCAAGTTTGTTAACTCACTTTTCAAATCTTCAGTGTTAATTGACGGATGTAAGTTTCTTATCACAACCTGATAGGTTTTATTCACTTTCTGTTGGAACTAATGTAATTCTGTTTCTGTCGCTCTGTCAGGGCTTTATTGATAGCTGGGTATGTCTCAGTTTAGGTCTAATTAGTTTTAGGTCGAATTTGTTTTCAGTCAGTTCCTTTAACAAGACATTTAAAGAATTGCTATTTTCCATGCCTGACACAAATATTGGAGGCGCTAATGGTTTTTTTTGCTTGGGGTGGATCTTCGATTTCCTCGGGCAAACAATTGAAGCGTGTTAACAAAGGCACTGTAGGTTGCGCTAACCAATAGTCATGTCTCATGTATCTTCATTTGTTTTCGTTTGTTGTTATAGGTGATAGAGGACTTGCGCCTTTATAATTTAGTGTATTGAAATAAATCTTTGCATTTGCTAACATTTCACTTTTTGTTAATATTTTATTTAAATTTATGTTAGCATAGTGTATTTAGATTTTGGTTTTAAATTTCTATCCTCGGCTGGGTATTATATGACGTAATTCCAAGTTAAAACTAATTTTGCAATATCTTCAGTTTTAACAAATTATATTTGCCGCTTAGGCACATACTATAATTTATATTGACAATCATCTAAAGCTAAAGATGTAACCAGGACACCTCAATCTCAACTCATTACCTTACACGTCACCAAGTAAAATGTTAACACATTCTTATTCGATTTCTATATATTATTATATCGCATATTAATGTACTAAATATCAAATTCTCAGCATCGTGAAAGCTATAATATTATACGATTCACAGAATTCCAAATATAATTTCAAATATTCTTTATACTTTTGCTTGACTTACTCTTTACAGTCATCCTATTGAACTCATCAAATTGAATTTTTCGAAGTGAAAACAATATATAAATAGAGGGATAGGTGATATATGTATGTATCTTATATACGAAAATAAAAAAATTAAATTTGGTCAATTTATTTTTAAATTGACATTTTGTTCTTTATTACTTTACTATATATAATGATAAATCGATCAATATGGAAGACATAAAATTCGGTGCCAAATACAACGCCTTAAAATCTGTATAAGACAATTTAAATTGTTGTGCAGATATACGATTTTGTTAAAAACACTGTAGACATTTATGATACGCAAGTAGTGTTCCTATACTTAGAAAATAAAATTTATTTTTATTTTGAGTTTCGTTAACACTTCAATTAATACAAAGATTTAAACTATACCAAAAATATGTTCTTTAACTGACCCAAGTGTAATGTATATATATGTACATATATATATACACAAACGAACACACATAAATAGATTAATTCAAGATTTAATAGATTCTAACAATTTTAGACTTAAATTGTTCTACTTTCATCATGATTACATAAGATACGGTGGTAGCAACAAACTTGATTGATTGATAATCCGTTTTGCGAAACAAAAATACGGAAAATATATTTAAGCATTTGGTTTATACATATATGTTCCGACCAGCTATTATACTACATAGTTCAGTAAGAATTTCAAAACTTCCCAAACAAAAATACTTCTTGCTTGCCTTTGAAATTAATTTTGCTGAACGATTGAAATACATGCGCCCCTATATACGATATATAAATAAATATAATAAATGTGTGTACATTATATACATCATCGTCAATGGATATACGTACATATATGTATCTGGATATGTACAAACAACAAAAACCACAGTGATATTTCATTATAAGACAGCGTCGAGAAGAAGAGAAAATTCATGTTTAATTTTCATTGATTTTTTATTTATTTGCTTTTCCATGACGTATAGATGATACTTATCAAATACAAATCCTTAGTGATTTGGTTGTCAATCAAATAGAATAGAAAATTTAATTTAGATTTAATTAATTTTATACATACGTATTGTGTTTTTTTTATACGATACGTATATGGACATACAAACAAATTTGCGCATACATTGATGTGGGAATTATAGTGCGACAAAATATAATTTTATAATCACATCTATACACATTTAATAGTAATTATCTTTATGAAATCAACAGTACATTATATACATAACTTGTAATGCCAAATTCGATTTATTATTTACTGTAACTATCCATATCATACAGTGAAAACAAATACAGGGCTTTTACATTTTTGTGTTGTTCGACCGATAAACAAAAATTCAAATTTAAATTATATGCAGTCATGTAATATGTTTTTTATGGATTTTATACAAAAAATAAATGTAAATAATATTATTAAAAATGATACAATTATTTAAATATAGTTAAAATGACTTGTTCGTTTTTATAACAACAACTACTAGTGCAAATTATACACAGCACAAAGTGTTAAATAAAAAAATTAATAATTTGTAAATTATATATGTGCAAACATAAAAAACATAAATTTCTTTTTATATTTTTGCAAAATTTAAACATATAAAATTAAATAAATAGTGAATAAATTTAAAAATGTATATATGTATGTACATATAAAACAATACAAAAATGTATTAATTACACTTCAAATAGTTTTAATTTTTATTTTTATTTAATTATGGTAATAAATTATAAACATATAGTACCAACTACAATACAATATTAGGAATGCCTCTAGTATTCCACTATTATATGCAAATTTATTTATATAAAACTACATATATACATGTTTTGATTTTTAAACGGATTTTGGGATTAATGGAATTTAGTTTGAAATTTCGTATAGTTAGTTATTTAGCAAAGCGATACTATGTATGAATGTATGTACATTTACACATACATTCCGTCAGTTATATGTGATTTTTTTATTAATTGTCAAATTGAGGTGTTCCCAGATTTAACAAAAAAAATGTTTGCACAAAAAACATGCGAATGTGCAAATAGTGTAAAATATTTGGACAAGAATAATTATTGATAAAACAATACGATTTGAGATTGCACAAATTTTCACAGAGTAATTAAACAAAAATATTAAAACTGCTGCAATATTATTAGGTTCCTGAAATTTAACGTTATAAACACTATAATGTAGAAAATGTTTCTTCGCTTATAACTAGCCACTAGCGGCTAGCCAGTGGGACCAAAGAAAGGAATCATTTGAAAGTAGACACAATTAAAACCCGCATTTACATTTGAAATAAATAAACAATTGTACATAATATGTATATCTCCTCGTCCCATAAAACTATATTTTGATCTGATTTATAAACTTTTCGCTATCACTAATTTAGACACCAAAAACTTGAAAAACCATTTTACAATTTTTTTGAAATTAATAAACTTTTCATAATAAACTTTTAGATTTTAAATGTTTAATAACACGCCAAAGTAAAATTTAAAACTTCTAATGAAACAATATGGTAAAATCCTTATTCAAGAAGCTTAACTTTCCTGTCGGATTGGAATCTGCCTAACAAATTATTTTTAATTCCTCTTTAATAAAGGAAGCTTGTATTTAAAAGTTAATCTAAGAAACATTTTTCAAAAAAGCTCATCTTTTCATAATAGAACGTTCATATTGGATCAAAATCAATAAAAATATTTACATTTATTCTTTAATTAAAATTTGAAAAATAAATTTTACCAATTGAAATCTATAATCTCTAAAAGCTCATATTTTAATTTAAAAAAACTTGTATGTCTAATGGGAATGAATTAAAATAAATACACAAAAAACATTTCTTCAAAGAATTCATTTATTCATAGAGATGATCAACAAATATTAAATTCTTAATTTCCAAATAAAAGGGCAATCGTGAAAATTTTTAAGAAAAAGCTCATCTTTTATAAAACAAGTTTTTGTTGGAAAGGAATCAATGGGAATATTAACTAACAATTTGTGTTTTAACTAAATAATTCGATGGTCGCAAATTTCAAAACTAAATTTTCAAAGCGAAAGCTTTCAATAAGCTTTGCTTTTAATAAATTACTTTTTTGTTAGAGACAGAAACAGAATAATTACGCTTGTTCTTTAATTTAGAAGCAAATCATTATGATTATTAAAAATTTAATATCCAATTTGAAGGGCAGATATAAAACTTTTTTAAAAAAGCTGTTTTTTCATAAAATAACTTTTATGTTGGATCGGAAACAAATATTTGTTCTCTTTAAATAGACAGATAATTGAAAAATCTAAAAGTTAAGTTCCAATAATGTCAAATTTATTTTCAAAAGCTCATTTTTTTCGAGAAATAGCTTTTATGTCAGATCAGAGTGAAATAAAAGATTTACACTTGTATTTGAATTATAGAAACAAATGATTACAAATTTTAAAAATTATAAAACCTTTCTTATAGAAAGCTCATCTTATCATAAATAAAACGTTTATATCGGATCGGAAACAAATAAATTATTTACACTGGTTCTTTAATAGCAGAACCAGATGAATAAAATTATTAAAACCTTAATTTCCAATCGGAAGGACAATTGAAAGTTTTTCCAAAAAAAGCTAAATTTTTGATATAATGAGATTTTTGTCAAATTGGAATCAAATAAAATATTTATAATAAATACTCCCTAATTAAAGTCGCAGCTAGTTATAAATATCAAAAATTTAATTTCCAATTGTTAAAGTTATTTGCCAAAAGCTGATCTTTTCATAATAGAAGTTTTATGTCAGATCAAAATCAATTAAAATGCTTTATTGTACTTCTCAATTATATGTCGGAAAGTTATGACTGACATTGATCCGAAGTTTGAACCATTGAGGTTACTGGGCGAAAAGGAAAAACAGGGCAGAAGAAAAAGAAAATTGAATTGGCGCTTATTATATTGATATTCAAGGTCACCATTTTAACATGTGCTGAATATCTGTGAGTTTTGCCATGGTAAGGCATTGTCATTCATGAAATAACTGGCAAATTTATTTCTAATGAGAACAGCATCACCAGCTGGATTATTACACCCCATACGTCCGACATGCCGCAACCCATCAATACTTGCTCTCCCCTCCATTCACCCAACACTAAATCGCCATGCTATGTGTAATGCATGCTGTAAATCCATAAAATCATTACCGAAATACTGGTAAGAATTGATTGTTGATTTTATTATGTTGATCACAGTAGATCTACTTCAGCAGCACAATAATGGCACCATAATGATTCATCACCAACGAAGCAATATGGTGCCATTATTGTGCTGCCCGGCAATACCGCTTCATTTGGAAGTTGCAATGAATCGCGTTTGATTACACGTTTTCCAAATTCACTTCTTCTAAATATTCCACTTTCATTGTTTCTTCCAGATGCTCCAATATCCACAAATATAAATTTGTATTGTGCATCACACACTGCCATCAATACAATGCTGTGCAAATGTTTGTAATTATAACAGGCACTATTCGAATTTGCAAATGCCTGAAAACAAAAATAATAAAATGTCATAAATATATAAAACATCTGGCAAATAGTTAATTTACTTGAACAACGACCTGTTTGCCGTCAATTGCACCTAAACAGTTCGGAAAATTCCAAGTAGAAATACATTCGGCTGCAATATTTTGCCATGTTACAGTGGTGAAATTTGGAAAAACGACTGGTTTTAATTTCTCCCAAATAGCAGCTGTTGTTTCCCTGATGATGCTTGATGTAGTGGATTGGCATATCCATAACAAAAATAGAAACAGTTCATGCAATTTTACCAAATAAAATATCAATATTTATTGCTACTTACTGTAAGGTTAATGATAGCATTTCGCCTGGAGTAATTGGATTAGTATAGTAAATCCCTCAATTTCAACCATATGCAAAAAAAAATCATAGACGGAAAAAAGATATTAAAAAAGCCTGGGATGAATGCTTTGGTTGGCACAAAATACTTTTATTTTTTTATTAGATAAACCAGTCTGAGATGGTAGAAATGTAAAAAATCCTGGGACCACCAACTGTGTATAAATTATATATTTTTAAAAAGAGTGGGATGGATTTTTGTCGCCGTGTTGTTATAGGTTATTTCTAACATTTTTGAGAATGTCAGGATATCGTCCAACCGATTCTCCAAAAATTGCTTATTGACATAATTACTGTGGGGCATCAGCTTATATAATTTCATCAACACTCCAGGATTTGATCGCAGAGGTGTAATAGATCGAAGATTTGTAGTGTAAATGGTTTTATTGTAAACCAAATTTTAATTATTTTAATTGTTAATTATTGTAAACCTTCAGTATGCCAAATGTGGAGTATTATATATGATTCTCAAACTTTGAATTCATTTTCTGGCGTTGTTTTGTACTTTTTTCAGATTTCACTCTTAACTTAAATTATCAGTAGCCCATAAATACGATAGTTAAACCTTCCGTGTATAGCAAGTTTTTCAAAATAAAAATTAATCCAATGACATACGGAACTTTAGACTTGTTTTTTTAATTTTTGGCCAAAAGTGAAGGATAATATTATTGGTAGTTTTCACAAAATGAACACTATTCAAAGGTTAGATATTAAATGAATTAAAGTTAGAGAATCATAACTAATAAGCATATAAATAAATATTCTAAAAGAAACTGTACTTTTTTCGTTGCAGGTAAACATAAGATGCGCTTTATTAATTAAAAATATAACTGAGTGAATAACAACAATAACATTTAAACTGTAAGTAATTTAATTATTTTGTATAGCCAAGGTATTGAAATGGAAAATTTCTAAAGTAATACTTTTTGTATAAAACTAGTCAAATTAGAAAACTTTTAATTGATACTCAGTGATTTATGTATACAAATATTTTTCATGCGTATAAATAATACATTTATTTGTAACAAATCTTATACGAAGAAATTTATCACATCCCTGCAAAGTTTTAGAAATTGACAAATAATAATTTGATAGTTTTAGTTTTAATTGTATCTCCTATAGTTATGGAATATCAGAGGGTAACAAAGATTAAAATGCATTGAAGGATATTTTAAAATTGTCACCGTCCGTATCAGATTGGCATCCTAGAGAAATCTGGTCACCGTAGTTTAGCACTAGTTTACAAAATCACGCTATGAATTGTATACAACGCGGTTGTCGATGCGGTAATACAACCAGGGTTGGGCGAAGTAGTCAGCAAAAAAAACTATCCACAATACGTTCCGAGTTTTTTGATTTACCCACAACGCGAAATTTGTATTTTGTGAACCCTCCTAAACTGAACACAACACGTTTTGGTATATTCTATAATATTTGTATTAATATTTATATTGTGGTTCTTTTTAAAACTATCCAGAATGTTTTCTGTCAGTTAGAACAAACCATTACGCTCCGTCGCCACGCTCTTTTATTAGGAAAATAACCCTAAGTGTATAGAAAATTATAGCTCATAGAAGCGGGAATATAGGGGTCGGTTGCCTCGCTACACTCCCATCGCTCCACTAGGGAGTATTATTAGGAAAGTAATGCTTAGTATGTAGAGAAAGTTGTAAATCGATTGGAACCCGCAAGGGCGGGTTGGTCTATTTATTTTTTCTTATAATTAAACTTTAAAAATCGTGTCGAATCACTCGAAAACATGCATTTCGTGTTGTAGTGGAATTTAAAAACTCAGAACGCATTGTGTTCGGTTTTATTATTCTATTTGCGTGTTTGATGAGCCTAAAATGTATGTACCAAAACGTTCTTTTGATTTGCAATGTTTTCATCGTGCGTTCAATATTTTTAATGCTCAAATAATGTTCACTTTCCGTATGCGTGATTAATTATTTTATTGACTGAGAATGTGAGCTTTGCACGAACTATATGTACGTCGGAACATTTTAAAATATTATATGTACAGTAGGTTGTAAAAAACGAACGGCAGCACTAACCGGGCAATTTAAGTTCATTATTCATTCTTCAATCGATGTATCATCTGCAACACTTATTAGGGTTAGACACAAATATCGGAAAATAAGAGTGTGAAGTGTAAACCAAGCATAGCACGAATAATCAGTTTAGAAAAATACTTCTACTCAAGAGTGAATTTCGTAAATTTTAAATTTTAAAGTATCGGCGCACAAAAATAATACAAACACATTGAGTTCCGCATTATCCTTGGTTTACATCTAATAACCTTTTCTTCATTTTTTCACGGAATGAGAATTGACCCCCAGATAGAGCATTACAGCACAAACCCTAAAAACAATCGCCAGAAACTTTTTAGAAATATGGTATGAAATAGTGGAGTTGCCTCGAATTATTATTTAATATAAAATTTACGAGCCTGATACAAATGATTTTTTATCTGCATCGATGATTTTCAAATTTAAGTAAATGATTTTTAAAACTCTTGAGAATGTCAAGTAGCCATATACATAATCGAGACCAGACAAATTTTACAAACTTTATATTTGATTAGTAACATTCGCAGTTTTAATATGTCGAACTCGGGCACACAATTGAATCTCTTTCCGTTGCAATTATTGAATTTTGTAAGAAGCAAAGGATTAAGAAAAGAAAGAAAGAAAGGTGTGTGAAAAATTGATTTTTAAAAGTGTCAAATGTTTAAATATTCAAATTTGTAACGATTTTAGACGATAACAGACCCGTCACTTCAATTTGGAAACCTGCGAAATTATTATAAATGCGGTTAAATGAAAAAAACTATTTTGAAATTTACTGTTTTATTCACAAACAAACTCTTAAGTTATTGAATCAAGAAAGTGAAGTACTGTAAAAAATAATAGTTAGACCTTCGAAATTATGCAAAATAAAATTATTGTGTGTACCACAATATAAATATATGTCCTAAAAATACCACTTAAATTGTCCAAATTGTCCCGTCTCAATCTATTCACAAGAAAAAACAATTTAATTGAAATATAAGATGGCATGTCGAAATCTGAGGCCCAAGTAGAATCTCAGCAATCAACCTATCCTAGAAAATCGAATAATCGAATTGTCCATTCAAATTGTTACTATTACCTCAAACTGAATCCCTCCAAGATATTTGTCCAGTCGGCAATCTTTGCTACAATCGGTACGTGTTTTAAAGTATCAATATATTCGTATTGGCCTAAATATTTTAACAAATATTATAGTAGGCCCAGTGGGCCCTATATTGTCTGTTTTACTATTGTCGTTTTCGTTTGATGTTTTTCCCCTCATTGGCAGAGTACACGGATTTTGTGCGTCAATCGAACATAAAATCGATTTACCCTCATCTATATTTGTGTTTGTGTTTTCTGAAAAAAAAAATGAATATTCACAAACAAATCTGTAGATAGACGGTTTTGTTTACAAACGTCAAAATGGCAGCACAGTGACAGACAGTTAATAGTATTGGTGTAAAAGAGGGGTAACTCTGTCGAAAAACCCAGAGTAGACAAAATTGCACTGAGTGCAAAAAATTTAGCTGTCAGGCAATTTTTTTTGGTTCAAACGAACGGTTTTCGAGTAATTTTTTGCACTCAGTGCAAGTTTTTACGTTCTAACGAAAACGACATAAAGATTAATAACGATACGCGATTGGAATGCTTACTAGGTTTAATAGAAGAGGTTCAGACCAAATCATATTATGTGTAATTTGAAAAGTTCTTCTATTTCGAAGGGTTCGTTAAACTCTGTAAACTTTTGAGACTGATTTTTTCACAAGCAATGGAATTATTTTCATGTTTTTAAACCCAAAATCGCATTAAAACTTGAATTAGAAATTCTTGGAACTTTGTCGCTTAAATTTGCATCGAAATATATAACTAAAGATAAAAATTCAAATCCATTTTTTTTTCTTAATTTCGTGATGCATAAGCTCGTTTTCTTTTTATCGAAAATATTGATGAATCACCAACCTAAAGCTAAATCCGTGTGTCATAAATTCCCAATCATTTCAATATTTCGATTAATTTCCGAGTATAAAACGTATTTGGTTTCGATAAGAATATTTATATATCTTTAATCTCATTTCGATAAGATTGTTGGTGTTGCTGTTCGATTTTTGTTGTATAATGTAACGTTCCCAAAAACAAAACAACAACAAATAAAATCGGTTTGATAATCCAAAGGATAGACATTTTTTTTGTTTTTTTCTAAATTTTCAGTTCAATTTTCATAAATAAAATTTAGATTGGGATAATGGATATAATATGATAAAATGGAATAATATAGAAACACTTGTGTATAAGGATTTTCTATTCTATATACATATGTATAAAGCTGGAGAAATATGTACAGGAACGGTTTTGAAGGTATATACTCGTACCTATTTTAAAATTAAAGTAAAATTGAATAAACTCCTCAAGTCCTCAACCTCTTTACCAAGGACGGTATTTTACATAAACAAAATATGAAAAATCATTTTGTTTTATTTTTATTTATATTCGATGGAATTCAACTTTTGCTGTATTCAAACGATGCTGACAGTAAGTTCAGGATTTTTGTACGTTTGGAATTTTACATATTTATGAATTTTATCTTCGGTTGGTGGTTGAGAGGGTGTATAACAAAAAATTAGAAACTAATACCTAAGTATCGTGTAGAAAAACGAAGGTACAACTCTTAAACCGCATATGACAACAAAACAAACAATTGCTGGACATGATGACCTGAAAAAAAAATGGTGGTTGACATTACACAAACTACTATTAGTATATGTAGGGAATTAGTTTCTAATTACGTATAGATATAATGTATATAATGCTTTTAATCTTTGTTGATTTTCTATTATTTAATACTAGCTAACACATACAGAATCATATTTTTTTGTGGTTTTAACTTGTATGTCCATATGTTCTTCATCAATCTTATAACTGCTAGATGCGATAATATGGTGACGGCGGCCTAAATTTTATGTAATGTAGCAGTAAAGGTATAACAAGTATTTAATTCAACACATCGAAGATATCAGTTCGTTAAATTGATCCATTGCACATGTAAAAGTTTGCATAGCTTCTAAGAATAATTCTTATATTTGGCGAGACTTCATTCATGCTCTTTGATGCGTTAAATTAAAAATTGATCTCCTAATAATGTTTAATAAACCTCAGGTGCATTCAAATCTTAACAATTTCGAAGATGACGTCATAAAACAAATTAGTAGCGGCTACTGTATATACTCAAATCAAAACATGCTTCGATTTCAGAGAATCGTTCAATTGAACCAAAATATGTGCGCCTAGTTCGCCAAATCACAAAAGCAACACTTGCCCTAGACATTTCCTCCATGGTCTTATTTGACTTCTTGGTACTATCGTTCTCATTGTTTGGTTGGTATTCGGAACACGGTTTCTTTTGTTTTGAATAGTCATTTTTTATATCAAAAGCGAATCATAATTGATGTAGAAATCTATTGTTCGCTTAAGTGCAAAGCTATTCCTGTGAGATATATCCATCCTCTGAACAATTGTTACTTCTAGTGTTGCAAGTTGAAACAGAACCTGGCTTAACATCATAAGTTTTGTATCGAAGTAAAGCATCAGCAGCATTCTATCGAACCAATGAAGATCCATTGAATCATTTAGGCCATCAATAGAATGCAGTAAGAATGAATGAAATTAAATCGCCATCATAATAATGCTTGGAGTGCGATAGAAAAATATCGCTGAAACAGGTATAACGTTTTTTTAAACCCAAGAGATTACCAGAACATGGTGGATTATGGGCTGCATATATAATTCCATCTGTCAAGTGCACCGTCACATAAATCTTAAAAGGCGGTATATCCTAATAATCATAGTTCTGTCGTCTTAGAGGTATTAACAAAGACCTATAGCCGTCTTTAACGATAACTTTTTTTTAAGGGTGTAGAAGAGTTTTGAATAGTTTTGATAAGCTTGATATATTCAGCAAATGTAAATGCTGGAGAATTGAAGTCCAATTAAGATACCACATTTAAAATTATTTACTTCAGATTAGCTACATATGTTGTGTTCATCAACATTGGTTGTGCCTTTGCGATGGCTTATTGAGAAGTTAAAGGCTTGGAGCTTCAAGCTTCATCCATCCAAATCTTTATTGATCTTGGCTATTTAAGTGACTTTCATCTGTGATGATAATGAAATAGCTACCTTCGATGTATACTACAAATTGTTTGACACTCAAAACATAGCATTCCAGCTCAGTGTTCTATTGTGCATGATTTAACTTTTTTCACATATATTGGATGTTATTCATCAACATCACCAATCTAGGCTAGAACACTGAATAGAAAATAGATTCTGAAAGTTTGGATAAACCAGTATGTATGGAGATGCCTACGATGATCTAAACATATACGAAGCTTATCATTAGGTGCCGGACTAATACTACCGGTGAACTCCAAGATCTGTTTGACTCCTCAATCACACTCATAGTGTCTGTATACCATCGATCTCTTTATATAGATCGGTTTGTACAGGTGGGCTTACCGAGTAGTATCCCTGTTTAATCGGAGCCAGTCCATCTAACCCCAAAATAAAATGGAGAAATTTGAGTGGTTTAACAAAGTACAAATACTCTTTAATCTCATGTTGGAGTACATCTTTCGTAAAACTGCAACACCTCAGCTCAACATCTTATATCGCCAGTCCAATCGCGTGCTTGCATATGATGACATATGCGTGATTGGACTGAATAGCAACGGAGTGAAAGAAATACTTGATCGGCTTGTAGAGTTTTCAGCTTCAGTTGAACTTCAGATCAATGAGTCCAAAACGAAATATCTGATCTTTGGTTTTAGGGACAATGGCACACCAGATTTTAGTAGTGACCACCACACGTTTGAGGGAGTGAGGAGGTTCAAATATTTGGGTTCTCTTATCACTCACGATAACAGTGTGGGTGAGGATATTAAAGTGCGGCTGGCAGCTGGCAGTCGTTCTTTGCATCCTCTAAGCCACTGCTATAAATCTAAACACCTATCAAGTGCCGTGAAGCTGAAGCTTTACAAAGCGTTGAACAGTCCCGTTGTTATGTTTGGATGTGAAAGTTGGGCGCTGACGGATGAGTACGAGAGATGGCTCCTTACATTTGAGAGAAGAGTGTTGCGTGTGCTGATTGCTAAAGAAGAATTGTTACAATATTTTTGGAGAAGGAACGAGTTAGGCAGCTGCAACAAAATCTGTATTAAATGGAAGCTTTTCCGGAGAATCTCGTATAACACTGCGATTACACAAACGTTCAGGTTCACTTTGAGTCCGCTTCTAAGAATTCAATTGTGATGGTCTCTAAACGAGTCCTCAAAATCTAGTTTCAATTGTTCACAATTAATTTGAGGATGTAATCGAATATGTAGCCAGTGCCAGTCAGCAGCAACTCCTTGTAAAACCAAGCATATTTCATTACCAATATGGCCAACTGAAAATAAAAAATCTTTAATTGATAGATCATCCGAGCTACCATTGTAAAAGATGTTACATTTTGGTAACGGGCTACTAGTTTGTTAACGTACAGTAGAGTCCAGTCAACTAGCAAATGACGATACATCATTTACGTTATAAGAGTTGCAGTTCAAGATATTTTTACCTTATCGCTAATGATTTAACATTCTTTTATCCGCTATACTGAGAGTTGTCGAAAAATACATTCAATGTTCCGCCCATTACCCAGCATGGAGAATCACCCAAAGCCTTTAAACTGGTCGACGTGCCCTTTATTATAGTTATTACATCTTAGCAATCACTTTCCTTTAAGACGAAAAGATCCCATTCTGAAAAGATATTCTGATATATCAACTTCGGATACACTTTCCGGCTCCTTAATCTTCATTTTTGTCTTTTTGATTCCAGATAGCACATGTGCAACGGGGTCGTGGTTATCACAAGATGGTGACTGCTTACTGTGGTGTTGCTCGTCAGTTATTTTTGTAATCACAATACGTTTGCATAATAGCGGTCTTCTTTGTGCACACGGCCACCGATATTTTGCTTTTTCGAGTGGAACTGATACCCATCACCATCCACGAATAACTTTTTTTCCTTTATTGGATTTTTCAGTTATTATATTCATACCGAATTTAAATCAAGAAATAGATAGTGAATATAGTTGTACTTAGTTTCAGTTAATATGACAGTGAAGTTAATACTAAAAAAAATAACAAAAACTTACACTGTAAAATTTGGCAATTTTTCCAATTGGAAGTTTATTTATAAGAAAATTTGAATTTGCTGCGATAATCAAATGCTCTCGAGTATATTTTCGAATAGTTTAGACAAACTAGGATTTTTGTGGTCAAGCAGACTAAAAAAAAAAAAAATTAAAGTTGGGCGGATCATTCCAGCACTCAAGGCCACATGGGCCCACGGTGCAATACCCGGACAAACACAATACCCGGACACATTAAAAACACCCAACCGTGATTTTTGGTCACCACCGGGAATCGAACCCGAGACCCTCGAATAACAAAGCAAGGACGTTACTTACTGTGCTAACGAGGGCGGCAGACTAAATCCTGATGAACTTTTCTGTTTGTTTATGGAATTTAAATGTTACTTGATTTGGATTGAGAGATGTCCGCGGGCACTGGTTTATCTTTACAGATACTTAAGGCTATTATGAATTTTTATGATCAAAAACCTTAAATTTTTAAGAACTTTACTATTTATTTTACGCCTTTTAGAAGCTACGTAAACGATTTCGTTTTATACGATTTTAAAAAAGTTGCATGGAACGTTTCGACTGTGAATGCCTAATGAATGAAGATCAAAAGAAACGATAACAGGATCTTGTCAGCGACAACATTGAGGAAGCTAATTACCAGTCCGACTGCGTGAACTCTGCCTGGCAGGTACTGCAAACTTCGGTTGTCAGCGCTGCTCAACAGACTTTAGGTATAGTGAAAGTCAGACCCAATAATGATTGGTTTGATGACGAGTATCGTCTTGCAGTTGTGCAACAAAATATAGCTCTTATTAAAGTGCAACAACCTCTTACAATCGCGAGGAAAAACAAGGCGACTATTACTAGGAGGGCAGCTAAGCGGATTTGTAGACAGAAAAAGGGATAATGGTGGAAGGCCGAGGTTCTGACAATTGAGCAATGAGCGCAATTCGCGTAATTTCTTTAAAAGAATTACTGTACTGCACCATAGTTTCAAGCCTGCATTAATTGCCATTCGTGACCGGAATGGACACTTTACCGACCTGCTTGGTGTTCATCAAGCGTCACAGGCTGTAGTTGAATCACCTCAAATACAGACTGCGGAGATTTGCATTGACGATCGATCCCATGAAGAATTCACTAGAGCCATGCAGAGACTAAAACGAAACCGCTCAGCTAGGGTGGACTGCATTAATTCGGAGCTCTTGATACTTTGTGGAGCTGTCTTTTCGATCTTATTTGATTAGTATGGAAAGGATTTCGTCCGAATCGATCAGTCACTGGTCAGGTCTTTTCGCTGCGGATGATTCTACTGATGATAATACTATTGTTGAAATTGAGAACAGGCTATCGAGAATTTCTCAGTTAACTCGATTGTTTGGCATGGAGATGCTCTATCCCCGATACTCTTTAATCTCATGTTGGAGTACATCTTTCGTAAAAGTGAAACACCTCAGCCCAACTTCTTCAGTCTAATCATGTGCTTGCATATGAGCTGACATATGCGTGATTGAACTGAATAGCAACGGAGAGAAGGAAATACTTAATCAGCTTGTAGAGTTTTCAGCTTCAGTTGGACTCCAGATCAATGAGTCCAAAATAAAATACATGAACTCTGGATATAGGGACAATCGTACACCAGATTTTAGAAGTGGCCACTACACGTTTTAGGGAGTGAGGAGGTTCTAATTTTTGGGTTCTCTTATCACTCACGATAACAGTGTGGGTGATACATATTAAAGTGCGGCTGGTAGCTGCTTTGTATCCTCTATGTGTTGGAGAAATAAAACACAACATATAGCCATTTTATTCATACACTGTATTTCATATGTAAATTTTATTCGTACACTGTATTCTTTATGAAATTGTCATCACTATGTTGTTGTCAAATAATGTTAAATTATGTTTTCCTAAAGTAAATTAACATCATTATTTGTTTATACTTACAATCTTTATACCATTCAATCTTATAATAACTAGCCTAAAATAATATAAAATTAAGATTATTTAAATATATACTAATTAGTATTACGAAAATAATTTCTATACTTAACTTTAATCAATAATATAAAATATATTCACGTCACTCACGGAAACAATTAATATCAACAAAATGTCAATCACTATGTCATGGATTAACAATTAATAGAAGAGTTCGGTCAATATAAAATTAGTACAGATGCTATAATCAGCGTTTTGAACTTGAACTATTTTGCTACAAAGCTTCCCTTGGTTAAATGCACTACGAGAACGATGACAAGGTAAAAATTAGCTCTCTTACGTTTTGGCGATCATACAAGAAACATCTTAACATTATAAATAAAATAAAATTCTAAAGTTTAAAACAAAAGTATTTTTTACAGTTTTTATTTACGCGTTCCAACACTTGATCTAATTAAAAACGGCTTTACTCATTCCATCAGTATATTTAATATACAGTATGGCCACTGATAAAATCTGAACACAGCTGAAGCTTTACAAAGCTTGATCAAGCCCGTTATTATGTTTGGATGTGAAAGTTGCGAAAAGATTTGCGGATGATTTACGGCCCAAAAAGGCGAAGTAGATGGTACATACCGTGGTCTGTACAATGTCGAGATCAGAGATGTGATGAAGATCCCCGATAATGTACATGAACACAGATCTCAGCGAGTACACTGGGTTGGTCACGTTCTGCGTGCTGATCCGGAACGAATTGTGCTTTCTCTGAAAGGAGAGCCACCAAATGGTAGCCGCAGAGGTCATTGCAAACTATCTGAAAATATAGACGAGTAGCTGGGGATCGGTGGGACAAAATTTTAAAAATCAATCAAAATCAAGAATCTTTTAAATTTTATAAACAAATAGTAAAGTTCGTTAGAATTTAGTCTGCTTGATCACAAAAATCATACTTTGTCTTAACTATTCGAAAATATACATAAGTACATCTAGGATAGGCATAAAAATTATTAAAATTTGTTTAAAATCACGGGTCTTCATAAAATGTTAAAATCTATCCGCTTATATTGGAATAATAGTCAAATTTAACAGTGTAATGTTTTGTTATTTTTTTTAGTATAAACTTCACTGTCATTATACTAATACCTGAATAATTTATATTTGAAATAAATAAAGGTATGGTAAAAATATTAATGAATACCATATCCAGATAACTAGAATAAAATGAATATTTATAACGAAATGCAGATAATGCAGCAGGTACTAAAAAGTTCAACTGTCAAAATGTAATTTTACGTGATACAAAATTCAAGCGACGCAATTTTTGAGTGACTGTGCCCGACAATTTTGAACTTGAATTTGTGCTTGGAAATTTTCAATTAGGTTATTTTCTATATGAAGACTTCATGTCTTTCCCTAAATAATGTATGTAAATAAATGTGGCATAGAAGCATATTAATCACGATACTGCACATACAAATATAAATACGAAAATCATAAATAATTAATTAAAATCAGTTACAGTGCAAATTACATTTAAATCATGTTTACATAGTATATAGACGCCCACATCCCAATCAAACCCTTACATTTCAGTTTCACATCAATTTACAATTATGTATGTACAATGTATGTACGTATGCATATACATACATATAGACGAACATATATACATACGTAGTTCAATTAATCATCCTGCTTTTTTATATGTAGCATTAATATTTAAGCTAAAATAAAATTTACAAATTTTTGTTATAATTAAATAGTTAACTTTAATTTAAATAATTACATCATATGTATGTTTGTATGTATGTATGAATATAACAAAGAGTTAAGATGAATTATATTCATCATTGTCAGAATTAATAATAATTTAAATTTTTTTTCTATAAAAACGAAAGCACAAAAATTCTAATTTTCTAAATGAAAGATATGTGTGTATGTATGTATGTAGCATATTTATTTATGTATGTATACCAACCAATACCAATGTATTTGTAATGTATATTTACGTAACGTCAAAATTTCCTTTTCCATATGTGTTATACATACATACACATTCTTGACTAATGACATTAAGGAGTGTAAAAAGGATTGAAATGTTGAACAATCTGTTCATATATGTTGAATTGTTTTAAACTCATATTATGACATTTAAGGATTTGTTTTCATCCTGGATATAAGTATTTATGTATATATATATTGTATGTATCCTTATTTGAATTTTTAATTGCATTTTAATTAATATTCATATCTAAGCATTATATGTATGTGGCATATATGTGGAAAACGTCACTTTGTCACTCAGTTTGTAGTGTATACTATTTTAGTGGTGTGTGTGCATTGGTGTTATAATATAATATTATAAATGAGCTTTTCACTATAAAGATTACTAAAATAAATGAATTTTATGTTAATAATAAACATTTTAAATGTTGAAGAAATGTATACAAAATCTCTATACTCGTACAAGCTTTAGTTCATGACGACAAACAATAAATTTTTGAATTTCAAATGCAGCATTTTTTTTTATGTATAAAACATACAAAATTTTTGTATGTTTATATCGTTGCAAAAATATAATTAAATTAACAATAATGTAACTTACTTGTATGTACACAAAACAAAATTTTTTTTAAAAATTTTTAAATACAAGCTTATAAACTTATTTATAATCAAAATATGTACATACATATATGTATATACAAATGTATGTACACATGTTCAGTAAGTACTTTAATTCCATATATTTTATATTATTCTACTTTTTATTTGTAATGAAAGGGTGCAAAAGTAATATTGTTCTTTGAAAAACTTTTCATTTAAGCTGCTCTGTTTTTCTTTGTTATGTGCACACGATTAAGAGTTTGTATAGGTGAACACAATCAAAATATGTTATTTTTATAATATTTAAAACAATTTGGCTATCTCTGCTTCCAATGCCCTTTATTTTTTAAATTTTTCAATAAATGAAACTTACAAGAACTAGGCAATTCTCACGTATGTTATAGTACGCATAGTTATCAAGGCGTGCATAATTCCGATGTCTATTTACGCTCCCTCTCTTGAGTGTAGATTAACATTTGGTAGCTTTTATTGGTGTGTAAACGCCTCGAGCATAGCCGGACTAACCAGCTGGTAGACTGGCGCCCAACGATAAGTTGTATCTAAGATTGTCTACCCAACCTGTCAAACCCAACAAACTGGACATAGCACGTTATATTTGGCGCCGCACGTGGGACGAATTGGTTAATAAAAGAAATAAAATCTCGTTCGTTCTAGAATAGAAACAACTTTCACATACTTTTTTTATTTTTTTATTTATATAAATATTTCCTATAACAGTAATATTATGTTCCAGTTACTAGATCAATTTGTTTGGTCCTTTGGAGACGTCTTACTGGCAATGGTCCGTCCCGCATATTGCATATCTCGATGTTTTCGTGCTGTCGGAGCCGTGAACCATGCTTGAGAGCATGATACGTAATAACTTCATCGATGTATTCCATCTTTAAATTTCGGTGGAGGTCTTCATTTCTAATGTACCACGGGGCATTTACAAAATTCCGAAGTACTTTGTCTTAGAACGCTTGTATCATCTTGATGTTGGTTTTCTTGGTACAGCCCCAAAGCTGTATACCATAGGTCCATACCGGTTTCAGTATTTGCCGGTATAAAAGTAATTTATTGTGTATAGATAGAATGTCTACCTAAGAGCCAACACATTTTCCTATACTTCATGTTCAGCATGATTGGGATTATATTAGAAATCACTCACTTCTAATTGGTGCCGTTGAATTTGTTGGTCTCTTAAGTACTTTCGTTGCTTTCCATAAGGAATATTCGGTATCTTTTTGGCTAGTAAGTGACGACAAATATGTACTTATTGACTCATTCTTAACTGTTCTGATCAGAGACTTCAACTTGTTACATAGGTTATTAAGGACTGTTTTATTTTCCTTGGTTCGATTTATTTGCCAAGACTTTCGAACTTTACGTTTCTTTGCCACAAGCTCTCTTACTTGAAGTGGATAATTTTTACAGTTGTTGTTATTTGCGTATTTGAAAGATGTACTTTGCCACGCAGCTTGTTGTATGTTTTCTATTAGCATTTCTACTTCTCTTCGACTTGTATAATGTTCCTTATTGATGCTTGAAGATTGATGTTTTGTTCTAATAATTCTCGAAAATTTTTCCAATTGGTATTCTTATTAGACAGTCTCGCTGTGATTTCTTTTTCAATTATTGTTTCACTGATATACCTTTTGCCACATAAAAGTCTATAAGATCTGGTGTTTTATTTAAATCTGTTGGCCAGTAAGCTGGTGAGCCACCACAATGAAAGTTACATTTTAATTTTTTTCCTGCTTCAAACAATGCTCTCCCTTTTGGTGTAGTAACTCTGGAGCCCCAGTTTGTTTTTCGCATTGAAGTCGCCACCAATGATAAAACAACCTAACATGGTGGTAAAAAGTTCTTCATAATCGTATCTTTTCAAATTGTGTCGTGGTGGAGAGTATCTTGCTGATATATTCATTTCTTTGTACTTTGTGTACGAGTTTTGATAGTTGTAATTTGCATCGATTCACTTTCAATTTTTAATTCTTCGTTGTTTTATATTCTGTTTAATAAGAGTGGCAGATCCGCCTCTTGCTCTCTCTGATGGATGGATAGCATGGTAAAATCTGTACCCACGTATTCTGGCATATGAGGAGTTAGTGAAATGGGTTTCAGAGATTAGACAAATATCAATTTTTTGTTTAAATAGAAATATTTTCAGCTCGGGGATATGTTGGATCAGCCCATTCGCATTCCAAATTACTATTCTGAGCGTTTGTAAATTTATTTTATATTCTAGTCGTGTTGGGTAACGATGGTGACAAGTTTCTCAACTGTTCAAATAGGAGTTTATTTGTGTCAGTCTGCTCCTCAAGTTTTTTATTTAGAGCATCTATGCATTTCACGACATCTATCAAAATTTGGCCGTCGTTGCTATCTGTTGCTTTTGTCTGTTGATCTTGGGTCACCTGTGCATATGATTCTTTTCCTCGTAATTTATGTAATTCTCGATTTGTCTGTCGATTGGTCAGGGCTTCACTAGCAGGGTTTCTACAGCTTAGATGAGACTTTCTAGCGCGATTTCTTATATTTTGTAATTCTTTAGCTACCACTACAGCCACGGTAATTAGCTGGATGTTGGCCCTTGCAATTAATGCATTTTGCAGCTGAGTTCCTATCTAATGTACACGTGCTCATAAGGTGGTTACCAGCACATTTAACGCATTCTGCCATAGGTCCACAGTATTTCTGAGTATGTTTGAAGCCCTGATATTTTTTGCATTGGACTATCTTCAGTGACTTTTTCTTTACTTGTTCAATGCTGACTTTCATATTTTGAATTGCCCTACCTTTCTCTCTTTTTTAATGATGTTTGCAGCATCCTTATTGTAGAATCCTTTACTTTGCAGTTCGGCAGTTATATCTACACTCTCGCATGTTTGATGTAGTCCTCTAGCCATAACCTTAATTGGTCTTTCCTGCTTGTCCTCATATGTAATCCACTGATCTTTCTCAACATTAAGCTTCATAGAGAGATTTCTATAAGTATCTGAGAACTTAAAACCCTTGTCCGTAATTGAGGTCATCAGAGGCTTGACAGCCGGATAGTCGTATCTACTGGGAATTGGTTCCTATTTCTCTTCCGAGTTCTTATTCGTCTGTGTAATATTCATTACAGACTTGTTTTCTTTTTCTTTACCTGATTCGGGGATCCTTTTCAGGTCTTCATTTTCTCTATTAATAGGGTAATCTCATTACTCAGTTTTAAACTACGAAGCTTTTTAATTTGTTATGAAGTGTGCCTTTTTCGATTTCAACATTTGAATTAGTTGTTTGTGAAGACAAAGTCATATTAATACCTCCTATGGAACTCGTTTTTTTAATAGTAGGTGATCTTGTGAGCTTATGATTTTGTTACCCCTATGAAAAGGATACTCATCATCCCTTGTTAAACTTGTATTAATATCTGTCGCAGCAGCCAAGTACACCACTTCAGTGACATTGTGGTCGTTTGATTTCAACGACTGGGAGCCCCCTTGCTCACTGGGTTTCCGAGTCCCTGCACCGTATATTTTCCTGTATTTAGGCTCATCGTTGGTTTTTGTTAAAGGTATCCTTCCTCAAGCATTTTATACCTCCTGCCAGGTAAAATCAGCCGCCTCTTACATGAGAAACAGACGCTGTATGAAGCCGCACCGGTGACCGCGAGTGGTATTTTATTTCCCACTTACCCACCCACCGGTCTTGGCATCCCCCTATCTGCCACCTGGGGGCGTGCCCGATAGGAGACTTGCAACTATCACGAGATTTTCACATACAATATCTCATGTAATGGTGGAAAATACGTGGTGATATTTCTAGAACACGTTTCTTAAATATCTCGTACCTAATTTATTAAAGTTCGGTAATTTGTAAAAATCAGATGGTTTATAAAAATTTTAGAATTAGTTTTTGTGTATAAAACAATTTTTTTCAAAACTGCATTTTGAAACAAGATGAGCAAAACGAAAATATTGTAAAGGCAGGATTCGACACAACCAAGACAGGGCTTTTCGCTGTTTGGGGGAGGATGAGGAAAAAAATTCCATATTCTTCGGAATTGTTAGAAACATAGGCAGAACCATTCGCGTTTAAACGGAAGAAGCTGCATCATCCCATGATGGTAGTACTCCATCTTCCACAACACATCAAGGAAACGTGGCAGCATTGGGAGCTGGCAGAGGAAAAGGTCGCACTCCATCCAGTTAATGCAAATTAATGCTCCACAGCTACAACGGTAAACCAGTGGTTCATCAAACTGACAAAGAGAAGATTAAAGAACACCCACAGTAAAAATTTGTACACTGAGAAAAATATTACTTAAAATTAAGGATTTTATTCTTTCTGTGAAAGATTTTTCGCCTATAGATTTTGCGCAAAACTTTTTCTATTTCGTTTGAAAGTTACAAATACATAGTTTAAATTTAAAAGGTTCATAAAAACTTTGTTCTAAAAACATATAGCAATAAAGTTAAAACTAAATGGTGTTTAGTTGAAAGAATTAATTTTATTTTATCGGAAAAGATTTTATATTTTGTTTTAACGTCAATAAGATCTTTGAAATTAAGGCTCTAAAGGCTCTAAAATCAAAGTATGGTTTAGTTTAATTTAAAAACATTATTCTTTGAATAAAAAGTACTATCTTTTAAAACAAAGTTCTCGAGAATTAAAACTAAAGTTTTCCTTCTTTAAATTAATATTATGAACTTTTGATCAAAAGTACTATTGCATTAGGTGCAAATGAATTTAGCTTTAAAAGGAAAGGCTACAGAACTTTAAAATTAAGTTATATATATATATATATATATATATATATATATATATATATATATATATATATATATATATATATATATATATATATTATATATATATATATATATATATATATATAATATATATATATATATATATAATATATATATATATATATATATATATATATATATATATATATATATATATATATATATATATATATATATATATATATATATATATATATACATATAAATATATATATATATATGTATATACATATATATATATATATATATATATATATATATATATATATATATATACATATATATATATATACATATATATATATATATATATATATATATATATATATATAAATTATAATTGAAATAAATAAAAAATTAATACTACAAAAATACAGGTAATTAATTCACTAAATTTATTGTTTACATATTTTTACATCATAGTTTATTTCACAACATCACAAATTACATATTTTCCTTAAGTCTAACAACTTTTTCTCCTGTAGTTAAATAACATAAGTTTACAGGATGACTTTCTATATCTTGACAATTAATTAAGCTAAAATGTTCAGATGGAGCTCCAATTGCATGGCAATAAAACTGAGGGATGAAAACGGAATTACTAAAAGATTTACATATCACAAAAAAGTTTTGATGTACCACTAATATGTCAATAATTTCATAAATTATAATTTTATTATCATTTGTTTTGTTAAAAAAATAGCCTACTTTAAATTTTGTTCCACGAAAGATTAGCGTTCTTATGTATTCGTGTTGCGATGCTAAATGAGATAATAGGCCAGAATATTTTAGTTCCTTGTCCGAACAATGAAATAATTTACCTACTATTTCAAATTCTTTCTGAAAAAACTCATTCGAAAATAATAATTTTGTGAATTTAAGGGACGCTTTTATGGCTAATGTAAGTGGAATATTAAGGCGTGATGTGATATTTCTCGCATACTGTTTATGAAGTTGATGCTGAGCCTCAAATCGGAAACACCATAAAAATTTTAAAGGTCCACATTTTCGTATAATTGTGGGATAGTGAACCAAGAAGTGATATTTGGGTTTTAAATTCTGGTTAAAAAGTTTGACATATGAACTATTATGTTGTTGGATTAAGATAGTTAGTTCTGCTAAACTGTATTCATTATAACTATTCCTAACTAACAGATCAATTAATTTAACACAAAGAAGTACAAATTTGTAAACTTCATCATGGTGTGGAACATCGTTTCCAATAATCAATGGAAAAAAGTTGTAGAAGGTCCAAATCTCACGAGCAGTCATTTTGAAATTCCCATATTTTATGTGTCTCCTTTCAATAGGCTCACTTAAATTTCTTATTTCAATTTCACCATAGTTGAACATTTGTTTTTTGTAATTAAAACTTTGTAACGAAAAATATTTTTTTTTTAAAATGAAATCATTTAAAATATTTTGCAAATTATACTTGCAAATTCCCAGAAAAACGTCATGCATAATATCACAGGCGACGTTATCTGTAACGTGAAATGAAGAAATTTCATTGAACATTGAAACAAACTTTATACCTGTTGTGTTACCAGTGACATTTAACATTGCTACGTCGTTATTGTAATTTTGCTCGTTTCTCAGAAATTCTGTTTGCTCGGCAAAATCAGTTTGCGTTTGAATTTTATTACGTTTACATAACCGACAAAAAGAATCAGAATTAAATGACAATACATATCCTAAGACCTGATTTAAGCCTAAGTTATCTCCCAAGATTTGCCCCAAAATGAAATGAATTTTATATGAAGAATTAACTGTTTTAATTTCTATACCATCTTTCTCTAATATATTTATTATATCGATTAATGGTCTTATAGATTGATTTATACCATATTCTTTAATATCTTTAGACTTTATAAACCCACCGACAAATATATTATTTAATATTGATGTCTGGAATTTCGGTATTGTAGGAAATGAATAATATACTCCAAATATGGAATGCTTTCCAGCATGTGAGCTTAAAGGATCATTGACTTCGAAATCATCCAAGTATAAATGAAAAGGAATTACTATCGTAGCTCCAAATTGAGTAACTTTCTGTTTCCACAAAGATCCACTAATAAAATTTGTTAATTCAGAATTTAATTTTAATCTCTCCATATTATTTAGGGTTAGTTTCAAAATATCTCCTGATTCAAAATATTTCTTGATCTGAAATGGAATATCAAGGAAGCATACCTCTACCTGACAATTCTTTAAAGAAGGAACGCCCTTAACGAAAACTTCGACCAGTTCATTATTTATTAAATATGATTTTGGTCTGGAAAAAATTTGTAAAGCTTCAATATGTTTAAAAAATTTGTATTCGGTACTTATTTTCTCGAAAGGGTTTTCTAAAAAGTTAATAATTTTATCAAATTCAATTCTTGATTTAACACATGCATGAGTAGATAATGGAAGTAAGTAATCATTTATAGGTGTAGTTATATTACACTTAACGGATTCTTGAATATAAAATACCATATTTCTAGGCAATGATTTTTTGTTATGAAGATTTAAGGAAAATTCAATAATGGAGCATTCTAGATGTTCAATACAATTGGCATGATTTGATACAAATGGTTCAAAGACGTTTAAAATTGGGCTATTATTTGAAATGGGGTGGTGTAATTCTACCGGTGTTTCAGGTAAATTTGGTAACCGGATGTTTATTGGTGGTACTTTTCGTTCAAATCTTTCACAAGGTTTAAATTTTGCTTATCTCTAATTAAGGGTGTCAAAACTGATGAACATTTATTTATAAATTGGTCAAATTTTTGTATTACATTTTCACTTTTTTGTGGAAACATCCAGTCAAAATCTATATCAATCTGCAATAAAATTTAATTTTTCATTAGAATAGATTAGTCGAAGATTAACAAATTTTTTTAAATAATAGATCAAATTGTATTACCAATTCATAGCCTAACTGATGTTTATATGATGGCCAATCTATTAAAAATTCAGTAATATTTTTGTTGAGTGATAAATTAAATTCTGTTATTCGATCACTTGCTGATTCCATCCATTTCTCACAAACTAAGGTCCATGGTTCTATGTTGAATTTCAGCCAAGTTCTATTCTCCAAGAACGTCTCTTTATAAATAGATTTACATATTTTAGTTTTAATAATATGATATGATAGTTTTATAATATGATATGATGATATGATACCTGATGTGCAACAATCAGTAGTAAAAGTTGAGTCCACTTTTTGTTTAATGGTGCTTGTTGATAATTTCAAAAATTTTGTCCCAAAGCATTGATTGTTATACCTGTCTATAAGTTTTCCTGTTGGTTTTTTTTTCCCTTGCCGCGAAGTATAATATTCAGCCTACAAATAAAATAAATAGAAAAAGTTATTAACATTATAATAAACTTGTGTAGATTTAATAATTTACCGGATATTCAGTTTTGAATACGTTCGAAATATTTTTTGATACAATTTCAAAATCAGCAGGTTGTAATCTAATATTGAGTGACATATAATGATCGATCAAACAATGTACCAAATACTGGCGATGTTTGGAATCCAAATGGTTTAAATGCTTGTAATAATCGATCACCAAGCGTCCTTTAATTGGTTTTTGCAAAATATTTAAGATATTATATTTATCACCAGCTGGTTCCTGTTATATTTATCACCAGCTGGACCAAATCTATAAACAAAATCTATATAAACTTTAAATCCTTCACTAGCTGAATTTATCAATATCAGTAAGTTATGAATCGAAAGCATGTAAATTTTTTTTAATGACAAATAATTATAAGTTTGATCTATATTTTGAATAAAAATAAAATATGTATTCAATACCTATGTTCGTTTAAGGATGATCTACTTTGTATTGGACTCATTGTTGAACTTTGTTGTTCAATCCATTGTACTACTTTGCTGTTTAGTGATCGCGTTTCATCAGATTCTGCTAGTGGATTGTCCTAAATATCAAAAATAATCGAACTATTGCAACAATCTTATGTGAAATGATATATGTACATTATGTATATACTAAATTAAGATTTATTCTATTTATACCGTTTCTAGACGCCATTTTCTGAGAGCTTCTTTAAAGATAAATTTTTCCCCTTTTGGGTAATTTTCAAAAATTTCATCTATGCTATCCAGCCCCATAATTTGTAGTGTTTTCACGGTACACTCATGAGTGTTTGAAAGGAAATTGATAGTCTTTTGTGAAAGACCCCATGATGAAATCAGGCTTTTAAATTCTTCAATTCGAATGAGATCATCCGCGTTCGTTAATATAGAAACCGGTACAAATTCAATGGTACACTCATTTGAACTATAAATGCCATTTTCATTTTGCTCATCATTTGATGACATTTTGTGGAATGATTTTGTTAAGTTTGGCTCATAAAACTTGATTAAAAAAATACAACAACAGATAAGATTTTATAAAGAAATTAACCTGATATTATTATCAAAAGTGGCAGTAAATATAGATTACCATTAAATCGAAAATAACTGTACTGCTATTATATATTTTGAAGCTTATGGAAAATCATTTGTCTAAAACCAAATTACATATTATGTGAATAGAAAATACTTTTTCACATGTAAAATACTAACCTTAAAAATTATATTAAAGCAATAATTTGAATTATGGAATAATAAGTTTTTGACTTGTGCACTTGGTTTTTCACTTTATAAAATTGATCACTTTTACACACTTTCACAATATTTGCACATGTTAATTGTAACGAAAAGCTACGAAATCTGATGTCGAAATCTGGAATTGATGCTGTTGAACTAAATTAAAAGTATCACCATACAGTGATACAGTATACAATTTATAATAATAACGGTAAAACTTAAAATTAAATTGTTTACATATTTAAAACAATATAAATTGTCTTTTGTTTTTATTGATTTTCAATTCACTGTAACGAATACTATACGAAAACAAACGAAATAGCAAATATTGTGACATTTTATAAGCTTCAAACCAAACTTTAGTATACTTCAGTTTAAAGTATTAATTATTAATTTAAATTTAATGAAAAATGAATTTAAAGTCAAAGTAAATTATTTTTCATTCAAAACATTTTAATATTTTAATGATTAAATTTATGCGTAATGTGAAATAAAGAACTTAAACCTTTCGACCAAAAATTTAATTTTTTTCAAAATAAGATATTTTCTTTTGAGTTAAAGATTTTTTTAAAAAAACATTCAATATTTTCCTTACATTTGGAATTACATTTGAAATATTGTTATACTTTAATTTTAAGTATTTAATATTCATTTAGATTTAAGAATAAAATAATTAAATTAAAGTTCTGGTTTTCAGATTAAAGTAAAATATTTTTGATTCAAATGATTTTTGTTCTTTGATAATTAATTTTACGCGCAATATGAAATAAGGACTTCGGCTGTTTGGAACAAAGAATAAATTCATTTAACAATAAGAGATTTTCCATTGTTTGAAAGTTTTTTTTTAAAAGATTTTAATTTTTCGAAACAAAGTTTCAATTTTTTTCTCAGTGTAACTTCTAATAAAACATCGTTTACGGATACAGAACTGAGGCGAATGCTAATAACCCTATTCTTGCAGATTTTCTGGGGAAAATCGAATTACATATGTATATGCAGGAGCAGAATAAATACCTATAAGTGAAATTTCCTCAAGTGCATGAATTGGTTCAATACGCTTCTGAGTCTTCTGCCAAAAGCTACCCAGATGAAAACAGCGGTTATATTAACGCTATGAACTACCAACAGCAAAACCGATTATCTGGGCCAAGGAAGAACGAAATTCCTGTATCGAAAATCCCACTTTGTTGGAACTGTTATCAGCCCGGACATTATTATACGCATTGTGATTTGCCCACTAAAACATTCTGTTATGGGTTTGGGCAGCCCGGAGTGAAATTGCTACATTGTTTACGAAGAAATCGTCGTCCGGAAACCGGCAAACGGGAGCAACATCGGTAGTTCGCTCTGTAAATTGTAACTATAGTCTAGAAAATTATCCATCTACAACTTAGATCGATTAACTATACTTCCGTGAAAAACGATAACTTCTGGCTCTTATTGCTGAAACTACATTAGTTGGGGAAGTAGGAATTTTTCCCGATCAACGTCCATATGCTACTATCAACTTAGATGGAGTCGTTTTAAAAGGACTTCTCGATAGTGGAGCCAGTGTAAGTGCATTAGGAAAAGGGGCAGAATACTTCATAAGGTGATATAACCTATTTGAACATGCTTTACCTACATCAGTTCAAACGACGGTTGGCACTTACCAAAAGGCATTAGGTTATATAAAAGCAAATGTTCACTATCACGGAAAAACTGACATTTTAAATAGTTTGGTACAAAACCCGCGTTACAACAGCAGCTTTATGTGGGTTGTGATTTTTGGAATAGATTTGGATTAAAACCTGTAAAGTTGTTCGAGTTGTCCGCCTCTAAGCCATCGATCACACTCCCTATCAATGACGAGTTAAAACGGCACCTATTGACTGACGATCAACGTCGTTGCCTTAAGGCTATCATCAACTCCTTACCCAGTTTTGAAAAATGATGACTTGGTAATCGAAGGACTGCTTAGCAGACTTGACCAAACGCGATACTAATCATCTCGGGACCTAAAGGATGCTTTTTGGCAGATACCGTGAGATACAGAGTGACGGGGGAAAACTGCGTTATGAAATATGAATCCTCGAGCTTACTATGTCTCATACAGTAGTCACTCATTATATCTAGTGGTAAACAATTTGAATTAAGTTTTGTAATTCAATTATTAAAGAATATCAAAGAATTTTTTGAAAACGCTCGTTCAGATGAATTTGTTAATCAAGTTCTTGTAGATGCTAAAGAATTAGCTACTGAAATTGACGCGGGGACAAGTTTTCGCCTAGACATCGAGTTAGATCTAACACTAGAGAGTTTCATTATGATGTTCGTGATGAGCCTATTGTTGATTCCAAACAAGAATATATGGTTGAATTTTTTTTTCACATAATGGACACGGATGTAAACTCACTCGAGTTAATATTTTCACAAATTAGCAAACACAGCAAATATTTCGGGTTCCTTCATCATGATATAAATGGCTTAAAAAAGATGTCTCAGGATGAACCTTCAATTTATTTTAAATTTCGAAGATTCATCTGATATAAACGGACAAAATCTTGCAGATGAGTTTGCAAATCTTTGTACCGTTATAGGTACAAATCTATCACCTCGTGACGTTCTAAAATTTATAACAGAATAAAATTTTAGTTCCAACGTCAATATTTCAGCGTCAGAATTCTGTTGATTCTACCTGTGGCAGTTGTTATAGTGGTGAAAAAAGTTTTCCTAAATTACAAGGCAGTATATACTGCTGATAATAGTGTTCGGACCACTCTTCCAGGCAGAAATTCGTTGCTTAAATATGCTCTCTATGATATTTCGTATGTTCAAAATGTTTTAATTTTGTTTTGATCAATACAGTAGTAGCACCATGTGCTTTGCCATCCGGATGCTTAGTATCACAAATTGAGTACCTCTAAATTGAAAAATAGTTATTCTTGGTGAAGTGAATTTCTGATATTAAAGTCTCGATGAGAATACTTGTATCTCCGCCTTGTGTTGTGCAAGGCCGTTTCCATTCCATATAGTTATTTTGAGGAAACAAACATTTTTGGTTTTTAGCGACTATCTGGATCAATGTCGCTTTTCATTACAGATCCATCATTCCCTTCATTATCATCATGAAGCTTTGCATTCTATCAATGCTGTTGAGATATTGCTTGCACTTTTTGAGTGCCTTCTTTATGAATATTTGCAAATGCCACTCTTTGAAGCACATTACCATTTACAGTGGATTTTAGGTTTCTTTTTTAAAGATTAGAATTGTATATTGCAGTGTATTACATTGTTTTGGATTATGAACTTCACCACAAATAACGCAAACATCATCATAGCGTACAGTAGGCTTTGGTGTGACCGTATTCTTGGAACTTGACACACAAATCCGGTACGCTCCATTTTCTGGATTCTTCGATCCAATAGATAACTTAAATTTTATATCCATCTTATAGTTCAAGGCGGAATATAGACTGAGGTACCTATTTGTGATATTAGAGATTGGTTTGGCGTGGAAGCCTGCGGCACCGAGAGCAGCATGTATGTATATCGTTGGGGTTCATGAAACTCTCAGCTCCTTTAATTATAACCACAAAGCCTTTTTGACTTTTTAGTTGGTACGTATACAATTGCTTTCCAACTTTATCAAAGTGATTAATCAATGTTCTGTAGACATTAACACTAAGCGGTTGTATCCTGATGTCATTAATATTTCCCCTTTTAACAGCAGAAGTAGAAATGTTTCCCTCGGTTATTAATTAATTTTTGCTAGATAGCTATTTGATTCTTCCCTCAAATAGATTGGAGGCAGTTTTTACGTTTTTGGTTTATCTGATGGTGGATCTACAGCATGTTATTCAGGTTCTATACCAAGCTAGAAAACCGGTTGCCGCATGCACATATTCAGAGCTAGCTAGGTTAGTGAATTTGTTTATGCTCGACCTTGCTGCTGATCGTGGCTTTTTTTCTATTACGTTGAACAGTAATATATCTGTTCATTCCCGTTTGAAGTGATTATTGGTAACACAGGCCTTCTGCAATATTTAATTTATTGTCATTTGTCGACGATGCACCTAGACGAAGAAGTTTTCCTATATGTTCGCATTTTGGTTTTGTTTTGGGCTGTGTTGCACTCCACTCTTCTCGACTTTGTGGCTATTGGTGTTAAATTATTTGCGGGCATATTTCTCTGTGAATTTGGCACAGCATGTTTTATTGGAGAGTAGGACGTCATTCATTAATGATTACTTATTTTCTACAACAAAATTAAGAATCAATATAATTGTTGAAATTAATAAATAAATTTTAATTTCCCATTCAGTTCATATATATTTAAAAAAATTGAAGTTGGTATAGGGCCACAACTACAAGACTTAATGACACAAACGGACCACGGTGCAATATCCGGACAAACACACATACCTTTACTTTAAAAACACCCAACCGTGATTTTTTGACCACTACCGAGAGTCAAACCTTAATCACTGGAATACAAAAGCATGACGCAACTCACTGTGTTAACGAGGGTGGGAACAACCAATCAATGTAGCAAGTATTTTTTTTATGTTAACTTGGCGATAGCAGAATTGTAACTAATCTCTATACGGCTGACTAATCTGCAGATCCCTTATTTATTTAAACGCCTATGTCGATTACATTATAACCTAAACAATTGTATTAATTAGTATATTACATTTTACTACAAGCGTTCTAATTAAAGTAAGGATATTAAACCAAAAAAAAACAGAATTAGGATTCAAGATTTCCTAAATCGTAAATAATTGTTCGACTTTTATTTATTGCCATACATATAATTTAATGAGTGTGCGATGAAATGAAAAGCTTTTTTTTCCGACCTTTATGAAAAACCATAAAAATCCAATTGTGGCCGTGTGTGTGTATGTACTTGTTAAATTGTTATTATGTATTGTATTGATGACCAAAATACTCGTAAAATTAAATTTTTATAGGAAAACGTATATAAATGTAAGTGCATACAAATTAAAATGAAATATAATTTATTGTTATTTATGTACATATTTTTATTATTAACCATTTTATGGAATATATTTATTTGAACGCTAAGAATTGGTAAAGAGTGTTAAATTGCAATTTACCCCTAATACTGTATATGTATTGCAAGTTCAATCTTCTTGGATCCATAGAAATTTTAATTTTGAAACGTTCCTTCTGATAACAAATTGTAGGATGCGGTGTTACCGCACTACCAATAGAACTAAACTAAACGAAAATTTTCATCATTAGTAACCACATAAATCACGTACATACGTGAATACCAAATTTCACTACAATAATTTGTCTAAAAATAGCTAAATAGGTAGAATTTGTCAAAATCTCATTCGATTATGACATACCTAACTAAATGACTTGAAATTTGGGGAAATCGACCAATTATTCCTACACGACATTTATCGTACCAGTTTTCCAACCTTCAGTGTATGTATTGCTTATAACGATGTTACTAACCAGTCGTCATTATCTATAAAACTAATTGAGTTAAAATTATTGTCATTTACAATTTTAACTTAACATTTTTATTAATAAGTCATATGATGAGCTATTTTCTGTACTCCATAAATAACTTTTGCTAAACTACTTAATTCAAAACTTGATAAATATTATTTAGGCTTGCGAGCTTTAATCTTTCCACTACGACTAAAATATATACAGTAAGTTTAAACAAAAAATAACTTTAAATACCAAATTTTAGTCGATCTTTCCACGCACTCCTATAGTAAAACACACGAAAAATTGTTTATCACTGATGCAAGACAAATTTCGTGTGTTTTATTAAGTGAATGTTCGATTTAAATTTGGTATCGAGACAATTGTTTATTTCAGTTTGTTACTATTTATGTGTTATGTCGACTAAAATTTGGTGACCTTGCACTCGTATCGTCAAATACTCGTAAAATTGTCTATTTTACTATCTGTGTGCGTGGGAAGGTTGGCTATTCTTAAAAAAAGAACAAATTAAATTATCAAAGTTTACAATTTCAATGCCCCAATATATCGCTCAAAATTGTACTACAGACTGATCATATTATCACACTGTTTCACAACTTTACTTATTTATTTATCCAAAACAATATAATAATTTACACTACTTATAAGGACATAAATATAAATAAAAAAAAATAATAGGAACTTCCTGAAATATAATTATATATTTATTTTGGAAGTCCCGATCTTATATTAATATAAAATAAAATAGTGCGTGAGGTGCACATAGATCATTTATATACATATACTAATTTCTTTAATTAAAATTTTAACAAAACATATATTATAAATAGTTATTGAACAACTCAGAAATTAAAATGAGAGAATACTGATAAAAATAGAAAATAATAAAAACTAAAGGTAACGCTAAAAAAAAAAAAATAATAATAATCAAACTATGAAAACGACGGATTTTCAAAGTAACTAGAAATTAATAAAACAACTCGTCCAACTTCAATAATTTAAATTAATTAAAAATATGATTCTTCTATATGCATAGATTTAAATAACATAGTTTTCAGAGTATTCAAAAAATTTGGGTAATTCATTAATGATTCTCTTTTTTGTGTACTCAGCTCTTTTATAAAATAATTTAAGAACTTTAAAAATGTATAAATTTCAGAGATTCAGAATTTTTGACTTATTAAATAGTTCAAAACTGTGGTAACGTGGATTTTTAAAATTTATAATTCTTACAGCTGCTTTCTGTACCTTAATCAGTGGTAACAAATTAATAAAATAAATACCACCCCAATATGATATGCCATATTCCAAGTGGCAGTTTACTAAAGAGCAGTACGATGGACGTAATAAATATTTAGGGCATACACTGCGCAAAATGAACAATTTCCTAATAGCACCATTTATTTTCTTATTTACTTAATTCACATGCGAAGTAAATTTTTAATTTGTATCAATTATGATACCCAAATATTTATATTCAGTAACATTATCAATTTTCGAACATGCACCTTTGCAGTTAACATAACATGAAATTTTATGACAAATTACAGACATTGGCAAGTGAATTTGGAATTTGTCACTCAGCTCGAAATTCATAAATTTCGTTTTTGAGCTAATAACCATTTTATGAAGATTAAACCATTTGCGAAGAATTAATAGATCATGAGTAATAAGATTTATAATACCATCATAGTTAAGATTACAATAAGACAAAGCTGTATCGCCAGCAAAAGCTACTAAATTTCCATTGAAATTCAAATCACAAAGCGAGTTTATATACACTAAGAATAAGATAGGTCCTAGTACTGACCCTTGTGGCACACCTCTATTAATTTCCAAGTAGTCACTAAACACATCATTAATGCGAACACACTGAGTGCGTTGTGATAAATATGATTCAAGAAGCTAATATGAAAGTCCTCTAAACCCGACATACGAAACAACCATAATAAATATAAGACAAAAAATCTACAACAGCATCTTCAGTACTGACTCTGCGCTGATAACCATATAGCTTTCGACTAAAAAATGAGTTTAGTTGTAAAAAATCTATGATTCTGAACTTCAAAGCCTTTTCAAATATTTTTGAAAACACAGGAAGTAGAGATATTGGCCGATAATTGGAAACCATTAAATGAGATCCATTTTTGTATAAAGGTATAACTATTGCTGTTTTTAAATTATTTGGAAAAATACCAGAAGCTAGACTCAAATTATAAATATATGTTAATGGTTTTATTACAAATAAAGCAATTCTTTTGGCTATGTTATTTGAAACATGATCACTACTAACTGAGTTAGAGCACTTTAATTCTGAAATAACATTATAACCTGGTTTTGCCATGAAGAAATTCACTTAACTCACTATCGGACAAATTATGTGATTCATATTATCATTTGTCAATTGCCATGGAATAACTATAAAAAAATTATTAAAAATTTGTCCTTATAGAATTCGGATTAACATGTGTACATCCATATATCTTCAATGAGCTTAATACTTTTGCATACTAAATTTTTTCGGGCTATTTCATTAACCAAATTCCATTGTCGTTTTGAGTTATTGACACAATTACGAAATTTCTGTTCATAGTATCTATTTTTAGTAAGTAAAATTTCTTTTTCGACCATTAACTTAACTTTCTTATATTTATTCTTTAGTTATGAGGATGTTTTTTAAGTATTTTATGTAAATTATTTTTAACCCTTATTTTTTAAAAAGTGCAAAACTTATCCAATTCTTTAGTTTAATATTTTTTGATCTGGCAACTGTTTTTTAGCTTTAGTAATACAATCATTAACAGATTCAATAAAATGAGAGTACGCTTCGTTTACGTCTAACAGGTTATACAAAATTTGCCATGATGTTTTACTAAGCAAATTATTTAAACAATCATAATCTATTTTAGTAATAAGATCATCAATGTTATTATCTTCTACCCTAGATTTCAAATCGTACTTCAATAAAAGAATTGTTGCACAATGATCTGTAACATTTTTATCACAAACTAGTGAACTGAGTAATATCTGCGAGCCCAAATGTTGTCTTACAAAGATGTGATCTAAACATGAAGAAGAATTATCTGTGATTCTAGTAGGTTGATTAATAAGTGAACTAAAACCAAAAGATGATAATATCACCAAATATTCTCTAGCGAGATTAGAATTCTTCAATATGTCAACATTCATATCACCAACTAAAATTATATTACTTGATTTATGTGCTGTAAGGTAATTCCCCAAATTACCTAAAAACAAATCTTCATGCACTTGTTGAAGTCTGTATAAACACAGCAAAGTAAACTTATCATTATTAATCAAAAAAATAACTTCTAAAGTATCCGCACCTGAAAAATTTAGCTGCTCAACACTAACATATTTAATATTTCTATGAATGTATGAGGCAACACCAGCTTTTCGGTTAGTAGTATTACAACAAGCACACAGTTCATAATTTACAATATTATACTCGCCAAGTTCTGAATCTTCGATAAATATTTCACTTAAAATAATTATTTGAGGCTGTCTTTTTAGATCTTGTAAATTAGATAAGAATTCACCAAGATTCTTCCACATACTCCGAAAGTTTTGGTGTATGAAAAACATATCATAATTTTCAACCGTTTTAATATCAATATTTTCATCACTTTGAGGATTATCATACAAATTCACAAGATTTTCTTTATCTAAAAATAAATCAAACATTACAAATTGTTAATTAAATAAAAAATAAAAATAAAAATGTAAACATTAAAGCTTATCAAGATCTTCCAATGAATTTATATGTTCAACCACTCCGCCATCAGTTTTTCTCATCATTATTTGAAAATTTCGAATCCACAGGTATTTAGATCCACAATCGATTTTACACTTCTTCGCAGCATACAGCAAATTTCTTCTAAATGGTGTTAAACGTTCATTTACATATATTACCCCTTTATTGCCAGGATCCACCACAGATGATGGTATTTTCCTCAATTTGTCCATAATTGAGAATTTAGTGCTTTTTTCTTTAAAGTTAACTGTAACTTTCCCAATTTTATTAGTATTGTTATTGCGAATTCTATAACAGCTGTCGATGTCAACATCCTTTAAAGTTAATTGTAAACCAGTTTCTAATAACTGTAGCACAGACGAAGAAATTTTTTCATTTTGCAAAACGGGTAAATTTATAATTTCAACAGAGTTACACAACAAGTTCTGCTCCAATTTGTCGAGTTTTAATTCAAGTGAATTCATTTTATGTTTAAGAGCAGCGTTCCTTGTACCAGTGATGCTATTACTTTCGTTGATTCATCTAAAATATCAAACCGATTATTCATTACAACTTAAATAAATAATTACGTTCATCTCATAATTCATTTATATCTAGTGGAATATTTTTATAAAATTTATTTCAATCAATGTGAATCTGAATTACAAAATATATTTTTGACATAAACATTTCAACTTTGCAGTTCTTTGGTACCCTCGAAAATGTAAAAATTTAAACAAATAATTTGTTTTGAAATTCTAGAAAATGTGTTCTCTCTAATCCGATACTGTATATGACACTGACACTGATGTACAGTATACAACACCAGTCAAAAGTCAAAAAGGAATTTGTGTGTCAAAAACAGGCAGAATAAATTTCAAAAAGTTTGGATGGATGACAGAATATTTAATAGTTGGCTTTTACCAGTAAAATACTAATTTAGCTGATTAAGAAAACATGACGCATTTCCTACAATAACTTCATCCATAGGAAGTGGCACAAATCATCAAAAATGGAAATCATCCCTATCATGGAAATAGGAATTTTCTCGTTAAAGCTGAGGATCAAGAGTTAACTGCTATACCATCCAAAATAAAGATTTTTCAATTTTCGTTGATTAATCCACAGATATTTCCAATATGTCAACAATTTTCGAAAATCGGAAACATAGGAAATATTATTGCTTTAGCATCTGAAAATGCATTAGTCATGATTGGTGAAAAGAACTCGGTGTATAGTTTATTGTAACAAGAAGTTGGAGGCCACCACATTAATCGTAAAATCGGCCGATTCGATTCCAGAAAGCATAGAACATTTATTTTAGAAATTGTGTTAGTTCTAAAATATCGAAGAGGTCCAAAAGCTGTGCCAATTTAAAGGAGTTCCAGGATTATTTATAAATCGTTTAAACAACGGCTAGTTTGAAAGTTTACATATTATCTCATATTGCAAAAATGTGGTGTATAGCTAACAAATATAATTTCTTGCATGATTTTAAGAAAACTTTACTATACGCTTGTTTTTGGGCTAGAGCCGCAAGCCTGCAATTGTATCCGATACCCTAAATGGACGGCGTTTTTGATCGAGTTTAAATGACTCGTTTTAGCCTGAACATTTTGCTTTGTACTTGAACAATATTTAATTTTAGTGGGACGGGACTATACGTTACCCAATTGAGTTGACATCGATTGGCCGCCCAGAACATGCCATTTTTTTTTCTTTATCTCCAATTTAGGAGCATAGGGCGTCTACTAGGTGGGATCATCTAACTCTATTGGCTGCTGCTGTTTTATATTCCTTCCATGATTTGCCGAGATGTTTCGCTTCCGCTAGCACCGTTCGCTTCCACGTTACAGGTGGACGTCCAATAACCTTCCTTTCCCCTTGAGGGTTCCATTCTAAGGCCATGCGTGTTACGTCACTTGCTGGTTTTCTTAGTGTATGTCCGATCCATCTCCACTTACGTTTCCTTATTTCATTTTCCATATTTACCTGATTAGTTACTCTATGGAGTTCCGCATTTGATATGGTATTGGGCCAGAAGCACTTTAGTATTCTTCTTAGACATTTGGTGACAAATACTTGTAGTTTGTTCGCAATCTGCCGATTTTGCTTCCACGTTTCGCAGCCATATAGGAGTACTGATTTTACACACGAGTTGAACATTCGTATCTTGGTGTTACGGGAGAGGACAGATGCATTCCAGATTTTGTGTAACATGTTGTATGTCATTCTGGCTTTGTTTATGCGCTTGTTAATTGTCTTCCTCGGATCCGCCTGTTTCTGCTAGTGTACAACCTAAGTATACGAATTCCTTTACAACTTCTATATTTTGTTGGTTGACGCTTATTGATGTGGTTATCGTAGTATTTATCCTCATCGTCTTGGTTTTCGTAATGTTTATTTTTAGACCAACTTTTTTCGCTAAGTCCGATAGTTGTTCTATTTTCTGCTGTATGTCCGTGGATTTATGGTCCATTTTCCGCATGAAACTATCTAATACTACTAAGAATAGTAGTGAGGGGTGTATGCATCCCTGTCTTACTCCATTGCTTGTAATATGCATCACTTTGCTTGCTCTTGTATTGAACTCGGTTACCTGCATCATGGTACATCTCTTGTACGAGTTCGATAATCTTATTTGGGATGCTCATTTCACAAAGTGTCTTCCATATTGCGTTTCTATGTATTGTATCGAATACACGCTCAAAGTCCACGAAGAGGAGGTATAGTGGGGAGTTCCATTCATTGGACTGTTCAATGATGATGCGGATCGTATTTATATGGTCAGTGCAACTACGTCCCGGTTTGAAGCCAGCTTGTTCTTTCCTCAATTTCGAATTGATCGTAGGTGATATTCTGTCGAGGATTATCATTGCTAATACCTTTATTGTTGTATTGAGTAGTGATATGCCTCGCCAATTTTTACTTTCTCTTAGGTTTCCTTTCTTTGGAATCGTTATGGTTAAATCCCTCTTTACATTTATGTTGTATGTATGCACCCGAGTTCCATATTTCCGTCACCTTTGAATATTTCGGATGGTATGTTATCTATTCCAGCGGCTTTGTTATTCTTCATTTTCTCAATGATACTGCTAATTTTCCGTTCCCTTGGTGGTTGGGTGTTGATTGTTTCGTTAAGAGCATTATTGGGTAATTCGAAGTTTTCTGTGCTGTTTGCGATTTCCTCTCCGAAATAGTCTTTCCATCTCTTTAACTATCCCTCAACTATTGTTAGGATTTGACCATTCTTATCTCTTATAGGTGGTATATTGGTGTATTTTCCTGTGACCTTTCGTACGGATTGGTGTAGAGTGCGCATATTTCTGGTTGCTGCTTCCTCTTCGGCATCCTTGAGAATATTTTCAGTGTATTTTCTACGATCATTCATCTTGCCATCTTTTTTACTTGTCTTGCCGTGTCGGCATTTGCAGCTTAAGCTGTCGACGTTCTTCAATTTTCTCCTATGTGCTATCGCTTACCAATGGTTTGCGACTGTATTCTTTGTACCCGAGTGTGTTCGCGGCAGTTTCGATATAGGCTTCTTCGATTTGCTTCCATCGGTCTTCTATACTGGTGGCACTGTTGGTTGCTAGATTGCATTCGAGCGCTTCACTGAAAATCTTCCTTGTATCGGGGTCGTTTAGCCTTTCGATGTTGAATTTTCGTCTGTTCGTCTTATCTCATAGCTACAGGCTTGATGTTGAACTGTGAAATTACCAAGTGATGGTCGCTGTGAATGTCTGCACCTCTCATTGCTCGGACGTCTTGTAATGATGTGAGAAATTTCTATTTGGTTTCTTGTTCTGCCATCAGGTGATGCCCATGTATACTTGTGTATATTCTTGTGTGGAAATTTACTGCCTCCTATGAATAGCTGATTTGTGGCACAGAAGTCGATGAGTCTTTCTCCATTATTGTTTCGTACATAGTCAGTGCTTCTTTACCTATGATGGTTGTCAGGTCAGTATTGTGGTGCCAATTTTGGCGTTAAAATCTCCTTGAATAATTTTCACGTCATTTCTGTGTGTTCTTGCTATTGTGGATTGTAGTTGTTCGTAGAACTCATCTTTTCTTGCTTCATCTGCATCTTCTGTTGGGGCATAGCACTGGATGATGGTTGTGTTTCTTATTTTTGAGCGGAATCTGGCCACAATTATTCTAATAATTGACTGGTATCCATTCCATTAATCCTTTTTTTGATTTCGCTGTGGTTAATATGCCCACGCCTTTGTTCATGTGTATCATCTCGTCCAGAGAATATCAGGTAGTTGCCTTCGTTTGTGTTAATTTCGCCACTGTTTTTCCATCTAACTTCACTAAGTCCTAGAATTTCGATGTTGTAACATTTCATTTCCTTCTCTACTTGTGCTGCCAGCCTTGATTTTTCCGTTAGAGTTCTGATGTTCCAATTTCCAATTCGTGTCCGTGTACGATAGCCAAAGGTCGATATTTGTGTTTTGTGGTTTGTGTTGTTTCTTTTAGTGTTCGTTGCTGTAATAATTTTTAATTTAGATTAATGAATGATTGGTCCATTGAATCCTAGCCAGTTTCCAGGGCTGCTGGATAAGGCATACTGGCCTAGTAGGGGGGTGGTTTTTTTTGATTTTTTGTGAATTTTTTTTTCTTCTGTGATGTTTTCAAGCGGTCACCCATCCAAGTACTAACCCTGCACAATGTTGCTTGACTTCTGTGATGAAATCGCCTACCGCTTAACTGTCTCTGCCACTCGCCCCCCAACATGCCATTTAATACATTTCAATTTTCTTTGCAGGTATGTGTAAGATAAGGTCTACGCTATTGTTCCAGAAACAATCCAAGTACTTACTTATAGGCAATATCAGAACTTCATTTCTGCAATTTTAGCAATCAGTTTACTTTCAAAACTCAAACAATAAATTTCGTTATATTCACGATAATGTTACCAGTTTACATCTGTTGAGCATTTTGTAAAATGCTAAATTTATAACCTACCAAAAAACTCCAAAGTACCTGGGACATTTAATTCTATGGCAAATGGCTTTCTCTGGCTAGTCTTTTCATCGCAATACAAATCTGCAATAAATTTTAAAACTTTTCACAGATTCACTTGCAGTAAACTTTTGAAAAAACAATCTAATTGAGTTCAAAAAATCTCAAGGATTGTGAAAGCACAAGTACAATACGTATCCTTACATACGGTACGTATGATAAGTAAAAAATTATTTATTTTATTTAAAATATTGTAAATTCCATCCAAATCTTATTTTTGTAATGCTCTGCAAAATAACAAGAATACAAAGAACTTTGTTTTTTTATTTAAAAATGTATATTTTGATAAAAAAAAATGTCTTACTTTCTTTTATTATTATTTCACAAGATGAGAGTTCTTATTTTTATTTTAAATCGATTTTTATCTGCAATAACAATATGATTTTTTTTTATTTTTATTTAAATGTGTTTTCAATACAATAAAGAAATATTTTTGTCTTAAATATATTTTAGAATAAAATAGAAGAATATTTCGATTATTTTTTTTGTGTATTATTATAATTGCAAAAATAAATTAAATTAATATTCCGATTTGTATGTAAATAATATCAAAACTTTTAGCAAAAAGTCACGTTTCAAATTCAAAGTATAAATTACTTTATACGATTGTGACAAAAAGTGATTAAAAAATATAAAAAAATGTGCCTCAAGATACACATATCTCCTATACATAATAAGATGTTTCGTGAATGAATATTTAAGAATTTGACATGACAGTGCTGCAATCGGTACCGGGGAATCTGATCTATACTCCGAAGTGGTGGTTTATGCCATATACTTAAATATTTAGTTTAGGCCATACAGTTCTTCATTTTCGGGCAAAACCACAGTTTTCTATCTTGAATATTTGATGTCCAAATACGATGAAATTTCTAAAAATGTCCAATTTTATATGAATTTGGAAGTTCTGTAATTTCATACGAAAATTCTAAAAATTCTTTTCATATGAAAAGGCCACACAGTTCTACATTTTCTGGAGAAGCCACTGTAGTTTTAGTTTTTATCAATATGACTTAACTATACACAATTCGAAATAAGCATTACCGTTGATTCCATTAATTCCATGTAAATAAAAAACTTCATGTAGGTTTACATGTGTATATATATTTATATATATAATTACGTATATAAAGTTTATTTATTTCTTTAATAATATTGTTTAGGTTAATTTATTTTAAACTATTATACACTGTAATATTGTTCATATTCATTTATTTATATATATTAATGTTAACTTGTTTTTTTTTAACTATTTACACACTATATAATATTGTCCATATATATTTATTTATTTATATATTTTAATCTTAATTTATTATTAACTATTTACACACTATACTAATACACATTGTTCATGTAAATTAATTGTTAATTGTTAATTAATTATTAACATAAATATCATCACAACTATTTAAAAAAAAATTAATATTTTTTTTATATACGATAATACTTTATACCACTTGAAAAATTAACTACTTGCCTTACAGACTTCCAAAACTGAATTGATTAAAGGTAAATTAATTTGTATCGAGAAAATGTGCGTATTTGACGCGAGGAAAAGATCAATGATAAGCAACGTGACGAAAGATGATTGGGTACAAAAATATCACGCTATAGAGGAAGAACAAACTCCCTTGCGCAAACCACAATGCGCGTATGTATTCGTGAGAGTGATCAATATCTATGTAATGTAAAATTAAATTGTACATAGAATTATCGAATACTAAGAAGAGCAAAATGTTCTATATACATAGCATAAAAATAAATTGTATATAGAAGGTAAATAAGTGTAATGATAACGCGTTGCTTACCAATGTGTGGAAATAAGCAAACGCGAAATTGTAGTGATTTTTGATACAATTGAAATTAAGGCTATTGCCAGATTAATTGTATCGGTCGCTACACCACCATGCCACATTTCTGATTTGATATACCAATGTGATCTAGCTGGAATAATTAATCATTTTAGACCCCACACCTCTACAATTTCTGGTTTGTACCTTGAATATTTGATATCCAAATATGATACAATTTCTAAAAATTTCAAATTTTATAGGAATTTGGAAATTTAAAAATTTCTTATGAAAACAATAGCCCATGAGTTTATAAAAAAAAAAAATCAAAATTGGGCGGATTTTACTCCAGCACTCAATGCCACTAATGGGCACGGCGCAATACACAGATTCACACTAACATTCATTCAGCCATTCATCCCATTCATAAAAGTACAGTATACCACCTGCGCATTGCATAGCTCCATGTCACACTATACAGTGACATGGAAGACATGGAACCTGAGTTTATAGTGCTTCTTTCATCCTTATTAGTTTACACTGGGAGCATACTTAATTTGTGAATCGACCTTTTTAACTCTCTGGGCTTAGTTTTCAGTATTACGACTTTCACAATTCTGTCCGCTCATCAATCGATTCCATCAAATGAATGGCCCATCTTCAGCTTAGCAACTTCCAACTCATGAATTTTTGTCAAATTTTTGATTTTAATGGATCAATTTGGTCAACTGATATGCATGCAGTTTAAACTGCATTCCACCTCTGGTAATAGTATATTTATTTTGTCAATTGTTAGAGTGGTTTTGCCTGTGACCCGTTGGCTGGTACTATGAATTGCCAATCAAATTTCTTGAAAGCAATCGATTTTTTTTTAAGAAAGAGAAGAAAGATTCGCGAATTGTTTTATTTTTTCCAATTTCTTCTCTTAGCTACGAGTAGTACCATCAAATTTTATAATATTATCGGGATGCGATCGCATGGAACAATTTTTTTCTGCGAATCTTTATATATGTAATTGAGAGGAACGATTCACTTGTGAGGTCTAATACCAGTTTTAAATGAATGGCCTTAGTACTTAGACACACAAATACGCTAATATACGCCTCATACATTCGATGTCCTTTGCCTTTGGTTAGGTGAATTAAAAATAGTTTACAAAATCGACTCCCGTCTTTTAGAAACTTAGCTTTATGTCGTACTCACACAACACATTTTTGTGTAACTATTCGTAATATGCTGCGCCTAATAGTTGATCAAAAAGTTTAATGAAATATATAAAAACAATAATGGGCCAGCATTGCTATGTTTTTGTTGAATATGGTGCACTTGCTCAGGGTCATGCTGCAATTTTCATACTCTTGGTAAATTAGTATCATTCCGTGTTCGCTGTATAATGTACTATTGTTTGAAAAGTATATATCCATTTCAGGCTAATAAATTATCTAACATTATAGTATTATTTAGTCTGTCAAATAGTGAAGTCCTCCACAAAAAGAATGACACGTTGCAAATATTTATCGACTGAGGAAACAGGCCAAATTCATGTCGTAAAAAACAGATTCGGTGGAAGTCGTTCTTTTCGGCAAATCAGTAGAAGATTAAGCCGCCATCATGCAACTGTATGTAGGTAATTTTTTATAGGAGATCGAAAAAAATGAGGTCCAAAAATAGATTAGTCAGCGTGAAATACGAGAACTGATTAAGGCAGCCAGCAATTGCACCAGGAACATTAAGCGCCTAAAAAGCGCCTTCATTTAATGGCATCACAAACTACGAGCTCGGGCTTTAAAAGTTGTTTGGTGCCTGAATCACACGAAAATGAAGGCAGTATCAAAACTTACATGACATGAAAATGTTAGGATATGAGACCTCTGGTCAAAGGTAATTAAAATTAATTTCTTATATTTTATTAAACCAAACCATTATTTAATAATAGGTAATTTTTGTTGATGGCGCCAACCCAGATGGTATTCAGTACTATTGGAGAGTTTTAGAGAGAAACAATCTACTTCTCTAAGCGGAATTTTGGTGGTGGAATATGTGGAAAATGAACAGCGAGGAGTACATTGTCGTCTTAGAAGACCACCTTTTATCTTTCCTTTACCTGCATCAAGATAAAAGTGGTCCAATCCAGTGCTCAGCCTAAAAACTAAATCTGGGTTTGTGGGTTTGGAATTTATACATTTTAATGAAAAATGGTTATACAGTTAGTTATGAAACATAATGAATTTTAAATACTTGAATTGTTTTGTAGGAGGACAAATTCAAGTGAATGATTTTAGTTTTATTTGTGTACACTCCGTCGCCATCTTCCATTTTGCATTACTTTTTATTTTGTAAATCGCGGAAAGTTTTATAGTCATGAATTGTACTGTATAAAGAAACAAATTGAAAAACTATATATTGTGCTACAGTGTCCAGTCGTCACGTTCTGATGAGAGGGACTGAATTTTGTTCATATATTTAACGATTCGAAACCGGTGTTTTCATCTGTTATAACTTTCAGAAGCTAAAATGATGAATCATACAATAATAAAATTGGGAACACTCACCGAAGTTTTTATTTAACATCGCATTTTATAATTCCCGCTACAACTTTCGATTATAGTTAAATTTGAAAACAATATCAATTTTGTGAAAAAATCTGCGAACATAATTCTAGTATTCTTCTAAGTTCCGATTGACGTGAATCTTCCATTGTCTCGCCGAATTACATATATTAAAATTTGTCAATGTCATTATTTATCTGAACAGCAAGATTTTTTGATAAAACCCGTCTTCCTATGAATGAATACAAATGTTGATTTTGAATGTGGTGGAATTTTGGAAGCGTATTAGTTTTATGAAATTTAAATGTTTAAAGATTCTACCTACGATATCGTAGAATGAAAATGGTAACATAATAAATTGGTGGAAGCGTTAAGCGACCCGCACATATTTAAAGCCGTTAATAAAACGAACTATGTAATAAATATTTCTTCTAAACAAAATGATTGGTTCGCCTTGATTTATAAAAGACTTCCATACCCAGATCCTATAGATATGTAAAGTTCCATTTATGGTTGAAATGACTAAATCCACTAGTTACATTTATGGTGTTTGGTTTGAGAGATATTGAATTTGAATTATATTTGAATCTTAACTGCGGGGTAGGATGAAAGATGATTTTCAACTTCTGATTACGATTTCAGAGATGAATTTGAATACACATTGATTTCCCATCTTCCATATTACTACATTAGTACATGTTGGCATAAAGTAACGCAGATGGTTAAAACTTGTTGACTCACGAAGATAAGCATCTTCGTGAGTAAAAATCCTAAAATCATTCATTTGGTTGTCGGGTCAGCATAATCAAATAACAGCCAATATCGAAAAACTTACAATGAAACTAAAATCAAGGTTTCAAACTTAAATAGAAACAGAGTGCTATAAAACCATTTTTTAACGGAAAACTAAGCCGAAGCTCATTCCAAGTATTGATATTCGCCAAAATAATACTAAAATCTTAAATCATTTTGAAACAGAATTATATTGTATTATTTTATTTAATTTCAGAATTCAAATTTAACCAAACATTCTATTAAAAACTTGAGTGTGAAGTCGTTGTAATTGTAAGAAAACCTAATACAGAATTTCATGTCAAACTTGTCTATAAATATGTTGCATTTTAAAATTTAATCTATCCGATTGGTTTTAAAATTCAGATTTAATTCTCGAAACAATTATTGAAATTTTTTTTCAGCATTTGTTTTGGTTTGGTCCTTGGCTATACCTAGTATTTAAGCTAATATATGCTTCTGTAGCAGCTCGAATATTCGACTCACCGATATTCGATTCTGCCACAAACAAAACAATTAGTGAAATTCAAATATAAACCAACTTATTTGAATTAAGCGTTCACTAACCCCATCACATTTCCATCTATCCAACCACCACTATCTAATAACCGAACCATTACTATAAAACATTTATAGTAAAACAAGTCCGCCATCTAACAACATCACCACGAACAACAATGTTCGGTGATGCAATAATAATCCACTGCACTTAACATAAGTGCAATGTCGACCGTCGCCGGCGCATCTGTTCCCTCTTCACAAAACGAAGACGAAGGCGACGTCATACAACAAAAACAAGACAACACAATATTGTCATCCATTGCATTTTATTACCTCTACGAACAAGTACATGTGTAAAACGGTGGTGAAAATAATAAAATTAAAATTAAATAAATAAATAATTAATAAATTTATAAAATAATTAATTAAATAAATAATTAATAAATTTATAAAATAATTAAATAAATAATAAATATTGCTGTGTGTGTACATGTTTTCATTTTTGAGAAGTCCGCACCGTATAGACAAAATAAATAGGAACGATCCTATAAATTGGTGACCTCAACGTCGGTTTTTACCGAAAAAAATAAAAAAAAATAACAACCAAGTCACGCAACCGCGTGGGAAGAAAATAAAACGTGGTGTATCGGACGGCCCACCCACACAACGCGGGAACCTACTAACATTAAAATAAACACAACCATCCGGAAGATTATAACGTGCGTAGGGCGGACCCACGTACCAACGAGGGAATAATATAAGTATATATACAATATACACGTGGCGAAGGGACCGCAACCCACCCACGCAACGCGGGACACCGTGGGACAACGCAAACGGTGAAGCGATCCACCCTCACCGCAACGAAGCAGCAGCAGCAGCAGGAGAAACAGCAACAACAACGGAAATAACAAAATAACCGGTAACAATTTTTTTTTTTTTTAAGTAAAATATTTTTTTTCTCTTGTATTAAAAGTATTTTTTTTGCAATATTTTTTTTAATTCCATCATTTTTTTCATATATAAACTTAACGTAGAATCATTTTTATTTTCCAAAATTTAACGTAGAATCATTATTTTACTGTACAATTTATATATTTTTCACCACCACGTGCACACCCATCCATAGTCTCACACCCTGGTCGTTTTCACGTTTCTTAAGTTTATTTTTACATTTATTTTTTTTAAATTAAAACGAGCCCCCCCAATATAAGGTAGGACCAAAGGAACTCCATATTCGGGGGTTTCTCACAGTATAGTGTTGTATTGTTGTATTTTTATTGTTTTATTGGTTTGTGCAAAAAAAATGTCGGATGATGAAAAAGATCAACCACAAAAAATGGACACCACGCCTCAAGGCGCTAGTCCACAAATAGAGATCGCGGCATCACATCAGCGAATTACAATACAACCTTTCTGGCCACAAAGAGCAAACACATGGTTTCAGCTCGCCGAAATACAATTCGGACTGCAAGGTATATACGCTGATAAAACCAAGTACCTGCAAACATTATCAGCCTTGCAACCAGAAACGTGCGATGTGATCTCGGATCTCCTCCTCAATCCGCCGACAACCAACCAATCCAACACATTAAAGCAAACGCTGCTAGAACGACTAGCACCATCGAGCGAACGCCAACTGGAACAATTGCTTTCAGGCCAGCAATTGGGCGACCGCACACCATCTGACGCTTTACGGCACATACAAACACTGGCTAACAACAACTTTTCCGAACACATAATCAGATCCCTTTGGATCCGGAAAATGCCGGAGTTGATTCGCATAGCGCTGGTAGCACAGCCCGAATCCTCCACGACACAAATGTTAGCCAAAATTGCCGACAAAATGTATGATGTCATAAACATCACCACCCAACCGAGCGTCAGTAGCGTCAATGTACCATACCGGCAATCAAGGGAACGTAGTGGAGACAGAACTCCCCGTTCCACAACAACAACAAACTCACTCGAATCAAGGTTGTCGAGAATTGAGTCCAGACTCGACGGGCTTCTCCGAGATCGAAGCCGTTCGCGTGGGCGACGAGCTCCCTCACGAAACAGAACCCGCAGTCCCAGCAACAACAGATACCGACAAGGTAAATGCTGGTTCCATGAAAAGTTTGGAAAAGCCGCCAGAAAATGCACGCCACCGTGCAATTTCAACACGTCGCAACCATCGACGTCCGCGGCCGCCGTAAAAATGGACATTGACCATCAAAAAAACTTTTAGAGTCACGGGTTGAGAGTATCACACCTCCCCTGACACCAACCTATACGTCACGTTTGTTTGTGTACGATAGACACAACAAACTCACCTACCTAGTCGACACTGGCGCTGACCTTTCGGTTATTCCAGCTATGAATTTCAAAATGAATTACACATTAGCTAATCGAAATACAGATCTAGTCTTATCGGCTGCCAATGGTTCAATCATCCACACGTACGGCACAAAATTGCTTAACGTGGATATCGGACTCAAACGAACCTTCACGCACGCTTTCATACTAGCTGCAGTGAACCGTCCGATCATTGGCGCCGATTTTCTAAGCAAATTCGGACTTCTTGGTGATGTTACGAACAAACGGCTGATTGATCCAGCTACAAAGCTGTCAATAAACGCCACAATGGTTCGTGTTAACACACCAACACCGATCCATTTTAACATCGACAACGGCTACGGCACTCTGCTCAAAAAGTACCCACTACTTACAGCAGAGCCGAACTACAAAATGCCAGTCCGACACAACGTGGTTCATCACATCGTCACGGAAGGCCATCTTCCCGTGTCGAGACCACGCAGACTAGATTCGGTGCGTCACAAAGCTGCACAAGCAGAATTTCAACATATGGTGGAATTAGGAATTTGTCGAACATCGACATCTTCCGTCTCTTGTCCACTTCACATGGTCAAGAAGAAAGATCAAGACTGGAGGCCATGTGGGGACTATCGGCGTTTAAACACGGTTACGATACCGGATCGCTACCCGATACCCCACATTCAAAACTTCACCATGCACTTGCATGGCTGCAAAGTTTTCTCCAAACTTGATCTCATCAGAGGTTATCACCACATTCCCGTGGCACCTGAAGACGTTCTCAAAACGGCAATCACCACTCCATTTGGCCTCTTCGAATACACACGAATGCCATTTGGATTACGCAATGCCGCACAAACGTTTCAGCGCTTCATGAACGAAGTCGTTCGAGATCTCGACTTCGTTTTCGTCTACATAGACGACATTCTTGTGGCATCTTAAACTGAGGAGCAACACAAACTCCATCTGGAAACACTTTTCCAACGACTTGTCGAGTTTGATGTACACATCAAGAGCTCAAAATGCGTTTTCGGCGTATCCACTCTTGAATTCCTCAGCCACAAGATTACCGCTAATGGCATCCTTCCGTCACAAGACCGAATCAATTCCATTAAAGAATTCCCAGCTCCAACCTCAATCAAAAGTATTCAGCGATTCATCGGCATGGTCAACTACTACCACCGATTCATACCAAAGCTCGCTGAAATACTCAACCCAATTCACAGCCACCTGGCAGTACTACTACGTAAGCCCAAAACCGCCAAGAACTTCTCTTGGCCTGACGAATGTCAACACGCATTCACGTCACTCAAGGCTGAATTGGCACGCACAACACTCTTGTCTCATCCACTGAGCGACTCAAAGCTCAGCATAACTACTGATGCATCAAACACTGCTGTCGGAGCAGTCATGCAACAGTACAACGACAAGTGTTGGGAGCCCCTGGGATTCTTCTCAAAGAAGCTCTCGGATGCCGAGAAGAAATACTCTGCATTCGATCGGGAATTACTCGCAATATATCTAGCAATCAAACACTTCAGATATTTTGTCGAGGGTCGGGACTTCACAATTTACACCGACCACAAGCCTCTCACTCGAGCAATTCAGTCTAAAACTGAACGCAATCCAAGGCAAGCACGCCACTTGGATTATATTAGTCAATTTACCACGGACATTCAGCATGTTCAAGGTACCGAAAACGTTGTCGCGGATACACTTTCGCGCACAACAGCAAACGAAACGGCCACAGTCGAGACTCACTTCGACTGCAACAAGATCGCACAAGCGCAAAAAGCAGACTTGGAACTTCAGAATATACTTTCTGGTTCCACACGTCACGCCAGTTCATCACTGAAACTGGAGCTTTTCACACTACCTGGCCTAGAAATCTACTGCGAAACATCTACGGGTGCAAATCGCCCGTACATCGTAGAGCAACTACGTCGAACCATCTTCGACACACTACACGGTATCTCACATCCTGGTGTCCGCGCAACTCGTAAATTGATTACTGCTCGATACTTTTGGCCCAGCATAAACAAAGACGTGACCCATTGGGCACAATCCTGTTTATCTTGCCAAAAATCGAAAGTCCAACGATACACAAAATCGCCTCTTGGACAATTCGCAATTCCACCTGGTCGATTCGAGCACATTCATTTGGATGTCGTAGGACCACTTCCTCCATCCAATGGATACTCATACTTACTCACCTGTGTCGATCGTTTCACTCGATGGCCAGAAGCGTACTGCATGAGCGACATGTCTGCAGCAACCATTGCCACCACATTCGTTCAAAACTACGTATCACGATTTGGCGTTCCACTTGACATCACAACTGATCAAGGAACCCAATTCGAGTCGAAGCTCTTCTCGGAGTTAACGAAACTCCTCGGCTCGCATCGGATACGTACAACGGCTTACCATCCGCAAGCCAATGGCATGGTTGAACGCTTCCACCGCCAGCTCAAAGCTGCTCTCAAGGCCCGAGGCAACACAATTCACTGGAGCTCCGAAGTACCAATCGTTCTACTTGGTATTCGAGCAACGGTCAAAGAAGATTTGAAGTGCTCACCAGCTGAAATGGTTTACGGTCAAACCATCAAGCTACCCGGTGAGTTCTTCGTCGAACATCCTCTACCGTCTCCATCTACAACCGACACAGTCATCGACCAACTCCGCACCACCATGCAAAATCTTATCCCCACGGCAACAAGACCAACGAATGAAAGCAACATATTCGTTCCAAAATCGCTCAACAATTGCGATTATGTCTTTGTCCGGGTTGATAAGGTTCGAACTGGATTACAATCTCCATAAGATGGGCCATACAAAGTTATACGCCGCTTACGCAAGCAATTCATTGTCTCAATCAAAGACAAACACCACTCAATCTCAATCGACAGATTGAAACCGGCGTACGGTATTCTCAACACAGCTGATCAAATATCAGCCAGCAAACGATATAACACCGTCCGGTTCACCGTATAACGTCTCAAAACCCATGGTTTCTCATCTGGAGAGGGGGTACTGTAGCAGCTCGAATATTCGACTCACCGATATTCGATTCTGCCACAAACAAAACAATTAGTGAAATTCAAATATAAACCAACTTATTTGAATTAAGCGTTCACTAACCCCATCACATTTCCATCTATCCAACCACCACTATCTAATAACCGAACCATTACTATAAAACATTTATAGTAAAACAAGTCCGCCATCTAACAACATCACCACGAACAACAATGTTCGGTGATGCAATAATAATCCACTGCACTTAACATAAGTGCAATGTCGACCGTCGCCGGCGCATCTGTTCCCTCTTCACAAAACGAAGACGAAGGCGACGTCATACAACAAAAACAAGACAACACAATATTGTCATCCATTGCATTTTATTACCTCTACGAACAAGTACATGTGTAAAACGGTGGTGAAAATAATAAAATTAAAATTAAATAAATAAATAATTAATAAATTTATAAAATAATTAATTAAATAAATAATTAATAAATTTATAAAATAATTAAATAAATAATAAATATTGCTGTGTGTGTACATGTTTTCATTTTTGAGAAGTCCGCACCGTATAGACAAAATAAATAGGAACGATCCTATACTCCTTTAACTCACTCGTAATCTTAAGTAATATGTTTTAAGATAATTTCCTATTTTTTGTTAGGTTAAATACCGAAAATCTATCGATGTAGTTTTTGTTGCAAATTGTTGGTCCTATTTAACAGTAACCAACCATTTCTTCCTTACTAACTATAATTTAGCCAAATTTAACCCTCCCGTTCCTTAATATAACGAATGCTATACTAACAAAAATACAATTTATGCATCATGATACAATTTGTTATCAAACTAAGGTTAAAATTGAGGTCACTTGAAAAACTCTTCAGATTATGCCTTTTTTTTATACATAATGTTGCATATACGTATATACATACTCGTATATATGTGAAGTAGAAAAATGTTAAATTGGTTGGCTAAATAATTTATATATTATTTATATATTTTTATAATATGGATAGAGTATGTGATACAGCAACTCGTACACACAAATAGGAGAAAAATTTCAATTATTTTTATTACATTTACATTTGTTGTGTGTATCTGGGTTTGCATATATGAGCATCCCCTTGGCCTTTGATTAATTATTGTAATCTTTTGTATTTTACTCTACACTATTGCTTCTATAAGTACGTATGTATACACACATATTTACAGAATTAATTAATTAATTTAATTAATTTTCCATTTTGGTTTCCCAAAAAAACAAAAAAAAATTTTTATGAACTTAAAGTTTGGTTTTCAACTGGGTTTGTTGATGTACATATGTATGTATATATACATAACGGATATTCATTTGTGGAAACATGTTTTAATGTAATTAAAATTTGCAAATATGTATCTACAATAATGTGTGTGTTGTTGTTGTTATTATTATTATTATTATTGTTAAAATGGCTTAAAAATGCCGAAAATTTTAAAATACACACACAAAAAACTCTATTTCGGTGAGTTAATTAAATGATTACGACCAAAAATAAAAATTAAATATTTTGTGTGTATATGTGGTAAATGTGGAAATTGATGAAAATGGGGTAATGATATGTTTGTGTATGTGCGTGTGATCATTAAAACAATATTGATTAGCTATTGACCCAAATTTATTAAAATGTTTAATATTTTCCATGGAAATGTAATTTAAAATATTCGGTTAATATTCTGGTTAATCAATAGAATATGAGTTCACCTTAAATTTTATAGATAATTTAAAATAGGTAAATCGCTACCATGTTGAGAAATACTTAGATTACATCGGCTTAGTTCATTCTCAAAGTCAGTTATTATATCAACTCGTATTGGGATTCAAAACGAAGCAATATAGAGGGTTTTCTAATAAGATGTCTCATTTTGAAAAGCCTGCTATTTGGGCAGCTGTCTATTTTAAAGCTGTCATCTTTTGACATTTGACAAGTAAAGACTACGCCATTACTAAAAATGGAACGATGCACGCGAACAACGCATTGAAATTGTTAAAATTAACTACAAAAATGGTGACAATTTTGCAGTTACAGTTCGCATAACTAAAGCACTTTCTGGTCATCGTAAGCACATTCTCGGCCGGCAACGGGGAAACTGGTGGAAAAATTTGTGCTGTTGGGACAAGTTAGTGATGTGAAGAATCGAAATCGTGTGCGTCGCTAAAACAAAATTGAGAGTATTGTTGCTGTAGCCCGTAGTGTTGCAGAAAACCCAGGTTTGTCAATTCCTCGTCGATCTTTCGAATTAGACAATCCACAAACGACATTACACCGTATTTTGCATAAAGACTTAGGTCTTTAGGCTTGACTGAACTTTAACAGTTAACACAAGGACTCAAGCCGGTCGATCAGCATAAACGTCGTATATTCGCTGATTGGGTCCTATTGGGCCGGAATTAAAAGATATTGATGTGGACGACGCTTGTTTTCAAGACGGCGCTACGTGCCACACAAGCAACGAAACAATTGCAATTTTGCAAGAAAAGTTTTCTGACCGTTTCATTCCTCGCAGAGGGGATCACAATTGGCCACCGAGATCTTGTGATTTAACACTTTTAGACTTTTTTGTTTGAGGCCACGTGAAATATAAGGTCTATGCTCATGAAAATTTCTTGAAAAGGATATGGTGCTTCAAGCGTAGCTATTTGGCTGATATCGTTTTCAAATGTTAATGACATATCTTCCTCTTTACAATGAAATAAACATTCTTTGATTTCTCTTATAAAATACTCGTTTTTTTTAAATATTAAAATGAAACCTTTTATTGGAAAACACTTTATATGTAGGTATACTTAATCGTTGTCTTATGTATGTGGCATTGTTACATACTCAGCAAAACCAAATAAATTTGTAATAGGGCACTATGGCTATGGTACAAAAATAAAATAATAACCCGCATGTCAGAGAATTGCATAAACCTGAGTACCTGAGCATCAAGGACAGTTACCGCTTCCTGAAAGCGATCAATCGCTTTAATAAGTCCAGATTAGAGTTTGTTCGAATTTTTTTTAATAATTTTATTTTATTTATCCCTACAATGCATGATTTTTTAATTTTAAACTAAAAAAATTCACATAATGGAAGGAAGTGACGCTTTTTCGCAATAAAAAAACCTGTTTACACTTTTATTAGAAATTTAGGAAAATGGATACATGCGTTTGGAGTTACAAAAAAAAACGTTTTTTAATTTTTTAAGTACAAAGTTATTTCATTAAAATCACAACAAAACGGTAAAGTTTAATTTCTGAACTCAAAGTCAGATAATAGATAAAAATAAAATAAAATAAATTTCTGTCTTTGGCGAAACAAAGATATGCTTTTTATTTGGTACACTGTATAAATGATAATTTAGAACAACTAGGTAATTTGCAACGCTGTCTGTCAGACATCCAATTGCAAAAATGACCCAAATTGTCCACGTCGACATTCTTTGGAGGTAAAAGTCTAGCATTAGGCTTATTTGTGTTCCTTTCTATTTCGGCACTAGTTTCACTTTGCAACAGTCCCTATTCTCGTTTACTTTGCACAAACTCTCAGGAAGCTGAATTCGGAAATACACGAAGCTGATATGATTTGTGACTTTATGTTTTGCATTTCTTTTAGATAACAGCCTGTATAATATTGGGACAATCCTTCCAAATTTTTTTAAATTTGTTTATCTCGAGTAATATTATTCCTATTTCGTGGGACCAGTATCGGTTTAAACTTGTTACCTGATGCACAGAATTTAGAATACATACTCCAATATATTTTTCTAAATCTTGCTCGTTAATTGAAAAATCATCTTGTAAATTACTAACAAACCACGGTTGTATTCAGAAACTGATGAAAGAAGTAGTACGAAATGACTACAAAGTAATATCGCTCAGCAATAATATTTGGAAAATAAATATAACAGAACCTGAAGATTATAAAGCTCTAGCTAACAAACTAAATGCTGATGGTCACCAGTGGTATACCAACGAAGACAAAAATGATCGATCAATTAAAGTAATGGCAAGAGGTCTCCATCCAACTTGCTCAAAAGATGATATTATTGAGGACCTGCAAAACAAAGGCCTGAAAATAATCGATGCTAAATCACCATTACCTTAGGACCCATTCAAGAACTAGATATATTTTTAAACATGCATAATATAGATATATGTCTTATATCAGAAACCCATTTTACCAAAACTTCATTCTGTAAAATAAAAGGATATAATTGCTACTATGCCAGAGGTGGATCAGCTATCCTCATAAAAGAGTATATAAAACATAACGAAGAACCAAAAGTTGAGAACCTTTCCATGCAAGTCACAATAATCAAAATACAATTAAACAATATTAAAACTTGGCCCCTGTGGTCGGGGGGCACTCACATGTCTCGTAAATCAAAATTGCACGAACATGTTTCCCAAGAATACCACCACAGTATCCTTTGCTGGTCGTAGGAGGCGACTAAACGGTTGGATCGCTGGGCTGACGACCCGCATCCGTAAAAAATTAAAATGTTTATAAAGTCAACAAAAAGAAAAATGGATACCGCCAAAAAAACACCGGACCCCCGCTCAAGTACCCGGACACGAGATTTAGGATCGGCACGTGGAACGTGCAATCACTAAAGAAACCAGGAGCGTTAGAGGGTCTAATCACGTGCATGAAGGAGTATCGGCTGGAACTCGTTGCTCTTCAAGAAACTCGCTGGCCTAAAAGTGGAGACCATGTGTCCCAGGGCTATACATTGTTCTACAGTGGAGATGACCTCGGAAATCTTGGAGCTGAATTTCTTCTTGGGCCGCAGGTAAAGAACGCTGTTTTGGATTTCCAAGCAGTCAATAACCGATTGTGTAAGCTTCGCTTGCGCATGAAGTTAGCTAACCTGTCGATAATTTGTGTACATGCGCCCACAGAAGTCAGCCAGCCCCAAGATAAAGACTCATTTTACAATGACTTGGACGATCTGATGGGATCTATACCCGAACACGATGTTAGAATGGTAATTGGGGACTTTAATTCTAGAGCTGGCAGAAATCAGACCGACTTGTGTGAAAACATAGGTCCGTACTCCCGACACGAAACTGCGACCGATAATGGTGAGAGAATGATGTACTTTGCGGTTGCTCATGATCTTAGAGTAGCAAGCACATTCTTCCCTCACAAACACATACATCTTGAGACATGGACACATCCTCGCGGAACTTCCCGCAGCCAAATTGACCATGTGTTAGTTTCTAAAGGACGGGCTCAGGTTGTGCAGGATGTGAGAACTTATCGGTCAGCAACCAAATACGTAGGCAGCGATCATCATTTGGTCGCTGCAAAGCTACGATGGAAGTTTTCATACAAGTCTGGGAACACAGCGAAACGCATGGTACGTTTCGATTGTGAAGGTCTGATAAATGAAGATCAAAAGAAACGATATCAGGATCTTGTCAGCGACAACATTGATGAAGCTAATTACCAGTCTGACTGCGTGAACTCTGTGTGGGAGGTACTGAAAACTTCGGTTATCAGTGCTGCTCAACAGACTTTAGGTATAGTGAAAGTCAGACCCAAGAATGATTGGTTTGATGACGAGTGTCGTCTTGCAGTTGAGCAACAAAATATAGCCCATAATGAAGTGCAACAACGTCTCACAATCACGAGGAAAAACAAGGCTGCTCTTGCAAGAAGGGCAGCTAAGCGGATTTGTAGACGGAAGAAGCGAGAACGGTGGAAGGCCGAGGTTCTGAAAGTACAACAACTCAGCAATGAGCGCAGTTCGCGTAATTTCTTTAAAGGAATTACTGGACTGCACCATACTTTCAGGCCTACGTCAACCGCCATTCGGGACCGGGATGGAAACCTCTGTGTCAACATCGACGCAGTACTTGACGCATGGAGTGGACACTTTACTGACCTGCTTGATGTCCATCATGCGTCACAGACTGTTGTTGAGCCACCTCTAACACAGACTGCGGAGATTTGCACTGAGGAGCCATCCCATGAGGAATTCACTAAAGCCATGCAGAGATTGAAACGAAACCGTGCACCTGGAGTGGACTGCATTAATTCGGAGCTCTTGATATTCGGAGGGGATACTTTGTTGAACTGTCTTTTCGACCTTATTCGATTAGTATGGCGAACCGAAGTTATGCCTGTAACTCTAGCGGAGGGTTTGGTTGGTGACTATCAAGGAGGATTTCGTCCGAATCGATCAGTCACCGATCAGGTCTTTTCGCTGCGGATGATTCTATCTAAATATTATGAGACATCCATCCCCGTACATCAGGTGTTCCTGGATTTCCGGCAGGCCTATGACTCGATCAATCGAGAGAGTTTATGGTCTGCCCTGGAATACCTAGGAATGCCAACAAAACTGGTACGACTATGTAGGATGACAGTGACGCAGTCCCAATGCTGTGTTAAAGTTGAGAACAGGCTATCGACAAGTTTTGTAGTTAACTCGGGTGTTCGGCAGGGAGATGCTCTGTCCCCGATACTCTTTAATCTCATGTTGGAGTACATCTTTCGTAAAACTGAAACACCGCAGCGTAACATCTTATATCGCCAGTCCAATCAGGTGCTTGCATATGCAGATGACATATGCGTGATTGGACTGAATAGCAACGGAGTGAAAAAAATACTTGATCCGCTTGTAGAGTTTTCAGCTTCAGTTGGACTTCAGATCAATGAGTCCAAAACGAAATACCTGATCTCTGGTTTTAGGGACAATGGCACACCAGATTTTAGTAGTGGCCACCACACGTTTGAGGGAGTGAGGAGGTTCAAATATTTGGGTTCTCTTATCACTCACGATAACAGTGTGGGTGAGGATATTAAAGTGCGGCTGGCAGCTGGCAGTCGTTCTTTGTATCCTCTAAGGCCACTGCTAAAATCTAAACACTTATCAAGTGCCGTGAAGCTGAAGCTTTACAAGGCGTTGATCAGGCCTGTTGTTATGTTTGGATGTGAAAGTTGGGCGCTGACGGATGAGTACGAGAGATGGCTCCTAACATTTGAGAGAAGAGTCATGCGTGTGATTTACGGCCCAAAACGCGAAATAGATGGTACCTACCGAGCTCTGTACAATATCGAGATCAGAGATCTGATGAAGATCCCCGATATTGTACATGAAATAAGATCTCAGCGAGTACGCTGGCTCGGGCTGGTCTGCGTGCTGATCCGGAACGAATTGTGCAGCGATCTCTGAAAGGAGAGCCACCATATGGTAGGCGCAGAGGTCGTTGCAGGCGACGATGGCTCCACGGTGTAGAGAACGACTTGGCCTCTTCAGATTGTCTTAGACAGTATGAAGACCATGTTCGGGATCGAAACCGCTGGAGCCGAATTGTTGACTCAGTAAGGGGCCAGTAATGGCCTTTCAAACTGTTTTAAAACTGTTTTAATTAATTAAAACATGCAGTATCTCAGCAATATATTGCCCTCCAAGATACAATCTCAAACAAGTAGATTATATTTATCTTCGGAAAACGCTAGGAAGTGTCTTTTTAGTTGGAGGTGACTATAATGCAAAAAATACATATTGGGGATCTCGGTTAACGACCGCTAAAGGAAAATAACTGTTCGCAGCAGGCAAACAACTAAAATGCGAGTTTCACTCAGGCGGTACACCAACCTATTAGCCTACGGATACCAGTAAGATTCCAGACCTTATAGACTTCTTTATTACAAGAGGGATTTCAGATAATTATATCCATATAGAGAATAGTGAAAGTCTATCATCAGATCATTCACCAGTTATTATGATACATAGCCAAACAATTATTTTGCAAGAGAGCAACCCGAAATTAATGAGCTTCAAAACCAATCCCTTCCAAACACAGTTAACAGAAAGAATTAGTCTGCAGAACCCAATTCAGGGACCAGTCCAAATAGAAGACGAATTAGATAAGCTCATCCATAATATCCAATATGCTGCGTGGGAAACCACTCCAAATAATAGGCAGGAAATGAAGCGCAATGCTAGCTATCCAGAGGAAGTGAGAGAACTTCTTAAAAATAAAAGAAAAGCACGGAAGAATTGGCAAAAATATCGAAATCCTGAAAATAAAAGAGTATTTAACCATTTGTGTAACAAATTAAAATACCTTATAAAAGACATTAAAAATCAATCAGTTAATAAATACCTCAGCACTCTAACTGGGTAAAAAGATACTGATTATTCATTATGGAAAGCAACTAAGAATATTAAAATACCTAAACTTCAGATTCCTCCAATTAAAAATAATGAAAATTGGGCTCGAAATGCTAAACAAAAAGCAGATTTGCTTGCGAATCACCTTGATGAAACATTCCAACCTTACCCAAAACAAACGGAAGAGCAAAATATTACACCAATAAATAAACAGGATGAAGTAAATATTACACCTGTAACATTAAAAGAACTAAAATGGGAAATCAAGAATAATCTGAATGCGTATAAGGCTCCAGGATATGATCTTATAACAGGTCAGATAGTAAAACTGTTACCGGAGAAAACGTTGAGGAAACTAGTGCATATAATTAATGCAGGATTTCGACTAAGATATGTACCAAGACAATGGAAAGTTGCAGAAGTAATTATGATACTTAAACCGAACAAACCTCTGCATGATAAAGCTTCACATCGGCCAATTTCTCTGCTACCAACATTATCAAAACTATTTGAAAAGGTTCTTCTTAAAAGACTAAAACCAATTGTCGAAGAAAGGAATCTTATCCCTTCACAACAGTTTGGATTTAGGGAAAAACATTCTACGATAGAACAAGTACATCGAATTATTGATGTAATCGAGAAATCACTAGAAAGCAAACAAATATGCTCAACTATATTCCTTGATGTAGCGCAAGCATTTGACAAAGTATGGCACCAGGGGTTAGAATTCAAACTTCATCGAGACCGTTCCGGAGCAATTTTTTCAAATTTTACAATCATACATATCAGAGAGGCACTTCCGAGTAAAGTATGAGAATGAATACTCCCAACTAAAAAGAATAACAGCCGGAGTACCACAAGGAAGTGTTCTTGGGCCAATCCTATATCTCCTACATACTAGAGATATACCAATTACAGAAGAAACAATGGCGACTTTTGCCGATGACACGGCAATACTTGCAACAGCAAAGAACATCAATGACTCCACTAGTAAATTACAGAGGGCTACTAACCTGATATGTAATTGGACAAAGAAATGGCGAATTAAATTAAATGAAGCAAAATCAATCCAAGGGAACTTTACAAATCAAAAAGTTAACCATATACCAATAATGATAACTCAATAGTAGTACCCCATGCAAACACTGCCAAATATCTTGGTATGACTTTAGATGCTAAGCTTAGATGGAAGGAAAAAAAGAAGAGAGAAGAACTAAATATAAAATTTATAAAAATTCATTGGCTCCTAGGAAGACAATCTGAACTAGCGATCCATAACAAACTGCTGTTATACAAACAATTTCTGAAGCGCTGTGTGGACATATGGTAGCCAAGTCTGGGGATGTGCCAAGAAGACAAATATCAAAATTATACAAACAGTTCAAAATAAAATCCTACGATGTATTGTTAATGCACCGTGGTACATTCGAAATGACAACCTCCATCGAGATCTCAAGATTGAGCTTGTCGCGGATGAACTTAAACATCATGCAACAAAACACCTACAACGTCTGCACCAGCATCAAAATCTGGACATACGGTGTATGCTGACTACATCTCCAACAAGAAGACTGCAAAGAACCAAACCACTGGACTTATCGCGACCAGGAGGTCAGTACACTTACTGTGGCGAAAAATCTGAGGGAGGAGTTACACGAAACTGAGGATAATCACTTGATTACGCCGACTATCCAAAATACTTTATTATGCAATGTAAATTACTAAATGGGTACAATCTGTACGATCTGCTGTTTTAATTTCAAATCAAAGAAATAATTGAAAATTTGTAGCGGGGTCTTCAGTTCAAGTAGTTCGGATGGTAAAGGTTCTTCGCCCGAACATTTGTACTTTTCTGGAGAAACATCTATATTTTTGTTTTTCCAAATTATGTTGCTGTATTTTTTTTAATTTTCTTAACTTCACTAGGCTTATTGGGCTAACCACATGTAGCTCTTGAACATCCATAAACTGAAGGTCACTTATTGTATCTTAATTATTAACTATTATCACAGGTGAATTTTCAATATCAAACTACTTTTTGTCGACTATTTCATCTCATGGTTCTATAACAAAACGACAATTTTTCGATCTAAATTATAATTTTCATTTCTATCACTACTACTTTCGAGATCATCTTCACTACCACTAACATTTACTACATTTGTGATTTGGGAAGCGTTCAAATATTTGCATCGAATTTCTATTTTTGCCTGCCTAAAGTGTAAAATAGTAATTAGAAGTGAAAACATAAATTTTCATATGTGTGTATTAGATGTATCATATATGATACAACCCAAAAAATATTGAGTATAGTTGTATGATGTATTTTTTGGATTGGTGATACCACCAATGTAAGTTATAAACAACAAATGTTTTGATATACAATTTAGTACACGCAAAAACTTTAATTTGCATTTGTTTGTGTTACTAAATTACTATATAACCGTTAGGCAAAACCTAAAATTCATGTAAAAATTATATTTTTTAGTTTGAATTGGTTGTATTATATACATATGATACAGTATGTATTGTAGGGTTAAATTTAGTTAAGATTAAGGAGCATTGAATAAACATTTCCGACAAACATTTTTTAACCGTTACAAGCTTCTTGTTTCAGCTACCGTGAACAGACGGATTTCTAACAAACTTATTTCGTCAATTATAACCAAATAACCGGATTATCACTTCAAGTGATAACAAAATTTAGTATTGATAAACGTATAATATTTTTTAGTTTTAGTTTTAACAAAGGAATCCCATTTAAGCGTCGCATTTAAATGGCTCAATTTTTACAATTTATATTTTTATCTCTTTTATATAAAGTAAAAAAATAATGTGTTTGTCTCTATTTCATTTCAATTTAAATCTAGAAATCAGAGTAACGATCATTAAGCAACATCAGTTTTTGTGCAAGAGAAAAGCGATGTTTAACATAACAGGGGTATTCATTGAAATTATGTTAGAGGAACAGGAATCGTCTAGTCAAAGGTGTCTTATAACCAGTGCTGCCAGATTATTTTTTCTTGCAAAGCGTTCGTTCTATTTCGGTTTTCTGGCGTTCCCAGTTTAAACGAAACAAAAAAAAATCTATCTATTTCAAGGCTTCTTTGTTTAATTATAAATTCTCATAACCGAATCAAGTAATTTCTAATTAGCAATTTTTTGCAACAAAATAAATTAAACTTCATCCAGTTTTTTAGTTTTATAAAGGTTCCATGATAAAACAAAACGAGCGATTCAGATCGATTGTGCGTACGATCGAAAAAATCGTTCACGATAAAATCAAACAAGATTTGATATATATAGAAATAGAAATTGTTTCTCTGTCCATCGTGAGGCGCATAACTTAAAACCAAAAATTACTGATTTCGGCCGTATGTGAACTTATGGTGAAAAACAATTTATTTTATAAAAATTTCGTTAAAATGAGAAAAATTGTTATTTTGACCAAACTAGAATATTTTTTTTACTAATCATCGTTCAAAAATTAACATACCTGTTAAAATTTGCATCCAGTTTTCATCAAAAGTAATTTTATGACAATGTTTTTGGTTTTGTTTTAATATTATATCTTCTAATTATTTAGACAGTTCTCTTGTGGATATATTCGTGGTTTTTAGTGCGTGTTAACAATCCTTAGGTGCATAATTTTGCTTCTAATATAATTATTAAGTTCGTAATTATGTGTGTTAGATCTGTGATTAGAATTAGAATTATTTATTAAATACAAACTATAAAGTTGTACTGTTATATACAGTATCGCTATAAAATCATTGGAAGTTACAATTTTTTTAAATATTTGCGTCCAGTTAAACTTGTTTACACAATTATTTTGTTTTTCATGGTAACATGATTGAACATGAATATTTTGATTGAAATATGTAATAGAAAAATAAATTCGTTAGTTCAATTGTTACAATTCAACCAGCAAATCAAAATGTGGGAAAAAGGAAAGAATACTCTCTTGTAGTAAAATTGGTGGTTTTGAAATGCATTGCAATTGCAAATGGATTCTCTCAGTCGACAGTTAGTTGTTATTTTGGTATACCAAATTCAACAGTGCACGACTGCACGTGTGGTGTACAAAACAAAAATGTTCGTGGAACCTTAGAGCAACAGCCTGGAAGTGAACGGTCTCAGGAATACAGTATGTTCGTCGCTCAGTTAGTAAAAGAAGTTATGTGAAATATAAAGTCCCAACTGTTAAGCACGAAGATGTGAGTGTTATGGTGTGGGGATGTTTCTCTCGAAACGCTGTTGGACCACTGCATCGAATTAACAATACGATGGATCGGTTTGTTTATAAACAGATATTGCAGACATGCATGCTTCCTCATGCGAATCAAGAAATTGATCTTGACTGGGTGTTTCAACAAGACAATGACTTCAAACCCCGTCCAACCAGTATATCACAAATGTTGCTGAAGAAAAAAATTAAAATTTTGAAAAAGGCCAATTTTGCATCGGTCAAGTCAGAGACCCGATCTGAATACAGCACAAAATTAGACATTCGCAATAATGGAACCAAATCCCTTCAGATGGTTTAGCAAAGCTGGTTGACTCCATGCCGTCGCGATGTGCTGCTGTTATTGCAGCTTAAGGCTATAAAAAAATGTTTTAATTCAAAAAAGTTATAAGGCACAAACGATTCTTCAAGTGAGAGTGTACATAAAAACTATAAATTTGTGAATATTGTGAAATTATTATTATTGAATACAAATTATAAAGTTGTCGTTAGTTTAAAACGCCATAAAAGTAGTCCAAGACGGAGGAAAAATTGATGATGGAAATTAACGAAACTGTAGAATTTATTGTTCTCGCAAGAAATCTAGTCTTTTAAAATATATAATTATATATATATATATATAACTATATCTGGTAATAAAATGGAACAAACAGATAATAGCTCTCCTAATTCAGTAAGAACTTCTCTTGGAGGGTTATTCTCTTAAAAACTATCAGTAGTGTTGATGTTAAGAATGTAATAACAAATTATACTAGACCTCTTAAGGATGAAATTTGCTGATCAGTATTAACATCACAACATTGAGGACTCCCCAATCGACAGATCAGTCAATTGATATTAATAATGGTCCCATTCATTCAGAACAGGTTATAAGAAAAAATAAGAAACAGTATTCGAGTGGCGTTAACTAACATTAAAAATAACTGTGTGAAGGTTCAGGGGTTTAAACTATATTAAGAACCCCAACAAGTCTATACAATACGCTGACTGTAAATATCGTAGAGTGTGAAGTAGGTGATGCATTTTAACGATTTAGAAGCCAATCTTCAAATGAAAAATATATATTTTCAGTCGCGAAACCGTTATCAATAATTTTGATGAAGACCGACGAACAGCGAATGTTAAATAAAAATATGAATAATTAACATCAATAAGATATCAATTTCTATTAGTGAATTGATCACATGTCAACATGATTACGACGGAAATAATCAAATTCCTTATTGATTTTGAAAAACCAATTGAACGAGCCAAACCAAAATTATTTGTACTACCAAAAATTTTAAACGTATTTGACTCAAACATAGTTGGAAATTGGTTCAAAAAACACAACTAATCTGTTATGAACTACTTTGGAGATTGAAGTTTTAATTCAAACCAGAAGAACTCCTAGAAGGCAAAAATGCGATATAGCCGCTTCATATGCACCACGAATTAAATAGGGGCATGAAGAAGAGCCAACTAATGTTGATTTAGAGGATATGCGGGGGTAACCATTTCGGAAAAAATCAAAGTATTGTGGCAGACATGTATCTCGAAAATTTTCAGGGCGAATAAATGTATTTCATTCAATGGAAAAGTTTGACATATTTTGATAATATGACAAGGCAAGGTGGACTGCTTTAAAATATTCCAGTTTAGTTTTGGACGACCTGCGCGAATGGCAAATATTCGTTATTCTTCAATGAATACATATTATATGTACACATTAATTTAAATAATATTTATAATAACGATGCTGAAGAACACATATCTTATGACAATTATAACTGTAGAGCTTTTCTTACTTATGCAGTTTTCAAACAACAAAACTATTCTTTTGGTAACATCGGAAAAACGTAGGGAGTATTTAAAAGTTGTATCGGTATACAGATTATATTTAAAAAAATTAATAATGCAAAAATCTTCATCATCCTTAGCAAATGTGGCGTGATGAAGTGGACGAAAATCGACGTGTGTGTGCTAACTGCAACAGAAAAGTGCATAGATCATGCAACGGAATAAAATTATTTTAGAAAATAAGTGTAAATAACTGTTTTCCAGAAATGGTCATATAGGAAATGTTAAATAATATAGAATCCAGTAAGGCTATGGCTCTATATCTCCACCAAAACCAATACTACCGAACACAAAAGTTTAGAATATAAAGATAGGGATATGAACTCTTTTAGCTACCTGGATCTCTAGGGTGGCTAGATGATGGATAACAGAATGGCATAACAAAAAAATATCACAAGTGGGGTCGCCAATTTCATTAAAAATTATTCCTTGAAATAAACTTTGTGGTATTTCATTCGAAAACCGCTTAAAAGTAGTGTAGACCTGCGTTTAAAGTTCAACTGGGACACCTTATATTTTATATACAATACATATGTATTGATGTGTCATTTTTACTTTATATATTTGATTAATTTGTTGTACTAAATTTGGCATAAAAATACAGATACAACTTTAATGTAATTTGCAGTACTACTTATCCGCAACTTTTGCCGGGAAAAACAAATGAAAATGTAATCTTAGTAAAATTATGTATTATGTAAAATAACTTTGTACTTAAAATGACAATCCCAAATAACGTATTCCTGTATACGAGCGAATCGATTTAGAAATTTAATTTATATTCCAAAAAATTTAAATTTAAATTTGATTTCAAATTTTTGAATAAACATAACATATGTTCTTGCTCTTGAAATAAATAAAACAATTTTCCAGTTCTATTCTAGTAGCTCTATTACATAGAATCTATAAGTTTTGGTGTTTTTATTGGTTTCAAGTTCTCTTTTGCCCAATAATAAAATTTTATTTCACCTATTTTACTGGGGTTTTGTGTTTGTTTTTAAAAATAATTTTCAAATAAATTAACTATTAATACTATTGTTTTTATTCCTGGGTATAATACTATATGCTCTCCACTGCTTATACATATTGTAGAGTATGCATATAGATCGACCAAAAAATAGAGGACCAACCAAAACAGAAATTGTTCAAAACCATTAAAAAAAAAAAATCAAACTGGTGCGAGGTAGTAAGTAGTAAAAATGAACCTAACGAATTTTCCAATTTTATTTTTTTGTATTTTTATTATCGTACGTGACCAACATACAAGTGAATTAAAATAAAGTTTTATGTTGTACAGCGATATTTTATTTTTTGTGTTTTGCGTGTGTGTATGTGTGCCTGGTTATTTGTGTTTTTAATTTCGGAAATATACTGAATTATGCTTTTCCAGTCCCTCCTGCATTATTTTTCAAGGATACAAGCACTGTTATAATTTTATGTTAATTAGGAAACCATGGAAATAAATATTACAATTTAGTGGAAACATGTGGCACAAGCATTTGCCCTATTTAACAGTCTGATTACGGATCCAGACTAACATACATACATATATCAATTGACGTATAACGTTACGCGGTGGTGACGTTTAACACAAAATTATTGTTAGTAAGAAAATCAAATTCAACAACACAATCATTCTTTTGATTGAATTTGATTGAGATTATACAAAATCATAATGGGCAAGACAACAAACAGGAGGATTGCGTATCTTGTAATGTAGTAACCCAATTTAATACTTTTTTTTATGTGCTTTTTGTTGATTACCCTAAAGGCTTAACAAATTTTTTTTTTTCATCTATAATTCCAGTGCAAACTTAATTTAATATAAACAAAGTTAAAGAAAATCTGTTTTGATTGCTTGCCTTGTTGCTTAATGAAAAATGTTCTCTTTGTCGAAACAAAAGAAAAGTTTGCGAAACTAATACGAAACACAAAGAAAAGTCTAACGGCAAACACAACAATAACAACAACAACAACCAAATAAAAAGCAACCAGCAAAATTATTAATTAATCTGACGTATATTCACAGTAAATTTATAATGATTTTAATCTTTACGAAAAATACTGTACTTAATTTACTTAAAACCTTTTCTTCTTATTCTCGTGAATCGGGATATGACCTTTTTTTTTTGGTTATGTACAAACACCACCGTCTCCCACCGTCAAGATTCAAAATTTATATGTACACGACTATATATATGTATGTATAATATTAAGTCATTTTTTTTATTTTCCCTTGTAACCTCAAATTTTAGAGCAACACAAAAAACCAAATTAGTAAACCAATTTACACGAAACCAAAAACACAACAAAACATAATTTATGAAAAATTCATTAAACCATAAACATAACGAAAAAAAAGAAAAATTATTAAACTTAAACTTTTCTTATATTTTGTACAGTTTTTTTATTGAATATCAAACTTTTCGGCGTTGTTGTTTTGTTTTTATTTTAAAGAATCCTTTTACCATTTTTCTTGTTGAGCTTTCTATTACTTTTATTTGAAATGATTGTTTTTTGAAAAAAATACAAAACAAAACGAAAATGAAGGATAATATGCAAAGATCAACAGAATACAAAGTAAAATTTATAATCAAGCAAATTTTTACAACGGAGGAAAATTATTCTGAATTAATTCGAAAAATATTTAAAAGCAATTCTATATCTTTGATTTGTTGTTATTAACAAACATTTTCCGTAATTTCAGTTTTTAATATCTCGTTGCATAAAATAATGTTCAATTTATTATATTTGTTGTTTTGCTTTTAGTAATTATTATTCACAATATAAAGAATAATATCTCGAGTATTTATTTATAAGAGCGGGAACAAAAGAACGACATTCGAAAGAATAGCAAACTTACTAGCCTACTAAGCGCGCATGTTTAATAAAATAATTTCATAGAAACCAAATAAAAACAAAATTTAACATAGATCAGTATCAAGTCAATTGTGAAGCTGCTCTCGTACGAATGAGTCTAAGGTTTTTCGATCCTACCTCATGGCGGTTCCATCTCATTATGTACACATACTTCACAGTCGTACCAATTTTTGTATTTATTGTTTTGCACGTGGCTTTTTATGGAAAGATAAAGTAGTACCATTTTATTTATATCAAAATATTGTCAATGTAAGACACTCATTTACATAAATTATAGATAACAGTATAGTTGATTTATAAATGTTTTATTAATTCAATGATATTATTTATTAAAATAGTTTTACATAAATATTACTGAGGCCGAACACAAATTAATAAGTGAACTACCGTCACAATATGTTTCGCCAATTTGTAACAGGGCACTTGGGGTAATATCTGTTAGATGCTACCCTATGACGGGTAGCTGGTATTACTCCAGCCCCGGCTACATAGAAATTGTCCTACCATTAGCCTGAAGCTCAGGTCGGTAGGGGTAACATTTGTCGTGGGTTGTGATGGGAACTTGTAGTATCTAGATTTTACCGCTTAAGTGTACGGCCAAAACTTACAAAAAGAAATGGTTTTGAGGAGAAAATTCGAACCCAAAATGCCTTAGTGCCTATCCATTACCATGATGGGTAATGGGACAAAAAATAAAATAAAATAAACAGAATTGCAGAAGTGGTAGACACTACTGTTACCTTCTTAATTGTTAGTAAGTGATGGTTGGATCAGTTACGCGTTGTCAGCAGAACGGAAGACGATGCGTTCGCAATACTCTCTTCCGTCTCACTTGAGGACAACTGACAGATCAGTCACCAACTGGGCCTTCTTAGGTTAGTAGGGTGGACATTTCTTGAAACTTACCCATTTTCTATTATTCCTCTCGACAGTAAAGTAAACTTTTACATTGTTTTTCACTTTATTCTCAAAATTTAGTTATAATTCTTTGACTTATTGCCCCTCCTAAATTGGACTACTCAGACTATATCTGTACCGTACTATGGAAAAAACCGGACGGTTGCGACCCGTAGCACGGTCAAAATTCATCTGTGTATGCCTATTTCCACAGGTAAATAACACACTATGAATTTGTTTTGGCCGACCTAATTGTTTAGTGGCCTGAATATGTACATATGTAACACAATAATTTTGTCAACAATAAAGAAGGTGGAGGTATTGGCCACAAAATTATGGACACAATTGTGGAGAACTTTTAAGCTACATTTACGTTTGATCAAGGTGTGGTTCGCTTTAATTTTGCGGTCCAAATGTTCCCGAAGATGTTTGATGGGATTTCGGTCTGGACTTTGAGGCAGTTGTACAATAGCCAATTTCGTACACTTAAGGCTTTGTTTTTCGGGTCGCTGACTTGATAGAAGTAAAACGTATTTTCCACCCCCATTTTACGAGCATACTCCTTTAAATTACCTTTTAGTATATTCAAATATATTTTTTGGTTCAATTTGCCTTTTATAAATACTAAATTCGCCACAGAATTATGGCCCATCGCACCTCAGACCATAACGCTTTCTCCACCATGTTTCACTGTGGCAATTAAATTTTTTACATCAAACGCTTGATTCCGTTTCCGCCATACTTTTTCGTGCCTCCTGTCATTACGAAAAATGGAAAATTTACTTTCATCGATGAACACGACGTTTTTCCAAAAATCAACCTTCATATTTTTTGACGAATTCCAATCGTTTTTTCCGGTTTGTTCCACTCACCATTGGTTTCCGCCTGGCAATACATGATTGAAGTCTCTTTTTTTTAAATAAACGTCTTACAGTTATAGGGTACCATTTGTGCCACTACATTCAAATAACATTTTTGTCAATTCTACCGCTGATAATTTTGGATTTTGGCGAATTTCGAGTACAAATTTAATATCAGAAGAAGTAATTTTTCGCTGTCCTTTTGTACTAGGAACGCTTTCTAACTTATTTTAATACCGTTCCGTAATTTTTTGAATGGTACTTTTTGATAAGTTCTATTCCCGCAATTTCCTGTAGACTCTTTTGCGTTTTTCTCGATGGAATATAACTACTGATCGAATGTTTAGTGATGTATTGTATTTTGACCTCTCTTCATATTGTTTGATGTGAAAAGAAATAAACAGAATAATTTGATTTATGAATGTACTATTGACACTTTTTTGAATGTTGTAGCAGACTAATTGATCGATGTCAATTGTGTAAAATGAAAAAGCCAACTGATTATAAAAACATTCGTACTTCATACAACTGAGTGTTTTTATTGTTCTTTGTAATATTTTCTAAATTTTATCGTAAGTCCCGTTAGTAATAAATTTGATGCTATTTTTAGGTAAAATTGTAAAGGACAATACAGACCAACAAGACCACATCATAAAACATGTTTTATTTATTTTATTGGAAGTAATAAAAGTGACTTTTTTTGTTTCGTCGATTTTAAACAATCGTATACATCTGAATGTTTCAGACTTATATATTTGTGATTTTGAAAAATCTTGAATTATATCGTTTCTTTTTAAATATTCAGATTTTATTATTCTAAAAACTTTCGTTGTTGGGATTGATTGTGTTTTGCCTTTAGTGGCAAGCTCGAGACTAGATTTTTTTTTTAAATTAATGAGTTTAACTTTTGCCGATTCTCACTGTTTGCGACAGTAAAACAGTTAGAGCTACTTTTGCCAATTCAAATTTGTATTGTTGATTATGATTTTTATATTTGCAGCAAACAAAACAAATTATATTTTATTGAAATATGCTTGGCTTATGAACTGCGCTAAAGGAAATAACACATGAATTCTCAACTGTTATGAGCTCAGCGGTTCTTATAAGACAGATCATCCTTAAGTTCAAATCACCAATCGTTATTTTGCAGTATTTTCTTTTGAACAAGATTTTCTATTTTTAATTTTGTTAATAATCCTTGAATTCTTTTTTCGTCCTTGCGATTGTAAATTATTTTTAAACCAATACATATATTTACCAAGGAAATTTTATTTAAATTCATTCCAGCAGTTGGGTCAATGTCCAATTAACAATCATAATTATTTGCTTCTAAATTAATGAACAAACATAATTATTCTAAAAGATTCTGGTGCAACATAAAAGATATTTATTAAAAGCAGAGCTTTTTGGAGAAAAGTGGCCCTTTTATTTCGAAAACTTATATTTGAAATTGCGAATTATTTAGTTAAAGCACAAAGTGTTAATATTCCCGTTGACTCCATTCCCGCAAAAACTTCATTTATAGAAGAAAGCTTTTTGAGAATATAGGTTTCACAGTAGTCTCTTCCACTTGGAAATTTTGATTTTTAAAATTTTAATTAAAGCATAACTTTAATTACAAGCTAGTGGTAATTTTAATTACAAGCTTATTTGATTAAAGAGCAAATAAAAATATGTAGTTTGTTTAGATATATTCCAATCCAACAAGTTAAGTTTTTTGAAAAAATGTTTTACAATATAGAAGTAAACACTTTTTGATATTTCTAATCACTTATCTGGTTCTTTAATTAAAACACAAGTGAAAATATTTTAGTTATCTCCGATTTCATTTAAAAGCTATTTTATGAAAATTAGAGCTTTTTCAAATTAAATTCTTGTAATTCATTCAATTTTTGTAATTGTCTATAATGCCTTTATAATTAAAAAACAAATATTTGCTTCCGATCTGATATAAAACTACTTTTATGACAAACGGAGCATTGCGAAAATATTTTGTTGTTTGTCTTTCCATTAGGAAATTAAAATTTTGATATTTGTGATCATCGGCTTCTTTAATTAAAACTCAATTGTTAATATTTGATTTGATTTCGATCTGACTTTAAAGTACTTTTATGAAAAGATGAGAAAAATAGTTTCACAATTATCCTTTGAACTGGATATTAAAGTTTTAATATTTGTAATCATTAGCTTCTTTAATTAAAAAACAAATCTTTATTTTTATACGATCCGCAGTTCTTTTTTATGATGCAAAAATCATGATTTTTACCATGATTTTTTTTTAAAAATTTAAAATCAAAAATGTATTACGAAAAGTTTATTAATTGATGAAAGCTCTGCTATATGAACATTTCTAACAATGCACCATCTAAATAGTGATAACGAAAATTTTATAAATCAGCTCAAGAAATAGTTTTATGGTACGAAGAGGTGAATATATATTATGTACAATTGCATATTTATTTCAAATTCAAATCACAGTTCTTACAAATATGATAATTAATAAAACTAAAACTAAACTGATATAAAAATTATATAATTCAGTCAGTTACTTAACTTTAAATACATAGTGATACTACACATTAGTGTTTATACAATATTTTTCATTGATTTCATCAAATATAGAGTAATTCCGATTTTTGCAAAAGGTAATTATAAATACTACATACATACCCGTACTTACATAGCTAATAAATTCCATTAATTTTGTCTATTTTCAAATGATTCCTTTCTACATTCGCATTGTGTCTAAAAATGCAAAGCACTTCATTTACAAAAAATAATAATTTTTGGTGCAAAAAGTTATATTCGTTCCGTAAAAAGTCTTATTCTAATTGCAAAATATTAAATTTGTAATTACTTTCTAACAATTTATAAACATAATGGCAATCTAATAAATACATCAAAAATAATTCGAACTCGAAATATGTAGTTTCACGTATTTTTGAAAAATGTGCGTTAATCATGGGAAGATAAGTACATAGTAATGTTTTATCCATAAACAATTTCAGTGAAATTAGAACTATATAGAATTTATACAATTTGTGAATGAACCAGGACCTATGTTTTGAAATTGAAATTATTTAGCACTCTATACTGCCAATCTTGCACTATCTTGACATCAATGTGGCACCCATCAAAAATGATAGCTGTGAACACTGATAATGGGTGAAGTGAATAAAAAATCCATTTTTTTTCAAGTAAATACTACCGAGCTAGTGAATAATCCTTACTAGTAAATTTTAAAGCAATTATACTTACTAATTTAACGAAAAATGTTGGTCCAGGACTACAGGAGGCAGTTGGTGAATAAGAAGGAGTGCATAGAACGTCAGTATGAAAAGTATTCTCACGAGTTTTGGAAAATTGGTCGCCAAATCAAATGAATGTATAAAATTTATGTAAATTTATTTTAGAAATTATGGATTTGTCAAAGATATCTTTAGACACAATTCAAAATCCCTAACATTATTGGTGCGTTAGATTGTACTTATGTGCAAATTTTAAAGCTGGACTCATTTGGAGATGAGTAGATAAACAGAAAAGGTTTTGCTAGTATCAATGGACAGGTAACACGTGATGAAACCGAAAAATTTACTAGTATTTGTGTTCGTTGGCCTGGCTCCGTTTAAGACAGTCGTATATGGATTTTGTCCTATTTGTTTGGGATGATTATGAGGTGATAGTCCTATTGAAATACTTTGTATATAATTTTTTTACCACATAACAAAATTAATAAAAATATAGGTTTAGGTACCAACTTTCCGTTTCGGTTAAAGTAGAGTTTGAATTAAAATCTAACAGCTGTAGTAACTATCGTTCCCATTTTTTTAAAAATTATCTTCTTGTTTCACAAAATCCGCATTCGAGATTGACCAAATATTTTAATATTTGAACTAAACAAATTAAAAGTATAAATAATCTTCGTTGCGAGATCATCGCCAAATGTTTCTAATCGTTATTATAGATGTGTGACAAAACTAAATAATTATAATTAAATAAACAAAATGGCAATGCTCGAATTTTAATATTGTTAATTGCAAAACCTTAAGCACCGCATTCTGTTAATTTTTTATCCTAGATTTTTTTATGATAAACTCGATATGCTTAATTCTATATACCGTAAATCCCTCATCCATAGTTGCACGTTTCATTTTATATTCCAAACACATATCCTAAATTGGATATTTTATTCTATATTCTAATTTACATAATAATATGCATTGTATATTGTACATTTTTTATCCATATAATTGGGTAATACATGTTGTCGTAAAGTGTTCTAGAGATACTGTGGTACAGTATATATGTTCTTGGTTTTGTAGAATAAATAAAGTTTATCATGTGAGAGTGGGATTTGAACGATCTCAAATTTTTATAGGTGTTATGAATCAGTTAATTTGTTGTCAAAACCATTGGAATAACGAATTAAATATTTCAGTCCATTATTACTTTTAATATGTATGTACATGTTAAATAGATTATATAAAATTGTCTTCTTTCTATTAAAAAGAAAGTCTCAAGAACAGAAATAAATGAAATTCTTTTTGTCATCTTGTATAACTTTTGTCACCTTCAAGTAGAAAACTTTTTCTAAGATGCGTAAAAGGTTGTCAACGTTATTACAAAAAAAAGGAAGAAACATGGAAAATCCAACAGTACATAATATACTATGTACAATTATGTATATTAAGTTCATTACATTCATATATGTACCTACAATTTTTTCAAGACATTCCGTGACATTTCATTCACACATATTTACCAGCGAACATAAATGAAATGAATTTATGTACGTACATATATGAATCTGTTTAAATTAAGTGACAGTAATTAAAAACATCATACATTGTGCTAAAAACATCATGAAAATAATAATGAGATTACTATAATAACACCAATCCATATAGTACATTATAATACAGTTCAACGACGTAGAAGAATTAAATACTAATTAAAATAATAAGAAAATGTTAACTTAGAAAATTAACTAAAAATCATTTCTCTAAGTACCTCACTCAACTCTATTATTATAAAGCAATTAATGTAATGAAAATTCTAAAACTTTTAAGTTATATATACACATCATACACCAAAATGAAATTGGAAAATTTCAATTTATATAATATGTAAATAGAAAATGTTACATTTAATCGTATGTGCATACATAAAATTCATTAGAAAACGAGTATTAATAATTATTCTGTTCTCCTACCCTGTATATAAATTACATGCAACTCCATTATTAGCGTACTAAACACATTACAATGTTGTAAAAATGTAAACAATCGCTTTCCAAGTTAAAACCATGAAAAAATGTTGTTTTTTTTATTAGTTAAAACGACAAAATAAAATTGTCAACCAGATCCTCTCTAATTTATCTTCCATTAAATACAATTTTACACGGATATTACCTTGTTTTTCCACCAAAAAAAAAAAAAAGCAAAAAAGCAACGCCAAAAACAAAAAATTACCAGCAAAAAACAGGCTTCAACTTCCTTTCTACCTTGGTATCTCACAACAGCGAACGTCTTGTTTGCCAAGTATTGTTGTTAAATTTAAATATTATAATTTTCCTTTAATCCAATGGAAAATTTTGTTATTTTTTTTTTATTCTAATAAATTCGGAATATTTTTTTGTTTTATTTATTTTCCCTTAGATTTTCCTTTCTAGATTCTCAATTCTGACAAAATGTAAACGTGAACGGGAAAGAACGGAAAAGTTGTTTTTTTCTGTTTTTGTGTTCTCTGTGACAAATCTGTTACAAATCACAGTATAAATGTAACAACGAAAAAAACAAAAAATGAAAATTAGAAAAACAATCTGAAAACTTTTGTTATATTCAAATACAAAAAAAAAAAAATAACGCAACAACAAAAAATTATTGTCGAACCAATAATTCTTGTGGATACAGAATAAATTTACCTTTCAAACTGTTTTCATTCCGATATCCGGCTGAATAATTTTTTTGTTTTGGCGTTTAAAAAAATAAAAAATTGGTCCAACTCTACACTGCATCATTCATATATGTACATACATATACGCGAATTGTATGCCTCTATTGCGTACGACTATATATTATATTTACAACGGAAGATGAAGTGTATATATATGTACATATATACATATTATAAATTTTCGCGCTTGAGTGACACAAATCAAATTAATTCAACAAGATAAATTGGAATTTAGAAAAGATGAAAACTGAGTTATGTACGATATATGTGAACATGTTTTACGTCACACATGTGTATATACATATGTATGTATTTTGAAATAGAGCGCATAATCTGATTTTAAATTTGATATTAAGCTTGTGTACGTACATATATGATTGTACATACGCACTATATGGAAAGGGGCGTCAGTTTAAATGGCAAAATATTCTGTCACTAAGTCAACATTTAAAAGTTGTTCAAATTGAGAGAATACCTCCCTTCAAACAAGACGCTACTGTTACGTATAATAAGCGAAGGAGTTTCTTCATACAACTCTTCGTAAAAGTAACCTTTTTGTGTTAGTAAGAACCATTAATGTTGTCCCAGGATAATTAAACTTTTTGGCGAAGAGTTTTGAATGGATTAGTAACTCGTAAATGGTTGTTCATTAGTGTGATTGTTTTAAAAGTACCACTTGCAAATAACATTTACGAAATGTAAACATGTGCTGAAACAAAGGGTATACATAATTATTTTTATGAATATTAATTTAAAACAAAGTAATTAGTTTAATGAATATTAATTTCTGACAAACTTTTCTAAACTATAATCAGATATAACCTCTTATCAAAGAGATCCTCGAGTGGATCCTAGAATATTCTAGGTAATAGATTAGGTTCTGGCTAGTTTGGGTTAATTTCTGTTCTCGACAAGTAGCTGAACCTCTCTTTCATGCTCCTGCAAAGTTCCTAGCTATATCAATTGTTACAATTCAATTTAGATAATTTTTCTTTTTCTAAGTTGAAGATCACAAAACTGTGTTTCTTTAAAACTATTCAAATTTATTGGAATTTGCCCTTCAACTGTTGAGTTATTGATTTATATTTATTAAACAATTATTATAACAACTTTTAACAATAATTTGTCGATTTCTTTCTTTTTTTTCCCACAACCTGCTGCAAGGTAAATGCACCTTTCTTTACAATATTTTTTAGCTTTTGTAAATAGTTGTTGAATTTGAAACCGCTTTAATTGTATAAATAGGCATACATTTCGACATCGTTTGCCGAATGAACTATATATGTTGTATGAGACATTTTTAACACCATAGTGTAGAAAAATGTGTCTTTTACAAATTCATTAAGTATCTCAGCGGCACACGCGTTGTTATAAATACGGCTGTCTGGATGGCATATAATTCTTATTCCGTATACTAAAAGAAGAAAGTGTTGGTACTATTTCTTTTCTTCTCTAAAATGCCTTTAAATGTATACAATCAAAACGTTCTGTACTCTGTGGATTTCTAATGCTAAATTTCTTTGTTAGCAAATTCAGTGGTCTAATTCTGTAAAAACAAGATAATGTGAAAAAACGAAACATTGAAAAAGTTTACACAAAAAAAATTTAGACAATTTCTATCTTATTTAGGTTAAATGGTATTCTATAAAACAAAGTAGTCAGCGTGTAAGTTTTTTCTTGCTGAATAATTTTATCGTGTCTAACCCCCCATCTCCACCTGCTATATACCATAATATTTTCATTGCTATATCTATTAACAAAAATATCAAAGATGGAGTTGGCTGTGGTAAACCTGCGATAAATTTGACACAAAAAATCATTTGTTGTTTGTTTTATAAAGCATCACAGTATTATTTCAACATGCCTTATAAAAAGTTAAAATTTTTGTTGGGTTTGAAAGTTTTAAAAGAGTTAAAAATGCTAGAGGATAGCAAAAATAGAAGCAATTTACATAAAAAAATAAACCGCAGAAAACCATTGTGTTGGGTTAATCCATTTTTAATAAAAAGATGCGAGCATGATGTAGAAATGCACTTGCTGCATGATTTAGACTGGGGGTCTGGAAATAATTTTCATAATTTCACCAGGATGCATATTGAACAATTTCAGGAAATATTATCTCTAGTAAGTAAATTTTTTACATGTTATTATGTAAACATACATGTTATTATGTAAACATAATGTGTGTACTATGTAAGTTCAATGTAAATATAAGAATAATTATTTTAAAATGTTATATTAAATATTGGATTATTCATAAAGGTGGAGCCGTCAATTAAAAAGCAAAACACTATTTTGCGAGAAGCTATATCTGCAAGAGTGAGGCTTGCAATAACTTTAAGATTTATTGCATCAGGGGACTCGTATCGTTCACTGGAGTACATGTCAAGAGTGTCGTATAAAACTATTTCAAAGTTTATTCCCGAAGTACTTCGCGCAATATGGAATGCAGTGCCTCCAAAAGTAAGTTAAAATGATAAATCTAATCAATTTTATCAAATAATAATGTATTATAATAAATTTCTCTTAGGTTCCTCAAAAAATTACTGAATGGTGTAAAATTGCCGAAGATTATAACAAAATTTGGCAATTTCCACACACGCTGGGCGCTGTTGATGGAAAACATATACGTATTACAGCTCCTGCCAAGATTGGTTCAAATTTCTATTGTTATAAAGGATATTTTAGTGTAATTTTGCTCGCAATTGTTGATGCACATGGAAAATTCTTATATGTAGATGTGGGATCCAATGGCAGGATTAATGACAGTACCATCTACAAAGAGAGTCCATTTTATGATAGTTTAGTAAACGGATCTCTAGAAATTCCTGCACCTGCAAAATTACCTGGGCAGGACATAGAAACCTCATTTTTTTCATTGGAGATGACGCATTTCTCGAAATATGCTAAAACCGTTCAATAGAAATATTAAATTAAGTGTCCAGAACAAGATTTTTAACTATCGAATTAGCCGAGCAAGGGTGATTGTAGAATGCGCATTTGGAAGACTAGTGGCACGATTTAGAATATTCCAGAGACCAATAGAGACTGCGTTAGATACCACCGACTTAATTGTTAAAGCTGCATGTGCCTTACACCATTTTTTGACAAAAGAAATTTGTCATGTCATCCAAGAAGACGAAATATGTATACCAGAGATTAGTCTGGATTCAGTCGAAAGCCAATACCTTGGATGTAACAAAATGGCAAGTGTTGCACGTGAAAATGTTGTCAAATATTTGGTTACTGATGGCAATATTGAAACGCAATGGAAAAAAATATAATATCTATGTACATATACATATATTTTTTTAGAAAATAAAATTAAAACAAATAAAATAAGTAACAGTTTTATTTTAAAATATCACATTTATTTAATGGTAAAAAAACTAGAAACAAAGCTAACAGGTAATTCAATATCAGTCGTAAACTTAAATTCATTTATTTTATAACTATAAAGTAATTAAATTAAAAACGAGTATCACAAATTCAGGAACTTAAAGTTTTTATAATTAATAATAGTAAAAATTAATTTAAAATGTCGAATTTTCACCAATATTCCCCTTTTGTATAGCGACATTTAATACTGATGGTCCTATTGATGGTTTATTCACTTTTCTGATTTTTATTATTTTCAATGGCGTTGAATGGTCATTTACATAAAACTAATTAACACGAATCTCAGAGTTTTCTACATATGATCGCTAGTATTTCTGAATAGTGGACCCCAAGACTTTTACAAATCGGTATCTAGTATTGATATAAAAAGGGTTGGGCTAATCTGGCAAAATTCAAAAAATTGACATAAACCACGAACAAAATAATCGTTCACGTAAGACCAATTAACACGAATCTCGGAGTTTTCTACATATTGTCGCTAGTATTTCTGAATAGTGGACCCCATGACCTTTACAAATCGGTATCTAGTAATGATATGAAAAGGGTTGGGCTAATATGGCAAATTTCAAAATTTGACATAAACCACGAACAAAATAATCGTTCACGTAAGACCAATTAACACGAATCTCGGAGTTTTCTACATATGGTCGCTAGTATTTCTGAATAATGGACCCCAAGATCTTTACAAATCGGTATCTAGTATTGATATAAAATGGGTTGGGTTCCTCTGACAAAATTCAAAATAATCGACATTAACCACGAACAAAATAATCGTTTACGTAAGACCAATTAACACGAATCTCGGAATTTTCTAGATATGGTCGCTAGTATTTCTGAATAGTGGACCCCATGACCTTTACAAATCGGTATCTATTATTGATATAAAAAGGGCTGGGTTCCTCTGACAAAATTCAAAATAATCGACGTAAACCACGAACAAAATAATCGTTCACGTAAGACCAATTAACACGAATCTCAGAGTTTTCGACATATGGTCGCTAGTATTTCAGAATAGTGGACCTCAAGACCTTTACAAATCGGTATCAAGTATTGATATAAAAAGGGTTGGGCTCCTTTGGCAAAATTCAAAAAATTGATATAAACCACGAACAAAATAATCGTTCACGTAAGACCAATTAACACGAATATCGGGGTTTTCTACATATTGTCGCTAGTATTTCTGAATAGTGGACCCCAAGACCTTTACAAATCGGTATCTAGTATTGATATAACAAATTCGGAAACTTTTATTTATGTATTTCCGTTTTGTTATAAATACTATGAACCAAAATTGTCTAATCCTAAGTACCTGATAGCCTATATTTTAGAAAATCTGAGTGGTTTTCCATTAATATTCTATATTTAATATTCTCCCGACTATAGCGCCGATCACAGAGACTGCCCCCAAGATTAGCGAGTGAAACGTGTTTGCTGTACTTATTGGAAATTTAGTTTAATTTACCCCATGCCTATTTCAGGTTGAACTAAAAGTTTATGAATCTTTGTGATCGGCGCTATATTACCTTATTTTGCTTTGTTCAATACTTTTTTATCTTTGTTTTCGTGTTACTATGAATTTGTACATAGTAGAGAAACACACGATTCCTTTAAAAGGCTTTTTTCAGGATGGTTTTTCGGGCTAACTTCACAACGGTATTCAGCTAAATCTTGTGGTCATATCGACATTATCAAATTCCAGAATCATTTTATTGTCCAAAATATAGGTTGACCATCCTGCACAGAACTCAAGATCACTATCCAATTCAATCGGTAACGACTATATACAATCAGTAACTACTGTATACAAAAATATAGTACGACAAATAATTATACTTGTAAAAATAAATTTATTTAAATAAATCACAATAAATTCGAAAACTATATTTTTTAAACGCAATTTTTATTCTTAAACCCCTCTCAGTCATACACTGCTGGGGTGGGATGTTGTAACTTCTAACATCACTATTTTTAATATTCGAAAGACATTTGTATCTCTTTATTCAAGAACGAAATAATATGCTTTTAACAATTGGAATGTACTTCTGGTGAGAAATAGCGAAAGTAGTTCCAATGGACACATATCTGACGTTTGAATGTTTTCGCATGCATTTATAGTTAGTGTTCCTTTCTTTTAAATATTATTTATATAATCATAAAATAAAATCTAAATTAAACTTATTTAATAAAATAAATATGACAATATTTCGTGTGGTGTAAAGAAATTAATAATAAGTTTTTAAGGAAGTGTTCTGTTAATACACCAAGAAAATCGAATGGTTGAGAAAAAATAAAAATAGGGAAGTTGGATCATTGCGGAGTATCTCAATGCAGTGGGTTCCCGGTCCTCCGGAGGATCCCAAAGTTGTATTGAGCAATATTGGTTTAATGAACCCGTCAGTGTCGACAATTGGATGGAAGGTTGTCCGATACAAGCGCGAGGCTAAGTGTCAAGCTATTGTATTTCGGGTTGACCTAAAATCTTTTGAGACCATTACTGATTCCAGATACTCTTTGCAGTACGTACTGGACAGGATTATCTTTAAGATTATCTCTGGCCCGTAGATTATTCGCTTCTTCTTTGCTGATTTCTTTTATGATGATTCACATATGAGTCACATTAAATTGCACAGCTGCAAGTCAGTTTCTTTTAATAAGGAGATTGCGTGCAGTATCGCAAACAAGTTTTTATGGGATTCAGGATCTTAACCTTCTTGATGGTGTAAGTTCTAAATTGAAGTCTGTTACTTTTTATTTTAAACTGAACTACAACAAGCACTGTATTTTGCTATGTATAAAACAAGTTCTGGAATTCACGCTCACCTTGTTAGAATCCTCCAGTAACCGACCGCGAGTCAGTGATCTACGATATGAACAATGTCGTTGGGTCCACCTCGTGTCTTGCTTCGGGTCTAGCTTGTGTGATTCCGATGTTGAACAGCAAACTGGCTTCCAGTTATGACCTTCGTCTAGGTTGTATCAGGAATGTGAGTTTGGTTCCCTCGATTGTTTCTTTAGCTTGTAATCATTATTATGACTTCTATGCTTGTGCTGAAATAGATCAACTTACACCATAACAAAGCTGCATCGTTTGAGCTGAAGTTGCTGCTCGCTAATTCGCAGGGAGACATTTGCTTAATTCAGGAACCTTTTCTGCTTGACGGTATGGTTTCTGGTTTGAATCCTGTAGGTAGCAGAATCCTCTACAGAGGGTCCAATGATAAGGTAAGAGCCTGCGTGTTTATTTCTAACAATCTTAGTGCTACACTAATTCATGAATATTGTTCAGCGGACGTTGCAGCTGTGCTCGTCTCTCTCAAAGCGTCAAACTCAGTCTAATCACTGGTGTTAGCATCAGTGTATCAGCCTTACGATTCGGTGTCACCTCCTCCCTCGGAGGAGTTCAGCAACCTTGTTTCGTGGAGCAGCACAAATCATTTACCTTTAGTGGTAGGATGCGATGCTAATGCCCATCACAAGTTATGGGGTAGCACGAATATTAATGATAGGGGTTTATCTCTACTTAATTACCTGAGCACATCTGAGCTTGAAATCCTTAACAAAGGCTGTGAGCCTACCTTTATTAATTCAGTAAGGAGGGAAGTGATTGACATTAGTTTGTGCTCCATGTCGATTATTGATTTGGTCTGTAATTAGAGGGTAACCAATGACATCCTCACCTCCGCGATCATAGGTGCATCTCGTTTAATTTAAATCTTAGAAGACCTACTCTTAAACCTTATCGTAATAAGAAGGTTACCAACTGGGAGTTATTCTCTCTTGAGTTGGATCATCGGCTGGTTTCGTTGGATGAGATATGTTCGACTGAGGATATTGAATTGCTAGCCTCATCTTTGACTCTTATTACCAAGCAAAATACGCAGAATAAGCCTTTTTGGTGTTCTGATCTCAAAAAACTGAGGAAAACTGCTAGGAGACTCTGAAACAAAGCCAAAAGATCTAACCTTCAGGTTGAATGGGATAACTTTCTGGCAGCTCAAAAAAAAATAAGAAAATGCTGAGATCCGCTCGTAGCACTTCTTGGATTAGCTTCTGCGAAGAAATTAATAGTATCTCTGGGATTGCCAGACTTAATAGGTCCTTGGTTAGAAATGATTCCTGCCGACTCGATGTGCTGCGACTTCCTGATGGCAGATTAACCTTTTCCAGGAAGGAAATTGTCGAACTACTAGTTTCATTTCAGTTCCCTGGGTGCAATGTTATCAATCATGAATATGTTGCTGACGCCCAGCCTAATGGTATTGATTATTCACCTAACTGGGACTTAGCCTGTAGGCTAGTCACTCTTAACACCTTGCGCTGGAGCGTTTTCTCCTTCTTACCTTCTAAATCAAGCGGTCCATATGGAGTTTTTCCTGCTGAATTACAGCATGGGTTTCCCCTAATTCAGGAACATTTACTTTGACTCTACCAAGCGTGCTTTGCGTTTGGATATGTTCCACAGTCGTGGAGCAGGAGTAGAGTTCTGTTCATCCCGAAAGCTGGAAAGACGGATTATACCGATCCCAAGGCATTTCGCCCTATTAGTCTTTCTTCAACTTTTCTCAAAACTCTGGAAAGAATTATTGACAGATATATCATCACTTATCTGTCGTCCCACTCAGTAGCTCTCAACATGCTTACAGAGTTGGGAGATCATGTGAAACTGCGCTGCATGAACTTGTTACGAGGAATGAAAGATCGCTTAGTATTAAGGAATATCTTGTGGGTACTTTCCTCGATATTGCGGGTGCCTTTGATAGTATTTCTTTTGCTTCAATCACTGAAGCCTGCTCAAACTTTGGAATTGACCAAACCATTGTCACTTGGATTGGATCTTTGCTGCGGTCGCGCATTGCTGTGACCGAGCTGGACTCCCTTTCCATTTCGGTCTAAGTTACTAAAGGTTGCCCCCAGGGAGGTGTTCTGCCACCTCTCCTGTGGCTCTTAGTTATCGACATTACTTGTAAAACTACAGCAATCCGGCTTCACTGCTCAGAGTTATGCTGTGACTTAGTCGTTCTGCTTCAGGGTAAATCCCTTAATGTACTATTCGACTTAAAGCAACGCGCTCTCCAAGTTGTAGAAATGTGGTGTCTAGAGAAGGGGCTGTACGTTAATGCATCGAAAACTAGTCTGATATTCTTCACCAGACGTAGGAATACTGTAGAGCTGTCTGCTCCTTCTCTTTTAGGAGAAACGATCGCTAGATCCGACACAGTAATGCATCTGGGTGTCATTCTGGATAGTAAACTTTCCTGGAAATCTCATATTGAAATAAAACTGCAAAAGGTCACTTCCATTTTCTGGCGGTGTAGAAGAGCATTTGGGAAGCCCTTTAGTCTGACCCCCAAAATGCTGGTGTTTATTTAGAAATCTCTAGCTTTACCTATGTTATCTTACGCGTCTGTTGTTTGGTGTCCTGTGGTTCAGTCAGTTTCTGTAATTGCGAAGCTTAATAGCATACAAGGTATGGCTTGTCGAGCTATTACGAGTGCTATGTCCTCTTCTTCTACACTTGATTTGTAGGCAATTTTATTTCTGCCCCCACTGCAGTCAGTTGTCCTAGGCACAACATGCTCCGCTGCCTTTCGCCTACGGTGTATTAGTGCGGCCTGATCACAGGTCATAGACTAATCTACAATTTATTCAGCTCATATATACCAGAAATTAATATGGTTAATGACAAATTATTGCCAGAATTCTGCTTTGATATCTCTTTCTCGGTGGTTTATCCAACGAGGAACTCGTGGTTGTCTTAAGAATTCAAGGACTGGGTGGCTCAGTCGCTCGTGTTTTTGGCTGACGGGTCTCACTCTAATTTTGTTGCAGGTTTCGGAAGCTATGGTCCTGAACATGACCTACAATCATGTAGGAGTCTAGGCCGGAACTGCACTGTATTCCAAGCGGAGCTGATTGCACTCACACGTTGTGCGATTGACGCTTCTAACCTCGCTGTTTCCGGAAAAGACATTATTCTATGCAGTGATAGTAAACCTGTGCTCAATTCATTACGAAATCCTATGATCACTTCCAAGCTGGTCAAGGACTGTAAACATTTTATTAATGTCCTTTGCTCTAATAATCGTGTCAGAGTTATGTGGGTTCCGGCTCATTGTGGCATCGAAGGTAATCAATGAATTGATATTTTAGCTAAAACAGGCTCAAGGATGAAATTCATTGGAGCTGAACCGGCAGTGCCCCTGACCTTTAATTGTGGAAACGAAGCTATTAAGAACTACATGTTTTTGCAGGCTCAGCGTAATTGGCTAGCTTCTACTACATGCCGAATCTGAGGCTCACAAAGTTTGCTCTATCTTTGAAGAAAGACCAACTGAGAGTTCTGCGGTCGCCATTCTGAACGGCCATGGTCGTTTTAAACTCTATTTAAACAGAATGGGACTTGTCCTAGATTCCTTGTGTGCCAACTGTTTTGAAGATGACGATGACAGCATTCACTTTGTCTATGGCTGTCCCGCTTTCGAGGTAGTTAGGTCCCGATTTCTTAATTATAGATCTTTATATGTAGGTCAATTGTCATCCCTACCCTATTTTAAGCTGTTACAGTTTGCCAAAGCAGCCGAGCGCATTTGCGAATTATGATAGAATCCTCGGTTTGCACCATGGGCCCAGAGTGGCATTGAGTGCGGAACCTGCTTTGGTTCCAGCCAACTTTAATAATAATAATCTCAATGCAGTTCTAACACTAGCACGGTATCGATGCACAGACTTCCTAAAGCTGTTTGGACGTCACGCGCCGAATTGCTAAACTGGGAAGTAGCTCTTAAAATGGGAAAAGAATTCCCTAAACAATTTTTGATTTGTAGTCGTCATTTTAATGTCTAATATTTATTGACACCATACGATACATACAAAAAGGAATTTTGAGTGAATTTTATAATTTTAATTGCAATGGCATCACATGTTTAAAATAATCATTTATTAAAATTTCAATGAAGTTGTTAATAAAACTTTCATCTCGATATATTTTTATTATTTCAAAACTACAATCATATGTAGTTTTTTAACTGTAAAAATTATCGTCATTCAGTTTCAGGTACTTTAAATTTTTAAGACTTGCACTAATTTGTTTTCCTTCAATATGACATTTGATCTCAATGCATGTTTCCATTCCATGCTATTATATGCAATTCTGTCTGGACTTACAGCAATAAAATGGGTGAAATCATTAGCCCAGATTCAAAAAATAAACAGTGCATGCTGTTGCTTTCGTAAATGGCAGTTAATTTTTAATTAATTGCCTATTTGTTTGGAATATAGTGGCTTCACAAATGCGTACAGATTCCTCTACGGTTTTCATAATTTTCCGAAAATCTTTGTCCAGCTCTCGGTGTATTCATTTTTCTAACGATAAGTGGCAAACTTACGGTCATTTAACATCAAATGTTTAGGTTATGATATATTCATTAATGCATCAGTGAAGTTTGATAAGAAAAAACTATAAAAGGCAATCATTGTTAAATATAGTTTGTTTTCTAGAATTTAGCTTGTCCGGAAAATTATTCGCATGAGTGTAGCTACTTTTCACTTGAAAAATTTTCTTGGGTCAATACAGTAAAAAAATTTAATGCGGCTAGTATTTGTCAAGTAAATGAAACGTGGTAGTCCTAATTTTTTGTCGATTTGTGTATGATTAGATAACTTATAATTTCTGACGTGATGATCGTGCCATTTTTGGATGATTGCTTTTCTGCAACGCTTGATTGCTTTGGAGATCAACTGGCATGCTGCAAAATCTGTTCGTTTAGACTTTAGACCCTAAATCTGTAGATATGTACAGATTTATAAAAATATATGTATTTTAACAATAATTGCAATTGATTTTATATTCAAGTACCAATTTATTATATTATCGTTTTACCACCTATAGAGGGTGTAAACATATTGAACTTTTAACACTAACATATTGATTGTTTTTAAACAATTTATAATACGTGCAAAAATCATGCTAAAACTAGTTGAACTACATATATATTTACCTTATTATATTATGCACAATAATAAGTTTACATAATTTAATAATTTGATATTACTAACAATAAAATAGTAATTAAATTAAACTATGAATATTTTTAATATTTCTTTAACGTAATAAATTATAAAAACAAAATTAAATTTACATATTGTTATTGCTTTTATTAATTTAAACATAATATAATTTTATTATAACATTCGAATGTATATAGTAACATAGGTATATATAGGTAGATAACCACATCTCATCTCTACTCTACTATACTCTTTGTATGTATAGTGTTGTAAATTATAAATAGTAAAACTAACCAATACAATACATATGTACGTACTGTTGTAATAAATAATAATAATTTGCCATAAAACACATGAATAAGCATAATATGTACCTAAATATAATTATAATTTAATAACATAACATAAACTATCAATGAAGCTTTTTTTTATGTAGTGTATAAATTATATTTTGCTTTTTTGTTTAGTTTTTATTTTATTTAAAATTTAAAATATAAAAGCTAAAAATACAATTAGTAATTAAGTTTAGAAGTGGAAATTTTTTTTATGGTTCATAGAATATGGACATTATCCTCCTAATTTTGTAAAAAGCATATAATTTATTATACGAGTATGTCATTAAAATATTTTTTATTCATATACATACATACATAAAAAAGGATCTAATTTTTTTTTCAATAGTTATACTAATTACTAAAAGTTTTTTGTTCGACAAGCACATGGGGATACTGAATTTAAAGTATGTTTAAACAAATAATAAAATTGTATGTAGGTATATAGGTGTTTAATTATATGTATATGTACGTGTATATATGGGACTGCAATGAAGTTCTTCCTTTATCACATTGCAATGATATTCCACAAAGATAATATTCTCGTTGCATGGTCCATAAATTATGATTGTCCACAAAACAAAAAATAATAAAATTAATTGAACCGAACACCAATAATTTATCTAAATAATCATTTATTAGAACTTATATAATTAAATATACAAACACACACACGGTATCCGTATAGTTTTTCCAATTAATTAAAAATATATAAGATTTTCCAGAACGATAACAAAACTATTTTTCCTTAAAAAAAAAAAAAACAACATAGGAGCTAAACTGTATAGCTATTACACAGTAGTTTTCCACCACCCGTATACATCACTATTTAATGTACATACATGTATGTGTATGTATCTATATACAACAAACCAACTACATACATACATATATAGTATTTTATATTGCACTTATGTTGTAATAGGGTTAGTTTTCGATATATGTAGCCTTCCCTACCAAAGACACATTAAAAGGAAATTTAATTTTCTTTCGATTCGTTACTTTTTCTTATTTTATTTTTTAAGTTTCCTTATAATTTTCCCAACTACATACATGTATATATATATATATATATATATATATATATATATATATATATATATATATATATATATATATACATATATACGAAATTAAAACTAAAAGAAATAAAAGTATTTTATAGAAGCAAAATCGAAATGAATTTAATAATATAACTTTAATAGTTTTAGCTTTTATGTTATGTAGTTTTTTTTTTCGATATAGTTTTTCGATAAATTTGAAATAAAATTGAAATTGTTTTATGTTTATGCTACATGTAATGATAGTATGTGTATATGTATGCACCTATTTATAGTTTTCGACAAAAGGAAAAGCCATATAAGAAACATTATACTGATTTGACAATTATATTGATTAGAAAATGCTTGGTCAACGATTTCGGCGATGTGCGTTAGATTTGGGTCACAGCATTTTTATGTAATTTAACAGTATATTGTAAAAGAATATCGTACCATTATGTAATGTTACTTGTCTTTAAAAGTAATAAAATGCACCGGTTGTTGTGAAATGTATTTGTTCTAATTTATTTTCGTTCAATCCAATAAAATGTTTGCCATCGCGAATATTTATTTATTGAATAAATGATTAAAGTTTATTCTAACTTACTACATTATTTAATAATTCACAGTGTGGACTATTTACGTACAAATTTGTCTTATTTATTTGATTAAATAGTTAATAATATAAATATTGGAAAAATATGCTCGCCGAAATATAATTAGAGATTTAGAATTCCTGGTATTAACATTCAGAGAATTCCATGTGCAAACTTCTCTCACGAAAAACGAATAGCGTAAAATAGCGTAGGTCAAGAGTTGATTACGATGGTTTGAGGAAATGACAAACAAAAGAAATCGTTTTTGTAGTATACATTTATGAGTTCATAAAAAAAAATAATCACAATAAATAGATTACCAAACAAGTTAACGTAAATTTAAAATCAAATTAAAACAACAATATATAGAAACATAATGAAAGATTTAGTCAAATCTTATAAATGTTAAATAGAATACTTCAAAGTTGAAGCTGTCAGAAAAATTAATCTAAAGTTAAAAAATAAGTTTTTAATTTTTTTTTTAAGTTGTTTTTTGATAAATTAAAATCAAATTATAATGCTCTGCGGTATTAAATGATTTTGCTAATCTATTGATTGGGTTGTGATGTTGAAGTGCTAAAAATCGATGATTACGTAATGTCCTGTCTAAAACATTTATAGAGATAGTTTCTAATACATAAGCTGAATCGATGTGGCCGAGTAGGATGTTTCCGATAAAGGCGGCATCTAGCAGAATACGTCTATTTTGAAGTATGCAAATTTTATATTCTTTGCACTTTGTCGAATATGGTGGTAAACGAGCAACATTTTGATAGAAAGGTATGTTGTGGTCATAATCCCAGCCCGTTTTTTTTAACAAGAATATCAGAATTTTTTTTTGAAAGCTTTCAATTCTTTTGATGTGTGAATCGTATAGTAAGGATTCCAGACGATTGCGGCATATTCCACTTGAGATATTAAGAATGTGCAAGTAATGTTAGAAAATCCCTGAAGTCCTCAGTCCATCGCTTGACAAAGCCAAACATGGAGTTCGCCTTAGCAAGACAGTAATTGAAGTATCTGTTGAAACTAACGTTTTCGACGAACGTGACTCTCAAATCAGTAATCTCTTGTACTCTTTGAACGTCATTTTCATTTATATAATACGCTTTAATTACTTTAAAAGACATAATTTTGCATTTCTTGATATTTAAGAGTAGTGAGTTTTGATCACACCACTCGCTTAGAATATTGAGATTATCTTGCAGTTTGTCAGCATCACCCGTTTCTTCAATCGTATGATAAATTTTTACGTCATCAGCAAATATAAGAACACTTGTGTTTTTTATGATCTGGGTTATCCGATCAATAAAAACAATAAAGATCCAGGGTCCAATATGTAATCATTGGGGAACACCAGATGTCACTTAGATAACGTTGGATTTCTTATTGTCAATTATTAAATATTGCAGACGGTTTGTTAAACACGACTTAAACCATTTAACGTAATCGAATGAAAATTCGAATGCATATAGACTTTGGAGTGCTTTATGATGACATATAGAATCAAATGCCCTACTAAAGTCCGTATATAAGCCACGTCCACTTGATGATATTTTTCAATATCATTTATTACTTTGCTGGTGAATTCAACCAGGTTAGTAGATGTTGATCTGCCACGTATAAACACGTGCTGGTTGACAGATGTATGACTTATTAGTTTCGATTTGAAAGCATTGCAAACTACTAGTTCAAATAATTTCGGGGTTGAAGATGATGTGGATATTCCTCTGTAACATGTAATGTCACCACGTTTTCCGGATTTAAAGATAGGTGTTATCTTAGAGACTTTCCATTTTTCCGGAAACACAGCAGTGGTTAATGACTGATTGAACAGTTTACACAACGGATTTACCCAAGTATTTTGGGTTTCATACGTTTTTAATATAGATGAGAAGTGATGAATATCTTGTTACTGCTTGATTGATCGCTGTACCCAGTATTGACGTTTGGCCGATAGACAGATTTCTTTGGCGTTCAAGGTGCTGAAACGCAAGAGTACAACCAAACAATGAACTAGCAAAATAAGAGATGTGATCATATTTTATCAACCCATAAATATATCTCAAACAAATATCATTTCAAGTTAATTGAAATACTTTTTTTTAAACTCAAAGAAAACTATACCACGGAAAACTATACTAGGTTATACGATTTGATAAGTTGCAGTCCTAGTTTACAGTTAAAGCATTTCGTAGTTGACCACAGCATTCTTAATAAAAATATTACCTTATTACAAATGGTTTCGATGTCATAATTCAAACAAAGTGATTCAAGTTAAATCCCTCGCACCATTATTTTAGTTATATGTTGCGTACGACGAATTGTAGAAGATATAACGGTGCACTGCATCTTCCCACTGAGTTCCATTCTGTTGTTTAGTGACCACGTTGAAATCAGGGACTCTACTATGACTTTCGACTACTATTTTCGACAGCTGTCGTTTTCCTATGTATACTAGGCAAAGGAAGAAAACGGTAAACAATACTAAATTTATAATAATGTTTTCCTTTTTCTTTCTTAACCTACTATAGGAAAACGGCCATCGTCGAAAATCGTAGTCGAAAGTCCCCAGGTCAATGTCGAAACAAAAAAATATTTTATCTTGGCGCGCTTGATAATATTGGTAGTTCTGTTTCTGGTAGCTATATATTCCTGGTACAGAGCAACATTTTTTGTGTGCTTTCACCGCCGAAAAATAAAATTTCTAATGTTAATCGTCCCCCGAATCTCGTGTGCATGTGAAGTTAGCCCGAAAATCCATTCCGAAAAAGGCCTTTTCAATTTTGGTATATGTCTATGCTAATGAGAAAATGTAAGAAAAATTCATAGCATCCCGAAATTTTAAATTAGTATACATTTTTAAGTAAAAAGTTGAACAGATAAATTAGCCGGAAAGATTATTGACATTTTTAAAACAATTGATGCATTTTTATTATTTCAATATCAATATACAATATAAGAATTAATACCAAAATTTTATAATTTTTTTACGTAATCTAAAAGGTAACCCCATCTGGGTTATGGTCTCTATTAATAGGCACATTGATCCCTTCATATAATGAGATATAGAGTATTTTCGTATCATGGAGCTAAAGGTATTGTCTAAGGTCATTTGTACTAATGGATTCGACAGTACGTATATGAATTATGTGAAATCTGTATAATTGTAACTTTTGATGAATGTAACTAATTTTAGAGACCATAACCTAAAGGGGGTTATCTCTAGGATTTCCCCGTTCTCCAAAAAATTTAGTACAAACCACTCTAGACTAAATATTGAGCTCCATGATACAAAGATAGGCTATATGTCATTATTTGGAGAATGAAGATACCTACTTTTAAAGACCATAACCCAGATGTGGTTTTTTCTTGGATTTCCCATAAAAAATTAATAAAATTGGGGATAGTTGTTTAATGAAAATTAATTTTGATTTTTTATAATTTAAATAACTTAGAAAAATGTTTGTATTTATAAAATAAAATTGAAAATTATTTATGAACGGTTTATTACAATTTCTTCATATACAATTTTTTCGGGATGGATTTTATTTGCTATAGATTTCGTGCTGATAGCGAAGACACTTATGATATTTAGCAAAAAAAAACATTCTGAAAAGACTTTTTTTCGGGATGGAAAGGTTCTTTCGGGTTTACTTCACATACAGGAATCTCGCCATTAAACCAAGAGGGATGTTTTGATTTGATTGAAACAGTTCTGATTGGAACAAATTCCTCGAATTTATTTTTCATTAATTGAGTAAGATAGTCAACTTTATCAGTGGGGTTATTAATAGAATAAAGCATATTCCAATTTAGATGATCACATTTACCAAACATTTCTAATAACTTCTGTTGAAGACCCGAAATGCAAAAGTCGGATTAGTTCTCTTACATTTAATATCATACGAAAACTAAAGAAAATCGTGATCACTAAATCCAACCGAGATCTGATTGAGAAAAATAATTATGTCAGTATTTGAAATAACACAATCTAATAAAGAAGATGAAAGTACTGTTAAATGTGTTGGCTCGTTATTAAGCGGTTTGAGACAAAACGTATTTATGAGGTCACAATTGAAATCCCCGCACACAACGATGTCATTATAGTTAATAGTATAATTCTCTAATATAATCTTAAGATCATCGCAGAATCGTTTATTGAAACGAATAACAGTTCAAACCATTCTAACCACCATTCGGTGTTAACCTTATCTTAATTTTAAATAAAGTCTATTGTGTTTTGTGTATGGAAGATGAAAAACTCAAAATTGAAATAATGATTATACTTAACTTATACCAATACTTAGTTAATTAGATCTGGTAGATGATGTTTTCAATTTTTAACCCGCTGAGGTAGATCATGTCTTATAATGACATCATTATCAACCAAGCACGTTCCCAGAACAGGAATATTAATCGAGGTATGATTAATTGTCGACAATAATATTTAACTGTTGAATATTTTTCACCGATATTGCTTTTGACATTGTTTTTATGATGTACACAAATCCATTTTTGATGAATGTTTTAAAAATAGCTCCGGTTTTTTTTTATTTTTTTATTTTTTTCGACGAACAGCAGGTTGGTTTTTGGAGTCAAATCCCGGTTAATATATATGCGTGATGTGGAATTGAAACAAATATCAATGTGTCGCAATAATGATTGTTTGATCTTGTAAAAATTAAAAATATCCATAGCTGATTTTGGCGGTGCACTACCCTTCAATGACGTTTAAGCTTTAAAATGCAGAAAAATAGTGATTTTTACAGTTGAAATTGATCGCTTCACCAACTTTTGTTATAAGATCTACTACAACCTCGTCACCAACAACAGTTACATGTGTCATAATTACGTCGCAAGATCCTTGATTGATTTTCAAACTGTCGATTCTTTCATTAAGACATGCAATTTCCTTATTCTGATGATTGATTTTAGCCATTATCGCGCTTATTTATAATTTGAAATTACTCAAATGGGTATCAATACATGTGATTAGGTTTTGTTTGACTTTTGTGGCAAAACCATCAAATTCATCTGCGAAATTATTGCTGTTAGAGATACCCATGGTATTATTATCACGCGTCATAATTGTAACTGTCTGATATAAAAATTATTGAGGCAATGTACGGTTCACGCAGCTAATAATAAACTGGGAACAGATGTCAGTTCAAATTATCAAATTACACAAGTTTAAATCATAATAAAACAGAGAAATATAATTTTAATATCAATGAAACGAGCTTTATTGGATAGAAAATTGTATGACATTAATGTTTAAATATGATTTCGGCCATGTGGCCGCCACGGCTGGCGCGTACAAGGCGCAATCTGGAACACCAATTTTCACACACTTTTCTCAGCATTTGCGGCCGTATTTTGCCAATAACTCTTCGAATGTTGATTTCCAGGGGTTCAATTGTCTCTGGTTTATCAACGTAGACAGTGACTTTACATAACCCCAAACAAAATAATCCAATGGGGTTTAATCACATGATCTTGGTGGCTAATTAATTGGACCATTACCCGAAATTATTCTATCATCAAAAGTTTCTTTGAGTAAATCAATTGTAGTGCGCGCGATGTGGCATGTGGCTCCGTCCTGTTGGAACCACGTGACAGCAAGATTAATGCCAGCTAATCGAGGTACGAAAAAATTTATTTCTAATCATGTCCCTATATCGCTCACCATTGATAGTAAGATTCTGCCCATTATCGTTATTGAAGACATATGGGCCAATGACTCCGCCAGGCCATTAAGCGTACCAAACAGTAATTTTCTGTGGATGTAATGGTATCGACAAAAGAGGATTATCCTCACTCCAAATGCGACAATTCTGCTTATTTACGTACCCAAAATTCAACCAAAAATGAGCTACATCGTAGAATAAACTGTTTAATGGAAATTCAACATCAAGATCAATTTGTGATTCAGCCAATTCGTGGTTTGGCTTTAATTCCTGCACAAGTTGAATCTTGAAAGCTTTTAAGCCAAGATCCTTTCGTAAAATCTTCCATAAAGTGGAAGGACACAACCCCAGTTGCTGAGAACGGCGACGAATTGATTGATTTGGATATTCTTCAATTTGCTGAACAAATGGTATATCTCCATCTTGAACGTGTATTCTGTGGGTTTTATCACGTATATATATTAATAAATAGATCTAAAATTATTTTTTAAAAATACTTTTTTATTCACAACAAATTGAAATGAAAACTCATTAAAAACTTATTATAAAATAACACAGCAAAACTATTTCCAAAATGCAAACAAATATTATGTTCAAAAAGATGGATTACCAATGGGTAGCCCGCTGTCAGGCACGCTAGCAAATATATACTTAAACTATTTTGAAAATACATATATACATTCGTACCACAACAAATATAAAAACAACATCATATATTTGCATCGGTATGTCGACGACATTTTAATCCTCTTCAAAGGATCTCAAAGACAACTTGGAAATTTACATAAGTACATCAATAGCATGCATACCAACATCAAATTTACACTGGAAATGGAAACTGGGAAATCCATCAATTTCCTCGATTTGACCATTTAAAATATACTATTCCAATCATCCTCCACAACATAAATTTGCCGCATATAACCACATGCTAAACAGACTCAACAACATCCCGATGGACAACAATGAGTACACGGATGAATCGTAAACAAAATCAGATTAAAACATTTAACCACATGTTCGACACTGAAGATGATGTCACAAAATTCATAACACTTGAGTACAACATACACACAAGCAACATAATAAAGAAGATCTTTAAGAAATTCAATTACACCGTAGCACACAAAACCAGTAATAAAATACAGCATAAATTAAAACCAAAACATTGACAGCGGTGTTTACAAATTGACATGCAATGATTGCCCCAAGTTTTATAAAGGGCAAACTGGAAGAACGTTCGACATAAGATTTAAAGAACACACACAGGAATTATACCATGTACGCACACAAAAACTATTTGTAAATCTAATTACGCGCACCATCTGCACACTGAGAATCATTCATACACCGATATAAAAACAAATTTACAAATATTACACCACATACATAGGTAAAAGTGACATGTTGGACAGGCTCGAAGAACTTGAAATATACAAGCAGAAGCATAATGCATTAATATTGAAAGAAAAAATATCAACGAAAGCACATAAGCTATATGACAGTATATTATACAGTAGATAAACAAACTGTATGGCGATAACGAACGCATGAATTATGCGTGAATAATTATAGCATAAGTCAATAGTCAATTAGGAACTGATGAAGGATGAACTATCCGAAACCGGTCTTCCATTATTAATTAAATTATCACACAAATGAAATATTGATTTATTGTTATTTTATGTTTTTTATTTTATAATAAGTTTTTAATGTGTTTTCATTTCAATTTGTTGTGAATAAAAAAGTATTTTTAAAAAATATTTGTATATCTATTTATTAATATATTCTTCAATGCTTTCCTTAACAGCGGCTACAGCTTCTTCAGTGCGCACTGTTCGGCGTCTCACTTCATCATTTTTTTCTCCGTTTTCCCCCAAAATAAAATACACTATAACGAACTTACAATTGGTTAATTTTACAAGATAAATTTTAAATTTTCAACGTGAGCAGTTTATTTACACATTTTTATTATTTATAAATATAATTAAATAAATGAATAAATTAAATATAAATTAAGTAAACTATAGATTAATGAAATAATCTAAATAAAATAAATAAATTAGTAAAATAAAATTAATATATAAATTAAATTAAATAAATTGAATAAAATAAAAAAATTAGATAAATTAAATAAATTAGATAAATAAATTAAATGAAATTAATAAACTAAATAAATTAGATAAATTCAATAAATAAAATAAATTAGATAAATAAAATAAATAAATTAATTAAATATAATAAATAAAATAAATCAATTAAATAAATTAGAGAAATAAAATAATTTAAATAAAATAAATTTATTAATTAAATTACATGATTTCATATAATTCGTATAAAAATACTATTGCGACTATTAGTACAAACGACCCTAGACGAAACTGTTAGCTCCATGATACGAAGTTACGCTATATGCTATTATTTGTGGGATGAATGTACCTATTTTTAGAGACCATAAGTCCATAACCCAGAGGGGGTTATCTCTAGGAATTCCCCCAAAAATTATAATGTTTTCATATAATTCGAAAAAATTACAAACGACCCTATTACTTCACCCAAAAATTATTTTAGAATCACTTTCCCATCATACAAACCGAATTTCACTATTATTCATAAAGAAATAATCTTATTCTATACATACTCAAATTGGCTATATTCATAAACTTCAATTAAACTAAAAATCATTAATTCGTTAAGAAATTAAATAGTAATTTCGATTATTCTGATTCTGATTGGAGTTTTTGTATTTCTTCATTCTCGTTGAACATTAAATCATGTGTTTTTGTGCAGGTAGAATTTGACTACATGCTGTAGTGTGTTTTAATTTGATCTCTGATAAATACACTGTAGCGATGAAAATAAATGTTCAATTGTAAAATTGACCGTAGTGTTTGAGAAGAATCATCAAACTAAGTACTGTAATACCATAACGTCACAACATCCGTTAATGTTTCTAATATATCTTTCAAGATTAGACAAGACACACTTCACATATATACAATAAATAAATAATACTAAAAACTAAAATTGATTTGTTTTAAATAGTTTTAATGCACCAATTATCACAACTATCTCACTTTCGTGACGCAAGTTAATGTACTCGAACTCGGTACAATAAACGGGACTATATAAGAGAAAAAAAATTAATTTTCACACTATATTTTAATGAAAATTCACAACCAAAAAAAAAGTATTTGGACTTGACTGATAGCACCTCGGCAAAATTAATCACACAAGCACTATTTTAAAAATTAATTTAACATATTTTGAATTAATGTACAAAAAAAATACAAAAAATTAAATTTTTGAGACCAAATGAATACGTCCACTCAGTTATCGCCAATTGTATCAGAAGATAGTCCAGATTCATGTTTGGATAGGGAATTTGTAGTGTATTAAGTAATAACTGGAATCCCGTTGAATCATCTATTTACTTCGTACACATTCATGAATAATGCCCAACCCCAACTATCATGACATCAAATTTAATTGATATTTTCTGAATATTGCCTCTAACTGAGTCATAATTATAAATATTGTATTTTTCATTTTATAATACAAAAAAAAAACCTATATCGAAATAGGATAATAAACAATTATTCATGAAAATGTATAATTATTTTTTATTATAAATAAATAGTGCTTTCTAACTACTAAAAAAAATCTATTTTATTTGGATTGGATTGTTATAAATATAATTGCTAACTATATTACCGTTAATAATATGTTTTATGATAATTAGTTTGAAAATAAATCAGCCGATAAATATGTTTGTTTCATTTCGATGCCCTATTCTATATAATATCGACTGATTTATGGTGAAACTATATTATTAGGGAAGTTTAGGTTGGCAAACATCACCCACAAACAATCAGACTAATTGTTTTATAAATTGTTGATTGATTTTATAGAGTTGTCAAAATGTTATCGGAATCAGAGGAAACTATTTTCATTTTATGTTCATAATATTTCATAAAGTGTAGCGACACACAAAATATTTGCAAATTATGGTTCATATTTATTGCAAAAAAGGAATTTTTCATTTAAAATAAACTTTAAGAAACAAAACATAAATTTTCGGTTATACCGCAGAGCGGAAATAAGGAGAACATAATGACCACGTTTCGACTTTCTTTATTTTCTACACAACACCTCACGAAAACATTTAAATCATTGTATCACTATTGTGTCATGTACGTAAACAAATTGCAAAATGTCAAAAATTGAATAATTTTTATATAACCTATGGATCATACACTTTAGAATACCATTTCCAACTAATATATGTCTAGTTTGGATTTAATTGACCAAATACCATAAATCCACCGAAATATCATCTTAGAATTTATTTTCCTTTCAAAATATTGAGTTTCATCATAATCTGTGAAAAATTTCCATTCAACTGTATCGAACTTCACTATAATTGGATAAAAATTAACCTAGTTTCGTTCCCAATGGCCACATTCCAGAACTTTATCCAATAATTATTTTAGAATCTGATATCCATCTAACATAGCAAGTTTCATCACAATCGGTCAAAGAATGGCGTAGTTTCGTTCTAATTGGTCAAATTCTAAAACTGAACTCAACAATTAATTTAAAATCCTATTTTCATCCATGATAACGAATTCATCGATAATCGGCCAACGATAGCCCTGGTCCCGTTACAATCGACTGGCCATATCTCATAGAATCTCATTTTCATTAAAATTGCCATATTTCAGAACGTTATCAAATAATTATTTTACATTCCCATTTCCATCTACCATACCGTTTTTCATCACGATCTGTCAAAGGATGGCTTAGTTCTGTTCCAATTCATGATTATCTGTGAAGAAATGGACCAGTTCCATTCCAATTGGCCTAATTTTAGAATTGCAGTCAACAATTATTTTCAAATCCAATTTTCATCCATGGCGAGTTGATCGATATTCGGGCAAGGACAGGCGTGGCTCCGTTTCAATCGGTTGGCCATATTCCAGAACTTTATCTAAAAATCTATAATTGGTTAAGAATTACCCTAGTCCCGTTCCAAATAGCCATGCACAAAACCATTATTTTGAAATCCCATTTTCATCCATGATAACGAAATCTGATACCGTTTCGGTGTATAGGTCGCGATGTTTGGTTGTATTGCCTATATACCAAGCTGCATGTATACTACGGTTCTTCGTAATATTGTTGACGGCACTCTTTGAAGTCTTATTATATTGGATGCGCAAGTAGAGCCCAACAATTGAATACCATACGTCCAGATTGGTTTAAGCGCCATTTTATATAACAAAATCTTACTGTCTAGGCTTAAGTTTGAATGTTTTCAAATAACCTAATTCATCTTGGAATACCTTAACTTGATTTGTTGACATTTAGTTTCAATGTGCATATTCTATGTCAGCTTCTATCTAAGTGTAGACCTAGTAGATATTTCACATTTTCATGTTCCGGTATAGGTTGATATTTTTTACTGGTAGACAGGTGTGTTTACGAAGTGTGAATATAACATGTACCGATATGCACTCATTGACCTTAATTCTCCATTTAGTTAACCAAGCTTTCAGATATAACTTCTTGAAATTAATCCTCGGTTCCATGATTCTAAATCCGAACTGATGGTCGGTATAATTTTTTTCTCATGCAATATTGGTATCAGTTTTTAAAAAAACATTTTTTCAAATAGTTTTGATAGTACTGGTTGGTAAGCTGATTGGACGATAGAGTTAACTTTAGTTTCTTCTTTGTCAGGTTTTGGAATTATTATGATTTGCGAAAATTTCCAGGTTTGATGCATTTCTTCGGTAGTTCTTTGAGTATTTTTCTACCGAACAAATTCGTGATGAAGTAATTCTGGGTTTACTCTTTGTTCGTCGGATGTAAATACATTGTTCAGATGTTGAGCAAATATTACTGCTTTATCTACACCGCTTCTTGCCCAATTCACATCAGGGAGGCAAGTGGGAGGGCATGAAAAAGTTGACCTTTTTAGAGTGATAGCTTTGGATTCCTCCATCACGTTCCTTTATCAGTGCATTTTTAAGATTTTTGATAGCTTTATTTAATTTTGATTTAAGTGTCGGTGATCGTTGTATTTGCCATTGTCTGCGTATTGAACGTTTTTACATTAAAAGGTGTTGTGAATGTTATTGGGTGTAGCATCCGCAGCAGCTTTTTTAATATTTGTGTTTAGTTTTGAACCGATTCTTCAATTTCCTCTCCTGTTTTCAATGAGATGGCTTTTGGTGTTACTAATCTTGTTTATAGTTGTAGTCACCTGCTGCAAGATATTTGGCTCACAGGGTTGAAAAAATTTGCAAATTGGTCGCTCTTAACTGAGTGCTTTGGTGGGCAATAAACTAGATATATTGCATTTGCCAGTTCCTTCTTCTGTCGTTTGAAGGTGGATTGCGTGAGTTTCCCTTAAAATGTTTGTACGTATTAGATTTTTGGGTTAATGGTAGATAGTTCTCTCGCAGCTTGGACGACGAGAACACGGTATTGATTCTTTTCAATCGTTAATCGCCTGGTGCTAAGCTGTATATTGATGTTTTGAAATGTAAAGTCTGTGATTTAATGTATATTTTTGGTGTCAGACACACAGGATAACTCTATATACATTGTACAATATAACCAAAATGTCTATGCAATCCTGCGTGTGGTAAATAAATAAGTAGAAAAACAAATTCGTAAACGCGTTCTGAATTTCATTATTTTAAAATATATTTTAATTTATAAAAAAAAATAATTAGACTAAATTAATTAATTTGACTAAACTATTCGAAAATTAGTTTAAACCTAATTGAAAAATTACCCACCATTAAAATCTAGATATTACAATAATATGTTGTCATGAGAAGTATTAATATCTTGAGAGTCGAACTATTGAAAATTTGGTTTCGGGGAAAAAACTAATCAGTCGTGAAAATAACTTTTTTGGAAATAAAATAACTTTTGTTATAAATTGGTTTTGACGATCTATAGATCTAGATCGTCAAAACCAATTTATAACAAAAGTTATTTTATTTCCAAAAAAGTTATTTCCACGACTGATTAGTTTTTTTCCCGACGATTTAGTTATTTTTATAACCAAATTTTCAATAGTTCGACTCTAAAGATATTAATACAACAAAAAATTATATATATAAACAAGAAAGTTAAATTGAAGTAGTAAAAGTTGTAAATCCAATGTTGACAGTTCCATTCTAAATATTGCAGAAATTGCAGAACGCAATGATAAAATCGTAGTTAAAGATGTAAACATCGCTGAATTAAAAAGTCTAGATTGTTAATTTCATCCTTAATATGAAATATTTAAAATCCTAATAATATAAAATTGGTAATTACGGAAACAAGTAGCTTTTAATTTCATAACAATCAAAGTAAGAAAATTGCTTGTTATACAGTTCAATCCTTCTGAAATAGAATTTTTTATCGACTACATATATTGAAACATTTGTCTGTATAATACACATTCATTCGTACAGAATCATCTGAAAATTTATCACATCCAAATCAATAAAATCATTCACACCAACAAAAATAATATTTTTTAACATCAGCTGTCAAAATGTATGGTCAGTTTCGGTCCCTACCGCATTAAACCATTAAATTTGTATTTATTTTGTTTGCGATGTATGAATAAAATATGTTTTAGTCTTACTGTCAAAATTATAAATTTTAACTTTCTAAAAAAAATATTTATGGATTTGAAATATTTCTCAATAATTTAGTTGACTAGACAAAAAGTTTGACATTTTTATTCATCTCAATTTTGAACTTTTTATACAGTAGTTTAAGTAGCTTAATCAATTGAAATCGGCACATATGTAGATATATTTATATAAATAGCGATACCTTTCAAGGAAATAAAGTCTAGACTAGAATTTTTTTCTGACTTAAACAAACATCATATTTTTTATTTTGGAAGCCGGAATGAATGATCATTTTTTTCTATAATTTTGAGTTTCTAATTCTTTTTTTTTTAAATGAATGAAGGATAGCACAAACATGCACCTAGTAGGCTAAGAGTAATTGCTTCTTTCACTTTTATCCAAGTCCATTGAACGTTGATTTGTACCTATAGTGTTTACAAAAACGGCAATTTTTGAAATCTGGCAACACATTTATTTATATAGCAGCAATTCCAATGATCAAAAGATTATCAACGCCGGTATTGTCAACAAGGTCCCAAACTCAATCGCTATGAGAAAATAGCCGACCATATAAAACCTTTTTTCCATTTTTTATTTTTTTTTATTTATTAATATTCATTACACTCAAGGCACTCAGTATACAGTACAATTAAAATTTAATAGACATCATGATCCAATAGTATGCTATACAAAACGGATGATGACAAGCGAATCTAGATGACAAGGACGTGATTCTAAAAACTCTCGGTGATGAGCTAAATGACAACAATGAGTACAGATAAGCTGGATGCTTAATATACAATGGCTGAAATATAAAACATAGAGCTCTAATTAAAAAATATGTCATTAATAGGGCACCAAGTATAGTTTTCTAAAAACATGATACATGATCAAATTTCCGCAGAGAATTAACGTATCTAATACACGAATTAAAAGCCAACGTCAAACGATACTTTGACTGATAATCGGTATTAAATACAAATATCTCGCCATAGGTAAATAAGGGCATTATCAAGCTCTTGACCAACAATGTATATTTTTGGTGTCAGACACACAGGATAACTCTATATACATTGTACAATATAACCAAAATGTCTATGCAATCCTGCGTGTGGTAAATAAATAAGTAGAAAAACAAATTCGTAAACGCGTTCTGAATTTCATTATTTTAAAATATATTTTAATTTATAAAAAAAAATAATTAGACTAAATTAATTAATTTGACTAAACTATTCGAAAATTAGTTTAAACCTAATTGAAAAATTACCCACCATTAAAATCTAGATATTACAATAATATGTTGTCATGAGAAGTATTAATATCTTGAGAGTCGAACTATTGAAAATTTGGTTTCGGGGAAAAAACTAATCAGTCGTGAAAATAACTTTTTTGGAAATAAAATAACTTTTGTTATAAATTGGTTTTGACGATCTATAGATCTAGATCGTCAAAACCAATTTATAACAAAAGTTATTTTATTTCCAAAAAAGTTATTTCCACGACTGATTAGTTTTTTTCCCGACGATTTAGTTATTTTTATAACCAAATTTTCAATAGTTCGACTCTAAAGATATTAATACAACAAAAAATTATATATATAAACAAGAAAGTTAAATTGAAGTAGTAAAAGTTGTAAATCCAATGTTGACAGTTCCATTCTAAATATTGCAGAAATTGCAGAACGCAATGATAAAATCGTAGTTAAAGATGTAAACATCGCTGAATTAAAAAGTCTAGATTGTTAATTTCATCCTTAATATGAAATATTTAAAATCCTAATAATATAAAATTGGTAATTACGGAAACAAGTAGCTTTTAATTTCATAACAATCAAAGTAAGAAAATTGCTTGTTATACAGTTCAATCCTTCTGAAATAGAATTTTTTATCGACTACATATATTGAAACATTTGTCTGTATAATACACATTCATTCGTACAGAATCATCTGAAAATTTATCACATCCAAATCAATAAAATCATTCACACCAACAAAAATAATATTTTTTAACATCAGCTGTCAAAATGTATGGTCAGTTTCGGTCCCTACCGCATTAAACCATTAAATTTGTATTTATTTTGTTTGCGATGTATGAATAAAATATGTTTTAGTCTTGCTGTCAAAATTATAAATTTTAACTTTCTAAAAAAAATATTTATGGATTTGAAACATTTCTCAATAATTTAGTTGACTAGACAAAAAGTTTGACATTTTTATTCATCTCAATTTTGAACTTTTTATACAGTAGTTTAAGTAGCTTAATCAATTGAAATCGGCACATATGTAGATATATTTATATAAATAGCGATACCTTTCAAGGAAATAAAGTCTAGACTAGAATTTTTTTCTGACTTAAACAAACATCATATTTTTTATTTTGGAAGCCGGAATGAATGATCATATTTTTCTATAATTTTGAGTTTGTAATATTTTTTTGAAATGAATGAAGGATAGCACAAACATGTACCTAGTAGGCTAAGAGTAATTGCTTCTTTCACTTTTATCCAAGTTGAACGTTGATTTGTACCTATAGTGTTTACCAAAACGGCAATTTTTGAAATCTGGCGACACATTTATCTACGAGTATATAGCGGCAATTCCAATGATCAAAAAATTATCAACGCCATACCCAATAAAGCCCCAAGCTCACTCGCTATGCGAAAATAACCGACCCTGCAAAAGCTTTTTATTTTTTTACTTTTTTTTATTTATTAATATTCATCACACCCAAGGCACGTATGGCCAAAAGCCTTGTCGATGTATGCCTCAGTATACAATACAATTAAAGATTTAATAGACATCATGATCCAATAGTATGCTATACTGTTATTTGTCTTGAAAAAACTCAAAGCTCGTTTTTTTAAATTGTGAATTAAAGTGAACAATTGAACATGAACGAAAACGGATGATGAAAATACGTCATTAATGACACACCAAGTATAGTTTTCTGAAAACAAGATACATGATCAAATTTCCGCAGAGAATTAACGTATCTAATACACGAATTAAAAGCCAACGTCAAACGATACTTTGACTGATAAGCGGTGTTATATATAAATATCTCGCCATAGGTAAATAAGGGCATTATCAAGCTCTTGACCAACAATAACCTGATTGTAACAGGAGTTATGCAACTCAGTTTTCTAAGTGAATACAACACAAAGTTAACTTTTCTACAGATCTGATTTATATGGGCACTCCACGTTAAAGTATTATTGAACACTATACTCCAAGGTTCCAAACAGTATCAGACACCGTTAAGTTTACACCGTTAATTACTATAGGAGCTAACTGAACATTAAGCTTCTTTTTATATATTGGTAGTAATTGGAAATTCACTGCATTCAAAATTAAGCCGTTTGTCTCGGTCCAGCTATAAATTGACGCTAAATGTTGATTCATACATGCTATCCAAAGGACCAGCTAAATATAATTGTAAATCATCACTTAAACATGCTATCTTGAGTATTGAATACACAATGGTAAATCATTGATGTATAATGAAATTAACAATGGACCCAAAACAGAACCCTGCGGTACACCAGATGAAATTAACATTGGGGATGATAAAACCTCCTGATATTTAACTACACATTGTTTGTCTGCTAAGTATGAAATGATAAGACGTGTAATCAGAAAACTTGAAGTAGAGTATCAGCTTCTGTGCAAGCTGCAAGTAAAACGTGCTCAATGCAATCAAACGCTTTAGAAAAATCCAGTAATACCAAAACAGTTACCTAAGGCAATAGTAGTGGAGTGATTACTCTTGAAACCAGACTGGAATGGGTCTTAAAGGTTATTTTCATATAAAAATTCTTTCATACTAATTGTGCGACAGTCTGACGCTTGAAACTTTTGGTACAGGAATCACGATAGCCTTCTTCCACGAATCCGGGAAAGTGCATGTTGTTAGTATGTGATTAAAAATATGAGTACAGTAGAGTAAAACTACTGGCAATAAAATTTTCATTAATTTATAGGCACTATATTGTCATGACCAATAGCATTTGATTTAACTATAGGTTGATCGCCAAGGTTGCATTGGCACTTTCACTAAATGCAATAAAATTAAATTCATTACAAAAATCAACATTCGATGTTATGGGCCAAGCAACAGGCTACCATGGAAAACTGTTTCTTAAGATCTTCAGCAGAAAAATTTACTGCAGAATCATTTGTAGGCATCATTCCCAAACTCTTAATAAACTTTCAAATGTTACCATTTATGTGCCCATTGTTCAGCTTATCAAAATAGTACTTTCGCTTAGCATCCCGTATAAGGCAAGTAGTTCTATTCCGTAGTTTAGTGAAGGTCGGCCAATCTGCAGGATTTTTACTCTTGCGTCAGACTAGTAATATACGATCTCGTGTTTTAATGAACTCCAAAATGAAATTATTGAACCATGGTGTTGACTTATTTCTACATAACTTGCGTTTAATTGGAACATGCGGTCATTAAATAGTATAATAAAATTGAAATTAAAGTAATTAACTTTACTGTTGATGTCAGAACACATGTAGATATTAAACCAGTCCAGCGACAAGCTGTTAGTTAAAAATGCAGCCTCGTTTAATTTGCTAAAATCTCTAACATACTGATGTTTCATTTTAGAGCGAGGATGTCGGTATCTATAGCACATGAAAATCAAATCATGATCCGAGATCCTGGTATAGCCGTTTGCCCCAGCGTAATTATATTGCCACACTCCAGGCTGCCAATCATCACTAAATCCAATGAAAACGTTAACCTTGTATTAGAAAAAGGCAAAATGCCTGGCCATATGATTTTTGCTTCAATTTGATTTTAATTTTCTTTTTAAAGTTAGCATGGACGACACATTTATTCATATAGCGACAATTCTAACTATCATAAAACTATCAACCCCGCTATGAGAAAATAGCCATCCCTATAAAAGCTTGGTCATGCGGTTTTTCCTTCAATTTGATTCTAATTTTCTTTGTAAAGGTAGCATGGGCGACTCAAATAATTATCAACGCCGGCATTCAAGGTCTTAAACTCAATATCTATGAGAAAATAGCCGTCCTTTCAACAACTAGTCCGAACGATTTTTTTTCTATACAACCAAACAAGTTTTACATATTAAAAAAGTCTTGGAGAAATGTTTTGGTGTCAACTGTATATTTTTTTAATAGACGAAAAAGCCTGGTATATGGTATAAATTATGTATATGTAAATTTTTAAAAAGCCTGGGATGGATTAGAACAGGAGTTATACTGTACTGCATATGCAAGCACATGATTGGACTGGCGTTATAAGAGGGTGCGCTGTGGTGTTTCAGTTTTACGAAAGATATACTCCAACATGAGATTAAAGAGTATCGTGGACAGAGCATCTCCCTGCTGGGCTCCCGTGCTAACTGCAAAAATTGTCGATAGCCTGTTCTCAACTTTAACACAGCATTGAAACTTCGTCACTGTTATTCTACACAGTCGTACCAATTTTGTTGGCATTCCTAGGTATTCCAGGGCAGACCACAAACTCTCTCGATTGATCGAGTCATAGGCCTGCCGGAAATCCAGGAACATCTGATGTACGGGGATGGATGTCTCATAATATTTAGATAGAATCACTCGCAGCGAAAAGACCTGATCAGTGACTGATCAATTCGGACGAAATCATCCTTGATAGTCACCAACCAAGCCCTCCGCTAGAGGAGTAATTCTATCCAATACAATGTCTGACAGTAACTTGTATGCTGTGCAAAAGAGAGCTATACAGCGATAATTCTCACACTTCAAGCGGTCTTCCTTCTTGAAGATGGGCATATCGCGGCCACTTTCCATTCCAAGTACTGCGTTTCCATCCCGGTCCCGAATGGCAGTTGACGTATAGGCCTAAAAGTATGGTGAAGTCCATTAATTCCTTTAAAGAAATTACGCGAACTGCGCTCATTGCTGATTTGTTGTACTTTCAGAACCCCGGCCTTCCACCATTCTTGCTTCACACAGTCACACTGGCAATTAGCTTCTTCAATGTTGTGGCTGACAAGATCCTGAAATCCTTTTGATTTTCATTTCTTATACCTTCACAGTCGAAACGTCCCATACATTTCGCTGTGTTCCCGGACTTATACGATCACTTGCATCGTAGCTTTGCAGCAACCAAATGATGATTGCTGCCTACGTATTTGGTTGCTGACCGATAGGTTCTTAATTCAATTTGGCCTCGGGAAGCTTTGTGATGTTGAATCCATGTTTGTAAATGTATTTGTTTTTGTGGGAAGACTGTACTTGCTATACTCTAAGGTCGTGAAACCAGACTGGAATGGGTCTTAAAGGTTATTTTCATATAAAAATTCTTTCATACTAATTGTGCGACAGTCTGACGCTTGAAACTTTTGGTACAGGAATCACGATAGCCTTCTTCCACGAATCCGGGAAAGTGCATGTTGTTAGTATGTGATTAAAAATATGAGTACAGTAGAGTAAAACTACTGGCAATAAAATTTTCATTAATTTATAGGCACTATATTGTCATGACCAATAGCATTTGATTTAACTATAGGTTGATCGCCAAGGTTGCATTGGCACTTTCACTAAATGCAATAAAATTAAATTCATTACAAAAATCAACATTCGATGTTATGGGCCAAGCAACAGGCTACCATGGAAAACTGTTTCTTAAGATCTTCAGCAGAAAAATTTACTGCAGAATCATTTGTAGGCATCATTCCCAAACTCTTAATAAACTTTCAAATGTTACCATTTATGTGCCCATTGTTCAGCTTATCAAAATAGTACTTTCGCTTAGCATCCCGTATAAGGCAAGTAGTTCTATTCCGTAGTTTAGTGAAGGTCGGCCAATCTGCAGGATTTTTACTCTTGCGTCAGACTAGTAATATACGATCTCGTGTTTTAATGAACTCCAAAATGAAATTATTGAACCATGGTGTTGACTTATTTCTACATAACTTGCGTTTAATTGGAACATGCGGTCATTAAATAGTATAATAAAATTGAAATTAAAGTAATTAACTTTACTGTTGATGTCAGAACACATGTAGATATTAAACCAGTCCAGCGACAAGCTGTTAGTTAAAAATGCAGCCTCGTTTAATTTGCTAAAATCTCTAACATACTGATGTTTCATTTTAGAGCGAGGATGTCGGTATCTATAGCACATGAAAATCAAATCATGATCCGAGATCCTGGTATAGCCGTTTGCCCCAGCGTAATTATATTGCCACACTCCAGGCTGCCAATCATCACTAAATCCAATGAAAACGTTAACCTTGTATTAGAAAAAGGCAAAATGCCTGGCCATATGATTTTTGCTTCAATTTGATTTTAATTTTCTTTTTAAAGTTAGCATGGACGACACATTTATTCATATAGCGACAATTCTAACTATCATAAAACTATCAACCCCGCTATGAGAAAATAGCCATCCCTATAAAAGCTTGGTCATGCGGTTTTTCCTTCAATTTGATTCTAATTTTCTTTGTAAAGGTAGCATGGGCGACTCAAATAATTATCAACGCCGGCATTCAAGGTCTTAAACTCAATATCTATGAGAAAATAGCCGTCCTTTCAACAACTAGTCCGAACGATTTTTTTTCTATACAACCAAACAAGTTTTACATATTAAAAAAGTCTTGGAGAAATGTTTTGGTGTCAACTGTATATTTTTTTAATAGACGAAAAAGCCTGGTATATGGTATAAATTATGTATATGTAAATTTTTAAAAAGCCTGGGATGGATTAGAACAGGAGTTATACTGTACTGCATATGCAAGCACATGATTGGACTGGCGTTATAAGAGGGTGCGCTGTGGTGTTTCAGTTTTACGAAAGATATACTCCAACATGAGATTAAAGAGTATCGTGGACAGAGCATCTCCCTGCTGGGCTCCCGTGCTAACTGCAAAAATTGTCGATAGCCTGTTCTCAACTTTAACACAGCATTGAAACTTCGTCACTGTTATTCTACACAGTCGTACCAATTTTGTTGGCATTCCTAGGTATTCCAGGGCAGACCACAAACTCTCTCGATTGATCGAGTCATAGGCCTGCCGGAAATCCAGGAACATCTGATGTACGGGGATGGATGTCTCATAATATTTAGATAGAATCACTCGCAGCGAAAAGACCTGATCAGTGACTGATCAATTCGGACGAAATCATCCTTGATAGTCACCAACCAAGCCCTCCGCTAGAGGAGTAATTCTATCCAATACAATGTCTGACAGTAACTTGTATGCTGTGCAAAAGAGAGCTATACAGCGATAATTCTCACACTTCAAGCGGTCTTCCTTCTTGAAGATGGGCATATCGCGGCCACTTTCCATTCCAAGTACTGCGTTTCCATCCCGGTCCCGAATGGCAGTTGACGTATAGGCCTAAAAGTATGGTGAAGTCCATTAATTCCTTTAAAGAAATTACGCGAACTGCGCTCATTGCTGATTTGTTGTACTTTCAGAACCCCGGCCTTCCACCATTCTTGCTTCACACAGTCACACTGGCAATTAGCTTCTTCAATGTTGTGGCTGACAAGATCCTGAAATCCTTTTGATTTTCATTTCTTATACCTTCACAGTCGAAACGTCCCATACATTTCGCTGTGTTCCCGGACTTATACGATCACTTGCATCGTAGCTTTGCAGCAACCAAATGATGATTGCTGCCTACGTATTTGGTTGCTGACCGATAGGTTCTTAATTCAATTTGGCCTCGGGAAGCTTTGTGATGTTGAATCCATGTTTGTAAATGTATTTGTTTTTGTGGGAAGACTGTACTTGCTATACTCTAAGGTCGTGAAACCAGACTGGAATGGGTCTTAAAGGTTATTTTCATATAAAAATTCTTTCATACTAATTGTGCGACAGTCTGACGCTTGAAACTTTTGGTACAGGAATCACGATAGCCTTCTTCCACGAATCCGGGAAAGTGCATGTTGTTAGTATGTGATTAAAAATATGAGTACAGTAGAGTAAAACTACTGGCAATAAAATTTTCATTAATTTATAGGCACTATATTGTCATGACCAATAGCATTTGATTTAACTATAGGTTGATCGCCAAGGTTGCATTGGCACTTTCACTAAATGCAATAAAATTAAATTCATTACAAAAATCAACATTCGATGTTATGGGCCAAGCAACAGGCTACCATGGAAAACTGTTTCTTAAGATCTTCAGCAGAAAAATTTACTGCAGAATCATTTGTAGGCATCATTCCCAAACTCTTAATAAACTTTCAAATGTTACCATTTATGTGCCCATTGTTCAGCTTATCAAAATAGTACTTTCGCTTAGCATCCCGTATAAGGCAAGTAGTTCTATTCCGTAGTTTAGTGAAGGTCGGCCAATCTGCAGGATTTTTACTCTTGCGTCAGACTAGTAATATACGATCTCGTGTTTTAATGAACTCCAAAATGAAATTATTGAACCATGGTGTTGACTTATTTCTACATAACTTGCGTTTAATTGGAACATGCGGTCATTAAATAGTATAATAAAATTGAAATTAAAGTAATTAACTTTACTGTTGATGTCAGAACACATGTAGATATTAAACCAGTCCAGCGACAAGCTGTTAGTTAAAAATGCAGCCTCGTTTAATTTGCTAAAATCTCTAACATACTGATGTTTCATTTTAGAGCGAGGATGTCGGTATCTATAGCACATGAAAATCAAATCATGATCCGAGATCCTGGTATAGCCGTTTGCCCCAGCGTAATTATATTGCCACACTCCAGGCTGCCAATCATCACTAAATCCAATGAAAACGTTAACCTTGTATTAGAAAAAGGCAAAATGCCTGGCCATATGATTTTTGCTTCAATTTGATTTTAATTTTCTTTTTAAAGTTAGCATGGACGACACATTTATTCATATAGCGACAATTCTAACTATCATAAAACTATCAACCCCGCTATGAGAAAATAGCCATCCCTATAAAAGCTTGGTCATGCGGTTTTTCCTTCAATTTGATTCTAATTTTCTTTGTAAAGGTAGCATGGGCGACTCAAATAATTATCAACGCCGGCATTCAAGGTCTTAAACTCAATATCTATGAGAAAATAGCCGTCCTTTCAACAACTAGTCCGAACGATTTTTTTTCTATACAACCAAACAAGTTTTACATATTAAAAAAGTCTTGGAGAAATGTTTTGGTGCCAACTGTATATTTTTTTAATAGACGAAAAAGCCTGGTATATGGTATAAATTATGTATATGTAAATTTTTAAAAAGCCTGGGATGGATTAGAACAGGAGTTATACTGTACTGCATATGCAAGCACATGATTGGACTGGCGTTATAAGAGGGTGCGCTGTGGTGTTTCAGTTTTACGAAAGATATACTCCAACATGAGATTAAAGAGTATCGTGGACAGAGCATCTCCCTGCTGGGCTCCCGTGCTAACTGCAAAAATTGTCGATAGCCTGTTCTCAACTTTAACACAGCATTGAAACTTCGTCACTGTTATTCTACACAGTCGTACCAATTTTGTTGGCATTCCTAGGTATTCCAGGGCAGACCACAAACTCTCTCGATTGATCGAGTCATAGGCCTGCCGGAAATCCAGGAACATCTGATGTACGGGGATGGATGTCTCATAATATTTAGATAGAATCACTCGCAGCGAAAAGACCTGATCAGTGACTGATCAATTCGGACGAAATCATCCTTGATAGTCACCAACCAAGCCCTCCGCTAGAGGAGTAATTCTATCCAATACAATGTCTGACAGTAACTTGTATGCTGTGCAAAAGAGAGCTATACAGCGATAATTCTCACACTTCAAGCGGTCTTCCTTCTTGAAGATGGGCATATCGCGGCCACTTTCCATTCCAAGTACTGCGTTTCCATCCCGGTCCCGAATGGCAGTTGACGTATAGGCCTGAAAGTATGGTGAAGTCCATTAATTCCTTTAAAGAAATTACGCGAACTGCGCTCATTGCTGATTTGTTGTACTTTCAGAACCCCGGCCTTCCACCATTCTTGCTTCACACAGTCACACTGGCAATTAGCTTCTTCAATGTTGTGGCTGACAAGATCCTGAAATCCTTTTGATTTTCATTTCTTATACCTTCACAGTCGAAACGTCCCATACATTTCGCTGTGTTCCCGGACTTATACGATCACTTGCATCGTAGCTTTGCAGCAACCAAATGATGATTGCTGCCTACGTATTTGGTTGCTGACCGATAGGTTCTTAATTCAATTTGGCCTCGGGAAGCTTTGTGATGTTGAATCCATGTTTGTAAATGTATTTGTTTTTGTGGGAAGACTGTACTTGCTATACTCTAAGGTCGTGAGCAATTGTAAAGCACATAATTCTGTCCCCATTATCGGTTTCTGTTTAGTTTCGGAAGTAGGGTCCTATGTGTCACAAGTCGGCCTGATATCTGCCAGCTCTAGCATTAAAGTCCCTAATTACCATTCTAGCATCGAGTTACCATTCTAACATCGTGTATAGATCTCATCAGATCGTCCAAGTCATTGTTAAATGAGTCTTTATCTTGGCTGACAGCTTGGAAATCCAATACAGCGTTCTTAACCTGGGGCCCAAGAAGAAATCCAGCTCCAAGATTTCCGAGGTCATCTCCACTGTAGAGCAACGTATTACCCTGGGACACATGGTCTCCACTTTTAAGCTAGCAAGTTTCTTGAAAAGCAACGAGTTCCAGCTGATACTCCTTCCTTCATACACGTGATTAGGCCCTCCATCGCTCTTGGTTTTCTAAGGGACTGCACGTTCTACGTGCCGATCCTAGATCTCGTGTCCGGATACTTGAACGGGGGTCCGGTGTTGTTTTGACGGTAACGGTTTTTCTTTTTGTTGACTTTATAAACACTTTATTCTTTTTACGGGTGCGGGTCAACAGCCCAGCGATCCAACCGTTTAGTCGCTACAAGCAAAGGATACTGTGGTGCTATTCTTGTGAAACATGCTCGTGCAATTTTGATTTACGAGACATGTGAGAACCCCCTGACCACAGGAGCCATTGACATCTACATATTGATTATTTTACAATTGATTAAAATGTATGGTAAAAGTATATACAATTAAAAATAATCAACTAACAAAATTCTGAATTATTGTAATAAAAGTAATTAATGAAATATAATTTATAGAATGTCCTCAACATAGAATTAGTCCGTGTAGCCGACGATTTATGTAAGTAGCGGGCAATTTGCAAATATGACGTGTTGCACCATGATTACAGAAATAATTCAATTTGAATGGGAATGTTGCAACAAGGTTAAATGAAGAAATCTGTTAAGGAAAAATCTATATCCTAAAAATCTATAAAATGTTTATCGCCGACACCAGGGATTGACCACTTCAAATTTTCTATGGAAAGTCTACACAATGAACTATCCAAAACACCTACCCGCATGTCAATCTTCTGATTTTTGTTTAACAGATTTCTTCATACAAGTTTGTTGCAACATTCCCGATATATATTGCACGTTATTTATATCGCTGATCGCAAAGTTTTGACTTTTATATAATATATTGTTACTGCAATATAGGGCAACTATTGGCAAAAGATTTTTGGGATTTCTTTGCAACATTTGTTGCATAAAATGTCGCCTGAATGAATACTATTTGTTGAAACGCAACATGCATATTTTTTGTTATTTGGGAAATATTTCACTTAGGTCATAAATCGATTGATTTATGTCGTTACGATTTTTTTGGATTACACTTAAATCAAGATTTTATATTCCATACCGCACAGTGTGTGGAACACGGTTTTTCTATTTTTAATTTTGAACAAATGAATTTAGTTATACATATTACATTACATATAACATTTTTGAAATTTCAATTAAAATTAAATATGTTGATTTTTATTTGATGAATAAATTAAATGACTTATACAGAATTAGGTCATGAATCACTTGAAAAGTCAATCAAGAAATTTTAAACGAGAAAATGTGATATCAATAAAACTATTTCCGTAACATTTAGCAACGTGAGTATTTAACAGTTTTCACAGATATCTTAATACAGTTTGATTTTCAACTTTTTCCATCTACATACTCGTACATACTTTATTTGTAATTTATCGTTACGATACAAACTATACATTTGTTTTCATAGTAAAATGTAATTATTCAAAATAGTTATAATTAATTTTATGTTAAAAATATGAAACATGAAGACTGGAAGGAGGTTCATTGCCCAGAAACCAGAACATAGCTTTTGGGTAAAGTATTATATAGACTACAGATATAATTCATGAAGCTTAAAACAAAATTGTTTTATTAGCAGATTCCAGACTTGTATAAAATTCAGCAAAATTTCATTGTGTAAGCAAACTAAAACCACTTATTACCTATAACAAAAAAAAAATTTGAATAACCAACATAAAACATACAAAGTTTTGAATATTAATGTAAGTAATTGTTTTTCAAAACACATACGTATAATATGTACATAGGTAGCAAAAAAAAAAAAGGAAAATTTTCTTTTCTCATATCCTGCAAACATTTTATGTATGAGTAGATAGATGTATCCGTATATTATATACATACATATGTGTATGCCGCAACCATATCAAATAATGATGATAATATTGTAAAAATTTAATACTTTATTTTTTTTAATTTTTCAAATTACTCTTAAAACGAAAACAAGCAATAATAATAACAATAAACTATATAGAGTTTAAATGAAAATATTAAATTTCCGACAAAAAAAAAATTTCCAGAAGACAAAAAACAATTTCATAACTTTATTTTTTTTTTTTCCAAATTGGTATATTTCATCTACTCCTTTCTCGTCGTCGTCGTCGGTGTCTTGAATTTCTCGATGTCTTCTGTATCAAATGTTTTCTGTAGGAAAGCAATACATACATATATATGTAAGTATATATACATAGGTAACATACTAATATCCTTGTGTGGGCGCACCCATCTTATAGAACATGGTAATGTATAAATTGTGAGGTTTCACTGTATACTATATTATATATATACAATATCTTTGTCATCATAAAGTGTAATATTTTATAGGTACATTATTTGTTTTCCACTGTGGGTACAAACACAATTTTTTGCCTTTGGAAAATTTATTAAAAAGAAAAAAACAAAAAGTGATATAAAAAGTTTGTTGACAATATATCTAGTTTATATTTGTTGTTGGAAAAGAAAGTGTAAGTGAAGATGAGTCATTTGAATATATAAATAAGTATCTACATATATATCAAAGTCAGAATTTTAATCATAATAAAAATGATTTTTTGTTTTGTTTGTTGTTCTAGATTATGGTGGCATATACACATATGTATGTAAATATACTTGACTATCATGTCATTCTCAATATAAATATATTTGATATTTAACATTTTGTCAATCTTTGAACATACATATATAATAGGTACATAGTGACCACACATAAAAATCTATAAACATTTACCATATATGTATGCACATGATTATGATCGAAATGACACATTTAAATATGCACATATTTACCTTTGGAAAAACGGCATAAACATGATAAATACTATGAATAAAGCGTGAATAAATGAACAATTTTAAATGACATTTAGACATTTTAATTATAAAAATAAATTTGTGTTGTACATTGTAATAATTTATTTTACTGAACATTTCTGTCATATCAGCTAAGCGGGCAAATAAACTTGTCTGACAGCTTAAAAAAAAATGTAACGAGTAGTAGTTATATGTAGCTACGTTGTGGTCGGGAGTAAAGTATTTATTTATTTTTGTAGGTTTCAATGAATTTATTTTAACCAATACTTAAAATTTCTATAGTTGTTCATATTACAGAATAATTAGTTTAATGAACTTTACTTTTATTTTGTAACGGATTCATAGCGATCAGCATTGTAGCGGGGTAGCGTTGAGGGGAATTTGGGGTTCTAAATTTACCGCCACAATTTGCGAAACCGTCGAAAAAAAAATAAATGATGTGCAAGTGAAACCACAAAACTCTAGGTCCGTCTAATCTCACATTTCCACTACGTACCTCACCTCACCATCAAAAGGAAAATTACCACATTATTTAAAAATAAAGATCATCACAAATTAATCTTTAAGTTTAACATTTTCATTTATTATTTAGTAAATTTAATATGGATGATTGCTTTATGTCATTACAAAAAGAAAATTAAATTAATGAAAATTTAAAGTTAACAGATTTTATTACGTATCACTGTTTATCTTGATTACTGATAAAATATAGCTTTAAACGTATAATCAGGCCATATCAGAAAGGGGGGCAGGGCGGGGGGTGGTCAAAATCCCCCGGGCCTCACCCTTATAGGGGCTTCTATCTTTTAAACTTTTCTTAAGTAAAAAAATTTAAAAAAAAAACATTTATAAAAGCAAAATTAGTACCTCTATCGCGTTGAAGAAATAATAAAATGAACTGCATGTGAATATTATAAAAGTTAGTTAAGCGCCTCTCTCGCGAAAAAATGGAGTAAAATGTACTACATGTAACCCACTGAGTTGAATATACGTACTTATCATATCAGTGATGTAACCATTAGATGTTAAACGTCAAACCGAATAAATGTAATTTTTATTTTATTAGCAGATTTAAGAGCAGATTTAAGCAAATAGAAAAAAAACTTCTAAGGTAGGTTTCCAATCACACAATCTTCGTATGAAAATATATCGTGTGACGTACACTTATATATTAATAATACTTTTTTTTATATTGCAATCCGATTTATGCCACTATCACTATGTATTTAATTTTATTAAATTAAATTACGTGCCGGCAGCCTGAGCGACGAATTGTAAGCTCGTTCGAATCGTATTGCAAATTAAATAATCCTTTTTATATTGGTTTAAAACGTACGTATTTTATTTTATAATAAACAACCCATTAGGAATGAAAAGGCATTTTGAAAGCGGCGCTAGCAAGAGACAGAAAAAAAATTGGGTGAAAATGCTGTTAATAAACTGAAACCCATTTCGAGCTGTTTTGACACAGTGCGAACACATGATATCGGTGAAAGCGAGCAAAATATAAATTTAGGGACGGAAAGTAATAACTTTCATATCGATGTTGGTGTTGAAATACAAGAAGCTGTTAATTTTAATGATGATCGAGACACTACCAATTTGACACTTCATAATACCCCAAATTCAGAACCTAAAATCGATGAAGAAGTGCAAAGCAATCCAATTAAAGACGTTTCTGATATACTGTAGATATAGGACTTCTTGATAAACATAACTCCGATCAATTGAATTCATTTTTTAAAATTATTCGGTTTAAAATTCCATTAAATATTCCAAACGATGGAATATTTAATGGAAGTCGATTTCCTTACAATTAATTATCAAAAATGTTGACAAATGGAGAATCATGCAATAGAGATTGGTTGTGTTGGAGTAATAAATATAAAGCTAATTATTGTGCTCTTTGCTACATTTTGAAGACCAGCAAATGTAATGCATCACACTTAACAGCTAAATTTGGGTATAATTCCAAATACGGTTGGAACAAGTTGTATGATTGTATACCGTCACACGAAAGCTCAAATTTACATAAAGAAAATTATATCCAATGGAAGAACTCGCAAAACGCGGCTTTAACTAATACACGTATAGTTAACCTGCTTTACGGAGAGATTGAAAACGAACAGAAAAATTTCTAGACGTAATATTATTTATCAGAAAGAGAACTTGCTTTTTTTGGATCAGATTATCGTATCGGAAGTCCACAAAATTATAATTTCTTGGGTTAACTGGAACTACTAAGCAAATATGATCCAGTCTTGGCAGAGCATGTTTCGAAAGTTCGAACATCACAAGGATGCAGGTTCATTATCTTTCAAATAGAATTCAAAACGAGTTCTGTGGTTGGTTTGTTCAACATAAAATTATCGAAGAAATCAAAGAAACCAAATATTTTTCAATTATTGCCGATGCTACGCAAGATTCATCTAACAAAGAGCAAACTGCAATAATTATTCGATATGTTAAATGGTTGAAACAGATTTTTCAATTGACGAACGCTTTATTTGCTTCGATAATTTTTCAAATAAAACCGGGAATGAAATTGCCAAACGTATTTTGAGCCTTGTAGCAGCAGCTCGAATATTCGACCCACCGATATTCGAGTCTGCCACAAACAAAACAATTAGTGAAATTCAAATATAAATCAACTTATTTGAATTAAGCGTTCACTAAACCCATCACATATCCAATAGCCGAACCATTACTATAAAACATTTATAGTAAAGCATGTCGCCATCTAACAACATCACTACGCAATAACAATGCGGTGATGCAACACTTAACATAAGTGCAATATTGACCGTCGCCGGCGCATGTGTTCGCTCACCAAAAACAAAACGAAGACGAAGGCGACGTCATTTTTTACTTCTTCCATTCCCTTTCACGATTTTGGATGTTAAAACAACAGTGTGTGGATTTTAATGGTGTTGAAAAATTTATTCATAAAAATTATTTTGTTATTTTTCATAAAAATTTATTTTGTAATCATTTATAAAAAATTGAATATAAATTTAATATTGTAAAAACTAAATTAATTTAATAAGTTTATAAACTAAATAATATACATATATCAATAATAAAAAAAGTTTATAAATAATACATATACGTGCATACATTTTTAATTAATTAATTGGAGTGCTATCTAATTTAATTAGGAAATAAATCCTAAAGCCTTTTAATGAAATTAAATTTGGATTTTGAAAATTGTGTTGGGCAAGGTTACGACAATGGATCTAATATGGCGGGAAAATATAACGGGGTGCAATCGATTCTTTTGGCCAAAAATTGCAATTGTGTGTTTTGCCTTTGTGCAAATCATACATTAAACCTAGTTAAAGTAAATGCAGTTGAATCTTGCAAAGAGGCGGTATTTTTTTTTAGAACTATTCAACAAATTTTTAATTTCTTTAGTGGTAGTCCAAAGAGATGCGAAGTTTTAAAAAAGCATTTCGGCACAGCCTCGTTACACAATATATCGAAAACCCGATGGTCTGCACGGATAGACTCTGTTAAACTAGTCGCATTGCACATGAAATCATTATTATCAGCTATACATGAAATGAATTGAATAGTCTTTCGGCAGAAGCACAAATTCAAATTAGATCTTTTCAAAAATATTTATCAAAATTTGAAAGTGTGCTTATGTCAACAGTTTGGTTGAAGTTACTGGATTTAATTCATAAAACTAATCTCATTATCCAAGCTCGAAAACCAACTTTAAATGTAGAAAAAAGATAATATAGATGGCCTAGTTCGAGCCATACAAGACATCAAAAAACAATGAAGATCGATCCTTCAAGAATGCAAAATTACTGCGGCTGCAAATGATATTACTTCAGAATTTGCAGAAAATCGTCATTTAAAGTGTCAAGCAGCAGTTAAATCACACTTTCACGAAATATTTAACCAGATGACAGATTCAATAAAAGATTCAATTTGCTGACTTTTGTACATAGTGAATCTGATGGTTTGGAATTCATTTAAACTTTTTCGTTTTATTGAATCTATTGTTTCGGGATATTTGATTTTTTTATTTGCTAAACATTCATTGTGTTCTATTCGGGATAGAGCGTCTGCGTTTGTATTGGAGGTTCCCTTCTTGTAGAGAATTTCGTAGTCGTATTCTTCAAGTCGAAGTCTCCATTTGATGATCTTGCTTGTAGGATCCTTGGCATTAAATAGCTATACCAGCGGTTTGTGATCTGTTATTATGTAAAATTTTCTTCCGTAGAGATACGGACGAAAATATTTTACGCTCCAATCTATTGCGGGAAGTTATTTCACTATAGTTGCATAGTTGGTCTCGGTTTTAGATAGCGTGCTTGATGCGTATGCTATTGGTAAATGATTACCTATTTCCCTTGACTAAGGATTGCTCCTATGGCAAAATTGCTTGCATCAGTCGTTACTGTGAAAGGTAATTTGAAATCAGGGGCCCTACTATCACTTTCGACAACGATTTTCGACGACGGTCGTTTTCCAATAGTAGGCAAAGGAAGAAAAAGGTAAACAATAGTAAATTTATAATATTGTTTTCCTTTTTCTTCTTTTGCCTACTATAGGAAAACGACCGTCGTCGAAAATCGTTGTCGAAAGTGATAGTAGGGCCCCAGGATATCTTAAAATGGTTCGTGCGTTAGTAAGGATTTACATAATTATCATAAATTATGATTGTTGATTTTTTCGTTAGACAACTTGTTTGGTTATTTTTGCGAAATCCATTATAAATTTTCTATAATACCCAATAAAGCCAAGAAATGATTTTATTTCTTTTTTGGTTTTAGGTTTTAGGTAAATTCATTTTGGTAAAAAATTCATTTTTTTATAGCTTCAATTTCTGTTCGGGTGTAATTATGTGTCCGAGAAATCCAATCTGTTTTTGGCAAAAAGGAGTTTTGTCCAATTGTATTTTTAAATTTGCATTGCCTAATTTTCTAAGTACTTTTTGAAGGTCTATAATATTTTCATGTAAGCTTGTGGAAAACACTATTATGTCATCCATATAGCACAAAACAAAACATGGTTACCTTGAAGTTCACGAAGTATGTTATCCACTATTCGTTGAAAATTGCTCAGAGCATTTTTCAAACCGAATGGCATCCTTACAAAGTCATACTGTCCTGATTCGACACTAAACCTAAATGAAAAGTGATTGGCTTTTCCGAGTTTGTCTAAGATATTTGATATATTGGGTAGAGGGTAACTGTCGTGTATTGTTTGTTTACTAAGTTGGCGATAGTCGATTACAAGCCGTTAGTTTTTGTTACCCTGAGAATCGGCTTTCTTTGGAACTAGCCATATTGGGCTGCTCCAAAATGAAAAAGAAGTCCGTATTATCCCATTTGATAAAAGTTTGTTGACTTCATTTTTTTATTTCACTTTTTTTGATGTTCAGGATGTCCATATTGCTTGACATGCACTGGGGTTTCTCGTTATTTAGATCAATTTTATGTTTAACGTTAATTGTGAATGTTAGCTTTTTTCCATCGTTATGAAAAGTAAAAGTACCTTTGAATTTATTACAAAGTTTTATGATATCTTGTTTTCCTTCCCTTTTTATTATTTGCGGTGGAACTTTGTTCCTGGGACGTAGACCATCATAGAATTTGTGGAATTTTAGTATAAATAATTGTATCGGTTGAATTCGTTGAATTTTATGATTGTTTTCTCGTTAAGAGCAGGGGAATTGAACAGACTGGTTATTTTTAAATCAGTTTGTGTTCGAAATTTTTCGTTTACGTGATCAGGGCTGATGTAAGATTTATCGGCTCCTCTATCAATAAGGAATTTGAGAATTTTGCTGTCGATTGACAAGGTTATAAATGGTAATTTAGATATGTTTTCTATATTGAATATAGTTGGTTGTTTTCCGAGGCTATTAGTTAAAAATTCCTTCATTCCTTCATGTCTGTCTCAATGTTAAAATGTTCGGTTTTAATTTCTCTTTTAATTTGAGTGCTACCGTTAGTTTCTTCATTAGTTTTTGGTGATTTGTTATTAACGTAATTATATTGGAATTTTTTCTTATTGTTAGGAGTGTAATTTGTTTAGAAATTTGTCCCATTAAATTATTGATTAAAATTTTCACTAGTAAGTGACTAGTAGCATTCATTTTGGATCACGTCATCACAGAATTCGATATGATTACGCGATAAGCGGTCTATACATCTATAACCGTTTGTACTTTATCTGTAGAGTTTAAAGTGGATTAATTACATGAAACAAAAATGCGTTAACTTACTGCCAGAATAATCGTTCATATTCTCATGTCGTCTTCAACACTTTCATTTTTCATTTTTTTTAATGTTGTCTCACTTTGTATTAGTTATTAATTCGAATTTAAGCGCTTGTCTCTGGTGGGGGCTATGACCGCAAATTTTCATAATTAATTTTTTTTTTTTTTGATTGGTTTAAATTTTCATTTTCACTTTTAACAACTGCGCCAGTTATATTTAGCTCCGTTGTGGTCGGACCAATACTTAAAATTTATAAAAGTTATGAACATTTTAGTTAAAGAAAAATTAGTATTGATAGTTGTGCATATTACAGAATAATTAGTTTAATGAACTTTACTTTTACATTACATTGCTCATTTTATTTATTTATTTTATTGCTTAAATACAATTTGCTTGGACATCGATATTTCCCGTCGATGCGGTTCTTCTACGTTGTTATTGCCTCGTGGAAATGGTGTTGTGTGGGGTGATGCACATAACTTAGTATATAAATCTACTGTACATATCAAAGATATATTTAATATTAATACGAAAATAATTATGTCGATTAAAATAAGATCTTTTGTTGTTGGGTTGTTGCTATCTAATTTGCATAAAACATGTGTATACATAAAAAATAAAATCATATATCGATTTTCACTCAATTTGAATGGATTTACAAAAAAAAATCCAAATGGTTTTTCTCGATTATCCTTTCTGCTTTTTTACTATATACAAAAAAGGAAATAATGATAAAAAAAAATATTACGTAGTACGTCGTAGTAAATATATACAGCAACAACATCGTTATGGCATTCCCAAGATACGACTCCGAGATGTACATATATAGGAAGAAGTACATATATGTACATATAACAGATAACATATAACAGAACTTTTTGGTACTAAAAAAAAACCACAAAAAACACACATATGGGGTTTCTCTGTAATTTTATTAATGTGTGTTTTCATTTTTTGATCTCCTATAAAGTTTTGATTATTAAAGAATTTTCTTCTTATCGTTGTGTTTTTTCTCACTTCAATCGGTTTGAATGAATGAAAATTCATTTCAATAAAATATTAAAAAATTCAATTTAAAATAAAAAAATTTGTTGCTTGAAATTTATATTCCATTACCGGAGATGAACTCCATATGGATGTATTACACGAACCGAAATATTAATATTGACTATAAACATATACAATAAAATAATATTGATTTTATGTCGGAGTATATACATTTTGTTCTAAAATAAGACAAAACTAAACAAAAAACGGACTAGTTTGCGAGACACCTATAAGAAACGTTTCAACCATTACCCACGCAAACTGCGGATGAAAATGTTAACCTACTGAAACGATCTGATGAGCTTGAAATACAAAGGGTATCTCTACCGAGCAATAGCGCAGTGGTTAAAGCTGCGACGTTTGGATCGGTAGGTACCGGGTTCGAATCCCAACAGAGAGGAGGGATGCAAAAGGGAATTTTCATCTTCCCCGATTACGATCGGTGATTAAATTGAAAACATCTATGACCATCTGTTGGAATGTAGAACTCATGGGCCGACCCATCTTCCATGTCACTGTACAGGGTAACATGGAGCTATGCAATGCGCAGGTGGTATACGGTACTTGGGTGAATGGGATAAAAAAAAAAGAGCAGCCTTGTTTTTCCTCGCAGTTGTGAACGTTGTCACACATCACTATGGGCTATATTTGGTCGCTCGACTGCAAGATTCTGATTTTTACTATACCTAAAGACTGTTGAGCAGCACTGATAACCGAGGTTTTCAGTACCTCCCAAACATAGTTCACACAGTCACACTGGCAATTAGCTTCCTTAATGTTATCGCTGTCAAGATCCTGATATTGTTTCTTTTGATCTTCATTTATCAGACCTTCACAGTCGAAACGTCCCATACATTTCGCTGTGTTCCCAGACTTGTACGAAAACTTCCATTGTAGCTTTGCAGCAACCACATGATGATCGCTGCTTACATATTTGGTTGCTGACCGATAAGTTCTTAAGTCAATTTGGTTTCTGGAAGTTTTGCGAGGTTGAATCCATGTTTCTCAATGCATTTTTTGTATCTATGTGTTACAAGTCGGCCTGATTTCTGGCAGCTCTAGCAATAAAGTCCTTAATTACCATTCGAGCAGCGTGTCACCATTCTGACATCGTGTCCTAGATCCTATCAGATCCTCCAAGTCATTGTTAAACGAGTCTTTCTCTTGGGGCGGGCGGAATTGTGTGGGCCCGTGCACACAAATTATCGACAGGTTGGCTAACATCATGCACATAGCAAAGCTACACAATCGGTTATTGACTGCTTGGAAATCTAAAACAGCCTTCTTTACCTGCGACCCAAGAAGAAATCCAAATCCAAGGCTTACGAGGTTATCTCCACTTTAGAATCCGTGGTATCCGTAAATTTACGTCATGCTTTGAGAAAATCAATATTGGACAAGGATTTTACATCTTTTTGTCGTAATATGTGGGATTTTTGCCACTTGTGGCTGACTCTACTTAAAAAGAGCTTTAAAGAGATCTATTGATTCGTCATAATCCCAATTGATTCATCAACCTCAATGATATTATCGTTTTCCGTACAACCGATGAACAAGCTAGCGTTTCTTGTGTCATTCATTTACGTATCTGGTTTATAATTTTCCTTCCGGATTAATTTTACCGTGTCTTGGAATGAAGTAGTATTTCTTAAACAAAACGTAATTTTAATTAAATTTCAATAATACATGTTATTTTGGTAAATTTACCTTTGCGTCTTTTTCTTCTGGAAATATATCAATAATCTGCGTAGTTACTTCGATTGTAACCGTGTAGTCGAGTTTCGTAATTGCTTTTTTGAAAAATCTTCGCATTGGGTCCGCTGCCCATACCACATTACAAAATAGTTTACTAACATACTCGTATAATTTGTTATAAAACCTATGTCGACTGCTTGATATTCTAGGCCGGATCATGGCACACGGTTTGACCACTCCCGTTGCATTGTCGGTAAAAAACATTTATGTTTATAAAAACTGGAAGAAAAATAAGATCATGAACAAACTATTGAAATGATCATTCAAAGTACGCATGTACGCAAGTATAATGAATAGTACTTACTAAATTCTAGAATTTCTTTGGCCACATTCCTTTGCAAATCTCAAGGCTTTTACAATGATGTAAAACCGTTTAATATTACCTGCTAACCAGGGATAGGCGAGGTAGATTACGCCATGTAATCTACGCTGTTGTCGACACGTAAATAATTACGTAGATTACTTGGTAAAGTTGTTTGTCAACGTCAACAATTAAGACAACGTCAACAACCTACGATATTTTAGAGTTTTGACCTCGAATGAACCAGTTGACCATAAAAACTAGTTTATTAACAAGTACAGCATATTTTTTAAATTTATCACATCCCTGCAGAATGTTAAAAACAACGTTAGAAATTGACAAATAATAATTTGATAGTCTTAGTTTTAATTTTATCTCCGCTGGTTATGGAATAATATCAGATCTTCGAAAAACAGTATACGTCAGTCATTCAGATTGTAATTAGTTATTGAAATATTCTAAATTTCTAGAGATAAATTATGGAAGCGTAATAATTAACAACTTTTTAACCGAACTTTTCATTTTCTGAGAGGATGTTAGATTAAAATTAAGAAGTATTTAAAACTTTCACCATCCGTATCGCATTGATATGGTCGATATTGTCTATATGGGCTGTCGACGCGGCACTACAATAAGGCAAACCAATTTGTCAACTATAATCCCACATCAAATATTAACGCGGCCAAAGGGCGATGTTTTTCAACTTGTCGTAACCACATTTATTTCTAATCAATTATGGATGCTACTCCTGTAATTTTATTCCTATAGTATACAGAGATAAATCAATCTCACTAATTTCAACCCCACGGTATTGACCAATTACTCTGCCTCGGGTAATATTAAAAACTAAATGCATCGAAATTCGTTTCCAATAAATCCTTTACCCTTACATAATCTAACAGGTAACACTTACACCAATCTAAGTGATTAAATCTGGAAATTCTGCTCAATCAAATAAACATCAAACGTGCTCAAACTTTTAACAAATTTTGTTAAAAAAGAGCTAATATTAAAAACGAACTATCCCGAATCTCGAAAGCACTATTACTTACTTTTGCTGCCATGATGGTTGTGAGCAGGTCATTGAAGAAAGACAACTTTGATTCGGTAACAGTTCGAATTTGTATAGCCCAAATATCACTCATTGCTCAATTTCAAGCACAATTTTTAATTTAATCGTAACACATCTACATTGAAATACATTTTAAATAAAAAACTTGAAGCCCATACTAGAAATTTAGCTGGAATTTAACTTAAGAAAATCCACTCAGTTCTTATTCATAATCAGGTGAAATATTAATTTATATTCCCTCGTTTAATTTAACTAAAGATTGTATTTCAAATCTACTAAAATTTCGCTCTAAAGTGAAATTAAAACCTGACTCAAATTCGTATACCTACCTTAAATTATAATTCAATATCTATAATCTCAAATCAACAAAATATCTTTTTCAACTCAATGTTTGATTTTTAACTCAATTTAAAATACACTCAAATTTTGTTCATATCATAGTGAAATATTACTCTATTTTCACTCACACAATTCATCTAAAAAACCATTAAAGGTTTTGGCTCAAATTCATACTAGAATTCTATTCTGGAATTTCACTTATGCAAATCCACTCAAAAAATATATACTTCAAAGTACATATATATGCAAACTCAAATATGAGTAAATATTTATAATTTAAATTGCACTCAAATAATCTATAAATCGCGTTTAAAATTTTACTCAACTTTATAGTACATATTGTATCCTAAATTTAACTGAGAAAGTTCCACTCAAATTATATAATTCAAAGTTTACTCAATTACAATATGACAAAAAATTATTTTCTAATCAGCGTTTGCGATCAAACACAATTAATATTTAAAATGCATTCTAGTCTGGCTCAAATCTAGTTGAATATGTTTCAGATTCATAATAGCATTCTACTTCGAATTTCACTTAAGCAGATTCACTGAAAATATATAATTTAACATATACTTGCTAGGTCTCCCCGGTATCTCTTTTCATGCGCTCGGTATTCTGGGCGACCGTTATAGAGAAAATGTAGCCTCATGTGATTTTATTTAAGTTTAGGTCATTAACCCTTGTTCATATGATTATTATTTGAAGATTTGATCTTTCTCATCGTTACAGTTTCAATGCGATTTCTAAATTAGTTTATTTCTAACTCATGCCAAATTCAAAATATATTTAAAAAATTCCTGAAAATTTGTCTATCGAGAAAAAAATTGTATTTATTTGTTTGCTTGATATCGAGACGAGAACAAAATGCAGAATGGATGATGATAATTGTGGAGTTTTTTACCAGCTTTTTAATAGTTTGCAAGATTATTTTTAGAGTTGGTATGATTTTGCCATTAGTCTTGGTTTTAGTTTGAACCGCTGTTACTTCTCTTTAAAATAGTCTGACCTATAGCCAAAGTAAGAGCAGAGCACTGTGAGCAAACGTAGGTCACACGCAAAACACTGTCATGGCATTTTGATCTCTAATGGCAGAAAAAAATTTGGTAGTTATTAGTTCTATAACTTATAAAACATTCATTGATATTTTTAAGATTGGCATCCGTTTTGTAATCGAGGTTTGGTGAGATAGGTTACGCCATGTGATTTACGCAGTTGTTAACACGTAGAGTATTATGTAGATTACTGGGCAATATATTTAGTCAACGCCGACAGTTAAGACAACATCAAACATCTTCTAAATTTCTTAAAGATAGATTATGAAAATATTTTAATTTAGAACTTTTCTAACCTAATCTTAATTGAAACGGGATTGAAATGCATTGAAAATATTCTTAAATATTCCCATCCGCATCGCATTATACAAAAAAAAGAAATCTGACCGCTGTAGTTCAGAACTAGTTCACTAAATCACTCTGTCAATCGTCTAGATTATCGACGTTTTCTACGAATTATCTACGTTGTCTACAATATTTACGTTGTCTACGTTATTTACGGGTTGTCGACACGTCGACGTAGAAAATAATAGATGACGCATAAATGTCCATTCCTGCTGCTAACTTGATCATGGTACGCAATCTGGTTGCCTTAACAAGTCATTTACTTTATCTGGTGGCTAATATAACGAATTAATGCCAAATTTTAATTTTCTATTTTTGGAAGAACAAATAGAAAATGAATCAGAAACAATAGTAAAAAATCCAAAACAAAAAATAAGAATTTTCTGGATTTAGTATATATCTTCCCAGTGAGTCCTTCGCAACAATTGGTACGTCATAATCTAGAGAAATTTCACTAAAAATAACTTTGAACTATTTCCAAGTGGGCCTTATCCTGGATTTAAGGCGTAAAGGAACACAGCTTCGTGTTTTTCTAAACTTCTACAATCGATCTGCCTGTATCACATAAAGCATTATAGGACAAAATGTTGTAAATTAATAATTTGGTATCTTCTAAATTTTAGTCATCTTTTAAATTTAATCTATAATTTCACACAGAACCATATTATTTTCAACACCCATCTGTATCGGTGTACACAAAATACACACATTGAATTTTATGATTTCATTAGAATATCTAAATTGTTTATTGGCCCTAACTTTAAACTCAATATTATGTACTATTTTCGTGGGAGAAGATTAATCACCATAGTGTGTTACTGTTCATCATAAAATAATAAAACTATATCCACACCAAATTCTTATGTATATATATAGCCATTCTCTGTATTGTATACATACTTAAAGGATATGCTATGTAGACATAAACATGTTTATCATAAATATTTTCACCATATTTTGTAAGTCATATATGTATATGTATGTACATACATATGAAAACACATTTCCTTGACCCTAATAAATAGTTATTATATAAATTTTTTGTTTTACCATTTTTATTTATAACCAATCAAAATGTGACCCCATCACGTATATTATTAACGTCCACATGTATGTATGGTATACACACGATCATATACATATACGATTCATTATGTATGTATTTGTAATAGTACCCACAGTCTTCATCATAAAGTTCACGTACATAACTTTCGAGTATTTACCAGGTGATTTACATCTATGTACATATATTATAACCCATCAGTCTTACTCTGAAAGTAAACGAGATAAAGAAACGGAAGTATTGGTCACTAGTTATTACAATCCTTATGTTTATCATACCAAAAACAATTTTTCATTACAGGATGATGTATTATCAGTTTCCATATGTGTGAACTTTATTCTCATCATTAGTAACAAAAATCTACACCGTGGGTTTTTATTTATAATTGGAATTTATTTTATATGGAAATTGATATTTGAGATGGTATATTATTTCATTCATATGGCTGCCGCGGCTGGCCTCACAATAGCCCATTCGATCGGATCAATTTTCGAGCACTTTTTCGAGTGTATGGGGTTGTATCTCGGCGATGACATTACGAATGTTGGCCTTCAAATGCTCAATTGTCTCTGGTTTGTCGGCATAACACTTGTCTATAACGGCGCCCCAGAGAAAATAGTTCAATGGTCTTAAATCGCAGCTTCTTGCCGGCCAATTGACATCACCATTTCGGCTAATTAAACGACCATCAAACATTTGATACAATAAATCGATTGTGGCATGAGATGTGTGGCAAGTTTCACCATCCTGTTGAAACCAAACATCGTTCACATCAATCCCATGAAGAGCGGGTGCAAAAAAATCGGTTTTCATACCGTAATGGTTGCGGCGTTCTCATTTTCAAAGAAATATAGGCCAATGATGCCCCCGCTTCACAAGCCGCACCAAACAGTCATTCGTAATGGGTGCATTGGCTTCTGTAAGACCACATGTGTGTTTTCTGAGCCCCAAATACGGCAATTTTGCTTATTAACGTACCCACCAAATGAGCTTCATCCGAAAAGATGATTTTTTTGGCATAATCGACATCATAGTGCAGTTTCTCGTTGGCCCATCTAGCGAAGTGAAAACGAAGCGGATGGGCATGCGGCTTCAACTTTTGAACCAATTGAACTTTGTATCGCGTCATACCGAGATCTTTTAGCAAAATTCGACGTAAACTGGTGCGTGAAACGTTCAATTCTTGAGAACGATGACGAGTTGATGTTGATGGATTCTCACGCACACTCTCAGCCAGAGCTTCGATATTTTCGGGTGTACGCACTGTACGACCACGCTCACGTCTTGACGCATCAACAATGAATCCAGTTTTACGAACTTTAAAAATAAACTTGCGTATACCGGGCACTGTTGGTCCTTCTCTGCGACCAAATTTTACACGACATTTTCGTGCAATTGTCTTTGTTTTGGAAATAAATTTCCAATAAATCTCAACGTTGCTCAGGCGTAAATCGATTCATTTCGTTCAGTGGAGATAATATACTGAATTTTGTGACAGAATAAAATGACATAAGTATTGCCAGATTCAAAATAACCGGTGGTTCAAATTTAAACCGATAGATGACCCACCCGTTATATGACTAGTGTGAAGTCTATGACAATTTTTTTTGACAAAAATAATATAAAGTGTATTAGTAACAGTGAAACCTAACAACAACTAATTTGAAAAATGTATTATTACAAAATAGCAAATCATTTGATAATCGAGAACACAAATTAAACATTTTCTACTAAACAAGGTATGGCGGTTGACCTTTATTACTACTATCAAATTTTCTGGCGATTTTAACATTCCTCCTACACTAAAATGCTCAAATGACAACGACAGATTATCGTAGATATATGTCTAGAAAAATCTGTGTAGGCCATCATGTTGTATAGAGTTTAAGATCAAAATCGATTTTCTAGACCATACAAAAACCCTACAAAATATAGTTTAGATGAATATTCGATGGCCAATCACAGGCAATCGTATAGATGTCTATAGGTAAACCTGGATAAGCCATCATAATGCATGATTTTAATTCACCTAGTTTGAGGGCTGTTGTATGGTATTTTTATGTGGTATTACACTTCCATTCATACATGCATATATTTTGTTAATTCTCATAAACTTCCCACTAACGAACATATGGGCAACTTTAGGATCGATGGCACAAAAACTTAAAATTGTTGAAAGTCACGTAAAATCTAAGTTCTGCGGGTAACAGTAAAATACATCAGACACTAGTCGCATTGACCACATACATAGCAGTTGCTCGAAGTTGAAGGATCTAATCCACCTTTATGATTTGTAATCTCTATATTATCTGCAGTGATAGATAGATAATCAGTAATCTAGAAATAGAAAAGCATATCAGAACTGAGTCCTTTTAATCTCAAAAATAGCAATTGTGTAATGTCACTAGCCAATGCTTGATTTCAAGCGGCCGGTTTATTCCAGCTAAAGCTAGGGTGTTGGGGTGGTGTCTTCGGAATTATATATAAATCTGTATTAGATCGGATTAGTGAAAGTACAATCCCAACCAGATAAGTGAAACCTTAATCAAAAGCGTTATAGTAATAAACCCACCTCTACCTCATACCTACATTCAAAACCATCCCCAGCATTCAGCAGGATCTTCGCTATTCAAAATTTATTGCAAAAGTTTCCGTACACTGGTTCAGTGGGAGAAAGTGTTGCAGAGCAAGCACGTTAATCGATTTCACGATATTGTCAACAATTAAACTTGTCGACATTGACCACATGGCGAATTTTACGCTGCACTTTATCTTAATATCCTTATAAGGTCCAGTTGGTCCAAGAATTAAAGCAGCAAGATCATTCTCAACGTCGATCAGTTGCAGATTGGTGATGGTTTTTAAAAAAAAAATATGTTTTCTGATGAAGCTCATTTTCATTTGTCTTGCTACGTAAACAAACAAAATTGTCGCATTTTCATGTCTTCTCATGTTACTTTATGTTGTGCTCTATGAGCTGGAGGCACCATTGGTGCATTATTTCGAAATTGAAGCTAATAAACGCTGTTACTGGCGTGATGTTCGCTGCAGAGACTTGACAACAAATGTGTCCAATATTTGAAGGTATGAATTTTAACGACTTTTGGTTTTAACAGGACGGCGCTACAAATCATACAGCCAATGAAACAATCGGTTTTTGAGAAACAGATTTGATGGACGTTTAATTTCGTGAAGAGGGGATGTTAGTTGGCAACCAAGAACGTAAGATCTAAAACCACTAGATCATTTTTTGAGGGGCTATGTGAAAGATAAGTTTTATGAGAATAACTCACAATTAATCGAAGGTTATATAAGAGACTATATTGAGTGCACCATTTCGCTGCATTCGCTTCCGTGGAATAGACACGTTGTCCATTCTCTAAGTGCACCCTCAAATGTTGAACAGTGGGATGACGTTCGTGTATTGCATATGAAAAAATACGCCAAATCGCCACATCACAACTGACATAACGACCCAATTGGAATCTTGACACTTCGTCATTTGAATCCGGAGTAGCAATGCCGAAAACTGCCAGGTCGCTTCGACCTTTGTTCACGTATTTGTAGACATATTTAATGAACTTAATGGAGATGCAAAACTCAACATTGCAGTGTGTTGCGAATGTTTTCTATAGAAGATTGAAATACGGAACAGTTCAGCGATTATCGACCACGACTTTTCCTTTCACCGTCATCGTGGCTTTTCTGCCAACATCTTCGGTTTGTGAACGGCGCCAATATATCTGGATTGTAATTTCCGCATGGAAATCATGTTTGTTGAATTTTTGCTGAATTTGTGCTTGTGGTAATCCAAGCTTCTGCCACTCTACTGAGTACACTCAACAACGTGGCTGTCTAAAAACCATCTACTTAACGATGAGGTCCATTAGCGTCCTGAGTTTTTGTTTGAACACACGTGTGTTGATGTCGTGGCGATCGCTGGAAGTTTATCGTGGCAGTAGATTACCGGTAATTCCAGGCCATTTTGAATTGCATGTGAACGTGATGAACAGCCCTCCGTGATGCCGCACATTCGATCTTGACAGACATATCGACGCAATACTGTTGAAACAATCAAGGATATCTCAAAAGTTCCACGCCTTGTCGCATCATCAACCGATAAGTATAAAAATGCATGGAACTGACCGTCGTATTCGTTTCTTCCGCTGCAAAATGAATATGTAATTTGTATAGCAATGCAAGTACAATCGACAGCTTAATAACTAACCGGTCAGGGTATTGACCATCTTTATCTGGAAGTAGTAGCCATCCTCTACATGGCAAAACATAAATGGATATTGAAGTGCATCATATGATCGATGAGTTTCGTACACACGCTGCACTCGTCCGTCATCACTCCGCATGATCACAATATCACGCAATTCCACATTTTCGCACCACAATCACAACTGTGACTTCGTCGATAGTGGGACCATTGTATACTGACGTACATGGCCTCTGGTTGGTCTTTTGTTTGCTTTGATATTTATTTTGTGATCTTCGGAAGTCATTGTATCCAAAGTAGTTTTAAATCAAGCGAACCATCGCATTGTGTTCATGCAAAAGGCATTGAAAAGCGCAAGAGGATAACTTAATTCAAATTCGGAAATTCCAACGAAATAAATTTGTAGGAACTTGGGTTCTTCATTCGCTGATGGCATCAACGCTCCGCTTCCATAATAAATTTGCCCTTGAATCTTAAAAATAGAGAAATTTTAATATGAAGAGTACAATCGTTTAACAATATCGAAATGATGAACACGTGGTGACAAAAAATGGGGAATTTAACTTTGCCAACGGCACAACATAGCCCTGGCGTTTCTGCTTGTGACTGCAATGATTGGCAATGTCGGTGTACACGGTAGACAATGCACCAATATCAACTCAGCGAAGATCTTTGTAGCAACGCGACTCAAGTCGATGTTCACCGTGTTCTTTGTAAATTACGATTTCTTCGTCCTAGGTTCAATCGTCTGATAGCCGGCGTTTTAGTCAAAAATAAATCCTAAAAATTACAATGATTCATTTGACTAATTTACTTTGAAGTCATTAATCCACAAAAATGAGCTTACCGATTGAATTTACTCAAATTTCGTCGTCCGCAATTAATTCTTGAATATCATCTATTGTTATTTCATCAAATCCATGGCCTTCAACTGCGTGCGCCAGTCTCACTATGTTCCTATATTCATCCTCTATTGTGGTTAGCAACAGTTTCCTGAACGTCTAGTTCCGGCAATAATGCTTTCTAGCAAGCTCTTAGTGTTGATTGACGAATTTCTTTAGTGAAGTACCAATAATTTCAACACAATTTAAAATTGAGAACTGTTTCCAGACTTCTTTAACCGTAATATTCGCTGACTCCATCTTCTCTGATATTAACTAAAATGATTTGCGTATGTAGTAGTATGCTTTAAAAGTAGCTATTATCCCTTGATCTAACGGCTGTAATAGTGACGCCGTGTTAGGCGGTAAAAATGCGACATGATCATTAAGATGACTTAAATCAGTTAAATGTGATAGCACATTATCTAAAAGTGGTAAAATTTTAAATGCTAAGTTCTTTTGTTTTTTAATATTTTTCAACGATGAAACCAATCATTAAATAAACTGGCAGTCATCCATGCTTTTTTGTTGGCTCTCCCAATGCACTGGAAGGTTGATTTTGTAATGATCGGTTAATAAACATGGGCCTGGTCATAAAATCACCAGACGCATTACTGCACAGCTCTAATGTTATTCGGTCTTTAGAAACCTTAAATCCAGGAGCTATTTTTTCGTTTTTCGAAATAAAAGTTCGTGAAGGCATTTTTTTCCACCACAAACCAGTCTCATCAACGTTGAATATTTGATCTGGTAAATAATCATGGTGTTTAATAATTTTTGCGAACTCTGCTGGATAGTTATCTGCTGCATCTGCGTCTGCGGATGCTCTTTCACCCTGTATTTTTAAATTGTGTAATTCATGTCATTTTTTTGAATTTTTCAAACCATCTATTGCTAGCCACAAATTGATGGTTGTCTTCATCGGTTGACGATTGTCCTATTTCCTTTAAATAATTAAATATTTTTAATGATTTCTTCTGCTTAACTACATTCATTATCCACACCATAAGCGATTGTTCCATTTGCTCCATTATCTTTGCTCTCGGACGAGCAGTGATTTTGGCGAGTACAGAGGATCTAGATGCTACCGAACTTCTAATTTTTCCTTCGTTTTGTTTAATAGTTCTTATTGATGACTCATTTAACTTAAAATGTCTTGCAATATCAGCTATCCTACTCTTGATTTTGAAGAAAAAATTTCTATTTTGGTTCCAATGGTGATAAATTTTTTAACGGCGTTCTTTTTTTTCATTTTGCATTTTTAGGGCTTAAATTACAATATATAATTGATTTAAGCTATAAATAAGGTTTAGAAGAAACTTACTGAGTATGTAATATGTATTCACCTTGATTTTCATAAATTAAATTTTTTATAAACATACAAAAACTCTTATCTATATCTTTTAAATTTTTAAAACCTTTTTTTAAATAAAAATAATCAATGATTGAAAAAAATTGCGTTATAAGAAAATGTCCATGAAATCGGGTTGTAGGAGTACCGCGTTATAGGAAGATTTCCGCATTTTGCGAACCGCGTTGTAGAAGTACCGCGTTGTAGAGGAGGGTTACCCTAACAAAACAACATCGTATTATTCCATTCCAAAGCCTACTTGAAATTATTTAAAAAATAAATTTTGAATTGTAATTTCAAAGCCTACTGATTGACCATTATTTTACTTCTTTAAATTTTTTAAAAATGCCTTTCAATATTGATGTAATACATGACCCTAATGTAATGTATCCTCATGTAATTATATTGTGATACAAATCTATAATTTACATGATGTTTTCTATATACATAAATGTTTATGTGCATACCAACATAATGTGTTGCTTATGACTTTTAATATGTTTCAAAACATACGAGTAACATAAAAAATTATAGGAAATTATAGATTTTGCAGTTCATTGAATTAAATTTAATTTGTTAAACTTTATTATTATTTAATTTGTTATTTTCACGTTATTGAACAATAATAGCGTAATAAAATAATTATTTTGTTACGTTTAAGTATTAAGTTTAAAAAAAAATAAATGGAGATTTTCTTCGTGATTATTAACCAATTTTGTATAATTCTTCTCATTTCAGAATCGAGAGCGTCCATATACATTATAAATTAACCCACAAAATTCAGTCGAATGACATCGCCGAGCGTACTGCATTCAATTAAAAATGGCACATCATATAATCCAAATATTATCGCGAATATTTTGTACCATACTATTTATAACCATAAATATAACAGCTGAATCGGATTGGCTGCAAGAGTGCGGCAAATGTAAATGTAAATGGAGTTCGGGTAAAAAATTTGGTGATTGTAAAAATATATCAATAAATCGTGTACCGCTTGGTCTCAGCACTGAACTTCAAGTTGTCGATCTGTCATTTAATACGTTCACCGAAATACGGAAACAAGAATTTGCCAACGCAAATTTACAAAATTTACATAAATTATTTTTAAGAAATTGTACGCTGCGCGAAATCAATCGTGACGGACTAAAAAATTTAAAAATTTTAATCGAAATCGATTTATCGTATAATTTAATGAAATATATCCATCCAGGTGTATTCTATGGATTAATAAAATTAAGAACTGTGATTTTAAATAACAATCAATTAGAAAGATTAGATGATCGTTTATTTGAAAATTTAGATTTTTTACATAAATTGGAATTAAAAGAAAATCGTTTACATAAAATTAGTTTAAATACATTTGTTAATGTTCCTGTATTATCGCAAATTTATTTAGATTCAAATAATTTACGAACATTGCGTCGCGAATCATTTCACAATTTAGAAAAATTGACCAGCCTCTCGTTGGCCGAGAATCCATGGAATTGCACGTGCGATTTAAAAGCATTTCGTGATTTTACAATAGAAAAAAATTTATACACACCACCAACCGATTGTCATGAGCCGCCAAGTTTGCGCGGTAAACTATGGTCGGAGATACCATCAGATTATTTTGCGTGCAAACCAAAAATTTTAATACCGCTAGCTGGTGCTTTACTAGATGCGTATACCGAAAATGTTACGCTGACGTGTCGAATAAAAGGATCACCGACGCCCGATGTCACATGGTACTATAATAAACAAATCATAAACGATTATGAGCGTCGGTATCATGTTAAGAAATTGGTGGAAAAAGTTACCCGAAATACAATGGAAACGGTAACGTCGGAGCTAACAATAATCGGTGTTAAGTCGACCGATAAGGGGACATACACGTGTATAGCAAAAAATCGGGGTGGCAAAGATCAGGCCGATATTCTATTAGCAATATCACTTGATGACGATCGAAATGCCAAAGGATTTCAATCGATCAATTTATTAGTAATCATATGTTTAGTATCCGCTAGTATATTATTAGTATTAATTATTGGTTTACTATATCATGTATTCAAGCGTAGAAAAAGTAATCAAAATAATTTAGATAAAAGTATAATTGATGATAAAATCGAGCGTAATACGCAAGATGAAATGGACAATGTGATTTTAAATAGTAAATCAACGTTGGCGAAAGACACGCAAAAGGGATCACAAGAAGTTAATTTAATCGAGAAACCAATTAGGCGAGCGTATGTCGAATTGAATGGGAATGCGGTAATCGAACGACCAAACGAATGTAGCAAAATACGGATTGATGAATCAAATTTTGGTGAGTTGAACAGATTTTTATTTATAACATAAAAACTATAATTTATTTATTTACTCTTTTTAACGAAGCCCCCCACCGACTGTTATTTTTCTACATATTTTAGTTCTGTTAACAATCGGTCAATTTGCATGGCTAAATTGGAAATGAAGTGTATCGTCATTTAATTTTCCACTTATAATCAAACTTGGTACACGTTTTTAAAAAGCTCTACTTAACTTTAAAAGAAAATTTCTAAAGGGGAATTAATTGAATGATCCACTAAGACTCCCGATCAACTTAATAAAAAAAAAATTATTCGGTTCCTTTCAAATACTATGCTTTCTTTGCTACAATCAATCTTCATTCAAATTATTGCTTAATTTCGTTAAATTTATAAATATTTAAATCAAACTACATGCTAAATTGATTAATACATTCTAAAAATTCGAAAAGCCACCATCATTATCTTCACCCAATGCACAAATCGGTTAAAACAATTAGGCACCGACCGTGTATACTCGGCAACTACTTTGCTCGATGAAAAAACTATACCATTATTCGAAGTGGATGTCACTTCAAAAACATCCAACTATAAAATATTTCCCAATTTAATGAAAAATAGACAAAATTTCCGAGCTATGATTAAGCGGCTTTTAGTCAATCCAACCGTAAATACACGAGATGTCACGCTAAACAATCACAAGGCCTTGAATCTCTTGCTAATGCTGTTTTGGTTCTTGATTGGAGCAATATGGTTTTGTTCTTGAAAGGAGCGCTAATGATCTAATTTTAACAGTTTCGGGTATTAACATATGTGATTGCCTTATCTAATTTAACACTGCACACCCTACTTAAATCGTCTAAATCTGATTTAGTTGCCTTTATTTGATACTAACTTTTTAAGAGATTGGTTAACCTGACTGGTTGACAATATAAATAGGAGATCATTTGAGAAATTCTAAGGAAATTGTCTCCTAAAATATATTATTTATAAATCGCTGGTACTACTGATACTTTCGTATATGTATCTGAAGATTTCAACCACAAAACCTATTGCGCTACAAAATATTGCTTATAGGACTCTTACTGGAGCTATCTCCTTCTTTCCACGAAGTCGATTCTGTGTCTCCAGTTCCAGTAATTCATTCTAGGACCTGCTTGTCCTGCAGCGTCTCACGTGACATGCATTGGGACGTTAAACTTAATACATATCACTTATACCGGAAATCTTTATGACTAATAATAAAATAATTTCTGAGCTTAGCTTCCCAAATTATAATCACAACGGACCGTCGCCGGTCTAAGTGTGCTGTAGCAGCCACTCAACCTAACCTAACCTTCCCAAATTATTTTGAATATGGTTTATGCATTGTGGGATCTGTAGAACTCTTAGGATTTTTTAATTAGTTATCTGAGACTTTAATGTTCATTTCGAATAACCCACTTTCTGAAATAACTGCGGGATGGGGAATCTCAAAAAATCGGGTAGTCTGGGTTCTTACGGATAGTGTAATTAAGACTGTGAACTTCACTGATAGAAAGAAGACTTTTATTCTGTGTATAAAGAATGGCTCACTGTGATATTGAGAGTAATGCAATTGAAGATTTCATTAGAAGCTGATTCACGATTAAAATAAATCTGTCCAGAACTTATCGTTAAAACAGCTTATAGGGATATTTCGAAATATCTAAACGAGAACTGCTACAAAGAAGATAACGTCTGCCTTCGAAATAGTTACGTCACAATTGTCAAAAGGAACGATATCAGGATCTTGTAAGCGACAACATTGATGAAGCTAATTACCAGTCTGACTGCATGAACTCTGTTTGGGAGGTATTGGAAACATCGGTTGTCAGTGCTGCTCGACAGACTGTAGGTATAGTCGGACCCAAGAATGATTGGTTTGATGACGAGTGTCGTCTTGCAGTTGAGCAACAATATGTAGCTCATAGTGAAGTGCAACAACGTCTCACAATCGCGAGGAAAAACAAGGCTGCTCTTGCAGCTGCTCTTACTTAGGGAGATCAGTGTCTTTGAGCGTTTCAAGTCCAGCTTTGGCCAGACTTGCCTTGCTACACTATTTGAGAGAGTATTGGTCCACCTTTCATTCGCTGAGGCAACTTTTTTTTTTTTTTTGCTCACTACTGCCTCCTTCAAATTTGTCTTTTCCGGTGGCAGTTGGAGAGTTGTATCATGCTTAGCTAGTTCGTCCGCCCTGCGGTTCCCCATGACGTCCGAGTTGCCGTTGACCCAGACTATCTGAGTGTTGAAATGCTCACTCATCTCATTCAGAGACAAGTGGCAACCCAACGCCACCCTAGATGTCAGAGAAACTGAATCCAGCGACTTGATTGCCGCCTGACTGTTCACATAAGTTGGGATATCAATCGGTTAATGTGGTATCCTACATTATGTCTCAACCAATTCAAGACCTCCTCATCACTATCACCGCTGCTTGAAACACGCTGCAGTGATCAGGGAGACGAACTGATATATCTATTTCCAAGTTATCACAGAAGACTCCAGCTCCTACTTTACCGTGTAGCTTGGAGCCATCCGTAAAGAACTACAATTCTTCTGTTTCCGAAACTGACCCGCCCCTCGAAGATTCTCTTGAGAGGCAGGTAATTCGGAACCTTTTCTCAAACCATAATATGGCCGTAACTGCTCATCATAAATATCGACGGGGAGAAGGTGAAACATAACCTCTAAGGTACGTGTTGGTGTTGTCCTCGGCGGCACGCTTATAAGCATGCAGGTCGTTTTTTACACCTTCTCGATCCTCTTCTTGTAGGTTACTTTATCAAGAGCTGGCCACCACACGCTCTCCCCATGGCCCATACATAAGTACAGGTACGCTACGGCAGTGAATAACCAGTTTACCAGCTCCGGTTTCAGGCCCCATCTCTTTCCGATTGCGTTTTTGCACGAGTACATGGGTATATTAGCCGCATGTACAAAATGTTGGGCTTATGTTGCCTTATCAGTAAAAGCTAGTCTCGTGCCGTGCGGTGGATCTACTACCGGGATTTTATATTTCCTAGTTCAGTTTTGGACGAGCTGATTGCCAGTCCACATCTGATGGCCCACCTCGTAATGATTAGGAGGTTATTTTGGATTACATCCTTCACCGTGTTTAAATATTTACCAGAGACAGGTATCAGGCTTCGTCATCTGCATAAGCAATCACTCCGACCCCCTCTTTCTCCAGCTCTAACATACATGGCCTAACTCGATTATGATTTTAATTTGGATAGAGCACTTCATATGATTGTCGTTTGTCAAGTTGTTGGTTCTTTTGGTAGTTTTACACAGTTCATTATAAATGCATGCACTTATTTGAATATTCCGGGACAAAACAAAAATCTTCGAATATTCTCGGGTTTTTCATCTTAAAGCTCCTGAAATTGTGATCGAAGTTAGAAAAAAAATTGTCTGAATACGTTTTGATTTCAGCCGTACAGTTCTATAACAAAAAGTTGACACCCAGATTTTTAATATGACCTTGATGGGGCTTATCGAGATAATCCCAAGGTCAATATAAAACATTAGTTTAAATTAAAATATTTGACCATTCCGTAACAATTAGTACTATCAGTTCCATACACGCAGTATCTCTTCTAGTATATGTCTATCCGTCTCTGAACTATGTTGGTTTTCATTTTCAGTTGGTGTCAGTTGAGCAAATCTTATTTTATTAACGCTGAAAGTTATTTTAAAATTCTACTAACGTTTTGTATGACCGAATTTTACAGCGACTCGAACATTACCATCTATTTTATTTTTAGTACAGTTATTTGCTTCAAACAGAACCAGTAGCTGTTCAGCTCATTCACCGATGCTTTATTGTTGAATAGTGTTACTAGTCTTTTGAGATTTCTTAGTTGTGTTTTGACACAAATTTTATAACTATTGAAACGCAAAATTCTTTTTAAGGTACGTGAGTGTCTACAATTTTTTTTTTCAGTTATTGGTGTTTGAGAGATTTTGTTAGACCTGTATCGGCTGAAGTTTTTATGGTGCTTATGAGTTTCCTTATGACTGAATTTCTTAGAATTAATTTCGTCCACATTCTCATCGACATCTTTTGTCTGTTGTATCAACATATTTTGTCTTTATGTTGGTTTGGCAAACAACTGATTGTTTCAGAAAATCAACTTAGATTGTACCCCTTCTCTTCCCACATATTCTCGTTATTCTCTACAGATTTGATTTAATTAAGAAAGTCAACATTTTTCAATGTTGTAATAATATGTTGGCTTAATTTATGTGCATTTGATGTGTTTGATCTATTAGAATTATTTCTTAGTGCTACATTTACAACTTGCTTTAAATGACGGCAACAACAACAAGAAACATATATTTTGTTGGTTACTAGAGAACGATTACATCGATTAAGAACTTTGTACCTCCCCCAAAAATAGTGTGATGTGCTGTTCACTTTAAATCAACATGTTGTAAATATTGGCCGTAAAGCTTACCTAACATTTTACAAAATTATTCATTCGCAAGATAGAACTTAATTTTATGTAAATGTTACTCGTATCATTTTTTGACGACCCATGAATGTGGCTTCGTTTTATTACACCAATATTTTCCAGAACCAACAAATACATAATTTTCAGCCAAACTGTAATCATCAAATGATTTTTTGCTTGTTTGTTTGTTTTATGATTTATTTGACATAATATAAAATATATGGAGGAAATAACAACAACATATTTTGACGTTAATGTTCAATTACAGAATAAAAATATATTGTATTTTATTGCCCTTATCCAAATGTATATACGTATAATATAAATTTATATCTCATTTTATTTTATTTTTTCAGCTGTAAATTTATTCAACGACAATGGCACAACAAATTCATCAACAATTTTAACAGATCCATTACCAACATCCAACCAAATACAAGCAGCAACAACGCTTACAACAACTGGACCAACAAAATCATATCAAAAATTTTTTATTAATGATAATTCCCATTTACCACCTGATTTATTAACACTTCCAACGTGACTGTTTTGAATTAATCTGCTCACCATCATATCACTAAATTACATTACAACAAGAATAACAACAACAACAAGATGGGGAAACGGCATTCAAAGCTGCTCCATTTTAAATTTCGTTTCGTAATTTTTTTTTTTTTTGTGTATTTTTAATTTATTTTTAATTTTAACAGGCAAACACAAAAATGTAAATGTAAATAAATAAAACTTCTTATCGAAAAAAAAATCAAAAAGTAAGCTTTCAAAGTCAAACAAAGTGCTCTCGAAGACACAGAGCAAAAATTAAAGTAACAGAACGCAGAGTGTTGTTGTTCATAATATTCAAGCTGAAAAGAAAAATCGACTTCAAACTTTGTTATATATGTATATGTATTTCTAATTGCGAATGATTTAGGGGAGTACCAATTTTTTTTTCTTATTTTTATTTTTAATTAAATTTTAATTAGTAATTTTTAATTTCATTATATTTTAATACACGAGAGTGTAGGGGTGGTTTTTTGACATACAAACAAAAAAGTGTACGTAATAAAATGTTGAGATTTTTTTTTTTGAATTTCGTGACAGATTTTTTTATTGAATTTTTATTACAATTTGTTTTTTTATAGAACTGAAGAGGATATCATAAATATTAAAAATAATAAAATTAAACAAAAAACTTGACTTTGATTTGAATGCTTAAACAGCAGTTAAATAAAAATGTATAGGATTTTGTTTTTTATGTAGTTTGTGACATTTTAAAACTCAAGGGCACTTTTGGGACACTAGGTTTGGGCCATTCAGAATTAATCTATATTATACAATCATCAGGTTATTCGATTACACTCTAAAAGAACTAGAGGACGCTAAAAGAACTGTTTAAATTACTGATTGAAAATTGGTGTTGGGCCGAAAAAAAGTTTTTATAATTTTTCGGTGTCATTCGAATCTTAATCAAGCTTGGCATAGAGCGTACTAATTTGTGCATTTCCAATATTTTTTGTTTCCAAGGTTTGAATGTTGCACTTTCGATTGTTTGCTTTGAACATTTACATGTTCAAAATGACTAAAAACTTTTTTTTAAACAAACACGAAATTAATTCAATAAAAAGGTTTATTCGAACTAGTTGCAATTCTATTGCTGAACATAAAACATAAAAATAACAGAAACATTGTTTAAATCAATTGTTTTAAAAAAGTTCTTCTTATTCTCTATTCTTACGTCGGGCGGTGTTAGACAATCGCTTGTACTCGCAGAATTTGGGAGTAAGACGTAAAGCTTATAGTGCGTTCGAGGAATTAAATTTTGAATACACAATTTCTCAAATCTTTTTGGTTTCCATTTGAAATTGGTATTCTCTGCTTGTATGTCGAAAAAGTGATGGTACTCGTATTTTGTTTTCCGTTTCTGGTTTTAATTACAAGTGTGAAAAATTGATCTTCTGGAGGCTTGTTTTCATAGACATTTTTTTCTCGTCTGGTGTTTGTCCCTTTATTTTTAATTTTGCCTCGCGGTGATTGTAATTCAAAAAATCATGAAGTAGCTTGGTTACTTGACTGAACAAAATTGTATGTGTTCCATTCTTACAAATTGGATCCAACCTTTAGGCCTGTACAACGGAGTATCTTTTTCTTTAGCCTCTATTTTGGGGTGAATTAAATCGAACGCCAAATTCGTTTAACGATTCGATCTCTCAAAAATGATCCAAGATGAAACCTCTTTTGATATTAAAAAAAAACATTTCAAAACGATATCAGCCAAATGGCGCCACGGCTACGCTTGCAGCACCATATCCATTTCATGGAATTTTCCATGACCAACACGAATTCCTTTATTAAGGTCTTGAATCGATTGTGGAGCATTGGCATAGACCTTATCATTCACGTGGCCTTAAAGAAAAAAGTGTAAAGGTGTTAAATCACAAGATCTCGGTGGCCAATTGTGATCACCGCTTCGAGAAATAACACGGTCAGGAAAATTTTCTAGCAAAATTGCGATTGTTTCGTTGCTTGTGTAGCACGTAACGCCGTCTTGCTGAAAATAAATTATTTAAATAAAATATGGTTACACGAACTTGGCCAATTATATAATTACTGGAATGTTAGATTTTGCGCTCTTGACTTCATTTCGGCAAGATCTCTAATTTCGATTTTTGTTTTCATGACGCCCGCCGCTTTTGCTTCAATAGAGAGTGAATTTTAACAGTTTCAATTCGTTTTTGAAGCGTGTATCGTACCAGTTTTAGTAAAGGAATAATTTTTACTTGTAAAATGTCAAAAGATGACAATATTTGCTGTCTAAATAGCAGGCTATTCAAAATGAAACCTCTTATTGGAAAACCCTTATAAATATTTTTAGGTTTGCGAAATGTAAGTTTAATAAACTTAAATATTTTTTTATCAGTTGTTTTTGTTCTGCGGAATACCTAAAATCAATTGGTTTTCGACAGTATATTATATAGTGTGACTTTAAACCTGGAAATGAAAGAATGTGCTGTTTAACGGAATCATCATCGTCCTCCTCCAGTTGAACCTCGGGATGGGGTATCAAGATCGCTGATATCTTTTTTGATTTTTGAACTCCCCTCATTTCCGGCTCTATAATAGGGAATTAATTTTGTTAATGGTTCTTGATTCGAGTTGTATCGGTTTTTAGGTTAACATAGATCTCCTGGAGCACAATTATGAGTCTTAGCTGGTACTCACAACGATAACAGGACTGCAAGCCATTAGTTCAATAGAGCCATATGGTTTTTCACCAATGGATTTCCAATCGGTCGGTGGTAATATAGATATAAGATCACAAGAGCCTCTGAAGATTTTTGACTAATGGAATTCATGCTGTTTCTTTTGTTTCGCGGTTTAGATTTCATAGAGCCTACATATTCAATACTTTGCATGTCAAAAATTTGTTTTTCTAAGATATTCCAAGATTTCCAAGATTTAAATAGAAAAATATTATAAATAAACAAATATTCAACGACGTGTCCCTCTTATTTATGTTATTCGTCTTCGCGTCATATCAACAAAGCTTCAAAACCGTAACAAATTAAAGTTTATATGAAAATGTCGGTTTTATGACACATCTCGATTCAATCCGCCAGATTCTCGAAAACATGTTTAACTTTATTAAATAAGTTTATCCTAATCGGTAGGATAACATTCTGTTAAACATGTTAGCCAAGTAGGTAGTCATTTACATATTGATATTCTAGAAATACTGTGAACAGCTTAACACCACCAAACAATGTATATAATGTCGATGCATGGGTACAAGATTTGGAAATACATTTTGCATGAATTATAATTGGGATAATAATTATCTCCCAAAATATACCATAGACATTGAAACATTTAACTTTACCGATAATGGTACTGACAGCGACCTCTATATAATGTGTAAAAATCGACTACATTAACATTTAGTATAATGTATCAGAAAATCACAATAGTTTTGTGATCAATTTGAAGCAGAAGAATTTAAAAATTATTATTCGTACTGCGTGGTATCGAATTCAGCTACTTTGAACTTAACAAATAATCATATAAAGCTTAAAAATTCCAAAATATGTATACTTTATACTAACTTGAAGTAGAGATTAGCAATTTCGAACTTAAGTTAGATCATTTTTAAAATTAACTGTCTTGGATGTTGTCTCTTTTACAGGTCATATATGGATACGACGAACTATTAGAACCAGATTCATTTAATATAGGCCAACATTTACGCTCGTCGTAATTGGAATGCCCCATTAATGGTTTCACAAAATTTGAACTATGTTCTATAGGTTAATAAAATCTGATTATTTTTTCAACGGGATTTAGCCTTTTCACAGCAAATAAAAATCAAGTTTTTTAAGATTATCGAATTGTTTGGTCCCAATGATCATATAATTCTATTTGAACTCGTACTTCGCAGATCTAACAATTATCTCGAATTTAAATAATTTACACATTTGACGTTTGAAGACTGATAATCTACTACCACACGTCACAATTTATAATTTTCCTCATGAGAAAATATTTGTTTTGTCTTTCCAAAGGTTAGTCAAAACTTAGTCAAAGTTTTAAAATTATGTCGCAAAATATAGAGCCGACTTATTATACTTGACTTATTATAGGGCCGAAATAGCCTTTAATCAGCAATCATCATTGAGCAGTGGTTACGATTTAACCATTGAACGCTTCGAAATTATTCCAATTTATTTTGTATATTTTCGTTTTCAATTCGATAAGCATTTCGCGCATTTTAAAAAATGTAATCACGTTAAAGTTTTAAATCAATTCTACTTCAACTGTTCCTTTAATGGAAAAACCTTTTCCGTAGCTAACAAACTTTGACGTATTACTGCGTCTTTGTTTACATTGAATATGGAGATAAAAACTCAATTTCATCTCACTCAAAATCATTTGATTCTAAAGTCTGCTAAAATTAGATGGGTGAGATTGGGATTAGAATTTTATTAGTTTAACTTCAGTTAATGTTTCGGTTGAAATATATTTGTTCGAGGTGTTCCAAAATTTGAGCTTTAAAGAAATTTGTTTCCGACCAAAATTTAGTTTGAACTCAAATGTAAATCATAAAAACAGGTAATGTAGTTTACCAAAGCCTTAGCAAAGTTTGTATAAACTACGTCGAGTGGCTATCTGTTAATTTTTAGTACGTACAAACTAAGCATTATTCAACGAATTACTCGGCATGTGAAATTTATAAACCTAAACATTGAGTTAAAAATCAGTGAGGCTCTCAAGATAGGTTCCGATTGACCGTAGTTTGTTGATATAAAGTCGATTATTAAAATAATATAAAACTGTGAACCGGTATATCTCGTCGATGATCTAACCACTGCAGTTTTCAAAAATTGCTGAGAAGATGGCAGAATTTAGTTAGTCGTCCGTACAGACGGTAGACATCGAAGTGCATACAAAATAAACCGGTATTATTTAGCATGGAGTGAACTTGAAAATGGTGACCATACCGTATTCTAAAGTAGACCTACCGAAGAAGACCTACAATGCTGGATGAATGGGTAACAGAAATCTTTAGAATTTCACTTAATGAAGCCTAACGTAATATATACAATCTGGATCATAATGAATGAATACCGTATACCTTGGCAACATCAAAGCAGTGACCAATATCGTTCATGAACAATCGACCAATATGACTACCTAAAGGTACACCGGTAGACGAGAAAACTGGGAAGATTAAAAAATCTTTACGGATTACCAGCGGTAAGATAGATAAAGATAGAAATGCAACCAATTAACGGACAGTTTAAAATTTCCAACTTGATGGCAAGGATTGATGATCGATCTTATCAAAAGCTTTAGCAAAGTCTGTATAAACAATAATGAATTGCTGTCTGCAATTAAAGCTATTAAATAAATTACCACAAAAACGAAACAAGATTAGTAGGTGTTGCCCATCAGGATAAATTCCATGCTAGAATTGTAAAATTCGCCTTCAAAAGCAAAAAATTAGATAAAGACAATTTTAATTTTTCAGAATTCTTAAAATAAAATTTTCAGTTCATTCATTTTAATCGAAATTTATTAAATTTACAATACATAATTTGATGCGAAATTTACAAAATTGAAAGAAAAAAAATTCGTAATTCGAAAATTCTATATACTACGGAGGATTTCAACTTTCAAATTCTGAATTTTATATGTTTATTATAAAAATCAAAAATTGATAATTTAGTGTGTGTGTCCAATCAGTAAAAAAGTTAAATATTTCATCTGTGATAAAAAAAAATTACCTCGCTTTTTAACTGGTTTGATGTTCCAATTGGAACCAGTTAAATTTTATCACGTTTCATTTAAGATTTAAGATTTCATTTAATTTAAGATTCTTGAATTAAAATAAATTGAAAGGTTTTATAAAATTTTTGAATATACTTATTCATTTGTGCAAAATATACAAAAATTTAATTGAGGTTCTGTCAAAGTACCAAAGAAAATGCTAATTATTTAATTACACTTAACCTGTATTTTATAGCGTACAAAATATTTACGAGTTGGGGTGGTTTCTTCAACAATATAGTCAACTCTAAATGGAAATGAAATAGAAACCAAAAAATCATTAAGAATTAGTCAGGTCACCTTTAAATTGTGTTTGCAGCGCATGCCAAGCAAGCAGCATGGTTGGTTAGTGGATTATGAGCTAATCGTATTTGTGCACTGGATGGCTTCAGGCTGTAGCTACAGAGTTGCAGCAAATTTTGCTGGGCTAAGCCGGTACACCATCCGTAACCATATTTATGAAAGCCGGTACATCATCCGTAACCATAGGAGATACATTTTGTACTCGGGCAAAATCTCATATATTTCGGAACGCGGTTAGAGCAATAGATGGTTGCTACATACGCATAACTGTTTCAAAGCACAATAAATATACTAATTATAAAGGATTCTATTCCTTTGGAAAGGAGTTAGTTATTCTACTCGTATATTCACGTAAGGCACCAACAAATTATTATCTTTTGGGAGATTGTGGATACCCATGTAAGTTCGGTCCGTGTGCTGTGATAACACCGTACAAATACTCCAGTGATGCATAAAAAAAATTTAACACTTTTCAAAGTAAAGCTCGAAATGTGGTCGAATGCTCATTTGGAATTATGAAAAGTCATTGCAAGAATATTTTTTTTAAAGCACTAGAGCAACAAATAGAAAATTGCGTTAAAATAGTAACAGTGTCTTGCATAACATAGGCATCATGAAAAACGATTTTAATATTGGCATGTTGGAATTCAATGACGAAACTGATATTAACTTTGATAGAAAATATCGATTTGATTTAAGATCTGATACAAACGAAGGTGTAGTTTTTCGAGATACACTGTTGCACAATTTTATTTTAGTACCAATAAAATTAAAGCAATGTTTAATTTTATAAATTCATTCTTTTTCTACAAAACATATACATACATACATATGTACATACATATATACTAATAAAAATATAATAATAATATCTAAAACAAACAACACAAATATAAATAAATATTGGCTACACTAATAACTTTAATTTAAATACTTCAATCCATCTCGTTGTTTGGCGTTTTTCCCCGCCAACATTTGATCATATTTTATTCTTGTTTCAATTAATTTGGATTTTTCTTCGTGATTCCCTACAATATATGTACATAACTATAAAATAATTTATAAACATATAACCAACTGAATTTAATTAAGTTTAATAATGAGCAGGTAACTTGCCGTTTTCTTTTATTTACATTTTCCATTTCCAAATTTAACAAATTTTATTCGTTTTGAGCGAAAAATTTTGGTTGAATAGCTACATATGTCAAAATAAACAACTGCTTTCTGTATCGAAAGGCAAGGCGTTCTGTAACATCAATAAGTTAATGTTTTTAAATGAAGAAAAAAATCTAAACAAATGTAAACAAAATCATAAATTTTAACTGGTCCAATGGTCTAATTCTGTAAAAACAACTTTACACAAAAAAAATTTACACAATTTCTATCTTATTTAGGTTAAATGGTATTCTATAAAACAAAGTAGTCAGCGTGTAAATTTTTTCTTGCTGAATAATTTTATCGTGTCTAAAACCACTTTGACGTTTTGTTAGTGTTTCGTTTCATAATATAATATAAAAAGTAACAAGGACAAACATTGTTTTTTTTGTTCGGCGCTAGCCCGCCTTCTTCGTGAAATTTTAGTTTTAAATTTTAAATGTTTATCCGTGAAAACGAACTACACAAGATAAATTGGATGTGTAATTTATTGACGTTTAATATCATACCCATTTTTTAATTTATCTTGGTGTAAATTTATAGAATACCATTTTAGTATGAAAACGTGTAAAATACTCGTTTTCGCGTTATCTTATTCGTTATAGAATTAGGCTTAGTTAAAATTTTTGTGGTAATTAATTTTTTTTTTTTTTTTTTGACTTTTTAACATTTTATGTGCATTTTATTTCGATTGGCACACACACTTAGGTTTGAAATTCGATAAAACTTAAATCCAAAATCGAAATGCAAAATTAAAAAAAATTGATTGTCGATAATTCGATTTGGGATAATTTGGACTTGGTGCTAAAACGAAGTCGGTTGGGTAATTTCAGAAAATTCACCAATAAAATTCAACAATTCGTATAATTGTAGCAAAACTGTTACACCTAAACATCAACAATTTGTTTTTGTATTGTAATTAAATTTCTAAATTTGTATAAATAATTAATTTCGACAATTTCGAATAGTTTGGTATCTGAATATTATTATTTTTAAATATTTAAAATTTCGTAAAAATTTAATATTTAAATTAAAATTATTCCAAAACTGATATAAGCCGTTAAATTCGTAAATAAATAGTTCGTAAGATTGGAGGAACTCGGTTAGGTAGTTGTCAGGCGGAAAAAAATGATTTTTATTAAATTTGAATAATTTAAAATTCTTTAAAATAGAGCACACAAAGTATCTAATTGCACGATATCAGAATCAATGAATATTTACATAACTTCTCTCGCAAAATTATCTAGGGTATTCGGGGGTAATATTGGAAATTAATTTGCTGCTACTCCTAAATCAATAAAATACACAAAACAATCAAATTAGAATAAACAACGAAAGCACCCCACAATAAAATAATTATAAAAAAAATCTTTGGTTTTGATTTAAAAATAATTTTAACCGAATTATGATATTAAAACGAAGGAACACAAAACATTGTAATTAAACAAAAATATAATTTACATTTTAGCCAACCTTAAAAGAATGAATAATGATATTCTTTCTACCTTCACAATTTCAAACAGCAATATAATAAAATTTCGCGTTCAACAGTTAGCAATTAAAAAATAAAATAAAAACTGTTACACCTTACATTACATTTTTTTTATACCTATTATACTAGCCAGCCAAAATAAAAATTACTAATTATGTTTGTAAATTAAATACAAAAATAAAAATAAAAATTTGTGTATTATAATTACAATCTTATTCGTATTTAATATTTTAATTACTTCTTAATTTACTTTCATTTTTTTGTTTTATTTTAAAGAACGAAATAAATTAATGTTAAGTGGAATTATATACAACAATTAATATTATTAATTTATATATGTATAATATATAATAGTTATATCACATTTAAAATTAAGTCAAAACCCTTTTTATTTATAATAGGTTATAGTATATCTTTTATTATAATATAATAATATATTTTTTATACTTAATTATTTCATTTTAAAAAATGGACTGTAAATCTTTAAAAACAGATAAAGAAAAAACAACATTAAAAACAAAATCTCATTTCATTACAATTATTTTATAATAGAATTTAAGAACATCATATCTTCGTAAAAGGTAAAATAAAAACAAATAGCATCCATTAATAAACATAAAACAATTTTAAAATAAAATTTAGAATATTATATTTCAATTAATTTTTATTTAAATCCTAAAAATGTAGTCTGTATATTGTATACATATTAAAAAAAAAAAAAAAAAAAAAAAAGGATAAAGATTTATACATATAAAAACTTTTGTTGTATTAAGAATACACATATTATAAAGAATAATATTAGAAAAATCTTATGCTACCTGTAAAAAAAAAAAAATTATTTAAATGTAATTATATAGTAATAAAATTTATGACATTTATTTAACATACATATATATACATATATAATAATTAAAAATAACTTGTATATATATATATATAATAATTAAAAATATAAGTAAAAAGGATATGATTATAATAAAAATCTACATTATACAATATACATAAATATATATAATTATACATAAAAATAACTTTATGTTATATATATCTATACATAATATATAAAATTAATTTCATTAAATCTACTTTAAGGGAATTGTATTTAAAATAAGAATCCAAACACAAACAAAAATAAATTAATAAATAAAAATTTATTTCCAAAATGAAAATTTAAAAAGAAGAAAAAATTAAATATCTTGTTTTTAATTACTATTTAAAAAGAGATTTGGAAATTATGTATACGTACATACATCCACATACATCATATATGTATATCGAAACCGTAAGGTAATGGAGAAACTACAACATTTGTATTTAAACATGAATTTAAAATTTATCGATGTTTTTATTCGATTTTTAATTTAATTTGAAACAAAAATGGGCTACAAAATTACCAAAAACAAAATATACATATATATTTTCTTAAATGCTGCTAATGGCTTTATTCTTGACAATGACAGAGCCACATCTAGCACATCTATAAAAATCAGTTATGCACCCAAGCACTATATATGTACATGTTTTCATCACTAATTCTAGCACTTTCAAACAATTTTATTAAATGTTAGCATTGTCGAGATTAAATTTCATTTCATTTCTATAGTTTATTTTTTCTTGCTTCAAGTCTTTAATTCGAGGGAATAAAACCAACTTATTCGAATATTTTTGGTATAAAATCTACTACATTTCCAACAAATTAACATTTAACAAACGTTCATAACCACGTATAATTCATCACGCAATAGGGATTTTATACGAGCGTAAGTGGCAGCAGATCTTGAATATCAACTTATTGAGCACTAATTCAATTTTCCTTTTCTTCTCTTCTATTTTTCCTGTTTGCCGATTAACATTCAAACTTCGAATCAATAACTATCAGATGTATGTAGATCTAAAATAGTTGAATATAGCTAACCTCATCGATGTTAAAAAGGGGGTAAAGATTTTAAAAGAAAAGGTCTTTGCTATACTCATTCTACAACAGTTGAAGAGCAGGACGGAACCACCGCATTCGTTATGAAATTGCAGAAACAAAAAGAACTTTAATTCGTTGGGTCCTTCTTAAGTTGAAGCTAATAGAATCATTAAAAAGACATAATTTCTAAAATTAGAACAATTCTTAGAGCAATATTAGAACAATAATCTAATTTGAAACCACAAAAAAATTGATATGGAGATTTTATTCAAATATCAAATTGGGTAGTCTAATATGGGGAACCCTAGCTGTGGAACACATTATTTTAGATTAATTTTGTAAAATTGGTACAATTTTAAAATTTTATTAAATTAACGAATTTTATAAGAAAATAAGTTTCTTAAAATTACAGTGAATAAAACCATTTTTTAAATAGAGTGTGAATTTCAATAAAACCTAATGTTTAATTTATAAATAAATTGGTAGCCATAGATTTACATTTCTAATGTTTTATTAATAAAAATTTAGAAATATAATCCTATGGCTATCAATTCATTTATAAATAGTGTTTCATTTGGTTTAGAAAAAATAATAATTTTTTGTGCAAAAAGCTGTATTCAAACTGAAATAATTTCGTGCTGATTGCAAAATGTTCAATTTGTAAATACCTTCCAACAATTTATAAACATAATGGCAATCTAATAAAATTATCAAATCTAAAACGAATTCGAAAAAATTACACTTAATTTGGAAAAGATTGCGCGCAATTTAGAAATGTGCAGCTTCACTACATAGCAACTTTTCCCCATAAACAATTTCTGTAGAATTACAGCTATAGAATTTTTAAATGTTATGAATCGGAGCCTTAGTTTTGGAATAAATTTATTCAGCACTATTTTGACATCAATCGGGCACCCATCAAAAGTAAAAGTTCCTTATTAATTCATGTTCATTATTTAATTAATTTAGCTTGCATTCGCGCTTTGTTTCAATATGATTCTTTCACCTTGTTGGTTACAGGTAAGTCAGCTGTGTACAGCAGGTATAATATTGGTCCTAGAACGCTACCTTGTGGAACACATGCGTTTATATCATTAAAACAAGTATGTAGTTGCATTATTTTGTTTAACTATGTACTGCTTTTGAAAGAGCTAGTTTCCCAGAAATTTCTTCACAAAAATTTCTTCGGTAGAAGTTCATTATTTTTATATATTAGCTCATCATGCCAAACTTTATCAAAGGCTTTCTTTTGTTTGTTTCGAATAATACGCCGTTCTTCTAATACTGGTCTCAATTTTGTTAGTAGCATTTTTTCAAATAACTTTGAAATTGTAGGCAGCATGTTTATTAACAGTTTAACTACTGGTTTTCAGCAACCATGATCGATGGAAAAAGTTTCCTTTTTGTCCACTTGGCATGATGTCCACTTGCTACGATAAATCGTTGAACACCAGCCGTATGTTGTAATTCGCGCAATGGGCTCACATGTATATGGCCCCATATAAGAAATACGAATTTTAATTAATGGTACCCGAGAACCATGAATGCCGGAAAATATGAAAGTCGAAAACAAAGGAAATTTTATCCGGCATTCATGTTTCTCGGGAACCATTAATTACAATCCGTATTTCTTATATGGGGCCACATACATATGAGCCCATTGCGCGAATTACAACATACGGCTGGTATTCAACGATTTATCGCAGCAAATGGACATCATGCCAAGTCGAAAAAAAGGAAACTTTTTCCGGCGATCATGGTTGCTGCGAACCAGTAGTTAAACTCCTAATTTTATGTATCGGGCCATATTCATACTAATTTCTGAGCCTATTGTGCCAGTTACTTCTTACGACAAGAATGTATAAGCTAACACGTCGTTTGCATATTTTTAAAATGATAATATCAAATTTGAAATGATTTTTAAAATCCTGGGATGAGATGAAAATAGTATTGCCTGATGAACTTTTTTAATTTTTCTGGGATGGAATCCTGGGACAACTTTAACTTTAACACACTTTCCGCATGATTGCGTTGAATATGAATGTTATTAGTTTAACGCATTTGCCTGGCAATTCCATTATCATTTTTACAGTATCATGCCCTGGTGCCTTTTTTGAACTTATACAATTTTTAATTGTATTCTTAACTTTCTTCCAATTATATTTTATGGGTTTGAAGGACAAACCATCATACATTTGGTCGGGTAGCATGAAATTTCTTCGTGTGGTGCGAATACTGTTGTTAGATAAGGAGCAAAAGGATTGGCTATTTCTTCATCGCTTCTCGCCCAATTTCCAGTTGGTAGTCTAATTGAGTGATTCGAGTTTGTTCGCCTTTTTAAGTTTTTTGTTGTTTCCACAAAGAATAATCTATCCTCTCGGTTGCCGAGAGTTCATTTAAATAATTCTGGAAGCTCTGGTTTTTTGCTTCTCCCAATACAAATCTTAGAGTCTTACTAGTTCGATTTAATTTCCATTTCAACAACGGTGATTTGGTTTCTTGCCATCGGCGGCGAATTTTCCGCTTTTCCTAGATTAGTTCCTGTATATTATGTGACAGGTTATTAACTTTTTTAGTACTATTTAAGACTGGTGTAGCCTTTTCAGCTAATATCAATATCTGCTGGTGTGATAAGAGGGATATTCAGTACACAATTTTGTTCGACTAGCCTCTTATATTGATACCAATTAGTTTGCTTGTTTGTAAGCTGTTTTGGCGTTTCTATTCTTAGGATGTCGGTGCTAACTCTTACGTTTACAGGTGAGTGATCGACAGATCATTGCAATCGGTGGCCTAAGCATATGTACGTGGAATGCCTTTAGTTACACAAAAGTCATTTAAAACAGGAACTTTTTTTTTATCTGTGGGCCTGGGTGACCGGCAGATAAGTAATCCAGGGACAGTTCTTCTATACCTTCATAAAGTTATTTGGTTAATTTGGAACCCAATTGCGTGTGTTTGACGTTAAAATCACCACCCGCATATAGCCCTGCAGCTTTACATCATGTTAGTTAACTTGCTTAAAGCTGCTGCGATGTTTCCGTCTTCGCTTGCTTGCACTTTAGTGTGGTTCCCTTAAGGATACTTGCATATGAAACCTCTTGATGCACACAACTGTTAACAGTTGGTTTTGGTTGGTTATTTTGTGCGTTATGATATGAAACTTCTGGTCGTACTTTTCGTTTAGTGGAAGAATGAAGAAGAAGCATTCGTTGCTCTGCTTGCTGTCTTGGATTGATTCTTCTTTTCAATTACAGGTAAATTGGACCCCCTCTATAATTTACTAATGTTTCCGTTTTTTCTTTGTTGCATGAATTTGAGTTGCTATGGAGTTCACCATAGATAACACAAACATCGCTTAAAGTGCAATATGCTTCAGTGTGTCCATACTCTTGGCACTTAACACACTGTAGTTCCTTTTCTGGGTTCCTCGTATCTCGTTTGCATTCACGTCGGCCTCTATACCTTTTAACAAGACGACCAATCCTTTTTGGCTTTTTAGTTGGTAAGTGTAGTAATGTTTTCCAACTTCGTCGAAATGTTTAACTAACGCCCTGTATGCGTCAATATTGAACGGTTGAATTTTTGTTTCTTTTATACCTTTTGTTTTTGTCACGGAGATATGAAATTCACTATTAGTAATGAACTCGACTGTTTTTCCGAGGTCTCGAATGTGATTCTTCCCACAAATAGATTGGTGGTTTCCCTGTTTTTTGAGTTTTTTCGGCCGACGAGTCTTCAACAACCAAACAAGAATACCGGTTGCTTTGAGTTAATTCAACGCTAGCTGGCATGTTAAATTTATTCAGGTTTGCACTAGCTGCTGATCTAGGGAACTGCTTAAAATGCAGAATCAGGAAGTAGCTCCTTCAGTAGTAGAATCAACTTGTCCATTACAGAAAAGGGTAAATTTTGTGCTGCACAAAAGTCTGCCAATTGAATTTCCATTTTCGCAACGTTTTATCTCTTTGGCGTTGAAATCGGAGAAAATTTTGCTCCAATTGTTTTTTCAATTACGTTTTTTCTATTGCGATCTCAGCCTGTTAGAATAAATTTGCAAACTATCTCTTTTTCCTCTTTTGCCATCGAAATTAAAAATATTGGTGTAACAAGCTTACAGAGCTGGCAAGTCCTGCGAAACTGCTCTACATGTACTCGTAACTAGGATGGAAAGATCACTCAACTACAAAGAGTTTCTAGTAGGTACCTTCCTGGGCATTGCGGGAGCTTTTAATAGCACTTCGTTTTCCACGATCACAAGTGCGTGTACCAATTTTAATATTGATCAAACCATTGTTAAATTCATCGATTCCATGCTTAAGTCTCGGATAATTGAGACTGAGCTGGATGGCTCATCAGTGTCCGTCAAAGTAGCCAAGGGTTACCCGCAAGGAGGGGTCCTCTCACCCTTGCTGTGGTTCATGGTTATCGATGAACTATTTGATAAATTGCAGCGATCTGGGTTTATCGTGCAAAGCTACGCGGATGATTTTGTTTTGACAGTTTCTGGTAAATACCGGAACGTCTTATCTGATTTGACGCAGAACGCCCTTAATATGGTAGAAGATTGGTGTCTTGAAAAGGGGTTGTACGTCAATCCCTCAAAGACTGATCTGGTTGCCTTTACGAGACGTATAGAGACAGTGCTAATCTGTCTGTTCCCACTCACTTTAATAGAGCGATCACATTAAGCACCTAGGTGTCTTTCTAGATGGTAAACTCTCCTGGAAGTTTCACCTTGATTATAAGCTGCAAAAGGCCATTGCTACTTTTTGGCAATGCAGAAGGGCCTTTGGCAATTCCAGGGTCTGACCCCCAAATGATGTCGTTCATCTATAAATCACTGTAGATGACAGCCTGTAGGGCTTTAATCGGGGCTATGTCGTATGCTCCTCTTCTTGCTATGGAGTAAATTCTACATCTGCCCGAAATGCAGTCCCACGTTCTCGGTACAGTGTGTTCTGCCTGGTATCGACTAAAGTGTATTGGGGCATGGAATGTCTTCGGGATGTATAGGTCACATATTCCGGCGGTGAAAAGGTGAATGACAGGCTATTGCCCAAAATGAACTTCACCAATTCATTCTCTGTCGTTTTCTCTTCGAGAGAATGGTGGTTATCTCAGGATTTCTTTAGACAGTGGTCTGAGTCGATAGTTTTTTTTTGCGGATGACTCTCGTTCGTAAGTCAGTGCAGGGTTTGGATTTTACTGTCCTAAGTATGAGCTAAGATTCTCGTGTAGTCTGGGCAAACACTGCACGGTTTTTCAAGCTGAATTAATTGCACTTACCCACTGTGCGATTGAGGCGTTTAAATAAGTTTAGCGATTTAAGAAGGGATATTATTATCTGCAAAAATAGTAAAGCATGGCTTAAAACACTCATTAATCCTTTAACAGTGTCCAAACTAGTCAAAGATTGCAAGCACTACATTAATCTCCAACATTAATCTCTAATACGAGAGTAAGGGTCATGTGGGTGCCTGCTCATTGTGGCGTTGAAGGAAATGAGGATGCTGACTTTTTAGCCAAAGCTGATTCGCGTAGTAAATTTATTCGCCCCGAACCAGCAATTCCTCTATCCTTCAATGATGGTAAAGACGCTATTAAGAAGTTTGCTCTACTTGAGCTGGGACTGTAGTGGCGTTCTACTCCTAGCTGTTGAAAGGCGACACATTCCATTATTGAATTCAACCTGAGGGTCACTAAATATGTATTATCCTTAAAAAAGAACCAACTCAGAATTCTGGTCGCACTTATCATCGGCCATGGACGTTTCAAGGTTCATCTCCAACGCATGGGATATGCTCTTTGTGACAACTTTTACAGTTTGCTAAAGATTTTTCTTGGTTTGCACCGTGAGCCCATTGGGACATTTAGTGCGGAACCTCAGTAGGTTCCAACCGTTTTAATAAAATAAAATAAAACTTATGGTAGAAATCACGAAAAAATAGATGGTTTTTTTATTCGTCATCACTTTACGAATTTAGAATGATTATTATTTAGCTTCGTGTTGGCATCGTCACTATAACTTATAATTCCTGTGGTGATTGTGTACCGCTAGTTCTGCAGGCATACTTGACAAATGTTTTTTGCTTAGGAAGCATGCTCGCATATGCATATATGCACTGCTTTGATTTACACGACCACTTAACATTAAGAAACAAAATTCTGAATAATCTTCTATTGCATCAAGTCGAGTTCACTTTTCTACTGTTGCAAATATATTTTGTATTTTAAATTTAGTTTCATGAATTAAATTCGAAAACTAACTCTATAATGTGTTTCCTGCAGCTATTCAAACTTAAACATAATACAAATATTTGAAATAAAGTTACTATACACATTAGTATTAAAAATAATAATATTGAAACAAAATGCATAACTAAAACATTATTTGTTCATACCTTCTGTTTGCAATTTTAATGTACATATACGTACATTTATCATGTTTACCAATTTCTTAACACCCACTCATATACATAAATATAGCTTTTCCATTACTGCGAACAATTTCTAGATCCGTATACCATAATATAACAGCAATACTTCTATAATTCTATTTTCTAAAAATTGTATTATCTACAATCTACACAAATGTATGTACTATATGTACGACTGTTCGAGTACATCAGCATTAGAACATATTTACGTGAAAAAACCATGTATTGAAATACATATTTGCAAAAGCGTTATGTGAATTAAAAAATCTTATTTATGCTGCAAGTACATATGCACAACTACAAACAATGTAGTATAGAGAAACCAATGTGAATCTGGGAGAAAAAAAAAGCTGGAGTTGTATTTATTGTTTGGTCCAGTAGCTTTAGTAAACAATAGTATATTTTACTTAGATTATTACGATTTTTTGTTATGGACTTTTATTTGGAATTAAAGCTATGTTTTAATGTCAATACTGACTTTTGTATAATACGATGAAATTAAATTGGATTTTATACATAAAATAATTCATTTAAAATGTGAGTACAAGTAAACCGTTTTTATTTAATAAAATTACTTTTTATTGTTGTATAAATATAAATTATTTATTTAGAAAATACATTATACAATCTCATACAAGTCATCCAACATAAAATATTAATTCGAAACGAAATATGTGTGTAGGTAATATACGACCTGTTAGTCAAAATCATAAAAAGTTGTGTTCTGTGTTGCCGATCACATTACTGTCAAATAAAATTTATAAAAAAAAGTTGTTTTCTAAAAATGTTCTTATAAATTAATAACAATAATATTTTTAGTCAAAACGATAAAAATACTTATCTATTTAAATATCCATCCCACATTTCAGTCAGACCGACTATATCCATCGAGACACACATACACACAAATAATAATATTCAAATTTCATGTTTTCTCCAGATTTTTTATCTTGTCAGTGGGTGGTTATTTCCATTTAAATTAATAAAAACTTTTCGTTTGTTGTCTAAATTATAAACAAACCAAAAAATAAAAGTTCAAGACAATGAAAATTAAGAATTCTGTACTTCTGTTTACATTATACATTTAACTCGCGCTGCGTGTTATAATACATTGCCATCGAGCACAATGCCAGCAAACAAACCAACTGAAAAAAAAACACTCAATTTTTGATAAATGAAATTTTTTTTTTTTTTAAAACCACCAAAACCTCAGCGCGCTAGTATTGGGTACATTAATGATTTGGTTTCGTTCTGTTGTTTTTCATTTAAATTTTAAATTTCTTCAACACAAAGAACACAAAAACATGGAACCGATGTTGAGATTTTTATTAAATAGTGTTACTTTACAAAACTTTGCCCACCATGTTTTGGGGTTCTTACTTACACGGTTCTTTTTGGATGAGTTGAATGCTTTTGATTGTAAACTGTGGTTTCTTAAACCTGATAGAACTTGAAATTGAAAAAAATTTATTTTTTATGAAAAATACATATACTCTAGCAGATCTCAGTATACTCTGACAAATCATCATGAATAGTCTCACGCTTGAACAACGCTATCGAAATTATTAAAATTTACTTTGAAAATCGGCCGTTCATCATAATCGTCCATCTAAGCAACCCATCCGTCGAACTTTGGATAGATTTCGTACCACATACGCTCTAGAGGATACAATAACATCAAAACGTCGAACGAATGTGCGTACTGAAGAGAATATCGTCGTTGTAAACGAAAAAGTGGATGAAGATCCAAATTTATCGATTCGTTGTCGTTCTCGGGTTCTCTTCAAGATGCAAATTGTGATTTTAGATTCCATAATTTCTTGTTGTCCAAAAACACTCTAAGTGTTTCACTTACTGATCACATGTCAAAAATAAACACCACCAAATAGATAAGGAGAAGTCCAGAATAATAAAAAGCCATCAACAAAAATTGAAAGTTGAATGCATATATGAATCACTTTTAATGAATCATAACAAAAACCAATTGATGAACACTGAATATAGTCCAATAATGACAATTTATTTAGTTTAGTGAAGACTTTACACTAATTTCATTTTATTTTTATAATTTTACGACAAACCCCCATAATATTATTTTGACATCTTTCTTATAAATTTGTCAAATACAATATTTAGTACAATTTTGTATGATCAGTCATTTTATGTTTTTTTTTTAAATGTATTGTTACGTTATTGCCTTGTCAAATCACTGGTTCGATCACTGAATTGTGAATAAAACAAACAATGTAAATTCTAGATCACATTAAATTTATTTATTCCGATTAATTACACTAAACACTAATTTAATTATTTCACTTATTTAACTTAATTATTTAACTTCACAATAATTATTTTACTACACTTTAACAACACTATATTACACTTTAATAACACTTTATTTTACTTTATAAACACTTTCCTTTTAATTACTATTAGCACTCTCACGGTTAAAACACAACTGATTTACTCGCAAATGTTTGTCGCGTATTTATACCAAATATTTTAACCATTCTAGAAATCTCTACAATATTCGATTAGTCTAGACACATCTATCTATTTTCTCTACTGTATAACAGTTGTACATTAACGATACTGTCGCTACTCAAACAGAGATGTCGCCACGATCGTAACAGTATGATAAATGAAAAAGAAAAAGAAAAAAATAAGTACGTATTACATTTTCTTTTACGTTTTTTAGTTAATTGAACAAATCTATTACTAGCCGTGTTTTTTGGCGTATGATCTGATCCGGATCAGATCATAACTGCTTTCCTTTCATTTGTATAGCCGCGTTTCATGAAATGATCACAAAAATTTTATTATTTTTTGTTTTTGTATCAAAATTTTGAAACAAAATGCTACTAGGATCAATATAATGACCTAAAAACAAAAACAAATAAAATTTTTGTGATCATTTCATGAAACGCGGCTATACAAATGAAAGGAAAGCAGATATGATCTGATCCGGATCAAATCATACGCCAAGAAACACGGCTATTATTACCAGTCGGTCGTGGCAAGCATTGCTCTAATGATGAGCATGATTTAAACAAACGATTACAAGGAGAAACGTATGCTAGCTTTCAAAAGAAATTTAGTGGATATCCCAGAAAAACGAGGACGCAAGCACGTATTAACTCCAAGATCGGTTAATCGTATAGTAAGATATTCAAAAAATGCACCGCTCACACGAGCTACGGTTATTTGCCAGCATCGTATAATCACAAAACGAATTGATTTGGCATAATCTAAACGCACGGAGCCCAAGAAAGGTACCCCTTTTGACGCAAAGACACGTTATAAGGCGATTTAAGTTTGCAAAAAATTATATTGAGGCCAATGAAAAATTCCCTGTGTGGAATGAAAAGTTACTAACAAAGAGCAATTGTGGAGAGTTGCTGAGAAGGCGTGGTATACTATACCACAAGAACGATGCCGAAAGTTGGTTAATTCAATGAGGAATGTTTTATTGCAGTTATTGAAAATAAAGGATGTACCACGAAGTACTAACTAGCTCATAAATGCAATTGATACGCCACATATTCAATTATAATTTCATTATTTTTTTTTATTGCGTAAGATGCATTAAATCAAATTTAAGTTTCATTTGGTATGTCATTGCACAGAATGTTAAGGGTACACAATTCTTTATAAAATCCGGCCCATTTTCAACATCTTTGAATTAAAAGAAAATTGTTAATTTATTTATTGTTTCATTTATTTAAAAAAATCAATTTATAATTTTCTTTTTCTTTTTCCTTTATCTATTATTTACTTTATTATTTACTCGTATTACACTTTAATACAATTTACTTTTTATGTGTTACTTGATTACTTTAGTTATTTTGAAAACTATGCCAAATGGAATGTGTCACAGTGCATTATGCGTTATGCGCGTGTAATCTTATTGGCAATATGAAACCACTTCTGTTTTGTGGGAACAGCTTCGTTGCTTGTGTTATCTTATATATATCTATGTACTGAATATTTTATACAGTAGATATAATAATTGTAAGTTATAAATTTAATTTTTCAACTGCAGTTTGCAAAGTATATATGACTCTGATGATGATCATTTAAATGATCGAAAACGTGTAGTTTTTAATAAAACAAAATTTCCAAATATAAGATTTATTATTTAAATCTACAAAATATTAATTTACACTCAAAACATTTCGAAACGCTTGACACTAATTTTTGAATTAAATTCCTAGTGAATCATAAACTTCTGTAGTTTCGTAAGGTCACTTTACATATTCGAATTACAGAAAAATCAAGATTTTAAACTTTGAGCGTTAATTGGAGGGCATCGACTAGACTGCAGGTTCATCACGCTTAGATACTAAAAATTATCGTTCAACTATTAATTTGACGATATTTCTAAAGTTAATCGATAGAAATCGGTTGTTGTGCTACATAATAATATTAATAATAAAACAGTGTTTAAGGGCCATTACTGGCTCTCAACAGTTTGGCTTCAACGGTTTCGATCCTGGGCTTGGTCTTCATACTGTCCTAGACAACCAGAAGATGCCAAGTCATTCTCTACACCGTGGAGCCGTCGTCGCCTGCAACGACCTCTACGCCTACCATAAGGTGAATCTCCTTTCAGAGATTGCTGCACAATTCGTTCCGGATCAGCACGCAGTACGTGACCGAGCCAGCGTACTCGCTGAGATCTTATTTCATGCACAATATCGGGGATCTTGACTCTTCTCTCAAATGTAAGGAGCCATCTCTCGTACTCATCCGTCAGCGCCCAACTTTCACATCCAAACATAACAACGAGCCTGATCAACGCTTTATAAAGCTTCAGCTTCACGACACTTGATAGGTGTTGAAATTTTAGCATTGACCTTAGAATATACAAAGCACGGCTCCGTCCAATCACTCATATGTCATCTGTATATGCAAGCACCTGATTGGACTGGCGATATAAGATGTTGCGCTGAGGTGTTGCAGTTTTTCGAAAGCTGAACTCCAACATGAGAGGAGAGAGCATCTCCGTGCCGAACACCCGAGCTACCTGCAACAATTCTTGATAGCCTGTTCTCAACTTTAACACAGGATTGAGACTGCATCACTGTCATTCTACACAATCGTACCATTTTTGTTGGCATACCTAGATATAGCGCAGACCACAGACTCTCTCGATTGATCGACTCATTGTGCTGCATCACACCTTATTATTAATTTACAATTATTCACCCGTTGTGCTGCATCACACCTTATTATTAATTTACAAAACTTTCTTTTTTAATGCATTTTCTACAATATTTTAATAATAATATAATACTTCGTCTCTATTATTGATATAAAGGGTGTTTTTTTAAGTCCGATAGAATTTGAAATTGTAAAAAATAACACAAAAAATTAAATTGTATTGTTGTAATTATTGTAATTAAGCATTTTTTTTATTCGAAAAATCAATACATGGCATAAATATTTGAAAATGATTTCGGGCATATGGGCACCGCGGCAATTCTTGACGAAACGCACTCTGAATATCCATATTTTGGCCACTTTTTTGAGCACCGTTGACCGTATGTCACGAATAACACGAAACCAGTGACTTCACGTAGCCCCATAGAAATAATCGAGAGGTGTCAAATTGCACGACCTTGGAGGCCAATTAAAAGGGCCATTTCTCGAAATCAACTTATCGCCAAATTTTGATTTTGCCAACTGCTCTAGAGCCTAATCGGTGGAAGAACGACGCTGATAATGATCCCGTGGCTTCAATTCCTGCACCAGCTGGATCAAATTTAAGAGATTGAAATTTAATATTGTAAAGATTGCAATTTATGTACATATGGAATCTGATAGATATATTGTTAGCGAAACCCATTCCACTAGTTTTATAAAAAACTATTTAGTTCATTTGTTTTTACAAGATGATTGCTTTCAATTTTACGATGAATGGTGAATAGTATTTGAATCGGTAGAATAGTGTTTTTAAGATAGAATTAGTAAGACACCACAACTTCTTCGAGAATTTTTATCAAAACAATTATTGAAGTTTCGTATGAGAGGATAGTTTATCCAAAGTTTATATAGAGCTTGTCACGTTCGTTGAGGTACTTTGTTGAAACATGTACGATTATATTGTAGTTTTTTCAATCCATTATTTTTTCTCTTTTGTTTGTGCAGTTTTTTTTACATTATTATCAATATTTAATTTAATAATGGGTAGTTCACAACCTCAACTTTTACTGGTATAGTATTAACCTTAGGAGATAAGATGTCTGAGATAAGAATGTGGAATTTAACATATATTATTAGCTTGGCATTAATTTTTTTAACGATCCTGTATCCAATAGGCTGGTACAACTATGTTTGTTTAACTGATTAATTCTAAAATTCCCAATGATAACTAAATTAGAAAATTTTTGTGTGAGTTGGTTTGTATACTCCTATCAGCTTGAGCTTCAAAGAGTTTGTCTTACCAATAAAAATTTCTTCCAGTGATTTTTAAATATTTGTGACAATAAGAGAGAATTTATAAGGTTAACCTGAGCCTTTATTTTTAGAAAATTTACGATTACATATTTGCATAAAATTGTAGTATTCTCGTAAATTTGTTTTAACAGTTGAAAAAATAGAAAATTAAATAAGTTTAGGAGGTTGCTCCTATTTTAAAAATTATCGCCCGGTCCGGACTTCTCAAATTTAATAAAAACACATACAACACACAATGATTATTTATTACACAATTTATTTTATAATTTAATTTTAATATTAAATTATATTTAGTTATTTATTATTTTATTTATTTAATTATAAATGTTTATTAATTCAACTATAATTAATTATTTGTTTATTTTCACCACCACAAAACTTTTGCACTTGCATCAAAATAGAAAAACGTAATGGCGAACTTGTTGCCTCGCGTATTGTGTTTTGCTTATTTTTATTGTGTCTGTGTTGTGACTGTGTTGTTGTAATGTGACGTCGCTTTCGTCTTCCGAAATACGTGTTGTATTTCGGAGAGGGAACAGATGCGCCGGCGGTGATCGACATTGCACTTGAGTTTTGGGTGCATTGAATTTGCATCATCGAACTTTGTTAGTTCGAATGATGGTGGTTGCATGGCGACATGCTTTACTATAAATGTTTTATAGTGGTGGTTCGGATATTGGATAATAGTGGTTTGGATATTGGATATGTGATGGCGTTAATGAACGCTCAATTCAAATAAGTTGATTTATATTTCAATTTCACTAATTGTTTTGTTGTGACAGTATCGAATATCGGTTAGTCGATTATTCGAGCTGCTACATAAGTCTCTTATGTTATCAAAACTAAAATTATAAATGCTATTTAGGTTAATAATTTTCAAAGCGAAGTGAAATTAGAATAATGTATGAAATTTGAATTTGAATCGATAAATCAATGCTTGCCATTTACTTTATAAAAAATTTTTCATTTTAATATTGGCCACGGCTACGTTTTAAGTGGTTCAATTTTGAACCACTTTTGGGGCATTTCGGCTGGTATTTCGCTAATGACCCGTTTAATTTTGTCTTCCAATTCTGCAATTGTTATTGGTTTATTGGCACACACACATATCGACCCCATATCGATTTCAGTCATCTTTGAAAAAATACGACCCGGTGATTAAACCACACCAAAAAGTGTTTTTTTCTCGGTGGATTCGCTGTTATTACATTGCCTGTTGGTGCTCGTCACTTCAGATTCAATGCTAATTCGCAGAAACGCACTGCAGCCCTAGCAAACTGTACAAGTTTGAACCAAGGTATGGAGGACAACTGATCTACATTAATAGAAGTACAGCTGAAAACCTGAAGCCGAATAATATTGAAACCTGGACCACTGCACACAAAGTGCAAGCAGTCATCATCTTCCTCAAGACAGTCATCACAAACAACATCCTTAGATAAACCCATTCGATGGAGATGCCCATTAAATCGAGCATGACCCGTAAGAATCGCAACCAAGATTCTTAGCTGGTCTTAGCCTTTAGATTAACAACTGGCCACCACACAACAGAAGCGTAAGATAATATCGGTAAGAGCAGCAATTTATAAATAAAAAACAACATCCTAGGTGTTAGACCCCAGGATTTTCCAAAAGTCCTTCAACATTGCCAAAATATGGCAATAGCTTTTGCCATTTGTCATTCTTATAGCCATGGCTATATTTAGTTTAGCCACCGCCGACAGGCTATTAATTTCCACGCAGAAGTTTACCCCGCTAAGCACTGTGAGCGGATCTTAAACTTCGTTTATATTCTTTTTGTGCCACCAGAAAATTATCCCAATCAATCTGACGTTTGAAGTTTTCTGCTTTGTTTTTAAGTTTGCTAGCGGAACTCTTTAAACTTTTAAGATCAGAATTCCAAAAGTTTTTTTTTATTAGAATTTTGGTTCGTAATAGGACAAGAATTTTCAAAAGCAGTCGAAATTACCGACTCAAGTAAAGACTCATGTACTGCATTACCGTTACTCAACCGGATTACTCTCGGTGGGGTAAGCAAAGAAGCCAGCTCGAGAGAGAAAAGTCTACAATTGGTTAATTTCCTGTTACGATAAGGCTTTACAAGTGCTCGTTTAAGGTTAATGTTAAATGAGATACAGCTGTGATCAGAGGTAAGAAAATCATCCGTCACCCTACAATCAAAAATGAAATCAATATTTGACATAGAGGATAGAGCATAAACTATAATGTCAATCACCTCACGCCGAATAGATTTAAGAAACGTCGGCTCGCTCGTTATATTTAGAACTTCAAGTTCAGAAGAACTTAAATAGTTGAACAAAGTGAATCTCCTCTGATTAATATTCGTACTACCCCAAATCGAGTAATGAGCATTAGCCTCACAACCGATTACAAGAGGGATGTGCTTATGCTTGCTCCATGACACAAGGTTAACCAGCTCTTCTGAGGGAGGAGGTAAGATAGAGTCATACGGTAGATAACCTGATACAGCTTAGTGCAGAAATTATTGAATATTAAAGTGACAAGCACCGGCGTAAGATCAGCCGAGCTACACACATGAATGAGGAAAGCATTAATGTTGTTACCAATAAAAATGTTTTACCGACAGAGTTCTTATAGAAAAGTCTGCCATTATTACAAATCAAGAAGGTACGGTTCCTCAATTAGACAAATGTCTGTATACATTAAAACAGCTTCCTAAGCTCCAACGAAGCTGACTTATTATGTTGCAAATTAATCTGTTTTATTCTGAGCATGGGCATCATTTGAAGTCTTGCATAAAAAAAATAATAATAAAAAAAGGTGAATCATTTACGAACCAAAGAAGTTCCGAAAGGAGATCCTCTCTAGCACGTATTGCAACGATAAACCGGAACCCGAAATTTTCTCAAAGAAATTCTGGCCAACCCGAAAAATAATGGATTGGCAATTCGCCTCACGCTTGCACCGGACAACCTTCAATCCCTCAATCGAAAGTTCTGATTCATCAGCTTAAGGTTGGTTGTTATACGATTCAGGGATCCTCTGATGGATCCCCGAATCGTATCACAACCCTCACTCCAAATTTCTTTCAACTTAGAAACTTGCTCTCCAAACCACTTGTTGCATCTACAGATGAAGACACCAACCGAGAAGTAGCACCCAAGCATCTGCGGCACAAAACCCGATAATTTTGCCGAATCAAGCACTCGACGACTCAATTCGAGACGGAAAATTCCTAATGTCTCCTCGTTTAGATAAATTTCCGGAGTATTTTCAAGAACTTACTGACGAAGTAAATTGAGATGGATTTTTCTTTGGTGGGCATGTTTGGAACTTGTGCTATGTCAGAACATAATTATCGATTATTTTTACTAATTTTAGTTTTTATAAATTTGTTTAAATTAAAATAAAATGTAGATCACTTAATTTTCTGTTTTAGATAGAAGCACAACACAGTTAATAAAGATTTTTTAACACAATTGCCTGCGATAAAGGACCAATTCTGACTGACTATATTTTTTGATTTAATCCAAGCGGTTCGCCGTATAGATTTTTTTGAAATTATTGGGCCACGCATTACAAACAGTTCCTACTTTGTGATTTAGATGTAACATCTGAACATTAAACACCATACTAATTTAGTTGAATACTAATTCAAATGACCAGACATTTAAAATTTACGAATACCAAGCAACCTTCAAGAGTCCTTATTCATAAAATAAAATAAAAATATTCATGACCCAGTTAGAAAACGACGTTTAGAGATATAAAAATAAAAATAAATTACACATCATCTTTATAAATTACAAATCATCTTTAAAACAACATTGGTATATAAATGTATACACATAAATAGAAAGTTAGATAGAAAATGCACATGACATTATCAGAATTCCGTCGCTTATATATGCTATAATATGTAGCATGTATACAGAATGCAATTTACATCAAGAGGAAATTTACATTTTATGTATATGCTCTATGCTGTTTACATTAAATTGATCGATTTAAATGTATATGTTACGAACCTTGAAATGAACGCGATTGATAAAGTGAAATACCATCGTATCGTGGTTGTTGATGAAAATTAAACGAATTTCCAAAAGTCATGTAAAACATAAATTCTATTGGGAAATGGAATTGAAACTGTATATATGTATACGTATACATACATAATAGTAAAATCAAACAAATTTTCTTGATTGAATACACAACGAATACGAATGTGTTTGACTTAGGATTTTCGCTTTGGTGGGAAAACCCCAAATAAATAAAATAAAATGTAATCGTTAAAGTATATTTTCATTGGTCATATGATAATACACAAGAATACAATTTTCATCTCAACCATTAAATTGGTCTGGAGAGTTTTTTTTTTATCTATTGTGCTCTATAGCTATATCTATGCCATTTTCATTTTTCAAACATCAAAATCAACATTCTATTAAATTTTCAAGTTGTTGTTACTTTTATGGATGTGTGTAACGTCTGTACGTTTTGCTGTTAGATTTGTTGTTGACTTTCATCATATAGTGAATGAAAGTAATTGGGTTGTTTTGAGAATATTGAAGATTTTTCATTAGGGAATATTCTTTTGTTCTTGGTTGAGATGAATATGTACATGCTATATGGTATGACTTTGGATGCTGTTTGTGTGCGTACATATGTACATATACATATATTAAAAGTTATATGGAAAGCTTGGGGTTTGTATATAATAATATACTTGCATTAATAAAATAAAATAAAAACATAATAAAGTTTATTTTTATTTTCATTAAATAATAAAAATATTTTTATTTGTTTCTATTCGCTAAATATTTTTTATGTCGCGGCCGCGGTTGGTGGAGTTCATTAAATATATTGCGAGTTCGTTGTGCAGCAATTAATTTTAAATCGTATCCATTTTTTTATGTGCGGTTTTGTGGGATGGAATGGTTTAAATTGTTTTCCACCAGTTTTACAGACTACGCTATAAAGCATACTATTGAAGTGGCAATAGACAACAACTGATTTGACTAATAAAGGGTATTTTTTATAGAGTTACACAAGTTTAAATCATAATAAAACAAAGAAATATATTTTTAATATCAATGAAACGGGCTTTATTGGATAGAAAATTTTATGACATTAATGTTTTAATATGATTACGGCCATGTGGCCGCCACGGCTGACGCGTACAAGGCGCAATCTGGAACACCAATTTTCACAAACTTTTCGCAGCATTTGCGGACGTATTTCGCCAATAACTCTTCGAATGTTGATTTCCAGTTGTTCAAATGTCTCTGGTTTATCGACGTAGACAAGTGATTTTACATAAGCCCAAAGAAAATAAACCAATGCGAAATTATTCCATCATCAAGAGTTTCTTTGAGTAAATCACTTGTAGCGCGCACTGTGTGGCATGTGGATCCGTCCTGTTGGAACCACATGTCAGCAAGATTATTGCCAGCAAAAATTTCTAATCATGTCCCTATAACGCTCACCATTGACAGTAACATTCTGACCATCATCGTTTTTGAAGACTTATGGACCATTGACTTCGCCAGCCCATAAAGCACGCCAAACAGTAATTTTCTGTGGTTTTAATGGTGTCTCGACAAAAGCTTGTGGATTATCCTCACTCCGAATGCAACAATTCTGCTTATTTAAGTACCCATTCAACCAAAAATGGGCTTCATCGGAGAACAAAATTTTGAATGGAAATTCAACATCAATTTCAATTTGTGCTTCAGCTCATTCGCCGAATTGGCGGCGCATACGATGGTCGTTTGGTTTTAATTACTGTACAAGTTGAGACTTGAAAGCTTCTGGCCAATTCTTTCGTAAAATCTTCCATTAAGTGGAAGGACACAACCCCAGTTGCTGAGAACAAAACATTGATTGATTTGGAGCTTCTTCAATGCTTTCCTGTACAGCGGCTACAGCTTCTTCAGTGTGCATTGTTGATTGAACGGATTGATTGATTTGGAGCTTCTTCATTGCTTTCCTGTACAGCGGCTAGAGCTTCTTCAGTGTGTACTGTTCGGCGACTCACGGGATGCACATTATCATTAAGAGTAAACGTGGTCCGAAAACGATCTATTGTTTATTCGAATTAGCCGCTCTGAACGTGTATGTGTACATAAAAAGTAAAAACCAAATGAGAATGTATATCATAAGAGTTCGTGCCATTGCTCAGTGGAATAATTTGAATATTTATATATATATATATATATATATATATATATATATATATATATATATACAATATATATATATATATATATATATATATATATATATATATATATATATATATATATATACACATATATATATATATATATATATATATATATATATATATATAAATAAATATATGTATATATATATATACTTATATATATATATATATATATATATATATATATATATATATATATATAGCTTTTCCAGATTAAATTGAACTTTTTCCAAATGAATTTAAACTTTTTCCAAACTGAATTAGACCATTGATGAATATAAATTAAACTTTTTGGAATTAAAATTAACCATTTTCCATTTAAAATTAACCTTTTTCCAAATGAAATTAAACTTTAATAAAATTGCGTTTTTTAAATCTGCCAAGTATTGTCGAGAGATTTTAAATAATCCAGTTTATTTTTAATGATTTTATTAGACTGACGTGAAACAAATTAGGAAAACGGGAAAATAGTGAAAGTCAAAATTTTGATACTACACTGCGCCAATTTAAAAACGGAACATAAATTTTCGTAGAAAAAATACCCAAATTTGAACAAATTTGTAAAATGTATCTTGGTGAAATAACGCTTTTCAAAAAATTTTTTGTTTTTAACTGAAGGAAATTATGCCTTTTTTCGATACTGGAATTTGTTTATTTTAGTTTGTTTTTTATGACATTTTTGAGTAAAACAAAAGATGTCTAAAAGAAAAGAAAATTATGCTGCTGTTTGAGATTGTAAACGAACTTTCTCGATATTTCATTTCAAAATCCAAATCAGCCATTTTATAGAGAATTCAGCAACCTTAAAAATGTTATTATGGAAATTTCTGTGCGGCCACTCCTTGTGTAAACAATGCTTTATTGCAACGCATAATTTCTTCGTTGTCGACGATGATTATCAGTCAAATACGGAACTCTAACAGATCGACCTGATCGATAAGATTAACAGATTTAACCGTTTTATTATTATTTGTTTTGATATTTGGTTTTGTAGTGGTACATTTCTAATTTCTTGGGAACTGCTTGACATGTTTTTTGTAGCATAACGTGCAAGAGCTCGATCTTCTCTTAATGTAGTTTTCCTTTGTTGATCAAACCGTCCACGCCAACTCACAATGCCTGTTTCTAAATATCAGATTACCTATTTCTTACAGATACACTAATATCACAGATGCGCCCAATTTGACTCTTCGAATATATATGCAATAAATTAAATTATTATTTTCCATAAAGACGTTAAATTTAAAATGATTTAAAATTTTATCGTAGGGTGTTTAGTTTACAAGATCAAAAAATGTACTTGTTAACGTTTTTACGCTTTTTGATACGTTTTGTCTAAAACTTCAATAACTCGACAAGGAGTTCCGCACAGAAATTTCCATAACATTTGGCAAAATAATAGAACAACATTTCATTCAACTGAAAACAAAAATTTTTTTTGAAAAGCGTTATTTCACCAAGATTCAAGCGTTCAAATTTGGGTACTTTTTCTAAGAAAATTAATGTTCCGTTTTTAAATTGGCGCAGTGTAGTATCAACATTTTGACTTTCACTATTTTCTGGTTTTTCTAATTTGTTTCACCGTCAGTTTGTTATCGACAAACCTTGGCAGATTTAAAAAATGCAATTTTATGAAAGTTTAAATTCATTTGGAAAAAGGTTAATTTTAAATAGGAAATTGTTAATTTTAATTCTAAAAAGTTTAATTTATATTCATCAATGGTTTAATTCTGTTTGGAAAAAATTTAATTTCAAATGGAAAAAGTTTCTGTGAATTTGAAAAAAATTGTAATCTGTTTGGAAAAAGTTTAATTTCATTTGGAAAATGTTGCGTTCAATTTGGAAATAGTTTTGCTTATGTTGGAAAAAGTTTCGTTTAACTTGGAAAAAGTTCAATTTAATTTGGAAAAGCTATATATATATATATATTCGAGTTTTATAGAACAAAACGTCATAATAGATTAGGGCGAACACCATTTCAGTTACAACAAAAAATCAACAGAAGGTTGACTAAAACCAGAGCCACCTATATCTACAAGGCCCTAAGGTTAAAAATTGAACTTTTCTAGAGGAACTAAAATTGACGAAAAAAACATTTTTTCCATACAAAACATATGAAAAATTAAATTTTTTTTGGTGCGATATTTTTTGAATGAAAATGTCGATGGATTAAGTATTTTAACATTGAAATAGAATCATTTTATAATTGATTAAAAACCTGATCAAAGAAGTTGTGTGGTTATGTTTCCTTTTGAATTATATTTTGGTGAATAAAATAAAATACTTAAAGGGGATTTCAATAAAAGCTGCCTGATTTTGTTTGAATAAATCTCAAACGTAATATTTGGGTTATAGATTATAAATGGAATACCATGACTATTACAGTTCTTCTGGCACGGTTCTATTTTATTTTGGTTCTAAACAAATTGTGCAGCTGTTATTGGAACTCCCTATGACATGTTGTAAGTTGTCAACATCACAATTTTTTTTCTATCGATCGATCTTTATGTTCTCTTTTTAAATTTTACGCTATTTCGTGAATCTAATTTTGATTTTTTTCTATTGCGATCTCAGCCTATTAGAATAATTTTGTACTCTATCCCTTTTCCCGATTTCGCTACAAGGTAACGAAATAGAAATATGTTATGATACATTTTCAAATGTATAAAACAATATTGCTTTACTCGAGCATGCTGCGATCGCAATAGAAAAAGCAATAGAAAAGAGAAATTAAAACAAAAAAAGTTTAGATTTAATTCTTAAAATAGAGACAAAATCATCGATCGAAAGGATGACAGTTGACTTATGTTTTATTTATTTATTTTACCTACACATTCAAACAAATTCATGTTTACGTAAATATGGTAAATTCATTTATAATTTTTAATGTTTATTAAATTAATAAAAAATTTAAGGTTCTGACTTTCAGATATGTGCTGCTTCAATATAGAATAAATTCCACAAAGTGTTTATCGAAATGAAAGATTTAACTTTTCATTGATGAAAAGTAATTCGAAAATGGTCATTTTTACATTGATTCTTATGGGATAATGCAAAAAGTAGTTCCTCTTGAAAAAGCTCGACAAAAAAAATGGCTGATACTTACTGCTCTCACTCAGAAAATTAAACGCTGTTAAATTCAACAAATTCCGTATTTGGATTGTTAAATACTGAATATTCTTATTTCAAAAATAAATATTCTTAAATCAAAAACGATATTGTACATCTAAGAACGAATATTGTTAATTCAAATATGAAGTTCTCAATTTTAAATTTTTAAAGAAAAATTTATACTTTTGTTTTTAACAAATAAAAATTGTTAAAATTTTATCATTGTAAGTTCTTGCTTTAAGAGTAAAAATTCTTAATTGAACAACAGTGCATTTAAAAAAATTTCTAGTTTATACTGTTATACAAAATCATGTTAAATATGAAAAGTGGAAGTTTTTAAGTTAATAATAAAATTTGTTGATTCAACTACGTCGTTGTTATATTTTTCAAATGACCCGTTACAAATAGAAACATTTATTTTTTGTTTTGATTAGAAGGTTCAGTTGAATTTTATTAATTGTAGTGTAAAGTTATAAATTTAAAAAAAATTAAACAAATTACAACGTAAATAAATAATTTTATATATGTATGTATAAAAAAATTACAATATTTCAAAATAGGTAAGTAAAGTTGTGTCAAAATAAATTTAAAACAAAAAAAAATTTATAAACGGAATCTTTAATATTTTTATTTTTTCAATATAGGCAAAATGGAAGAAAACTGCGAAATACCTACACAATGTTACACAATAGAAAATGCAACGACTGATGTTGTTTGCCTTTTTATTGAATGGAGAATATCTATGGAGAATATCGCAATGCTAACAACTTGTGGAATCAATTCAATGGATATCTTAAAAATGATTCATTCCCATGATTTGGATACCATTTTTAATACTAAGGAATTAATTGGAGGAAAAATCAAATTTAGGTACCATTTACAAAAATGGCGTGAAGCAAATGATGTAAGCATATAAAATATTTCTTTAGATATTATAATTATACGTTATTGTAGCTTTCTAATAACACGTTGTTCGATTTTTTAGTGCGATTTGCTTTCATGCTGTGCAAGCGGCAGGACATTATCAAACTTAACAGATTGGTTGTCATCAACATCCTCACAAACGCCTTTAGTTTCGTCAAACAAAATAATTGAAAATTCTAGTTTTGTTTTAGAAGACATTCTTAAAAGAACTGTTAGTGGGGTAGAAATTATAAAGCATTATAAAAATAAAAATATGCTAAGTGAAACACAACAGACTATTTTAGTGCGTCATATTTGTGATCACTTTTACTCATCCAAAATACGTATGGATCCATTAACTATGACAAAAGTTTCACAAGAAATTGTTAAGATGTTTCCGACAGAGAATGTGGTAAGTTAAAATATAATCATAAAGTTCTAAACATTTTCAAAATTAGTTTACTTTTTGAGCAGATGACGTACTATATTCCAAGAACAAAAAAACGAAAGCCATCCGGAAAACTGTATGATCGTTATTTTAACATAAAATACAAAAGAAAAGAACCAAATATAATGAATTCCAGGCCCTGTACCTCTTTGGAAAACGACAATCTGTTACAAACTCAGATTACACCAACAAACGAAGAACAAAAAGAATTTGAATTCAATAAGAAATGGTTACTTTATAATAGACCAAGTAACATAGCTGACTATTGGAAGAAGACGTTGGTAATTCGAATGAAAGAACCCAAAGATTCCATCGTTACAATCTTAAATGAGTGGCCAAGATATAAAGATGTAAATGGATTTGAACTTGTAAGTTGCCTTTATATTTCTTTTTGTACAAAGATATTATATATGAACATAAAGATATCCTAAGATCAAAATACAGAATATTCCTTAACTAAAAATGTATAGTGCACAAAACAATAATCACAGTTTAAAAATATTTCACCAACGAAAAGCACTTTGAACTAGGACTATGTTTGTTTAAGATAGTTTTCTATTAATTCTATTTTCTTTGTAAAAAAAAATGGTATTTCAACAATCGTTCCATACAGGAAACACTTAAAGTAGGATAACACCTTTGGAACCTAATTGATTATATGTACCTGTTAGGGTTTTACTTATATATTTTAGTTTAAATACAAATTATTAAATAAAATACGAAGTTTAAAATCGAAATTGATTTTACGGTTCAAACAAAATAATTCATCAACAATCAATCAAAGGATATCTATTCAACTTTCGGTTTTTAGGTAAAAAATCTAAATATTATTTTCTTCATCAATATGATTATATGAATATGAAACATTTATTTTTCTAAAAATATTGCATATCGGTAATATATAAAATATTTTATATATGAAAAATTCAGTATTTTGTGCTTGTCTTCATATCTTTATAGTATAATTATAAAATGTTTTTGGTATAAAAACACTAAATTATCAATATTTTCCTACTGCAGATAGACATCGACTTTGAAGCGCTTTACCCCGGTAAAGGAAATTTTTTATTTGAAAAGATTGAAGAGTTTGAAATAAAAGTCAAGAGATTATTTTTGCCAACTTGTATTAAAGACAAATTAAATTTGAAAATTTTTGAAAAAATGACTTCAACAGATTTAACTACTGGTAATAAAAAAATTTATACTATGATTTACTAAAATTAATGTTATATTTAGATTCCAGGTATTTCTATTTTTTTAACTTATTACACACCATTATTCTACCTCCAAGGATAGCGAGAACTTCCAAGCCATCTATTTCTGATGCTCAGGAAGATATGATTGTGCATTTGTTTAATTTAAACAATTTTAAACAGAAGGAAGATGAATTAAAAGCTCAACTTATTGAAGAGAAATTGAAACTTCAGCCAAAAATTTTTGTAATCGGCGAAACGGTAGAAGCATTGAATGATTTTTATTTATATTTCGATGGGATTACATACAAGTTACCCACACTTTTAAAAGCTTTGGACTGCTTAATTAAGGTTTGTTTCGTGTTTAACTATGAATATTCAGCTAAGAGCAAATATGTATGGATGCTTCTTCAAGATTATATTTATGATATTCGTAATAAGGAAAAAATTCCTAAAATTGAAAATATTATTGGAAAACTTAAATATGCAGAGTAATTCTACCAAAGTTTCTTTAATTTCATTATCAAGTTCGTCCACACATATATGCTCAATTTGTGATAAATATTATAAATAATACGAAGACTTAGTTAAACATCTTAGGGAATATCATAAGACACCAATCATTTTTAAATATATTTGTAAATTTAAATTTAAATTTGTTTCTATTTAAAAAAAATTGAAGATGTTTCTTTACCTTCAAGAAAAGTTGTTTTAAATAATGGAGAAGAAGTTATTAGATTTAAATACGTTAAAAATAAATAAAAAATCATAAATAATATAAAAATGTAAAGATTAAAACTGAATTTATAAACTGGATTTATTTGATACCAATTTAAGTTGTCAACTAATTACTAATATATGTTAAATATAAGTATTATATTCCTAAATATTAAGAATCTTAAAGAAATAAAACATTTTTTTAAAACATTTATTTGTTTTTTTATTTAAAAATATATACAAAAGTTACATTGCCAAATGAAGCCTCTACACTACAGTGTAAGTATTTATAACAAAAGCGTATTTTCTTATAAGGAATAAATACTTATTAGTACTTGTAACAACAATTTTTATATTTGGTATATGAACAATTAATGTTCTTGAATTAACAATGTTCACTTTTCTAATCACAAAAGCAAACCGCTGTTGTCTTAAGTAAAAAATTGTTGTTTCAAATACTTCTGTTGTTACCATTAATCAACTACTAAGCGTTGTTGAAGCAAGAATATATGTATTTAGTATATGAACAATTTATGTTCTTGAATTAACAATGTTTAATTTTCTAATCACAAAAGTAAACCGTTGTTGTTTTAAATAAAAAATTGTTGTTTTAAATACTTTTGTTGATATCATGAATCAACAACTTTATCGTTGTTGAAGCAAGAATTTAAGTTGTTGGGTACGAAATAACCAATAAAAGTTGTTAAATTTGAGAACTTTATTCTTAAATTAACAATGTTTTTTTCTGAGTGATATATATAGGTGGCTCTGCTAAAACCCACAACAGATGTGCTTAAAAATTTTCTTTTAAACTAATAAAACAAAACAAAAGCAATAAAAAACTAAATGCAGAAAATTTAGTCAAACTTGTCATAAACTAACTAGAGAGTAATAAACCTAATGATTCACCTTTTCAAAGTACCAAGTAACTGTTCCTATTACCTAACATTTTAAAATATTTCGTATAATCAGTGTGTTGATATGTAAATAGAGCTACCGAAATATAAAATTAAAAGGAAAATAAATAGCGCAAAGTGTACAAGTTATATAGTTAATAGCAGTGAAATTTAATTTAAAAGTTAAAGTGCAATAGGGACACCAAATGTTGCAATGGACACCAAATGTTGCAATAATCGATCAAATATGTATATCAAAGAAACTAGCAAGCAACATGTTTTTTAGCTCTGTTTACTTTTTTCCAAAAATAAGAGTGATAGCAAATCGCCAGGTATTTATTCTTGATTTAACTTCAATAAAAAAAACTGTGCAGCCGTACGACACCAGAAAATATATATGTGTGTGTAAATTCAGCCAGGTAACTGTGCAAACCAGGTAAGTATTTTTGTGCCCCAATTTTATTTGTTTTCCAAGGTGATAAATGACACATAATTATGATTAATTTGCACAAACAAGATAATTTATTAAAAATAAGAATTTGCTACATACATAATTACTTTATATTATTTAATTAATGTTTATTGAACAACTTTTATAAAACAACTGACATGCTATGGAAATAATATTAAGGCCGTGTGTCAATTAGTTAAAAAATTTGTTAAAAATTAAAAAGTTAAACAGTAAAATCAAAAGTTTTGATTTATTTGTTCAATTTATGGTAAACAAACAAAACGTAATTTGAGTTTTCTGTCAAAATTTAAATTTTTAACAAATTTGTTAAATGATTGACCCACGGCCTTACAAGCTTAACTTCTACTATAATAATTTAGAACAGATAATAATTTTAAAGTTATAATGATAGATGGCATTAGCTATAAGTAAAATGACAAATGTTTAATTATTATGTAGCATCAAAACAAATCATTTTTGAAATATTCTTAGACTCCACTGCATCTCAGACTGAAACAACTAGTAGTGAAAATGAGATGATAAACCAGTTGAAAGTTAAATTTGCTGAAGCCACCGATAAACGATTTAAAATAAAAATTATTGTCAAGGAGTTCAACACCAAAATGCACTTAGCGCTGCTCAGCAAGAGACTTGTGGTTGAAAATGGAATCATGTTCAATCACTCACAGCGTTGGCACAAATGTCATCATTCCTGAGATTATAGAGCTTGTGACAGAATTCTATGTGAGTGACGATATCAGTCGTGTCTGTGCTGAAAATAGAGAATATGTGACTGTCGATGAGAATAATGTGAAAACTTCAAAACAACGGCGACTAATTCTCATAAATTTCACAGAAGCATATGCTCTATTCAAGCAACAAAATATTAATCGCAAATTTGGATTTTCCAAATTCGCATTGTTACGGCCGGCTCCTGTCTTTTGGCACTCGACACCACGGAACATATTCTGTTTGTGTTTGCTGTTATCATCAGAATGTTAAACTGATATTTGAACCAATGAAGAGGATATTCGGTGTCGATACATATCGTGATCTCTTCAAGATGATGTTGTGTGAATTCCCAAACACGGATTGTTTTATAAATATTTGTAAAAATTGTCCTGGAATATTAAAAATGGAGAAACACCTTAGTCACCTTATGGAAGATAATGGTCTAAACATTGTGTCTTACAAACAGTGGGTTAATCAAAATGGTAAAAATAAAATTTAATGAAACTTATTACATTAGTTAGTTAAACATTTATTTCCAATTTTTAAGGAAGGTCAAACTTAGAGAAATTATCAAAGTCATCGGATGTTTTCATAGCTTGCTGCCTTGATACCTCATTACTTCATAGCAAAGCAGCAAGCTGAGTATCTAGCTACGCGAAAACAATTATTGCAACAAAATGAGTTCATTGAAATCTGCAATTTCTCGAGAATTTCTCCTTTGTCGTTCAAGTATGTATAATTTGCATTTCAAATTTGTTTATTATTTATTATTACTGTTTTTACTTTTATGTAGGATGCTGACCAAGGCTGGCACTGGGTCAATGCACAATGTAACATTTATCCGTTTGCTGTTTATTACAAGGATGATAAAGGCATATTGCACCACCAAAGCCTTCTAAAAGTCGCAGAAAGCTTGAAACACAACCTCGAAGCTGTGTTTCAGTTTCATCAGGAGCTATTTAATTTCCTGATTGAACGATTTACCACCATACATAAAATAATAACAAAAAGAACTTCTACCAACTGTGTCAATACAAGGCACGTCATGGTTTTGATACTGAATGGCACTTCTTTGAAACATCTCATGTAAAAAGTCCTTGTGACGGAATTGGGGGTGCTTTCAAATGAAATGCCACGAAAGTCAGCCTTTGAAAAAAACTTTTCGATTGGGTTACAAAAAAAAGAATCAATCATTACTTTTAGATTTTGTACAAATCTAACAGAAGGGTGGTACGATCCCTATAAAAAAATTTGATTCAGTAAAAGCTATCAGAGGAACTCATGTTTATCATTGCTTTGTAAAATAAATTAATTTTATTGAATAAATCTGTATAAGTAAGAGCCAAAATTTCCGAATTTCGTAGTTTACAATTAATAATTGTACTGAAATGTTAAATTCCACCAAAACTTGTTATGATGTTTTGTTGTCTAAAACTCGAACACGTTGAGTCTCCATTGTGTAAGATGGCTTGTTGGAAAGGTATTTTCAAGTGCTTTATGTTACAAAAATAAAAATAAAAGGGATTTTTGGGAGTTTGGAGGGTATCTTGTGCGCGTTTTCACTTAACTCCCAATCCACAAACACAATTATTTTTTGTTATGTTTTTTATGTTAACTTTATTTGAATTAGAATTTATAATTTGTGTTTGTATTTAATTTATATTTATAAATATATTTAATTTATAATTATTAATTAATTCATGTAAGTTACAACTAATTAATGTATTTGTATCTGTCACTTGCGTTGGCTTTTGAGAAGATGGATAAAAAGCGGCCGACAGTTTTTGTGTTGATATTGCTTGTGTTTGTTCTTGTGTAATGTGTTGTTGTTTTTGTGACGTCGCCTTTGTCTTCCAAAATACATGTCGTATTTTGGAGAGGGAGCAGATGCGCCGGTGGCGGTCGACATTGCACTAGCAAGTGGTGCATGTGAATTTTAGTTGGTTCGACTATTGGATGTGTGATGGTGTTAGTGAACGCTCAATTCAAATAAGTTGATTTATATTTGAATTTTACTAATTTGTTTTATTGTGGCAGTATCGAATATCGGTAAGTTGAATATTCGAGATTCTACAGATTCGATTTGATTTTTCAGCAAAAGACTGAAATTTAAAGGATATATTGTACAATAACACCAAAGTTTAAAACGCTAACTTTAAAAGTATTTAAAATTATTTTTCCAACGAGCTATTACACGTGAAAATCGGACAAGAAATACTTAAAATAGCCGAATTTAAAGATGTGAACGGATGAGTTTCCGAAAAAACAAATTATAACGGAACTCCGCGTATTTTGACCCCACCGAAATTTTACTCACATTATATTTTTGTTTTATCTAGATCTACCATTTCCCCGCATCCAAGAAATATAATCCACCGCGTCTTCATTTTGTACAGCTTGCATGATGGTATCATAGACATGTTTTTGATGGTCATTTAATTTGGGAACATTCAAATTCACAAATGTTTGCAATTCATTGGGATCATACTTTTGTTCACGTTGCAATTCTCGATCAAATAAATCATGCATTGGACGATTGGGTGGTGACAAACCTCATTGCCCTAATGCTTTATTTGTAATCGTTAGGCACATATCTTCAATCGCTATCAATGCCTCGTTATACATTTCCAATTAAATCACCAAATCAGCGTTTCTTGTGTGATGACGCATTCCAATCAAATAGTCTTCTGCCATAAAATCTTTTTATTTATTCCACAATTCAAGTGGATTTGATGGAAAACATGTTGATATGATTATGGCATATAACATACGTATTTGATGTGGAGAATAAGCAATCGATGCATCATGAAGCGTTTAATCCCAATGCGCATCATTTTCAAGTAAACCTAATTGCTCACATGCTTCACAATATGTCACACATAAATGACCATTTACTCTTCGCAAATGTTGAAATGAACGTGGTCCAACAACATTTACTAACAACAACCGCAAATAATAACATTCTGCATTATTTGGATGAACTGTGTATAATCTTCCCATGGTATCTGCAAAAAAAAACACCTGGATGGCGATCAACAGGTGTTCCTTGTTTACGTCGTTGTCATTTCTTTGCAGTCCAACTGAAATAATGCGTTACATCTGAATACAGCAACGTTCTGGCAAATTCATCGCTTTCACACAATTGAAAGAATGCAGTTAATGTTGTTGCTGGTGGTTGTGCTTCTCTCTGCTGTAAATTTGTATCGGTAAAATACATACACTGACCATTTTCAAGATGAACAGCCAATTGAACAACAGCAGGATATCGCTCGTGAATTGGAAATGAATAAATTCTCCAAAGAGCTTCTTTAGTGCTAATGTCGCGCCCCATTTGATATTGGGCGATTTCATCATTGCTATTGTCACCAGCTACTCCAAAAACAGTCATATCACTGCCTTTATTCACATATTTGCAAATGTAAGCAGCGAATGTATGACCGGCTGTATCAGAACATGCGCATTTTGACAGGTTCAAATTACAGGTACAAAAAATTGTACTAATTAAACAAAGTATGAAATGAAAGACAAATAATATAATAATTTCATTATTCTGTATTTTGAAATAACATCAATTTTTCTAAAAACAATTCGTTATAACCAATAATGTTTGTTTAATTTTATCTTAATGCGAGTTGATGAACAATATTTTTAGTCAATTCCTGAGGAGTATAAATGAATAAACTTAACGGTTTTCCAACGCGAGAACACGCCACATATAATTGGCCATGTGAAAAGACCGCATTTTCTAGATCCAACCCACAAATCGATATTGTTTGACCTTGTGACTTATTAATAGTCATGGCAAATGCCAAGCAAATTGGAAATTGCAGACGTCTGAATGGAATGGGTGAGTCTGAAGTGATCATTGGGATTCGTGGCAGGAGAACAACTTCACCTTCAAATTTGCCGTTCAAAATTGTAGCTTCAAGAACATAGCCCATACATTTTTTTATGACTAATCTTGTACCGTTGCAAAGCTTAGGTGCATTTAAATTCCGAAGCAAAATGATAGGTGAGCCAATTTTTAATCGCAAGTTATGTGGTGGCAATCCTGATAAATCCAGCGAATTCAAAAATTCAACAGGATAGTTGACTGCTTCGTCAGGATTGGTAACAGTGTCGATCGATTTGAAGAATATCTCATTGCCGGCCAATGACTGTTGTATTTTGAAGTTAATAGCGTCAACATTGATATTTTTTGCAGCTAAAATAGCCCGTTCACGAAGCCACGCATGATTAATATAATTAGCTTCTAAATCTGTAAATATGCTTTCAATCAAAGAATCTTTCGTATTTACAATGTTGCAGAAATTGTTTGGCAATTTCATGCATTGTATGTTTCCATGCAATGGTATTGTTCCATTTCCAATGTTGAGCAATTGCTCGGAGAATGATAGTGCCAATGAATCGTTTTGCAGTTGAACACGTATATTTGTGTTAAGACGTAATGTACTGACATTTCGCCATAGATATGATTGTTTTATACATGCGTTAATTTCATCCGCATATGTAGCGCGTGGAATGACCGGCAATGTCTGTCTAAAATTACCGGACAGCAGCAGTAAAGCACCACCGAAAAGCCTGGTGTTGTTATTTAGATCTTTCATCATTCTATCGTGAGCTTCAAGTGATTAATAGTGCATAAAAATAAAATATTAGGTAATGACATGTGCAGATTGTACCTGTTGCTGGATTTCTTTGTTTGATATTTAAATGATATCCATCTTCTCCTTCCCAAAATATCAATGGATATTGCAAAGCGCCGTAAGAGCGATGACTGTCTTCAATCGTATGCACTGTGTTATCTCTGCATTTGATTCGTATATCTCAACGTTCAAATGCGTCGCCAACCATAACAATTGCAACTTCATTAATGGTTGGTGCATTATATCGGCCCGCGTTCTGCCCAGATGGTACTTTGTCTGCTTTGATGACGATCGTATAGTTGTCGTTTTGCGGTTTGTTTGAAACGGTATTGAACAACTGGACCAACTGGTTGTGATTCTGTAAAAACAGTTCTAAAATACCCATAATTCTCGCTCCTCCATCTGCTCGATATGGTTTACAACAAAAAAGGTACAAAAAAATAAAAATGTCAAAATAACGAAGCACACTTAATATAAAACACTCAAATTAAAATGTCGAAAAATAAACGAAATCCTATGCACGTAACTTACATATATCTGAATATAATACGCTCAATATCTGTGAATTTGTTAGATTTGTGAATTTAAACCATCCAGGGCGCCACCCAAACGCATACAAAAAAATTCATTCTAATCGGTCCAGCCGTTTAGGAGGAGTTCAGTGACATTCACACGTACAGTAGAATTATATATATATATATATATATATATATATATATATATATATATATATATATATATATATATATATATATATATATATATATATATATATATATATATATATATATATATATATATATATATATATATATATATATATATATATATATATATATATATATATATATATATATATATATATATATATATATATATATATATATATATATATATATATATATATGTAGGATTTTATTTGATTTTATTTAATTTAAATGCAACAACTCATCGGCGACTTGTCTTTATTATCTTTTTATATTCGTTTTTATACATATGAATCGAGTACCAATACTAATTCATCGAAATTTAAGGTACGTATACATGAAATATTATTATTATAGGTGGATTGCATAGACATCTGGAAGATTTATTGGTAAGTATATTACAGGGTGATCCCACACGGCCCTCCTGCTCCCTCATCCGCCTCGGATGAGTCTGAATTTTCATTCTCGGTTCCTTCGTCTTCGTCGGATATACCGTCGTAGTACAATTTCAGAAATTCCGCCGCTGTGGAAGTGTTATTGGGACCCTCAAATCTCCCAATTTTTTGAACATCATAGCGGCCTTTGTCTTTCACCTGCACAATCTCGTACGGACCCAAATATTTTGTCTGGATTTTTGAACCACCTCCAAATTGAGTTCGCTTAATTGCTACGATGTCTCCAATTGTATACTGATACGCCTGTTTTCTTCGTCGGTTATAGTCTCTCCTATTTTCATCTTGAATTCGCAATATATTTTGCTTTGCTTCGTCTCGCAGGTGCTGTCGCTCTTCATAAAATATTAAGGCCTCCTCCTGTTTGATTAACTCGCTCAGCTGGACATTTTCACTGCATCACATCTTAACTCCGATTAATAACTGGAACGGGCTCATCGCTATACTTCGTTGGAAAGAGTTGTTTAGGTACCGTTGCAACATCCCTACGTATTAAAACCAATTTTCCTCATTGTTAAGGGCGAGTTTGGTAAGCACTGGAATAATTAAACGGTTAATACGCTCTACTTGCCCGTTCCCCGTGGGTACACCGGTCGTTATCTTCGAATGCCTTATGTTTTCTGCTTTACAGTAATCTTCAAATTCGGATGACGTAAATGCAGTTCCCCGATCAGTGATGATATGTTCTGGATTTCCGAATACTGCCTTCTGTATATCCAGCTTCTGCAATGTCTCCTTGGTAGTGACCGATTTCGTCGGATAAAGCCAAACAAATTTAGAAAATCAATCGATCACGCACAGAATGTATTTGTAGGACTTTTTAGTAGCTGTTAGGCTTCCTAAATGATCGATGTGACAATTTACTAGTGGTGTGTCTCCTTTTGGTAGTGGATTCAGCAAACCGTCCTTCTTACCAGCTTTCCTCTCGGCCAAAATACAATGCACACAGTTCCTTATTGCCTTCTCGACTTTTGATTTTAATTTCGGGATAAAGTATTCACGCTCTATGAGTTCTGTAGTTTTTCTTACTGCGAAATGACCCTGTTTATGGTAAGCTGAGATCACTTCTCGTTCCATTGCTCTTGGAACCACCAGAAACAGGCTACCTTTGATCATCTTAAAAAGAAGACCATCATTAATATAGTAATCATCGAACTCACTTGATTTTAACAGCTCGAATATTGGTTTAAGTGCATTGTCTTCACGCTGTGCAGCTCTGATTCTTGTAACCAGGTTGCATTGAAGAGTCAGTATCACAGGATTTCGACTTAAGGTGTCGACGTGCCGCATTCGATTTCCAGGACGATGCTCCAATTTAAAACTGAACTCTTGCAATTGAAGAGCCCATCCGGCAATCCTAGAAGTAAGCTCCCGTTTCTCCATAGTTGCTTTAAATGCTGCGCAATCGGTTGCGATAGTAAAGTTCAAGCTCAAAAGATATTTTCGAAATTTTATAAGCGCCGTAATAATTGCCAGGACTTCCAGTTCATAACTACTATAGGTCTCATCATCCTTGTAGATGCAGACTATCTTCTTTGAACTAAGCGGGGCAAAAACATTGTTGATATACCGCTGGAATGTGGCTGGAGTCCTCAGGAACTCGAACAATCCGACAGGGGTGATGAATGCAGTATACTTAATGCTCTCTGGAGCTATGGGTACGTGGAAGAATCCATTCCGCAGATCCAATGTTGTGAAATATTTTGCACTCTGAAGTTGATCAATCTGGTCATCGATACGTGGAAGTGGGTATCGATCTTTTACCAGTACCTTGTTAAGACGCCTGTAATCGATACACAGCCTTTTCGTACCATCCCTCTTGTTCGATAATACGATCGGACTAGCGAAACTCGATTTACTCGGACGTATGATGTCTTCTCGGACCCATTCGTCAATTTGATTCTTCACGATATCCATTTCTAGTGGTGACAATCGACGACAACGTTGCGCCACCGGTGTTTCCTCAGTAAGTACAATTTTCATCATCATGTCATCGGTTGGTTGAATACTTCTCGGATTGTAATTCGCCACCATTTGTTTAATCGCCTTTACATATTTGTAATTATCGTCACCGTGAACGCCAATGTTTAGTGTCAAATCTCCTCGTTCAATTATCATCGTATAGTTATTCGGGACGAATTTTTTCATCACAATGTTGTTTGGTGTTAAAATTGTTATCGTTTGATTAATTAACTCCTTTCCCAGTATGATATCTACCGGCAATACATCATCGTCAACAATGTGAAACGTTGTACTGTAAACTTCGCCATCAATCACTACATCTGAAAAGAAACGTCCCAACGTTTTTAAGTAATTAGAACCCGCACCTCTAAATGTTGTAATTAGGCTTTCAAAACCAGGAGCTCCAATTGCTGAATATTTTTTCAGTGCCATAAAGTTCAAATCAGAACCATTGTCTACCATCGCGTACAATAAATGATTTCCAATAGTGATTTCTTTCAGATCGTTTGAAATCAACGTTAATTACCCTTCGTTGATTGCAGCACATACGTTTGGTTTCTTTTCGACTTCCAGCACCTTTGTACATTTCGGCGAAATGTGGCCAAAATCACCACCCTTGTAACATTTTGGTCCATTTGCTTTGTTTTTGCAATTTTTGCCACGATGACCAATATCACCACAGTTAAAGCATTTGACAGCTACAGTCCGACGTTCGCTTGAATTTATATTCGGAAAATCTTTTTTTGTTTAGTTGTACCTACGTCTCTCGTTCCTTCATCTCAGCATATAGGTCCAATTTTGATTTAAAGTCAGCTATATCTTTAGCACCAAGTAGAATGCTTTTATTCGCCATTACATCGTTAATCCCCGATATGCAATAATCAATTATAGAAGCATCATCGATGTTTGCAACAAATGCAATCTCTTGCAACGTTAACAAATAACTGCGAAATGTCTGTTTGTGTAATTTTTTCCGCTTACTCATCTTCATATGCACCTTTGAACAGATCGTATGCTTTTTGAACTCCTTTAGTAAAAATTGAGATAATTTCTCCCATGTACCAACATCTTTAGTAGTTCGCAAACAGCTTTTTTGCGTAAACGACTTTCTGTGCCTCGTTCCACCCTGCGCCAACCGCGGCTTCGTTTACATCAGCAATCCACTTGTCAATTGCATAATCATCGTCACCATTAATTGAATTAAGAGAATCCTCAATATCTCGAAAAGGGAATAATGATCTATTCGAAGTCGTCTCAGACACATTCACAGTAGTTGTAGATGTAGTAGGTGTTTGTCGAAGAAGTTCGTTTTCTCGTCTCAGCAGCTCGATTTCTTTGTCCTTCAACTCAGCTTCTTTTTTCATCAACTCGTCTTTTTGTTGCGCATAATCTTTATGTATACTCACATCAGAAATATTTTGTGTTGTTGAGTGGTGTTTACTGCTTTGCAAAAATTCACTGTCCAAATGTTCTCGAAATGTTTCAAACATTTCTCGAGAAAAACCAATTTCTTGGGTACCGTTTGCTTTACTTCTCTTTTTATCTCGACCCATTTTAAAAACACGTGTAAGACACTTCACTTTTCACTCAATATTAATTGTATGATTTTACCGGTAAATTACGATAACGGAATACTTAGCAAACCCGTATTTATAAACAAAACTGTGCTTACGAAAAAAAATGTGCCCTATACAATACCGTATTTCACAAAGGGCTATAATTGACATGTATCGAAACAGATCGATTAACTGTAATGACGCCAACTTTCACACGTTTTTTCGGATTTTCACTGATATGTTTAAATAAAAGTTTCTTAAATTAATTTAAGGTCACCTCATGCATACACCACGCAATTTTCACTCAAATTTTCAACAGAAAAAACTGTATTCTTTATTTCTTTCACCACGTTTTTCACCACAAGACGCCAAAACAAACAAAATCCCGTTTAAAATATTGTGGTAACCTTTGTTAACACGAATTTAGCTTTTCGCACACCTTACGAATCGCAAGAGCTCCCGCCTTAATTAATTTGTACCAACACCTTTGTTACAAATTTTTGAGCAATCTCGGTTGAGCCCCCAAATGTAGGTAATTGTAATTTTATTATTTTTTTTTTTTTTTTGTTTTTTTTTGTTTATTTATATTACGACTGAGACCCATTTAGTAATTTACATTGCATAATACAGTATTTTGGATAGTCGGCGTAATCAAGTGATTATCCCCAGTTTAGTGTAACTCCTTGTTGGATCGGTTCGGTATATTGAATAGTTATATATACAAAAAAAACTACCTAGTTTTACCACAATCGATTTATTTTTATTTTGATACTATAACTTGTGATGTTCATGGATGATTAGCAAGTGTAGTATTTTATTTTCAAATATACTTAATTTTACAATAATATGTAGCTTTTACAATTAATGCTAGATGGCCTATATTATAGCTTAGCCATAAGTTTTAGAACGCATTCACTGTTGAGAGTGCATACTAAGTAAAATAGATGGCGTATATTAATCTATCAATACATAAATATGTAATTAAAATCTAAACATTCGTTAGGTTTTAGCCTTTAAGAGATAGAGTTTAACATTTATGTGGTTTTGAATTGAATGTCAAATTAAGTTGGAATTTGGTAAATAATATAAAAGTAAGTAATTAATTATTATTAAATTTAAGTATAAATTATAAATTAATTATAGATTAATTATTAATTATTTCAGACTACAAATATTTCTAGCATGTAATTGTAAGTATAAGTTATAATTCTAATTGGAAGCAATTAATTTCCACTAATATGAATGAATGGAATATTTTTATATGATTTCATGCAAGGTAATTTGACAACAAATAATAGATATAAATTCAAATATTAAAGATAAGTATCTTATTATATAATATAAATAATTATAATATTAATTCTCATTTATGTGTTTCCTTGCAGCTGTTCCTGAAGGTGGCTTGAACAAGTGCCACTCGAACACTCCTCCCTCAGATTTTTCGCCACAGTAAGTCTACCGACCTCCTGGTCGCGATATGTCCAGTGGTTTGGTTCTTTGCAGTCTTCTTGTTGGAGATGTAGTCAGCATACAGCGTATGTTTTGATGCTGGTGCAGACGTTGTAGGTGTTTTGTTGCATGATGCTTAATTTCATCCGCGACAAGCTCAATCTTGAGATCTCGATGGAGGTTGTCGTTTCGAATGTACCACGGTGCATTAACAATACACCGTAGGATTTGATTTTGAACTGTTTGTATGATTTTGATATTTGTCTTCTTGGCACAGCCCCAGAGTTGGCTACCATATGTCCATACAGGCTTCAGAATTTGTTTGTATAACAGCAGTTTGTTATGGATCGCTAGTTCAGATTGTCTCCCTAGGAGCCAATGCATTTTGCTAAATTTTATGTTTAGTTCTTCTCTCTTCTTTTTTATGTGTTCCTTCCATCTAAGCTTAGCATCTAAAGTCATACCAAGATATTTGGCAGTGTTTGCATGGAGTACTACTATTGAGTTTATCATTATTGGTATATGGTTAACCTTTTGATTTGTAAAGTTCACTTGGATTGATTTTGCTTCATTTAATTTAATTCGCCATTTCTTTGTCCAATTACATATCAGATTAGTAGCCCTCTGTAATTTACTAGTGGAGTCATTGATGTTCTTTGCTATTGCAAGTATTGCCGTGTCATCGGCAAAAGTCGCCATTGTTTCTTCTGTAATTGGTATATCTGTAGATCTGTAGTATATAGGAGATATAGGATTGGCCCAAGAACACTCCCTTGTGGTACTCCGGCTGTTATTCTTTTTAGTTGGGAGTACTCATTCTCATACTTTACTCGGAAGTGCCTCTCTGATATGTATGATTGTAAAATTTGAAAAAATTGCTCCGGAAGATCCCGATGAAGTTTGAATTCTAGCCCCTGGTGCCATACTTTGTCAAATGCTTGCGCTCCATCAAGGAATATAGTTGAGCATATTTGTTTGCTTTCTAGTGATTTCTCGATTACATCAGTAATTCGATGTACTTGTTCTATCGTAGAATGTTTTTCCCTAAATCCAAATTGATGTGTAGGGATAAGATTCCTTTCTTCGATAATTGGTTTTAGTCTTTTAAGGAGAACTTTTTCAAATAGTTTCGATAATGTTGGTAGCAGAGAAATTGGCCTATATGAAGCTTTATCATGCGGAGGTTTGTTCGGTTTAAGTATCAAATGTTGCATTAATTATATGCACTAGTTTCCTCAACGCTTTCTCCGGTAACAGTTTTATTATCTGACCCGATATAAGATCATAACCTGGAGCCTTATACGCATTCAGATTATTCTTGATTTCCCATTACAGTTCTTTCAATGTTACAGGTGTAATATTTACTTCATTTTGTTTATTTATTGGTGTAATATTTTCCTCTTCCGTTTGTTTTGGATAAGGTTGGAATGTTTCTTCAAGGTGATTTGCAAACAAATCTGCTTTTTGTTTAGCATTTCGAGCCCAATTTTTATTATTTTTAATTGGAGGAATCTGAAGTTTAGGTCTTTTAATATTCTTAGTTGCTTTCCATATTGAATAATCAGTATCTTTTTGCCCAGTTAGAGTGCTGAGGTATTTATTAACTGATTGATTTTTAATGTCTTTTATAAGGTATTTTAATTTGTTACACAAACGGTTAAATACTCTTTTATTTTCAGGATTTCGATGTTTTTGCCAATTCTTCCGTGCTTTTCTTTTATTTTTAAGAAGTTCTCTCACTTCCTCTGGATAGCTAGCATTGCGCTTCATTTCCTGCCTATTATTTGGAGTGCTTTCCCACGCAGCATATTGGATATTATGGATGAGCTTATCTAATTCGTCTCCTATTTGGACTGGTCCCTGAATTGGGTTCTGCAGAATAATTCTTTCTGTTAACTTAGGATTTTATTTAATTTAAATGCAATTTACAATGCAACAACTCATCGGTGACTTGTCTTTATTCTCTTTTTATATTCGTTTTTATACAAATGAATCGAGTACCAATACTAATTCATCGAAATTTAAGGTACGTATACATGAAATATTATTATTATAGGTGGATTGCATAGACATCTGGAAGATTTATTGGTAAGTATATTACAGGGTGATCCCACATATATATATATATATATATATATATATATATATATAATATATATATATATATATATATATATATATATATATATATATATATATATATTTAGTAATTTAAAACTTAAAACTTATATATATATATATATATATATATATATATATATATATATATATATATATATATATATATATATATATATATATATATATATATATATATATATATATATATATATATATATATATATATATATATATTGATTTTCAGAAGTATCAAATAAGTCTGATCCTCCAAACTAATACATTTGATTAATTAATTATTACATACTGGTACCATTTAGCGAACTAGATTATTTGGCCGCGTAAAGGTCGCTGGCCACTAGTAACGATAAAATTGAAGTAATTGAAATTAAAACGGCTTCTAGATTTCATATTCGGAATGCAGTGATGAAAAACATACCTTACTTACTTATAAATATGTAGACTATTTTTGTCTTTTATCAAACCACAAACCTTTTTTATAATGATATCTAACAATCGACGAAATACGGTGTATTGAACTTCGAAATTTCATAATTGTTTGCTATTCAAGCTTTAAAAATTTTGCTATTCATTTGAATTTTGAATCAATTTTCATTAGGCATTTTTTCATTGTTCCACCGTAAATACAAACCAAAAGCACAATATTTTCAATTAAAACCACATTAAAGAGTACCAATTACCGACATTAATTGGTACATATGATTCAATTAAAAATTACAATCATAAAATTAAAACACAATAAAAAATAATACAATATCAATTGTACATACATACATAATACATATATTTTGTGAATTCACGTTCAATCAATCATTAAAATATAATCGACAAACAATTTAAATTACGGCTGTACAAATATACACAATATGTGTACAGTCAGACAAATATGTATATATGCATATGTACATACATATAGAGACAATGAATAAATACATACAATAATTCTATAAAATGTGTCCCATTGTAAGTATGAGCATATTATATGAAATTTCCATGCATTGATTGGCATATTTATGTATGTACGTTTTGGAAAAATGTCATATATGTACAACATGTATATGTACAACACACACACACACACACACACAAAAGCTAAATGTTTATAAATATAAATAAACGTATGGTGTTGTAATAAATAAAAATTATATTCGACGAGTAAAGCTCTTTTGTCTATTTATGTATGTATGATGTATACAGAACATGGCTCTTCACAATGTCTTGTTTTTCATTTGACACAATATTGTTGTTGTTTTATTTAAATTAAATTAAATTATTTGGAATAAACCTAATAAAAAAATACAACAAAAATTAGTATGCAAAAGCATTCTCTTGTAAAGCACAAAATGATAAATTAAAATTTTTTTTGTTGTCTTTAATTAAGTTTTAAATTACTAAAAATTATTCTTCATTTATTCATTTTTTGTTGTTGTTGTTGTTGTTCGTTTGTTCGTTCGTTCTCTTCATCATCTTCTAAGCCTGTCATCTCAACGATGATGATGATGATGTAGAGAAAAGCATTTTAAAAAGTGTACTACTCATATCAAAATATAATATGTACATAATAAGGATATAATAATATGAAGGATATACGGTACTCTGATTTTAACATATTTGAATAATTAATCTTTGTAAAATGTATGTACGATGTTTTGTATGTTTATGCTACAATATAATATGTGTATATACGAGAGATTTACAACTAAGTTGGAAAAAAATATACAACCAATCAAGTCATGACATTGATTATATAATTAAGGTGACCAGATTCTCGTGTATACAAGCTATGTCCTATACTGATCAATATACAGAAGAAGTTTTTAATCTGATCGCCTGGTGTATATGTATAAAGTGTAAAAATATTTTAATTTTAAAATTCTATAAATATTGAAATACATTTCTGTATGCACAATCATAAATAATGCATATGGTGATATATTCAAGCAGAATGGCGTGGAATACTGGAAATGTTTACTAGGCGTTACCAGATTATGTAAAATATATGTAATCATTATATCATAGGTAGTCGTTACGACTTTTCATGGTAAAGGTGTTTAGTAAAACCTTACTTAACAATTAGAAAAATTCCTAGCCGTTGTTCTGCGAAACTCTACTGTGCTACTGATATACATAGTTTGATGAACTCGTTATTCAAATTTAATAATAGTTCCTATTGTTGTTTTTGTTTCGATAACTGTTTTATGTCAACCTCTCTCTCTGGCCTTTACATCCCATGAAGGGATTTTGCCGCCTGCACTGTAGACCTCCAACTACCTCGATCCATCACTCGTTGCCTCCAGTTACGACATCCTAATATACGTAGATCTTGTTGGATGTCATCGTACCAACGCAGTCGGGGTCTTCCTCTATATCGTACCCCAGCTGGATGTTGTTGGTGGAACACTCTTTTAATCATTCGGTTTGATGGGGACCTCGAGACGTGGCCAAGCCATCTGATTCGGTTGGATTTGATGCATCCAATAACATCGCATCCTCCGAGAAGCTGCCTCATTTCGTGGTTCATACGAATTCGATACTGGTCCTCTGCAACTTTCACTGGCCCATAAATTGTTCGTATGACCTTCCTCTCAAACGTAGAAAGAATTCTACAATCGGTGGTGGCCCAGGGTCCAGCTCTCGCTTCCATATGTAAGCACCGGTCTTATTAGTGCTTTATACAGTAAAAGTTTGCATGACCGCGATAGGTGTTTGGATCGTAATAATTTCGACTGTGCGTGGAAGACTCTATTGCCGGCAGCAATTCGGGATTTTATATCTGCCTGAATATCATTCGTAGATGTTATTGTTGACCCGAGATATTTGAAGTCTTGTACGCCATCGTAGTTGTGTTCACCGGATTCGAAATCGGCATTGGGAATGCTCCGGGAAGTTGCTAAATATTTTGTTTTGCTGCTGTTAATGCATAATCCAAGTCGCCGCGCATTGCGGTCCAGCGGTAAGAGATTAACATTGATGTCTTGAGTTCTTCGTCCAAGAAGGACGATATCATCTGCATAGCCAAGAATTTGGCTAGATTGGTTAAAAATGCAGTTTTGAGTCTTAATTCCGCTTTTCCTGATCACGTACTCGAGCGCCAGGTCAGAGACCGCGCGTTCAATTGCTACTCTGCAGCTAGATCCAAATGTTGAAAGCTTGCACAGAGAAACTAGTTTCTCCGGGATGCCGAGACGTATGAGCGCGGACCAAAGGTTCTCGCGATTTATGCTATCATACGCCTGCTGGAAATCGATGTAGAGCTGATGTATATTAATATTGTACTCCCAACTTTTTCCAGAATCATCCTTAAAGTAAAACATTGATCGGTGGTTGAGCGGTTAGGGCGAAAACCACACTGGTAATCGCCATTAATAGGTTCGGCGTAAGGAATGACTCTGGCAAGCACAACATTCGCAAATACTTTGTTCGCAGTATTTAACAGAGCTATGCCGCGATAATTTTCATATTTAAGACGGTCGCCTTTTTTATGTAAAGGGCAGATGAGTGCTGTCTTCCATTCATCGGGTAGAACCTCTTGGTCCCAGATAGCGAGAATGAGTTCATAGAGCTGTGATGCCAGTGTTGCTCTTCCGAGTTTTACTAGTTCTACGGGTATTCCATCGAGACCTGGCGCTTTTCCATTCTTGAGTCTAGTGATGGCGGCGTCCACTTTCTCTGCTGTGGGGTACGGGATAAAGTCCTCCTCGCCTGGTGGAGCAATAGCTCGAATTGGGGTCACTTCATCAGTCCTGTTTAGCAGATTTTGAAAGTGAGTTTGCCAAACCGCTAAAACATCATATTGGCTTGTTCTCAACTCACCATCCCTGTTTCTGATGGCGGTCGATCTAGGATGGAAATCTTTGGTAAGGTTCCTGATATTAGCAAAGGTGTCTCTGAGGTTTCCGTTTGCCGCATGGAAGCTGATGTCTTCGATAAAGTGTCTCATCTGCGCGCGTTTCTTTTGCCGGAGAAGTTTGGTCGTTTCTTTTCTTGCGTTCAAATATTCCGCTCTAGTGCTTCTGGTGTTCCGATTTAACCATTTTTCATGCAGTTGCCGTTTATTTTCGCCGCTCTGACGGCAGTGGTCGTCAAACCACTCATTGCGAGTTTTCGGTGGTTTCCTTCCGATGGTCGATTGTGCTGCGGATGTAAGGGCCGACTGTACAGTTAGCCACTGCTCTTGAATATCGAATGGATCTTCGGGGTTGGTGTTATGCCCTTCAAGGTAATCTGTGACGGCCGTTTGGTAACTCTCTAAAGAATCGGGTTGTTTTAACGCATCGAGATTCCAGCGCACGGTCTTCTTTGCCTGTCTATTGAATGTGGATGAAAGTTTGCACTTATACTTAAAGATGACAAGCATATGATCGCTGTCTATATCGGCACCTCTATACGATCGTACGTCAGTGATACTAGATGAATGTCTCTTTAAGATCATAACGTGATCAATCTAGTTTTCTGTTCTTCTTCCATCATTTGATCTCCACGTTGCCTTGTGGATTTTCTTGTGAGGGAAGAATGTGCTTGAGACAACTAGGTCATACATCAATGCCAATTCGACGGTGCAAAGCCCATTATTATTACTGGATTGATGCAAGCTGTTTGGTCGGATATGAGAGTATATTTCTGCAGTTCTACCAATTTGAGCATTAAAATCGCCAACGATGATTTTAATATCGTGGCGTGGGATGCTGTTGATGACATCTTCAAGTTCGATAAAGAATAGATCTTTGATATCATGCGACTTATCTTCAGTAGGCGCATGAATGTTGACGATCGATATATTAAATTTCTGCGCGCGGAGTCTTATTGTGCATCTCCGCTTGTTGATTGGGCGGAAGTCGATGACGTATTGATGCATTTGGCGACGAACGAGAAATCCGACGCCGAATTCTCCTCCAATCGGATGGCCACAATAGTAGAAAGTGTAACCATTGCTGGTATCGTGAATGCCACTTCCTGACCATCTGAGCTCTCGTAATGCTAATACGCCTAATGTGTATAGGCTTCGGCTTGACTTGATAGATTTTGGAGATCTCCAGGTCTCAGTAGGCTTAATACGTACCATGTTCCCAATTTAATAGCGTAGTCCGTGTACAATTTCCGAGGTCGTTGTTGTGATAAATCCGAAGTAATAATCCGAGGCCAAGGTGTAGGGTTCATAACATGATATTGTATGTGGGTGTGGATCACGTACTGATGATGATAATCCATCTTAAGGTGTCCAGTCCAACCTTTGTACACATTTCTATAGCGAGCCGCTTGATTCAAGGCAGACGCCCGCTTCAGCCGCCCCTAACATGGAGAACAGACGCTGGTTGAAGCCGCTCCTAACATGGAGAACAGACGCTTCGGGGTTTGCCATGGGTATTTGCTCCACATGGCGGGACTAGGGTTTTACCGCGCCCGTACTCGCGTTGGTTATACTTTTAGCGTTATCCAAGATGCAGCGCGAGGAGCTTGTATAACCGTCGCATTCCAACACTTATGTCAACCACTTTTAGAAATGATCACCCGATCATTTTTATCGTCATTTTTATTTTTATTGCACCTTAAAATATTCAACCAATGGATATGCTATTTTTTCAGCTGTTGTGCTTTACCCTTTTTTTGCCCCCATAGATTCTTCCATTGACTTGTTTTCCTCCTGTTCCCATATAGAATTATTCAGATTCAATAAATGGTTAGAAATGGCCGACATACAACCATCGTTTAAATGTCCGCTTATTCCAATATTCTAGGATCACCCCTCTAGCGGAGGGCCTGGATGGTGACTATCGAAGAGGATTTCCTCCGAATCGATCAGTCACTGATCAAGTTTTTTCACTGTGGATAATTCTCTGTAAATATTACGAGACTTCCATCCCTGTTTTCTTGGATTTCCGGCAAACCTATGACTCGATCAATCAAGAGAGTTTTTAGTCTGCTCTGGAATTTCTATGAATGCCAACAAAATTGGTACGATTGTGTAGAATGACAGTGACACAGTTTCAATGCTAGCGTTAAAGTTGAAAGCTATCAAGAATTTTTGCAGTTAACTCGGGTGTACGGCAGGGGCTACTTTGCCCCCGATACTCTTTAATCTCATGTTGGAGTACATGTTTCGTAAAACTGAACACATCAGCGCAACATCTTATATTGCCAGTTCAATCAGGTGCTTGCATATGCAGATGAAATATAAAAACAAAAATAAAAACACATGATCTCTAGATATAGGGACAATGGAACACTAAATTTTAGTAGTGGCCACTACACGTTTCAGGGAGTGAGGACGTTCAAATATTTGGGTTCTCTCATCACTCACTATAAAAGTGTGGATATGAGGATATTAAAATGCGCCTGGCAGCCGGCAGTCCGTCTTTATATCCTCTAAGGCCACTGATAAAATCTAAACAACTGTCAAGCGAAGTGTAAAGCTGAAGCTTTACAATCATTTGAGAGAACATTATATTTGAGAGAAGAATCATACGGTGGCCCAAAACTCGAAAAAGATGGTACATACCGAGCTCAACACAATTTCGAGATCAGAGATCTGATGAAGATCCCCGCTATTGTGCATGAAGTAAGATCCCAACGAGCACTCTGACTCGGTCACTTTCTGCGTGCTGATCCGGAACAAATTGTGCAGCGATCAAATGTCTCTCTCAAGGAGAGTCACCATAAGCGCAGAGGTCATTGCAGGCGACGATGGCTCCACGGTGTAGAGGACGACTTGGCTTCTGCAGGTTGTCTAAGACAGTATTATCGGGATTGTCGACTCAGTAAGCTGGCCTTTACATACTGTTTATTATTATTCCAATATTTTTGCCAGTGTAATGATGTACAGCCATATGATTTTTCACGAAAGATTTAGCATTTACCAGGTAGATTCGGGTCGTAAATATTCTTCAAATTTTTGTTTGGAAAATTCGTTTTCTCGAGCTATTTGAGAATTTTTGCATGTCGAATTTTAACATTTCTGGAAAATAATACAACTTTTTTAAGCATCGATATGTTCGGAATATCCCTTGGTATATATCATTTTGCAGAACCCATAACGGAATTTATAGGTTCTGGAAAAATATATTATTAGGAATAAGAGTTAAAGTTGCATTTAGAACTTTGGCTAGTGGAAGAATAGGATTAGTAAAGTGTAGAGGCTCTTGAAATATAGGTTGATTTTTGGAATTAGGTATTGGGCAATTGGGAAAATTGAGTTCAAAATCTGGAACTAAAAAGTAGGACTTTTGTGATCCTGCGGTAGTGATCATAGTTTATAAACAATTTGATAACTATATTCATGCTATGGGAATCACTGGAAGTATATGACTGCACTGGCATCGCAGGTTATGGTAAATCCGCGTTTGAAATCTGGAAAGGAAAGGGATGGAAACTCTGTAGGAGTAACTAGAATATAGAAAACCGAGTGACTTCTTTAAGTGATTGCTCATGGGTTTGGCAATGGGTGCACATGTTTAATGAATCGATTTAACGATGATTTTTTGGCCTAGCATAATGTGCTATTGCACTTGCTTTTAAAGGATCCGGCTTAATTCTTTCACGAGGAGTCAAAAATAAGTTAACTCGTTTTATTAATTCATCATTACTCTTTGCCAAATCTTCGATGGCATATCGCTTGTTTTGACAATATCGTTCTGCAACATTCTATTGCAATATGGGTTTATTGTTTTCAACCTTAGCCGATTCGGATAAACTGTATGGACACTTAAAAATTGGTATTAAATTTGGTAAAAACTGAAAAGAATGAGTTGTCGCATCCGCAGTTAAAATGTTCCCTTGTATAGTATAGATGACAAATATCAATGCATTTTCTGCATATGAAGAATATAAAGTTAAAATTTGCTTTTAAGCGTGTGTAAAATATTGTCCCATCAATTGAAAAACATGTCATAAATGTAAATTTATAAAATGACGTTATGAAATCGAGAAGTACAGTGCATTCTTTCAATGAAATCCCAAGATTTGTATTTGTGAAATCGATTTTCCAACTATCGGTTTCTAGAAAGACCTAATCCAGAATACCACTAAATGAAATATAGAAAAGAAATTATCGATAATATGGAAAGTATGAAGAAATTGAAAGGCTTCTGAAATGATTACCGTATTTAAAAAGGTACCAGTTGTTTTGGTACCTCCAAAATCTTCAGTAACACATTATCATAGGCCGGTAATAATAATAAAAACAGTGTCTAACGGCCATTACTGGCCCCTTCGTGTTTAAAGGCCATTACTGGCCCTTGAACCTTCGTCGCCTGCAACGACCTCTGTGCCTACCATATGGTGGCTCTCCTTTCAGAGATCGCTGCACAATTCGTTGCGGATCAGCACGCAGAACGTGGCCAAGCCAGCGTACTCGCTGAGATCTTATTTCATGCACAATATCGGGGATCTTCATCAGATCTCTGATCTCGATATTGTACAGAGCTCGGTATGTGCCATCTATTTCACGTTTTGGGCCGTAAATCACACGCATGACTCTACTCTCAAATGAAGGAGCCATCTTCAGCTTCACGGCACTTGATAGGTATTTATATTTTAGGCCTGTAATAATATTTGTAAATATTTTGATCAATTTCCTCGTCCTTCTCTGTAGTTTAAAAAAATAAGCCGTGCAAAGCTAGTGCAAGACCATAACGAGACAAAGTTGTAAAATCGTCTTTAACCGGTTTTGGTAATTAGAGTAAGCCTATGAAATCAACCTCGGTGGGTTAACAGAACACAACGCATTTGAAACGCTATTTAAACAGAACACAGGTTCAGTCGTGGAAAAATTTGACTCAAACCAGGAGTTGAGAGAGATGCATACCATTAAGTTTAGTTGAGTCATATGAAACAAGCACCACATACACACCATCATCCCGTAGTGAAGAAGATTCCAGAATCAACTAAAATTGGGGTAGTCTTCGACGCCTTGACCCACCCACGAAATAACGGGAGCATTTTATTTGGCCATTCGAACTTTGATTCAATTGACTGAGGTTGAAATCACTATACATCAAAAAAGTGACAGACAAGTGACAGTACGGCTCTTGAACGCGAAATGCAAAGTCGTGCCCCGAAAAACAACAGTAACCATCCCTAGTTTCGAGAAGTGCGTGGCGCAGTATTGTTAAGTCGGTTGGTTCAACAAGTAATAAAATTGCTGGCATGGATAAGAAAATTTTCATCATCCTAGAACTCATTTGCGGCTAATCGAATAACCGAGATGCAGACCATAGCGCCATTTTGAAAGCATGTCCGATAAGCCTGGATGGGGTCACACCACGATCAACAAGCAAGTACTACCGTATATAAATGCGCGCTGATATGCATGTTTGGCCTGGTTCATAGCAAACCGTTGGTAATGAATGCCAGTTTCATTTAACCTGACGGACCCACTACCGAAGGATAGAACAATTCAGGCATCTACTCCGACAAAATTGTTAAGGTATAGAATTGTAAGCGACAAAATGGAAATTGATAATTCGATACAACCTGGCCAGTTATTGGCAAGAGTTGAATTATGTAGAGATCGGATTAACATTACTGGAAAATTGGCGTCACCGAAGAATGAATTGTGAAGTGGGCGACAACATCGGGGTCCTGGCGGAAGAAATGTTTGGAAAAAGTTTCCAAAGGGCTGCAACACAGTATGAAAAACAATTCGAGAAAATACAGCTAAACGAAGAATACACTCCGAAATCACTCAAAAATCAGACCTCAATTATCAATATTATCCCTGGCATTCCTACTAAGATTAGTCATCATATCAAATATGTAGAGTAGAAGATACTCACAACGATATTCTTCAAGTGCAATTAAAACAAATACCAAAATCAATCATCCTTCCAGCACATGGGCACTTGGAGTTGCATATTCTATATTACTACTAACTTCAATTCAATCGTCGCTCTAGAAGTACCGTTGAAGTAATCCTCATGGAATTAACATCTATATGAAGTACTAGCGGTTCCAGTAATTCGCAATTATACAAAAGTTCGGTTCCACCCATCGACCTATTAAATGTAGACATAGGTTTAGACTTACAAAGACCTGGATCCAAAATTACTTCTATTTATCAAGTATGCATTCATTAAGCTACTAAGGTCTAGGTATATAGTCCAACAAAACGTATATAGCAGTGATAAGTTCATATTCTGTTTGCGCCGAATTTTTGAATCCCATAATGTTAAAATCAATTTAATTTGTTAAATTCTATTATTTGTTATTAAATTTTTTAAATACATGTAAGTAGGTAGTTTCCCGCCATTCTCGAGAAATCAATCCACCGAATAGGTACACGAACCGCAACAAAATAAAAAAAATCACTAATTAATGTTTATTTACCGATGAAAAAGGTATAAGTAGATTTAGATATTAAAGTGAATATCCGTAACGTGTTTGATTTATGGCATTTAACATTATATAATATACGTTATAAGCACATACATATACATATGTACATATGTAATTAAAATTAATAACCTGTGTGTAAGGGTTAATTATGTTCCCTCTGCCACATAAATCATGATATAAATTTATGTTGGTGTTGTCATTAAAATTTCATTTAAGGGACATTTAACGTGTCTGTTCTGCCTCCGTGTGCTCATCGACAATATGATAGCAGCAATGTTAAAATTAAAAAAGGTATATAAATTAATAGGTTATGTTGTTTTTTTAAATTTTATGTGTGATGGGGTGATAATAGCGATAAAACAATTTATCAATATAATTAACTGGTGATAATGGTTATACAGTTTTGTTTTTCATATTAATATGTTTAAAGCTGTAATGAGAGTGGTGAAGTTTGACATTTATCATATACTAATTAAAAAATAAGTACCTTGACAAGCTCTGCTATTTCACAACTACAAAATCTATTCAAATAATCTAATGGGGGAATCCATTTTCAGTACAGTATTTTGAAAAACCTCCAAATGGTCTAAACATTAACGATGTCGTATTGTCAACAGATGTGAAGATTTATTGTTTTTAAGATTCATTTTATTGTGACATACTGGGCAGCCCTGAGTTGGAACTTCTTCTATATATTTATGCAAATTGGCCAATAAACCCAATTGTTAATTTCAACATATAGTGTCATCATATTAACAAGAAAATTTCGTTCTTCTTCAACTATCGCTTCACATTTGTGGCATTTAAATGGAACAGTTCAGCTTGTAAGGCTTCTCAGTAAGTTATTTTATTAAATTTGGTATCTTTTCCACTATTTTATGTAACCGGTTCGGGGCGCTGAATTAGCCCTTCTGAACGTCCTTGTGTCACAATTTCTTTTCTTTTTTTTTTAAGTAAAATATGACGAGGTTTTTTTTGGAAGTAGCTCTTTATTTTTTCGGGTTCTTTATTTTTGCGATTCCACACTGAGGTGCACAATTGTGAGTCTTCAAACAAACTTTAACCATGATTTTTTTCATATCCTGGGATTACGGGATTTGTGCATATATGACACATACAAATTTGCAATTGGTTGCATTTGGAAGCAGATGAAACATTAGGAGAAATTGCACCAATGTTAGGACCTGCACCATCTACAATTGCCACAATAGGCAAAAATAAAATTAAAATAAAAGCACAGTCAGCATGGTTATCGATGAACTATTTGATAAATTGCAGCGATCTGGGTTTTTCGTGCAAAGCTTCGCGGATGATCTTGTTTTGACAGTTTCTGGTAAATACCTGCACGTCTTATCTGATCTGACGCAAAACGCCCTTAATATGGTAGAAGCTTTGTGTCTTGAAAAGGGGTTGTACGTCAATCCCTCAAAGACTGATCCGGTTGTCTTTACGAGGCGCAGAGACAATGATAATCTGTCTGTTTCCACTCTCTTTGGTACAGCGATCACAAGGACAGAACCAGTTAAACACTTATAGGTGTCATTCTAGATGGTAAACTCTCCTGGAAATTCATGGGGTCTGACCCCCAAAATGATGTCTTTCATCTATAAATCACTGGTTTTACCTTTACTGTCGTATGCTTCAGTTGTTTAGTGGCCGGTTGTGGAACTGACGTCTTCTGTATCAAGGCTGAATGGATTACAGAGGACAGCTTGTAGGGTTATAACCGGGGCTATGTCGTCTGCTCCACTTCTTGCTATGGAGTCTATTCTACATCCCCCCGAATTGCAGTCCCACATTCTGGGTACAACGTGTTCTGCAGCGTATGGACTAAAGTGCATTGGGGCATGGAATGTCCTCGGGGCTTGTACCGGGCATAGACAGATTCTCAATAAGTATAAGCATTGTGTTTATATATATAGAGCAACCATGAGCTAAAAAAAAAAATTACAATATCACCTCACCAGGAGCGCGGCAAGCAAAATCAAATGCTTTCAATGTATTTGTCCTTCCATCATTACACTATTACAGGCACTGACTATTCATACACATAGTAAAAGAAAACAAAATAAAACAAATTGAAAAATCCAAAACAAAATTTTTTTTAACGTTTTCTTTTTAGTTTTTAATTTTTTAGTATTTGATAGTTGTTGTTGTTGTATTGTTGTTTTGTATTTTATTTATTTTTTTAATGAAATTTATTTTATAATTTTTTTGTATAAAGTAGAATCAGCATTGTGATGATTGATTTGAAATGAAAATCATAATCCATAATATGTATGTAATATAATGTATGAGAAACCTGGCAATGAAACCTGAATTTTGCATGAAAACTATCCCCAAATCTGCTGACAAACAACATAAATCGATTTGAAATTATACAATTAATAAATTTTAAGATATTGGATATTGTATATGACCTGACTATCCGCTCGCGAAGAATTTTTGAAATTTTAAAATTGGTCGTTTAGATGCGAAAATTTGTTTCAGTAACTGGAGATCAACACTATAAGCTCCACCCCAAACTTGACAGCAATACTCTCTACTTGACAGCAATAAGATGGGGAACAAATAGTAATTTTCGTGTAATTAGTCTTCAGATTTCATATTTCTGAATTAAGCTCTGTTGCCACGTCACGGCTTACACTTAACAGAGTAGGGTTACCCCAAACAAACTTAAAATATTTCAATAATTTAGTACTTAACAAAAATAAAATAAGCTTCATTTTCAATGACAAGCTTAATTAAAAAAAACATCTTATAATAATTCTAAAAATTAAATTTTAATTCATAAATATTTTTTCAATCTTTCTTTCTGTTGTTGAAAACAATTGATAGTTCTTTTGGAATAATTCCCTGACTTCTTTTTTTTATTTAAAGGCCTGTTGTTTTGTCGAACTTTTAATATTTTATTTTTAATATTATTGTCTTTAAGAGAATTATTAAAATGTTTAATAGTAAATCTAATTAAAACTTTCACAATAAAATTTAATATTTCGTCTTTATGAGATTGGCAATGACTGAAGAATTCTTTGTTTCTAGATATAACGGAAATCATATTAATTGACACATGCGGCTTTGATTTAAAATGTTTGAAAAATTTATCGAAAATTGAAGTAATTTCCTTTAAATCATTTTCAAACATATCTGATGGCGTAGTCAAACTTCCGCAAGGTAAGCGCTGCTCAGATGATTTTGATTTGTAAGCACGTAAATTAATGAGTTTTGCCGTTTTCTTCTCCAAATTATGAGATTCCTTAAAATAATTTTTACAAAATACACATTTATTTTTCGAAATAAATTTATGCGCAAACCATCCGGCGACGTATGCATTTGCACAGTTTTTTAAAGCAACACACTTAATAATTTTATTCTCGTTAATAATTTCGAGAATGTCTTTTATGTCATTTTCCTCGTGATCTTCTATCGCAGCTTCAATAGTCTCCAAAGAAGTTTCATCATCATCTATTTCACAGGTTATTGATGTGTTTAATGAGGTGCGCGACGTTTGTTCTAATAAATTAGTCGAATTGGAACATTCATATCCACTATAACTAGATGACTTTAAATTTTGAAAACAAATAATCTTGAGATTTCTACATACACGAAAGGCTGAAGGATTTTTTTCATAGCTGCCTCTATTTGTGCGAATCATCGAAATATTATTTTCAATTGGATCTTGATTTAAATGTGATGTGATTAGAAAATGCTGTTCAGGATCCCTAGAAACGTAATACCATAAACTTAATACACCATTAATTGTTTGTTGAAGGCCTGAAAAACAATAAGGAATCGTCATTTTCCCTTCAGATTTCCAAGAGGATATTTGTTGTGAAGCATTTTTTAAATTCCCAAGAATATCAATTTGCTCTTTGGAAATTGCATTCTTATCTGGATTGGATGCAAACCTGCTAACACTATTTAGATTATCAAACAGTTTATTGAGCCATCCAATAAACGTAGCTGTTGAAATAGCAGTACTTTTTCAGTTTCAGTAAAAAAATCATTAGCGATCGCTGCAAAAATACCCATAGATACTCCTTTGCTGAATACTTGAGTAGCCAATTTTACTGATAATTTTTGAAAGGGATTCGGCCTTATATGCTCGCTGGTCAATTTATAAAAAACCTTAATTGTGCCATCATCAAAATCGAATATTTTTTCTAAAATTTTCCAGGAAACTGTACCAAATTGCGTTAGAATGTCTGCGTTCAATAATCTGTTTCTTACACTTTTGATCAAATGTGGCACATCGTATAAAAGAAATATCTTCTTCTCATTAAAGGCAAAGTAAGGCTTTGAAATAGAAGCTCCAAAAATTTTATAAGCGCTTCTATTGTTACTGCCTTGATCACAATTGACGGCACATACATCGAAACCCAAAAGTGTTATTTCTGAAATACAGTAACCAATAATTTTGTGCAGATCTTCTCCTTTAACGCTTCCAATATAAATGCCCAGAGATTGTTTCCAATTGCTATTTAAACCACGAAGCATAAGAATAAGAGCATGAGTTGCAATAACATCTTTTCGCCCTAGATGTCCGTGATCCATAAATCCATATATTATGTCTTCAGATGATATAAATTCTAATTCTGGCTTTATTGCCATTTCATCTAATAGTAAAACACATTTTTTATTCATTTGGGAGAGTTGTGCACTCTTAATACGAAGCATATCGATTACACTCTTCATTAGTCCCGGTGAGAACGGAATATTTGAATGCCACCTGCGAATGGTTGATACTGAAGGCAATACAAATTCCAATTCCAGAAGGTATTTGTAAAGCGCAGGAGATTTATAATAAAATTTTAAAAAAAGATCTCGCTCGTCGTTTTGCCATTGAGATTTAGGTTTATGGCGAAACTGAGACAAAATAAATGTTCTGACTGGATCACTTTTACTGCTGAATAGTTCATTTATTTTTCCTGTAACCAAATTATCTAATGGCTCTAATTTCTTTTTTTTTGGAGATCGAAATATAAACCGCGGAATTTTAGAACATGAAGGTTCTATTAAGACCTTGTTTGCAACATAATTTACTTGAGGAAACTGCTCTTCTCTAATTTCTTGATCTTCATTACCACTATTATTACAAATATTCCGTAGCCGGTTTGAATAAACTCTTAAATTAGGGCCTGCCATAGGCAAATTTCCCTCCAACGACAAATGATTTTCTCCAATGAATGGTGAAATTGATTGTACATTTTCGTTTTCCTCGTCTTGACTATTTTGATAATCTTGTAAAGATTTTTCTTCTAAAGAACGTTTTCGTCTAGTTATGGTGATGTGTTTTATATAAGGAACACTTTGTAGAACTTTACATTCATCATCCATATTTCTATGATCACACGAACAAATATTTTGATAGGGAATAGGATACACATTTGTATTTAACATTTTTTTTGTACCTAAAATACGAATATCTGTGTCGTAAAAGTGATTCTCGCAAAATTTTATCGGCGTTTTCGAAATTTCTGCAATATTTTTAAGATTTTTGTTGCCAGAATGTCTAATCCATAGATTTCGTCTATTATCATTTGGCAAACAAAAAAATGACAAAAAACTACCACTTCTCGAAATATTTAAACAACCTTCGTAGGCACAAGGATAGGAAGACATGATTATAATTTATATTACTCGTAAACAAGTACTGTAATATACGATCAACAATTATTTATTTTGCTTATTCAACATGAATTTCAACGATTTTTCTGAAATTTTTTGTAATAATTTTATTCTTATGATAAAATTTGATACACAATAATGATATGTTTATATACCAGCTCGAATGCGATTAAGTTAAAAACTGAAAAGCGTGTTATAAAGTAAAAATATAAAAACTCACACACACATATTTATATATATGAATAGCGATATAGTATGCAAGATCAATTTTTCCTACGCAAACGAAATTCATAATAATATTATGTATGTTTGTATACGTAGACTTGCGATGCAAAATAAAGAAAAAAAATATTCGACGGAATTTACTGTTTTACACCGATACATATGCAATGCAAATAATAATGAAGAAAAATTTAAAAAAATTGAAATCGTACATGGAGCGGTATCTATGGAGGTAATATTGTACTTTCGGATGATTCCACTATATATATAAACACAATGGTATAAGTCACATATTATGGAGCTGGAAATGGTGAATGACAGGCTATTGCCTATATTTAACTTCACCAACTCATTCTCCGTAGGTTTCCCTTCGAGAGAATGGTGACTATCTCAGGATTTCTATAGACAGTTATCTGAGTCGATTATTTTTCGGTTCTGTCCGGCCTTTGTCGGAGCTAGATCCCAAGTGTTCTCTTCCGGATCTTTCAACGTAGATCAGTTAGTATAAATTCCTTGGTTCAAACTTTTACAATTTGCTAAAATTGCAGTACGCTCAAGAAAACTCAACATCTGGGTATAAAGTGGCTAAAGTGAGGGTTTTTTAATTAAAACTACTGTTGATTTATTTATCAGAAAATCCTTGAGCTTTTAAAGGATGTGATAAGACACGGTTACCGGTTATTTGGAAATGTAATAAGAAAGCTTGGATGACATCAAGCACAGTCGAGGGGTGGTTCAAGAAGTACTTTTGTCCTTCGGTATAGTTGCCTTGAACAGAAAAATCTAAGCAGCAAGGCGTTGCTTTTGTTGGACAATGTTCTCGGACATCCGATAAGTTTAAGTGACTTCACTGGCAATGTTAGGATAGAATATTTACTAAAGCACACTACGGCTTTGATCCAGATGATCCATTGTCTGGATTTGGAGGAGCAATTTCTAATTTTAAAGCTTACTACTTGAGCAGGACATTCAAACATTTGATCAATGCAACTGATGGTCAAGATAGGGTTTCAATTTAAGATTTTTGGAAAACCTACAATATTCGGAATGCTGTACTTAATATTGGCAAAGCATGGGATGAAATGAAGCCGCCCACGCTCTATAGAGGTGATTTTTTCAATTGTTTCCTTTTGACAAATGACAAACTGTCATAGTATTTTTATTCAGTATTGTTTGTCATTTCATCATGGAAAGACTGAGCTCGGCAGAGCTAAATTGTTCAGCTTTAATACGATAATCAGCATTCTGTGAAGAATGCGTTTCGTGCGCTTAGACCAAGTTACGGTTGACATATGTAATTGGCCTGTCGAGACCACTATTTGGAATACTGCTTCGGAACGTTTGAATCCCAATTTACACTATTGAATGATACTTGTGTGAAGCCAGACCTCGACGACATTTTGGGGCGTAAACTTCAAGTCTATGTGGATAAACTAGCTACACTTGAGGTATTGGAAGCAAACTTTACGCGTGTCATTCGCCAGATAGAACTCGATATGCTCCAACGCGTCATCATTGGAGTTTGAGGACAATTGCGGCCAACATTTGAAATAAGTAATCTTTAAAAAATAAATGGCAAGAAGTGTTTTTTCAAATGATACTAAAGTTTTCTTACGATTAAATTTTTGAGTCGTTTTAATTTTTACAAAAATCACCTCTAGATTTCGTTATAACGAATAAAATCACGCACATGTTGTTTGATGCTCCCTGTTTCTGGCACAACTACCGGTGTGCCTTTGCAGAGAGGACTGGGTGAACGAAACGGTTATGGACAAAGAGGCGCTAAGCTTCTTCCACGGATGGCTTAAAAAGGGATAGAGGGGTTGGCTGCGGAGAATTCAGTGAGGCACTAGGAGTTAACCTCTCTTTTCGTCTTCTCGACTTTTGTAGCGTTTTTCAGCTGAAGTGATCGCGATAATGGAAGTCATGGACTGGTTGAAGTATAATGTAATATCTACGAGCGACATTCGTATTTTCACGGACAGCCTGGCTGCTATTAAAACGCTACAATCATACTCCCTGACGTCGAAGGTAGCTCAGAACTGTCTGGCATCTTTAAATGAGATGATCAGGGAATGTAATGGCAGATGAGTTGGCCCGCAAGGGTACAACACGCCTAATAACCCAAAGCAGGCGGGATATAAAGATACCGCTTGCTTCATGTAAACTGCTGCTTCAGGAAGAAGCCATAAAAGAAACGAACGTCAGATGGTCTAACGCTAGTTCGTGTATAATAACATAGGCAGATCTGGCCTGAACTTGACCGGTCCAAATCAGGCCAACTGATATCCCTTCGACGGCACCATATTGGTATGGTCGTGGGAGCTATAACGGGACATTGTCTCATTGGGATACATGCGAGCAGACTGGGTGTCCCAGCCCACGATTTCTACCGCAGCTGTGGTGATGAGGAGGAGGAGGAAAATGTGCTCCATCTGCTTCTGCACCTGTCCTAGTCTAGCGTACAGCAGAACAAAATTTATGGGAACTTCCGCTTTGAACGACCTCACGGATCTTAGTAAGATCGAGATCCGGGACTTTAAACGCTTCTTGGTAAGCTCAGGATGGTTTAGCGAGTGAAGAGGGAGAAAGTCGAATGTGGTATAGCTACGGACCAATTTTGTGTCTATATGCTAGTCGTTTAGGACGGCCACCCTTACCTAACCTAATCTGATAATGAGCAGCATTAATAATCGCTCATCAAACAGTATTCAACATACATTTAGAATTCATATGTCATGTACAATTTTATGTTAATTTATTTTATTTTAATTATCCTAATTTCACCTCTGTTTATGTATAATTTAATTTCATTATATACAATATTTATAATTTGCATGCATTATATACTTGCCAAACATTTTAATACTCTCATTATGTACAATTAATGTTATATTTTTTAAGAAGTTTTTGTTGTTGCTTATAATCTCTCTGAGATTATATTTTGTATTGGAAAAGTACATTCAAATTTGTAATAAATAAATTAGTCTTCTTACAACATTCAACAGATTTAGTGGTGGCCATCACATTGTTTTTATTTATCTGAATTAGTAAACATTTTGAGATCGCGACAAGAGCGAATATTCATATTCATCATATAAATCGCATCCGCATATAGCGTAACGAAATACATTCTACATTTTAAACTCATCTTATTCCACGAAACGGAAAACGCTCCGCTTCATTATCATTGGTGTCAGAAGTGGGATAGCGGATATTGATTCACCGTACGTACATTTTCCGCTATTCAATCTACAGGAATATTCGTCTAGTGACGCGACTTGCAGTTTACATTCAGCTAAGTATCACTTTATTATTATTTTTAATAAGAATTCTAAAGTTCTAATTCGCGGTGTTATTATTGATTGTAATTTTAATTATCTAAATCGTGTTAAAACGTGTGTAACATAACGGTTTAAACAAACGTTATTTATAACTTCAAATATCTGTTATACCTCGTGGTTTGTTCTTTGTTGTTCTGAGTTTTCTTATTTTCAATATGGCTAACGAAACACAAATAAAACGATGCAAACAGTGTAATAAAAATTTTGAGGATTTTTTAAAAGAATTGTCAGAATTTGTTGATGCTAAATTAGATACAGCACCAAGGTCTCAAATTCAGCTTCGACTTAATGATTTAATATTGAATTATGACAATTTTAAAAGAAATCAGACTCTGTTTGAATCGTTAGATGAAACACAATTTGAATCTAAAATCCGAACCACCATAGATCGTTTATATTATAACTTAAGACCGGCGGTAGAAGATAAGATTGCGGATCTTGCTAAGAAAAAGGTTATTCCCGTTCTCAACGTAAATGAAGAGCTTTCATTCATTCCGAAATTGCCAGAGATTTTGTTGGATACTTTCACTGGTGAAATTACTAGATGGAAAGGATTCATCGAATCTTTCGATAGTCATGTGCATAATAACCCCAAATTAAACGATTTAACTAAATTACAATATCTTAAAAATTCAGTTAAAGGCTCCGCTGGTAAATGTTTCGAGAACTTAGACTTTATTTCCGCCAATTATGATGAAGCTAGACGTTTATTGATTCAGCGTTTTGATAAACCTAATCAGATAGCTGAAGAACATATAAAGGCGCTGTTCTCAATGAAGCCAATTGATAAGCCAACGCCGATTAAATTGCTGAATTTATTAGATGATTTTAATTCTCATGTTCGCTCACTTAAGACTTTAGATCGTCCAGTTCAATACTGGGATGATTTACTTGTATATCTTATAGTTTCCAAGTTCGATTCACACACAAAATCTAAGTGGAAAGAAGCAACACTACCAAACGTGCTTCCTTCATTCGAGGATATTGTAAAGTTCATTCATGTTCGAAGTCATAAGATCAGTGAATATAAAACTGATTTATCATCTTCATCTGCATCAACCGTGTCACGGGAAATAAAAACTACAAAATCCAATCAATTGCAATCAAAGCCATATAAACGAATGGCGTTTTCTGCATTCAAAGGCTACAACTGTGTTGTTTGTAATCAAACAGGACATTCTATAAATCGATGTGATAAATTTATCGCAATGTCTGTTGATGAACGCAAAGAGGCTGCAACCAACTTAAAACTGTGTACAAATTGTTTGAGATCATCACATCTTATTGATCAATGTAACATCACTGATGTATGTCACATTTGTAAAATAAAACATCATACTCTCTTGCATTCAAGCAGCACAGCATCAGCAAATACTAGTCAAATTTCTCAAAAGAGCACTACATTGGCTCAACCAAATTCTGGATCATCTACATTGACCAGTACAATATCACTTAACAAGCAGAATTCGACAACTTCAATAGGTTCATCTGCACCAAAATTCATATTTCTAGCTACGGCATTGGTTGAGATTCGTCATATAGATGGGCATTCAATTATAGCTCGAGCATTACTCGATTCAGGTTCACAATTGAATTTTATTACTCATTCATTAATTAATCGTTTAGGAGTTAAAACTCGATTTTCACATGTGAACATAAAGGGCATTGCTTGTGCTTCTACTTCATCATCAAGGGCTTCAACAATTACTATACACTCGCGTATAAATCAATTCTCTGCAAGACTTGACGTTCATATACTCAGCAGAATTTCAGATATGCAGCCATCAGTTCGAATTGATTCATCTGGATGGTTAATTCCTGCTAATGTCAGTCTAGCCGGTCCATCATTCTGCGAGCCTCATGAAGTAGACTTACTTCTTGGAGCTGATATTTATTTCAAATTACAATCCATTGGTCAAATAAGACTAGGTGATGAATTACCTATTCTACAAAACACGGTATTGGGTTGGATTGTAGCTGGAGGAACTTCAATTTCATCATCTGATCACAGTAATTGCAATTTAATTGCATGTTCTGAACCACAATTAGATGAATTATTAGAGCGATTTTGGAACATAGAGGAATGCCAAAATAACGATGAATCATTACTTAAGTCGTCCGATTGTGACAAACATTTCCAAGAGAATTTCTCTAGAGACATCGATGGCAAATTTATCGTTAAGCTTCCTTTCATTCACAGTCCAGAATTGCTAGGTGATTCATCATTTTTAGCAAGACAAAGATTTCTAATGCTCGAAAAACGACTCAATAACAATCCAGAAATTTGTATGCAATATAATTCTTTTATGAAGGAATATCAAACGCTTAATCATATGGAAGTGGTAAAACATGTTGAATCTATGAATTATTATTTACCACACCACTATGTTATGAAACCCGATTCATCGACAACTAAGCTGAGAGTCGTTTTTGACGGCTCAGCAAAATCGTCGAGCGGTTACTCTATTAATGATTTATTGATGAATGGGCCCGTTGTTCAAAATGAATTATTTGCTGTTCTTCTTCGATTTCGTTCACACATTCATGCATTTACTGCTGACATATGTAAGATGTATAGGCAGATTCTACTTCACTCCAATGACCAACAATACCATTACATTTTCTGGCGATACAATTCATCTGATGAGCTCCAAACATATAAACTGAAGACTGTCACATATGGTACTACTTCGGCACCATATCTTGCAACACGCTGTTTATTACAGCTTGCTCTCGATTCTCAATCTAGTGAACCGACAGCCAGTTCAGTAATTCGTGATGATTTTTATGTGGACGACTTGTTGACTGGTTCTGATACCGTAGAAGAAGCAGCAATGTTGAAAACTGTTGTCACTTCAATTTTGCATGGTGCCAATTTACCTTTGCGTAAATGGTGTTGCAATAATCAGGAGCTTCTTAGTGATATTCCAGAAGACGATCGTGAATCGCAATATCTAATTAATGACAAAACTGGTATAAAAACTTTAGGGATGTACTGGCATCCAATTTCCGACCATTTTCGTGTAAACATCAATTTAGATTCTGCAATTACCTCAACTGCCACTAAACGAAAAATCATATCCCAAGTTGCAAAAATTTTTGATCCTCTTGGATTAGTGTCTCCAATAGTGGTAGTGGGTAAATTATTACTACAAAAGTTATGGTCATTGAAGGTTAGCTGGGATGAAGCTCTTCCAATGGCATACCATACTTATTGGGTTAATTTTCTAGGTGAGCTACCGAAATTAGCTCATTTAAACATTCCACGTCATTTATTTAATGGCAGCGCGAAGTATCCAGGAATTCAATTGCATGGATTCGCTGATGCCAGCGAAAAGGCTTATGGTGCCGCCATCTATGTACGTTTTTTAGGTCAGGAAGGTTACACTGCTAATTTAATGTGTTCAAAATCTCGGGTTGCTCCTTTGAAGCACGTTACTTTGCCCCGACTTGAATTGTGTGCAGCACAACTCTTGGCCAAACTCATGCAAAAGGTTTTTAGTATTTTAAACTTCAGGGTTGATTCATGCTATTACTGGACGGATTCTATGATAACTCTTCATTGGATTAAATCGTCATCTTCCAAATGGAAAACCTACGTGGCACATCGTGTGTCCGATATTCAAGCAAGATCCGATTCTAATAAATGGCTGCACGTAGAGTCAAAATTAAACCCAGCCGATTTGATTTCAAGAGGGACTTTTCCTGAATTATTAATGAATTCTGAACTTTGGTGGTTTGGACCTAATTTTCTTCATTCATTTATTGAGGCTTGGGATAATTCAGAACAACTTACAGAAATAACTGAGGTCATCGAAGAAAAACACGCTACTGTTGTGACTGCAAGCGCTGAACTCGGCCATGATATTTTGGATCGAATACATGGTAAAAATTCTTTGGTGACAATACAAAATGCAATGGGTTATGCACTTCGTTTCATCCACAATTGCCGTTTCAAAAACTCAAGAACAATTGGACCTCTGAATTCGGAAGAAATACAAAAAAGTTTGAATACAATTCTACGCCTGGTTCAATCCACCAGCTTTCCAATAGAATACAATGGATTACTAAAACCGGGTTTTCAAGTTCGACATCCATTACTAAAATCACTTTCATTATTTATGGATTAACAACACATAATTAGAGTTGGTGGTCGCTTAAAATTCGCTGCAATTTCTTATACATCGCGGCATCCAGCATTACTACCAAGCAATCATTATTTTACCACCACACTAATGAGTTTCATCCACAGAAAGCACTTACACGTTGGTCCACAAGCACTTTTAGCAGCCGTACGACAATCTTACTGGCCGATAAACGGAAAACAGCTTGCGAAAAAAGTTTACAGGTCATGTGTAATGTGTTGCCGTGTAAAACCAAAATTTCCTGAACAACTTATGGCAGATTTACCACCAGAACGAGTCAATCCAGCACCACCGTTTTATAACGTTGGCATAGATTATGCAGGACCGTTGTTCATTCATTATCGTATACGCGGAAAGATTCCGACTAAGACATATTTGGCAGTTTTTGTATGTCTTGCTACAAGAGCCGTGCATCTGGAATTGGCCTCAGACCTCACTTCTGCTTCATTCATCGGTGCATTTCGTCGTTTTATAGCTACAAGAGGACTATGCAAAACTGTTTTCTCAGATAATGGGACCAACTTTGTAGCCGCTAATTCTGATCTACACGATTTGTTTAAGATGCTTCAAGATGCAGATTTTCAACAGCAGCTCAAATCATGCACAGCAGAAGATCAAATTACCTGGAAGTTTTCACCACCTGGATCTCCACATTTCGGTGGTATTTATGAAGCTGTTGTAAAGTCAGCAAAATATCATATTCGTCGCACCATGGGAAACGCTAACTTAACCTATGAGGAGCTTAACACATTGATAAAGCAAGTTGAAGCTGTACTAAATTCCCGTCCAATCACTCCACTTACTACAGATGACAGTTTGGAAATATTAACTCCTGGTCATTTCCTGGTAGGTCGACCATTAACAGCAATACCTGAGCCAAACATAATCAACCATCATGACATAAAGTATGCTAAACGCTGGGAATTAGTAAACCTCTTATATAAACAATTCTGGTCAAGATGGTCAACTGATTATTTGCAGCAACTACAACACCGATATTATTGGAAGAATAAACATAAAAACATCGCAGAGGGAACAATTGTAATCATCAAGGATCCAAATTTGCCACCTCTCAAATGGAAATTTGGGAAAATAACTGATCTTCATACTGGCCGAGATGGATTAGTGCGAGTTGCCTCGATAAAAACTTCCACTGGAACAATCAAACGAGCCATCGTCAATCTCTGCCCACTTCCAGTAAATGTTGAACCACAGAGTGTTCAAGATGGGGGAGAATGATAATGAGCAGCATTAATAATTGCTCATCAAACAGTATTCAACATACATTTAGAATTCATATGTCATGTACAATTTTATGTTAATTTATTTTATTTTAATTATCCTAATTTCACCTCTGTTTATGTATAATTTAATTTCATTATATACAATATTTATAATTTGCATGCATTATATACTTGCCAAACATTTTAATACTCTCATTATGTACAATTAATGTTATATTTTTTAAGAAGTTTTTGTTGTTGCTTATAATCTCTCTGAGATTATATTTTGTATTGGAAAAGTACATTCAAATTTGTAATAAATAAATTAGTCTTCTTACAACATTCAACAGATTTAGTGGTGGCCATCACATTGTTTTTATTTATCTGAATTAGTAAACATTTTGAGATCGCGACAAGAGCGAATATTCATATTCATCATATAAATCGCATCCGCATATAGCGCAACGTAATACATTCTACATTTTAAACTCATCTTATTCCACGAAACGGAAAACGCTCCGCTTCATTATCATAATCTAACCTTTATTTTCGTTGTGACTATAACCTCACTTCGGTGATAAACTCATGATATACATAATGCGTATCGTATATTCGTAAATATATTCAATATTCTAGTTTTCATCTCAAGCGTTCTCAATAGTTTAGACCGAATCAGATTGAATCGGAATTTAAATAATCAACACAAACCTTTTGTTAAAATATTGGTAAAATTGCAATAATTTAATTACATATTTAATTTGGCTAAATAATTACCCGCGATACCCGAGTACTAATATTTTCCGGCTTTACGAGCCCTGCTCTATATATAATTCATCAAGAATACAAGTCAATTTTTTTATAACTGCACAGCGACACCACCTTGGTTATTCAAATTTTTTATTCTATTATAATCTTAATCGAATCAAATACTCGATTTAAAAATAAATCAAAAATATGTTAAAAAATAATTTAAATTCCATTTTCTATAATTTTCATTTCGTTACAAAAAAAAACCATTTTTATCTGCACACAACATTAAAACTTTCGACAATTCATTTCCCGTATAATAATATTTAAAGAGGCAACAAAACTAGTAGTATATAGCTACTTATAAAATGTCGTCCTTCAAGTACACAAAACAATCGAGGGTTTTTACTCGTATTATAGTATAGTAATACTAACACATTCGACGCGCCCATCATGGATGTTACATCTAGAAATTGTTGAACTTTCAGCGTTGTTGTCTAGAATATAATTTTTACGGTTTTATTATCTTTTTTTATACCAATCACTAATGAAACTACTATGCAATGTATCTCTATCGAGATGTTAACACACATTGTTGTTGGATACTGTAAAATGTAATTTAATCGAAAATCGATCGATTTCAAAGTCAATATAATGTACATACGAGTATAGATTTGAAAATTGGTATTAAGTACAAAATAATTGTAACTATGTACATGTACATGAGAGAAGATAATTGTCCAGTAGACGCCTAGTATACTTAATGTGAATATCGTGTTCGGATAATACCTTTATTTTAATATTCCGTGTGTGTATATGAGCACACTATTGTCGAACATGAATAATTTAGTTCACATGCCTGTAAACACAGATAGCATTAGATTGAAATTTACATTATAATCAAATTTGTTGTGAAAGCTTTTTATATTATTCGGAACTCGAGTCTTCTCTAATTGGCTTAATTTTCTTCTCATCAAATATTTAAAACAATATTGGTGCGCAGTAATGGACGAATTGTACCTATCATTTTGTATTAATTTCTCATTTCTTTGGTAGTTTCACGTAATTGCAATGATAGAATGTTATTAGTGTTGTTAATAAATTATTGTTTGGTTGTAACTTACTCGAATTTTATTTTCTTCATTGATTTTTGTTGTTAGTTGATAATTTACGCTGCTGACCTAAAGTTTATGTACAACTATGCTGTAGCACTATTACTCAATATATATATGGAATCAGATTTAAAATATTACCTATAACAATGAATTGGTGGCTTATATAATTATGATTTTAAGTTTTAAATTTTGGGTCCATGTACAGTAGCGATCCGTGGCGAGAGCATCCATTTGAGGGTTATCTCAGGGCCGCAGGATTATTATTATTATATTATTAGTTCACGGCTGGTTTTCATGATGACGTCCACGCTCGATTATAAACAGATCAACCTGCAACATATTATGAGGTGAAGAGACTGCTTGCTGTATCGCATACAGATTTTTTTTTGTACCCAAGAACCGTACCTCAATAATGGCACGGTTTCTGGTTTAGAGTCAAATTTCGGCGGAATTTTTCGAAAGTCCACCGTCCTTAAAATCAGACCGTGCATTTATATCTCTAATGATATTGATGCCGCTCTTATTAATGAGTGCAGGTCGGCTGATCTTGCGGCGGTGCTAATCACTCTCGTGTATGCTGACTCAAGTTTCAAACTTGTCATTGCATCAGCCTATTTACCCTATGATTCCACCTCGCCTCTCATTCAGAGGAACTGGTGAATCTTATTGTAATATGGTGTAGCGTCAACAATCTACCTCTCGTGAATGATTGTAACTCTAATGCTCATCAAACAATTTGGGATAGTTCTAATACCAATAATAGAGGACCTTCAATGTTTAATTATATTTACTCTTCTGAGTTAGAGATTCTCAATGTTGGTTGTGAGTCAACTTTTATCAACTCGGTTCGCAAAGAAGTGAAGACTTGATTCTAAATTGGAGGGTGACGAATGATATTCTCACCTCTGATCATATAGGTGCATCTATTTTAATATTAACTTTAAAAGACCACCGGTTAAACCGTATCGTAATAGGAAACTTACAAATTGCGATTCATTCTCCTTTGAGCTCGTTTCACTACTAGATTTGCCTAATCAGAATTGATATATCACAGATCTCGATTTGCAAGCAACTGCATTAACGAAAGCAATCTCAACTGCTTTTGTAAAGTCGTGTCCTCTTATTTACCAAAAAAAGCTTAACAAACCCTTCTGGTGTTCTGAACTTAAAAAGTTAAGGAAGAGAGTGCGTAAAATTAAAAATAAAGCCAAAAATGCGAATCTCATTTCTGATTGGAATCGTTTTTTGGTAGCTCAAAAAGCCTATAAGAAAAGCCTAAGATCCGCGCAGAGGGGTGCGTGGAAAAACTTCTGTGAGCCAATTGATAGCTTATCTGTTCTCGCTAGACTTAACAAAACTCTGACTTAGAATGATACTTGTAAACTTGATAGTCTTTGCCTACCTTCCGGGAAACTCACCTCCTGCAGGCGAGAAGTTAGTGAGTTACTATTGTCTGTCCACTTTCCTGGGTGTGATACTGTTGATTCGGGTGTGATTGCCTCCGAGCCTGTAGACTGATCACTAGTGATATTCTACGCTGGAGTGTTTTATCGTCTGCACCGTTCAAATCGAGTAGTCTTGACGGCGTTTTCCCTGCTGAATTGCAGAATGGTTTTCTACCCATTTGTACTCACCTGCCCAATCTGTTCCAGGCGTGCATTGCTTTTATTACTGTACCACGATCCTGGAGCCGGAGTAGAGTAGTTTTCATACCTAAAGCTAGGAAGTCGGATTATACTGACCATTAAGGTTTTCGGCCCATTCGTCTGACGTCTACTTTTGTTAAAGCTTTAGAGAGCATCATCGACAGATTTATTAGGGGTACCTATTTAACTACCTCCCCACTCAGTAACATGCAACATGCTTACAGAGCTGGCAAGTCCTGCTAAACTGCTCTAAATGAACTCGTAACTATAGAATCGAAAGATCACTTAATTACAAAGAGTTTCTTGTAGATACCTTCCTGGACATCACGGGAGCTTTTGATAGCACTTCGTTTTCTTCGATCACGAGTGCGTGTACCAATTTTAATATTAATCAAACCATTGTTAGATACATCGATTTAATGCTCAAGTCCCATATAATTGAGACTGAGTTAGATGCCTCATCTAACCAAAGGTTGCCCGCAAGGAGTAGTGCTCTCATCCTTGCTGTAGCTCATGGTTATCGATGAGTTACTTGTTAAATTGCAGCGATCTGGGTTCATTGAACAAAGCTACGCGGATGATCTCGTTTTGGACAGGTTCTGGTAAATACCTGAACGTCATATCTGATCTGATGCAGAACGCACTTAATATAGTGGATGTTTGGTGTGTTGAAAAAGGGTTGCACGTCAACCCGTCGAAAACTGATCTGGTTGTGTTTTCCAGACGTAGAGACAGTGCTAATATATCTGAGCACGTCAAACACCTAGGCGTTATTCTAGAGAGTAAACTCTCCTTGATTATAAGCTACAAAGGGCCATTGCTATCTTTTGGCAATGCAAAAGGGCCTTTGGCAATTATTGGGATCTGACCTCCAAAATGATGTTATTCATCTACAAATCACTGGTTTTATCCTTACTGTCGTATGCAGCAGTTGTATGGTGGGCAGTTATTAAACAGACGTCTTCTATAACAAGGCTGGATGGACTGTAGATGACAGCCTGTAGGGCTATAACCGGGGCTACGTCGTCCGCTCCTCTTCTTGCTATGGACTCAATTCTATGCTTGCCCGAATTGCAGTCTTACATTCTTGGTATGACGTGCTGTGCTGCGTTGCGACTGAAGTGCACTGGGGAATGGAATGCTTTCGGGGCTTGTACGGGGCATAGACAGATTCTTAATAAGTTCAAGTCACATATTCCGGAGATTGAAATGGTGAATGACAGGCTATTACCCGAATTTACTTCACCAATTCATTCTCCGTCGTTTTCCCGTTGAGAGAACTGTGGCTTTCTCAGGATTTCTATAGACAGTTGTCCGAGTATATAGATAGTTTTTTTATGGATTGCTCTCGTTCAGAAGTAAGTACAGGGTTTGGTTTCGTTCATCCAAAGTATGGGCTCAGATTGTCGGATAGTCGGGGCAAACACTGTACGGTTTTTGAAGCTGAATTAATTGCACTTATCCATAGTGCAATTGAGACGTTTAAGTTAAGTGATTTAGGCAAGGATTATTTCAGTTTACATTTACGGTAGTGTCTCTACTAAAATAGAGATGTTACCACAAAACCACAAACATAGTAATATTTAACTATGAAATAAAAGATCAAATTAATGCCAGCTACCTCCGGAGTACCACAAGGTTCTCATATTGGCCCTTTGATCAATATAATCTTCTTCATGGGATTACCGAAGGAATACAGCATTCTAATTTATTGATATTTGCAGATGATCTTAAAATCTACAGAACGGCGAAGACCGTTTCTGATACAAGCAAACTGGAAGCAAACATCGACAATCTAACGATGTGGTGTGAGCCTAATCTTCTTATTAGTATTAACAAGTGCAAGACCGTATCATTCCATTACATCCCGTTATATACAATAATATCAGATTAATGGCATACTTTTACAACTGTTACTTTCGTTGAAAACATGTACTTTACTAGGCACACTGAGTGATGCGTCGCTAGAGCACAATACATGCATGGACTTATTAAGCGCTGAAGAAGCGATATTGATGACCTCGAAACGGCGTCAGCTATCGTTGTTGCCTCTTGATTGGGTATGAGGTACACCTCTGGCTATTTGCTGAAATAAACCATTATTACCAACACATATTTGTTATCAATATCTTTAGTTCGAAATTGTTCTGCCACATCCATTGCAATTCACTCGAATGGCGCTTAGACGTTATACTGCTGCATTGCTCTCCATTGAACACATTTTTGGTGTCACTACAACAGATTATTTACATCCTGACCAGTAGAGACGTTGACATATTTTGGCAAGTGTTTTATTAATTTCTAGGTGACTAATTCAATACTTAGGCAATTCTAGACTTAGGCACCCTTTTCGCTGATTGTTTCACATTGCCAACCGAGCATTCCCATATTCACTTTAACCATCCGTTCTCAATTTGGAAGCTGTCCCATTGTACCCAGTATGCCTTTAGTGTGGAACTCATTTCACTCCAAGTGGGATGATTTCCTTTTTACCTAGGTTAGGTAAGGGTGGCCGTCCTAAAGGACTAGCATAGACACAAAAATTGGTCCGTATAGCTGTACCACATTTGAGTTTCCTCCTTCACTCGCTAAACCATCCTGAGCTCACCAAGAAGCGTTTAAAGTCACGGATCTCGATCTTGCTAAGATCCGTGAGGTCATTCAATGGGGAAGTTCCCATAAATTTTGTTCTGCTGTACGCTAGACTAGGACAGGTGCAGAGCAGATGGAGTACGTTTTCCTCCTCCTCCTCATCACCACAGCTGCGGCAGAAATCGTGGGCTGAGACACCCAGTCTGCTCGCATGTATCCCAATGAGACAATGTCCCGTTATAGCTCCTACGACCATACCAATATGGTGTCGTCGAAGCGATATCAGTTGGTCTGATCTAGACCGGTCAAGACCAGGCCAGATCTGCCTCGTTATTACACACGAACTGGCGTTAGACCATCTGACGTTCGTTTCTTTTATAGCTTCTTCCAGAAGCAGCAGTTTACATGAAGCAAGCGGTATTTTTATATCCCGCTTACTTTGGTTTATTAGGCGTGCTGTACCCTTGCGGGCCAACTCATCTGTCATTACATTCCCTGCGATATTGAAATGCCCTGGCACCCACGTCAAGCGGATGATGAACTGATCAGCCATCTCATTTAAAGATGCCAGACAGTTCTGGGCTACCTTCGACGTCAGGGAGTATGATTGTAGCGTTTTAATAGCAGCCATGCTGTCCGTAAAAATGCGAATATCCCTCGTAGATATTACATTATACTTCAACCAGTCCATGACTTCCATTATCGCGATCAGTTCAGCTTGAAAAACGCTGCAAAAGTCGGGAAGACGAAAAGAGAGGTTAACCCCTAGTGCCTCACAGAATACCCCGCAGCCAACCCCTCTATCCCTTTTTGAGCCATCCGTGAAGAAGCTTAGCGCCTCATTGTCCATAACCGTTTCGTTCACCCAGTCCTCTCTGGTGGGAAACTCAGTTTGGAATTTCATCTCAACAGATGGCAAAGGAATAGCATAGTCGGTAGCTTCCGGAATACCCCTGTTGCATAGGATAGATGAGTGCCCTGCATTATTACAGGTCCACATAGATATGGATTTGAGCCGAATGGCTGTGCAAGATGCAAGCTGCTCGGCCGCAATATCCAAGGGAGTAAGATGAAAGAGAATCTCCGGAGCTTGAGTAGGTGTGCTCCTGAGAGCTCCACTTATACACAAGCAGGCCGTTCTTTGGACTTTCATCAATAGTTTGACGTTGGCCATAATTTTTAACGCTGGCCACCAGACAACAACCCCATACAGCAGTATAGGTTTGACCACTGAAACGTAGAGCCAGTGTACTATGTGGGGCTCCATACCCCATCTCTTTCCAATGGCATTTTTGCAGGAGTAGAGCGCTATAGTAGCTTTCTTTACTCTCTCTACGATGTTTGGTTTCCAGCTTAGCTTGCTGTCCAAAATTAGTCCGAGGTATTTTGCTCTATCCGTAAAGATCAAGCGAGTACCATTTAATATTGGCGGGTCACACTGAGGAAGTTTGTGCTTCCTGGTAAAGAGGACCAGCTCTGTTTTCTGTGGGTTTGCGTTCAATCCGCAGCCGCGTGCCCACTCAGAGAGATAGCCAAGCGCGCACTGCATGCGCTCACTCAGCGTACTAGGATATTTGCCGAAGACCGCAATAGCAACGTCATCCGCGTAAGCAACCACCTTGAAGCCTTGTCCTTCCAGGTTTAGTAACAGGTCATTTATGACCAAGTTCCAAAGAAGGGGGGATAAAACCCCACCTTGAGGTGTCCCTCTGCTCACGTATCTGGCGGCAGACGTCCCCCCCAGATAAGCTGTCACGATCCTGCCTCTAAGCATATGATCTATCCAGCCTCTGAGTGACCCGTCTACCCCCAGACACGCAAGGGCCCGAGTGATTGCCCCCGGTCTGACGTTGCTAAAGGCCCCTTCTATATCCAAGAAGGTTACCATTGAATATTCCTTATATTCAAGTGATTTCTCAATCGGGCCTATAAGGGAGTGGAGAGCTGTTTCCACCGATCGTCCCTTACAGTATGCGTGTTGAGATCCCGACAGCTCGCCCGGCTTGATTGAGCCTCTAATATGAGCCTCTATTAGTCTTTCCAGTGTTTTCAACAGAAAAGAAGATAAGCTTATAGGCCTAAAGTCTTTGGGATAGCAGTGAGAGCTCTTTCCCGCCTTAGGTATAAATATTACTTTTACTTCAGTCCACTTTCTAGGAATGTGACAGAGTTCTAGGCTGCCTTTGAAGATAACTTCCAGCCAGGGTAGGGTTAAGTCAATAGTTCGCTGGATATCCGCAGGGATAACGCCATCAGGTCCTGCCGACTTGTATGGCTTAAAGCTGTTTATTGCCCATAGGATATTCCGCCTTTTTACTATATGACTTACGGAGTCTATACCCCTATTTATCATGGGTCTCTCCGGAGCTAGTACCGAGCACTCCGGGAAATGCGTTTCTAGTAATAGCGCCAGGGATTCCTCACTACATGTAGTCCATGAACCATCCGGTCGTTGTAAATAGCCCGGAATGGAAGGACTAGAACATAGTACTTTGCGTAGCCTGGCCGCCTCCGAGGACTCCTGTATATTGCCACAGTAGAGCCTCCAGGCTCTCGTTTTGGCTGCTCTTAGCTCGTACTTATAGGTTTTCAGGACTTCCTTATAACAGTCCCAATCCGCAGCAGCATTTGTGTGCCTTGCTCTCTTGAACAATCTCCTGCATTTCATACGAGTACCTTGGAGCTCTCTCGACCACCAGGGTGGCCGAGATTTACCCAAAGGCCTACTGATAGGACATGCACCTTACATGGCCTTATTAAAAGCATCAGATAGCCTGATTACTAGAGCATCAAGCTCCTGTGTAGATGCAGGAGGGTTTGGAACCGATACCGGTAATAAGTTACCCAGAATGGTTCTGAAACACTCCCAATCAGTTTTCCTCCTATTTCTGAAGGGTGGTTTGCTAGTGGGTTTTGTATCCACTTCGTACTGGAGATAACAATGGTCAGAAAAGGAATGGTCTTCGGACACTTTCCAGTTCAGTACCCTCTCCTTAATAAAATCCGAGACAAGTGTGATGTCCAACACTTCCTGTCTATTTTTAGTAATAAAGGTTGGTTTGCAACCGATATTACATATATTTAGGTTAGTACTTAAAATAAAATCAAGGAGTAACTCACCTCGCCTGTTTATATCTGTACTTCCCCAGATTGAGTGATGCGCATTAGCATCACTGCCCATGATGACTCCTACCTTTCGTTTTCGAGCCTCCATTATTGCACTGCGCAACCTACCTGGTGGTATATCCTCCTCCTCGTATGGTAGGTAGGCTGATATTAGCCAGATATTTTGCCCACCCATCTCAATGCTAGCCACCACTACATCAGCGTTGCTGTAATTTAGTAGAATAAAAATATTCAGATTATTTCTAGCGAGAATTCAGGAACGTATCTTACCTTCATTTTTCGCGTGTAGTAATTTATATTTGGGAGTTCTGAGGCCAAGCACCCGGTCACCATTGACCCAAGGCTCCTGGACCAGAACCACATCAATGGACTCAGATTCCATTTTTAGCAGAAGGGCCGCCGAGGCGGCTTTACAGTGATGGAGGTTGATCTGAAGGATCTTAAGCATTAGATATTGCTTCCCTCCACCACTGTTGAGTCAGACTCCTCTGACGTCGATTCGTCCGTTTGGAGCGCACAGCTTAGTCCCAATGATCTCGAAATCTCCGAGTCCAGGGATAGTGTCTCCTGAGCGTCCTCCGGGATGCCGCGGACTTCTGGGTCACCAACACCAGGCGGGACACCACAAGTGGTTTCCCCCCTGCTGCCGGTGCCCCAGCTCTGTCAGCCTCATCACGCTTATAGATTTTGAGCGTAATCGCTCCAAAACCATAGCTGATTTGGCCTCCAGTTTTTGCCAAAGCACCCACGGATTCTCTGTCGATGATAATGACGGCCGATCTGTGATCTGCTACCGCCTTTACCTCTTCTAACCTGGCAATCCTCCAGGTGGTCGTTGGCAGATCCGGATTGCTGATTTTCAACATTTCCAAGATCTCCCTTGGATCACTAGGCTCCGCAGGTATCCAGGTTCGCGCCCTTGGCCTGCAGGGAATTTCTTCCCTCGTCACCACTTCTAATTTGGCCCCCGGCCAGACTTCGCCCAGGCTGCCGATCGCCTTTTTATAGAGGGTCACCGACCTTTCGTCGGCACAGGCAGTCAGTTTGACGTGGCCCCGATGCCACCCTCCGTCTCGGCAGGACGGAGCAGGTCCTGGGTTCTCCCTCATGATTTTTAGGAAGATGGCGGCTAAGGCCTTCTCCACCTTCCTCCAGTTAAGGGTCGTAATGCTCCCATCTTCTTGAGCCCTGTCAACGACTGCCATGAGCAGGTGCTCCTTTAGCACCTCGTTGAAGGCCTTGGTAACATTTCCTGGAACCCGTTTCTTTTTAGCCTCCGTAGGCGGTTCATCATCGGATCTCTGCCTTTTCGGCTGTGAGATCTCGGAACCCTCTTTATGTGCTGTACATAATCGCCTTCTCAATTCATTAAAAAGCTAGGCCAGTCTATACCTCTTGTCCGCTCATTGATGTGGATTCCATTGGCCGTTACTTTGTCCCCTAAAAGCCTTACCTCCGTTCTAAATAGGCACCACTTATTCGGATTTAAGTTTAAACCGGCTGATTGTAATCGCTCCCATGTCTCTGACAAATTACTCAAGAGCTCTTCGAATTCCTTTCCCATAACTACGATGTCGTACAAATATACGAGGCATATCTTCCCATGTAGTGCCTTTAACACGCACCTGATAATATGTCTAACGTGTCATCGATCGTTGGTAAATGGGTAGCTATCCTTTTTCGTTGCTGAATGAAGCTTTCGGAAAACGCAGAAACACATTTTACCATCCTTCCTTTCGACCAACACTACCGGTGAACTCTATGGACTGTTTGATGATTCAATTACTCCAGCTGCTTGCATGTCCATTACCATTCGATCCACCTCTTCTCGTTTTGCTAATACTAAACTTTTCGGTGCTTGGCGAATAGGTGCCTCTATTCCTAGCCCTCCCATTACTATTCGGTGATCAAGGATGATTCTTTGTGAACTCCCAACGAGGTGTTCCCCTATTTGTTTCTGTACTTGCGTATATGTGTTTCTAATCGAATTCTTCCGCTTGCATTTCATAATTGTTGATATCTCTTCACATTTACCAATAACTGTTCCTTTCTTAACTGTTTTAGTCTTATCCGAGAGATTTAGGGTCCTAATAGGATTTCGAATAGCTAAGACCCAATGACATATTTGAATATATGTCATTATGGTGTTAGCTTGCTAAGATTTTCCCAAGAAAATTCGGAACAATTATATAATCGACATACATGAGGTCATACCATACCAAACATGGTTGTCCTAAACCCCCTAATCCCCTACTTTTTCCAAAATTGAAATATTTTTCGGATTGCTTAGAACCAATGACATCGTGAGCAATACGTCAATATGATGTTAGCTTTCTAGGGATTTTTCAGGAAAATTTGAAAATGTATTTATTCGTCATACATGAGTTATAAAAAATTCACTTAATCGGGTAAATTATTAGATTTATCGATTTATCCGAATAAAACATGATATTCACACTTACACATGTAAACATTTTTAGGATTTAGGACAAACTTCACCTGTCTATATAGAATTGTGAATTTTGACCTAAAAAAATCCTAATTTTTGTTTTTTTAGTTTTTAGGACAGATTTAGGACAATATTCACGTGATAAATTGTAATAAATAAATAACAAGTACCAAACAAAAAGTAGCACTGTTCGCATCTCATCTTGAAGAAACGTTTCAACCATATGCTAGACAATCAGCGCATGAAAATATAATACCAGTGCACAAGGAGGATTGTAGGGGAATGCCACCTGTAACTCTACGAGAGTTAAAAGATGAAATTAACCTGCTTAGGTTAATACCAGTACTTTTGAAAAATTTTGAGAAACTGTTACACAAAAGGATGAAACCTATAATACTTGGGAGAAAGCTAATACTACAACATCAGTTCGGATTTAGTGAAAACCACTCCACCATAGAGCAAATTCACAGGATTACAAGTGTTATTGAAGATGCACTTGAAAATAAGAAAATATGCTCAACAATATTTCTGGATGTAGCACAGGCCTTCGCTAAAGTATGGCATCCTGGATTGGAATATAAACTGCATCGAGATTTGCCAAAAGAATACCTTCAGATATTGAAATCTTACATTGATAACAGATATTTTCGCGTTAGATGTGAAGAAGAATTTTCCGAGCTAAAGAGGCTTGGTCAACATCAAAATGTTGAGTTACGTGGTATGCTGAGTAACACAAATGGAGTACGAAGGCTCCAAAGAAAGAAACCGCTGGAATTGGGAAGACTACACTAGGGCGGCCAAATGTTTAGAGACTAACTAATGGGTTATATCTCTGCAAAATGAACATAAGAAAAATAGACAAATTACTAGATGATATATGTAATCAGTTGTAATATTTAAAATAATAAAAAAATTACAAAATTGCATTAAAAAAAATTGTTTCACTTCGTATCGAAAACGTGTACATATTTACTAATTAGAAATTAGTAAATAATTTCTACCGAATGAAATTTCGATTCAAACGTTTAATCAAACAGACAATTTTATAAAAATTCTCTTTTAATAGTTCTGGAAACATTAAAATTGTATACAATCTGTAATTTTTTATTAATCAATAAAGTTTACATATGATTGTATGTATGTATATGTATGCTGTAGCTTTTCTTATCTCGTAAATTGTCTTAAATACTTAGAATAAACAATAAATATTCTTCTAACCATAAGACATATACATTTAGAAAATTAGTAAAAAAACAAATAGTTTTTATTAGTTTTGTGAAAATTTAAAATGTAAAGTTTTAATTTATCTTATTAAACGAATAGAAATATATTTTAAACCATTTTATTACTATGTGAAAGGCTGACTGAATCGAAACTTTTCTTTAAAACATAAAATTTCAAAAAACAATATTTCTGCTGCTTTATACAGCAAACTACTTTGCGAGTTCCAATAACAATAAACAATATGTATGTACGTATGTATATATGTAAACGAAATATTACATTTTATTTGTGTACTGGTGTTCCCCCACGGCAAATCCAACTAAAAGGAGTCTTATGGAACTTTATATTTAATTCTATATTCTTTCTGTTGGTTTTTTTTACTTTCTTTGACTTCCTCTCCAAACTGTAAAGTATAAAGTAGCAAAAATAAAAACCGAATGAAAAATAATAAGAAAATAAACTTATGATGATAGTAAATATAAATTATTTTATTTGTCTAGAAATAGTAGAAAAATAATTCCGGAAGAATACTATAAAAATGAAAACAAATTCGATAAATAAATTTAACTTTAAAGTTGTTATTTTAACTATTTTGTTGGTGTGTTTGTTGTTGCTGTTGTGATGTGAAATAGGAAAGCTGCTGAGGAAATATGAGCTTTTTTTTTATTTTAAATGGTATTGTATTTACAGTTTATAATATTTTATTACAATTTTATTTTATTTTTGTTTTTGGCGGGAAGTTCCTTTATTTGTTTATTATCTAGGCAATAGACATAAACCAACTGATTTGCTAGTGTTTTTCATAATAGTAAATAGTATTTTAAAATTTAGTTTACTCGTATTTATTTATGAGAATTTTATAGCACTATTAATGTACCGAATAATTTGAAAGTTTTGATAATAATTATTACTCTTGCGGGATATAATAAATTTCTTAGTATTTGGATGTATATTCATGGAGATGGAGGGGGATTTACTTTAATATGCTTTTTATACTAGAGTAGATATTTTTAAAGAATTTGTGTCTCATTTCATCGTTGGCCTCTGAAAGTTAAACTCATCTTGCTGTGCGTTCATCATCCAGCTTAGTCTGCGGTTATCCAGCTGTATTTTGACGATTTGTTAAATGCCAACTAGAAAGTCTCCTTATTCTCGTTTCAGTCAGGTTTTTAAACTGGTGGCAACGACAGCGTGTCCTATCAAAACATGAATTTAACACTGCTTCGATTTGTTTATGGAATGTAAGTAGTTCTTCATAATTCAGAATGGTGTCCCCATTTGGTGACTCATCGAATGTTAAATTTGGTCGATTTTACTGATGATTTGCCTTCGAATGTTGGCGCAACTATAGAGGAATAAAATGCCATTTGGTTTCTTGTTGTTTGACCAATTTTGAATTTTAATGATTTTGGAATTATGCTAATGATCATTTAATGAATAAAGGGCCGCATAATCTATTCCACTGCGTAAGAACGGACTCACTAATGACACTCTTGTAAAGGGTGTTTTTTTTAGAGGTTCAAAACTTTGAGTTGGCAGCACTGCTTTATTTGATAACCCGTTTAACAGATGATAGTTGCTTTTTGGTTAGTTTGGTTTGGCTTTCCATTATAGATAGACTTACATCAGAGTAACGCTTGCAAATTGTTGAATTTTTTAAAATAATGGTTCGGTTCGTCAAACTTATCGTGCACTCCGGCCATTGTATCGCATACATAATCGTCCTTCAGAGCGGCTAATTCAAATAACAATAGATCGTTTTCGGACCACGTTTACTCTTAATGATAATGTGCATCCCGTGAGACGCCGAACAGTTTTTACGAAAGGATCTTGGCTTAAAAGCTTTCAAGAGTCAACTTGTGCAGGGATTAATTCGCCAATTCGGCGAATGGGTTGAACCACAAACTGATATTGATGTTGAATTTCCATCCATAATTTTGTTCTCCGATGAAGCTTCTCGATACACCATTACATCCACAGAAAATTACTGTTTGGTGCGCTTTATGGGCTGGCAGAGTCATTGGTCCATATGTCTTCAAAAACGATGATGGTCAGAATGTTACTGTCAATGGTGAGCGGTATAAAGACATGATTAGAAATTTGTTCCTACCTCGATTAGCTGGCATTAATCTTGCTGACATGTGGTTCCAACAGGACGGAGCCACATGCCTAACTATTGATTTACTTAATGAAACTTTTGATGATAAAATAATTTCGCGTGATGGTCCAATTATAATTAGCCACCAAGATCGTGTGATTTAACCCCATTGGATTATATTCTTTGGGGTTATGTAAAGTCACTTGTCTACGTCGATAAACCAGAGACAATTGAACACCTGAAAATCAACATTCGAAGAGTTATTGGCGAATATTGGTGTTCCAGATTGCGCCTTGTAGCCATGGCCGAAATCATATTTAAACATTATTGTCATACAATTTTCTATCCAAAAAAGTCCGTTTCATTGATATTAAAAATATACTTCTTTGTTTTATTATGATTTAAACTTGTGTAACTCTTAAATAAAACACACTTTAGGTAGTAGTTGCCCCATTAATTGAGATTGTTTTTTAAGCTTTTGACGATGCCACCTCAAACATCTTCGTATGACTTTCTACACCAATGCTCTTGAATTAAAAATCTTTGCCGTAGGTGATTCAGAATCAATCAACTTAACGTGTATAAGTCACCATTTTCTCGATTTTCGGTTGTTCTTGCGGCAAAATAATGGAATGCTTGGTATCATAATGGATTGGTACATTTATCAGTAGACCTGCACGAACTCTTAAACGGTCATTGGTATTTCTCAGCCCACAGTAGTTCGTCAACCGATATCACCGATTTGGTTTATATGTTTGGTTATATATTAATGTCTTCAATAATTATTAGATCATTTTAAAAAATTAAATTTGACCCATATCGACTTATTCATCTCGAGAATCTCGTCATCCAATTCCAGCTTTTCAAACTACAGTTGCTAAAATAAACAATTGGATCGAAAAGTCGTGACGCCTCGCATAACAGCTGGCTTTTAACCATGTGGGATGATTCAGGTAACTTCACCCGAAATTTGAAAATATATTGGTTTGGTTAATATTAAATGTCCAAGGTAGAAAATGTTTTGAGACCATCATGAAATTTTTTGCGAGATACTTCCAATTCATTCTGTGGTATGTGTTGTAGTAAAACTACATGGCAGACCATTTCCTTGACTGTCAACCATACGTTTCCAACCGCTTTTCCAACTTTAATGGTTCTGGTAATGTATCTGCTCTTAACATCAAGTAATAGAAGTAAAAGTCTTATTTGACCACTTTCGCTTCATTATTTGGATATATTTCACTAATTTGTTCGACTATGTAATGAAGACTGTATGTTGCTAGAAACTGAGCCGCGGAAATATCATATTACGGTAAGTAAATGATAGTGTTCTAGCTGATTTATGTTACAGGTAAAACAACATTTCAATTGGTTGAATGATCTCGGCGTTAGGAATATGTTCTATATGACCCAATGAAGTTAGTACACCAACTACATTAAAGAATACAATGCATGTTTGGTAGTCAAACTTGTAATTTTCTTTCTAATGCATAGAATCTTCGATTTGCTGGGAATAGCGAATTTTATAACTGTAGTGCATGGCGTTAAACGTAGTGAAACTACCAGTCGTCTCTTATCATTTCTGGTGGTTGTATTAATATAGATGGTAAAGATATGTAGTGTTGTATTGTTTCTCCTCGTTGGTAAGAATTTGTTGATTGGGTTCGAGAATCTTCTCAAAAGGCGGTCGATGTTAATTTCTTCGTCGGTTGATACATCATTTTGGATTGTGTTATTCATTGCTTCTTATAATCCATCCAAACTTGGTATTTATGGTTTCCATAATATTACCTTCGTCGGTAAATAATATATCACAGTCTAACAGTATATCTATTGAGTATTGATCCAGACTGGTTGAAGGTGAGATCGACTAATGCTGTTCCAGCTCTTGATTGATTTATTGTCTCTATGGTAACTCATCCATTTGACCTTCCTTGGTGTAAACGATTCACGTAATAAACGATCGAGTCGATACGGAGTTGAGTAAACCATAAACTGCCCACTTCTCATGAAATTCGTTCTTATTATGGGTTGGTTTAATATGGTTTATTATGCAATATTATGACGAGTGATATGCTTTCTAACTTTCAATATAATTTTTTTTTGTTGAATTTAATAATTGTAATTAATTAATTGGACAACCGGAGCTTTAAATACTTGATTAAAACAAAAAATAAAATATTTCCATTACAATACATTCACCATAAATTGAAAGTTGGGACTCTTTTAATACAAACTTCCAACTTGTATTAAACTTATGGAGCTCATATCTGCTGAAGATTTACCAATATACGCTAAAGCTAAATCATCAGCAAATCCAGTGCAATAACCATATAATTTAAGTTTAACAATCGAGTTTGTATAATTTTAAAAAAATAAAGGGCCCAACACAGAACCCTGTCGAACCGTTTATTATTCTTGGTTCCCTAAAAGTGCCATTTATCTTAACATTCACAGTTCTATTTTAAGCAGCTCTTATTAAAGAGGTATAATCGAAATAAGGAATCTTATTCCAAATCATCAATTTGTATTCCGCAGTAAACATTCTGCAACCGATCAAGCACGGATCCCAAATATTATTGAAAAGGTGCTGGAAAAGAAAAATGTGCTCGACGATTTTCTTAGATGTGGCACAGGCCTTTGATAAAGTATACATGAGGGATTGATATACAAACTTAAAATGCTCCTACCTATACAATAAACAGAAATTCTACATTCATACATAGATATAGATACATCAGAGTCAAACAGGATGATATCTATTCTGAACTGAAGACAATGAAAGCAAGAGCTTATCAAGGAAGTGTATTCGGACCAGTTCGTGAGAAAAGAATTGTAATTAACTATACTGAAAAATGTACTGTTTAATGGAAACAAAACTCCTCCCTATATATCTATAATAAGTTTTGCTTTATAATCAAACCCTAAAACCTGTCTGGACTTATGAAATACAACTCTGGTGTTGCACTAAACTAAAGTAACATACAAATAATTAAACGCTTTCAAAACAAGGTACTCCGTGGCATAGTAGATGCACTCAGCACTGTGGTATATTCACTATGACGATCTACATTAGGGCTTGAAAATTGATTTCGTCAATTTCGAAATTACAAGAATTGCTCAAAGTGATGAACAGAGATTATACCAGCACGTTAACGTTGAAGCAACCCAGTTTATCGACCATAACAACATAGTAAGAAGGCTCAAAAGGGCAAAACATTATGAACTGGCAACGTTATGAAGAATAACAAATAATTAAAATCAAAATGATACATTCAAATCGTGTTAAAATAAGTTAGAATCAATGGATAAGTGCTGAGATAATTATTAGCAAATTAAGTCAAAAATAATTTACTTATTAGTTTTCTTCTAACTATGTTGTAACGGTATACGGAAATAAAATAAAATAAAAAATAAAAATTAAATTTTCTTTTCCAATTTTGAATGAGGATCATCGTAAAGCGGTTTTCTGTAACACAATATCGGAAAGTGTTGTGTCGTTGTTTCATTATTTTGAGTCGGATGAAAGCTATTTTTAATGGCTAATCGTCTGAAAATGTACCTATCCAAACCACAAAATTATATTAACCTATAAGTAGCATACCCCTTTTAATACACGGCATCACAATGAGTTTGAAATAGTTTTTGTTGTTTAATTAAATCAGATTACATCAGGAATATATATATATATATATATATATATATATATATATATATATATATATATATATATATATATATATATATATATATATATATATATATATATATATATATATATATATATATATATATATGATTTATAAAAGTAATTTTATTTCAACAACTTATAAGCAATAATATGACCCATACAATTTGAACCTCGGCCACCATACAACAAATGGGTAAACCAAAAGTGGTACGATGAAAAAAAATGTAATTGAACTTTTCGTCAAAACACGATATAAGTATCTGGTAATACCATTGATTACTAAGCCTAAAGTCTAGACTATATTAAAATATTACTGAAAAACATCATCTGATCCTGAAGACATGTAAGGTGGAAATGTGTTCATCGCCCACATTCCGACGACATGATTTGATAGCAAACTCTCAGTCATAGAAAAATCGTACTCTTTCAGGTATCTCGCTAATTTTTGCCTTCTGATTTGAGTAAGAAATTTTTAAATTTATTTGACTACGATAAATTTAATATTAAAAAAAGTAAATCTACTCAAAGTGAAAATAATAACTCAAATCACTATCTTGTTGACACTAATCCACTTTACTGTCAACTCTTACTCTTAGCTTAAGGAAGAAAACTCAAATTTAGCATAGTCGATGTCTAAGTGTAAATAAAACAATAACAAATCTAAAGGTCTCCATATACGAAACACAATGGTGTAGAAATTCAAATAAATAACCTAACAAGTTTTTCACGTGATCCTGAATTGAACATATATATTCTGATATACGATGTACTGTACAAAAACAAATTTAAAGTTTGAGTTTCCAGAAAAAAAAAATTAAAAAATGAGTGCTTCTAAAAAACGAAATGTTTGGACCGACTATGAGGTTGAAGTATTTTTTAGATATTTTAATCGAAAAAGGAATCCTAAAACTTTTGGATGGGAAGAAATATAAAAATAGAACTATTTTTGAGACAGTAGAAAAATAAATGGGTGCTCGTGGCTGTTCTACTAAATGTTGAGAACAAATAAATTTAAAGTGGAGAAAATTGAAAGCAGAGTTTAGAGAATGTAAGAAACTTCATAATATTAGTGGTGCCGCTAGAAAGGAAATGGGTCACTTTGAAAAACTCAACGAAATTCTTGGAATGCGACCGGTTTCTACTTTTGAAAGAATCGATACCATTACCGATGGTATTTATTTATAGTTTATTGTACTTATTATTATGTTGTTTTTCCTCAAAAATTTGTTTGTTCCTTTCAGAGATTAGTTCTTCATCAGTCGTAATTACTGAGGATGAAACAGCATTGGAAAATAGTAGCATTAGCCAGATGACACCAGGACCTTCAACAACCCAAGGTAATTAATTCTGATAAAAACTGTTATATACATCAGTAAACATATTTCTTATTTATGTTCAAGAATAGTTCAGAAGTAAAAAACAAAAACCATACACTCCAGATCGAAGCAAATCCATGAGGGAATTTATAAAAATTGCAGAAGCAGTTTTTTGAAAAAGAAAAAGAACTTATAGAAGCCGACCACAAATTTCAGAAGGAGCATGCTGAATTCTTTGCATTTTTTTTGCGTCTTACATAAAGAAATTCTCCTCCATATACTGAAGAGGAGTATTTACTGGAACTGCCAACGACTAGTCTTTTTACTTAAACTTTGAGATCTTAAAATGCGATGAATTTTTTTACTAAATAACTAAGTTTTACTGAAGTTCAAAATCGATTTTTTTTTTATTTTTATATTAAATTTATCTTTTTGATTACAATATGGTTAATATTTATAATTATCCAATACACATGTCGTCTTATACTTATGTTGTCTATTTAAGATTGGGCAGAACTCAAAATTGGAAATTGCCTCATGTAAGTGCAGATCAGATTTCGCACATTTGTTTCTCCAAATAGTTGAGATATATTTTACGATCTGTTGGTTGGGAGTAAACCACGAAGTTCCAATTGCACAATTATTTTGCTCGACAATGTTGTGCAGCACACAACACGCTGCAACAACATCAGGAACATATTTGAGTAGTACATGCGACACCTGAGTCCAAGGTCATATGACATGTGTAAATATGACCTTGAGCGTAAATGTGACCTTGATCGTAAATGTGACCTTGAGCGTAAACGACACGACCTACCTCAACGACCTTGCGTTTTCGTCACGACATACCTCCAACGACCTTGCTCGTAGTAAATGACAAGACTCAATGACCTTTAGCGTAAACGTCACAAGAATTACTCAACGACCTTGCTCGACGGCCTTTAGCGTAAACACGATCTGTCTCAACGACCTTGCTCGTAAACGACAGGACCTACCTCAATGACCTTTAGCGTAAACGTCACACGAATTACTCAACGACCTTGCTCGACGGCCTTTAGCGTAAACACGATCTGTCTCAACGACCTTGCTCGTAAACGACAGGACCTACCTCAATGACCTTTAGCGTAAACGTCACTCGAATTACTCAACGACCTTGCTCGTAAATGACGGCCTTTGGCGTAAACACGACCTTGGCTCAATACTACACACGACCTTTAGCGTAAATGATTACGCATTGTTATTGTTGATTTATATATTTGAATGGAAATATTTTTTGATCATATCAATTAATCACACCCGTCATTTTTTGATGACACACTTTGAATTTTACTTAGAAAAGTGACGTGTGTGTGTGTGTGTGTGTGTAAAGGTAGTATGGTATATTTTTATTGATTATAAATGTTTATATGGATAATTTTTTTTTGATCAGCGTGTGGAATCGAACTCGGGTCCGCGACATGAAAAGCAAGCGTCTTACCATCACACCACCAACGTGTGATAAATTACTATGACTATTTGTGGTATATAAACAAACTATTACCCCCAAAGATAGATTACTGTTAGTACTCGGTCTATATATATATATTATTTTCCGCCTAAAGGTATGTTAACAGGGTTGCACCGTCTACGTCATATTTTTATATGGAAATAATAAATATAGTTAGGGTTCGATATTTCAATCTTTGCGCGCCTATATTGTATTAAATGAATTAAGTTTTTCGTTTCACATGTTAGACTGTAAATTCTTCTAAACAATTTAATTATTCAAAATAGATAGTCATTTAGGTGGCGGTCTGTATTAATAATCAACAAAATACGTGTGTATAACATTGTTGTTGTTTCTTGTTTTCAATTTTAAAAATGTAAACACTCATACAATAATAATAATTTATGCAACATAATAATCATGTGTCATAATAATAATAATTTATGCAACAATCATCTTTCGTAAACACGTAATATATAAAATTCAAGATCAAACATGTTCACTATTTTGGTCATCTTTTTATACACATATGATTTTAACTGAGTTGTATAACATTAGCCGTGATTCTTGACGTATGATCTGATCCGGGTAAGATCATATCTGCTTCCCTTTCATTTGTATAGCCGCGTTTCATAAAATCAATACAAAAATTGTACTATTTTTTGTTTTTGTATAAAAATTTTGAACCAAAATGCTACTAGAATCAAAATAATAACCTAAAAACAAAAAATATTACAATTTTTGTGTTGATTTCATGAAACGCGGCTATACAAATGAAAGGGAAGCAGATATGATCTGATCCGGATCAGATCATACGTCAAGAAACACGGCTATTGTTGTTGTTTCTTGCTTCTCATTAATCAACAACTTAAATGGCATAATAATTATTACGGTGGTCATCTTTTTATACACATATGTATAACATTGCTGTTGTTTCTTGTTTTCAGCGGCTTTTAGCGTAAACACGACCTATCTCAAACGACCTTTAGCGTAAATGATTACGCATTGTTATTTTTAAGAGGTCGTTGAACTATATACATATTTGTACGGAAATAGTTCGTTTTGAGCATATTTTTTTTTTTTTAGTGGTCAACTTTTTATACACATATGATTTTAGCTGCGTATGTATAAAAGTGGTGTTGTTTCTTGTTTTTTAACTTTAAAAATGTAAACAATCATGCATTAATGTCATAATAATTTATGCAACAGTCCATTAGTCGTTTCAGCACGTAATATATAAAATTCAAAACCCACAAACATGTTCACTATACTAGTCATTTCACTATTATTAATTAATCAGCAACTTAATTTATTCAATGTAAATTCTAATACGTAATATATAAAATTAATATTAAGTCGTTTTTAACAAGATTTTCATCATTTTTAGCCTATTTTGACAGAAAACCCCGAGATTTTGTCAGAAAAATCCGAGATTATGTAGAAAAACGGCTTTTTTCTTGCATATTAAATGGTTTTTAATAGATTTTTATACAATAAGTACCTCAACACATGATTTAATTTTATCCTTGTAGATTATTTTGCGTTATTCTACATATTCTAAACTTTTTTATTATACATATACATATAAGAGAGAAAGTAAAGTATGCAGTATTATTACAGATATAGCCTTCACTCTAACAAAAATATTGGATAGGGCAGAAATATTAAGGCACCTATGTAATTTCTAGTTTACCTATTTATAGAAGATTAATTAAGAGCATAAAAATACAAATTAATATTTGTTTTTCTATATCATCTTTACCATACTATGCAGTGAGTGTAAGAAAAACTGATGTCATTCAACACAACAATATATGAAGTTATTTTATATGTGTCAGTAATTCTCTTATAATTTATTTGTTGTTGGTATAGCTATAAAAATTATTAGAATGACGTAGAATTTTATTCTGTATAATTATTGTAATCAAATAACATATGTATGAACAAATATGAAAGCGGTCTAAAGAAAATGCTGAAAAGCTTAATAAATAAGATCTATACAATAAACCAAATATGTACCTGATAAACAGTACGCGGTTCAAGCGTAGTCCTATAATATGTTGAATTTAGTGGTATTTATGGAAAATATTTGCTATTGTGAGTCTTTAGAACAAATTGTGTTAGTGTTTTAACGACTGAATTAAGAAGAGTCAGTATGAAAAGTCGTTATTTAGGTGAAATAATACACATTTTAAATACACAATTGCGGGCAAATTTTTTCTTTAGAAAGATTTAATAAGTAAATCATCTGAAAAAAATAACATACACATACTCGTATGAATAGACTAAGATTTTATTTTACGTTTTTTATGATAATCTAAGTTTGTCATATTTTCATAATAGACTGTCTCCTTAATTGTTTTTAATACCGGTGAAGATTCGCTAAAATAACCAATAATATTTTAATTTAGTAGAATTTATTAATGCAGTATTGACATGTAAAAATTAAAAAAAACAATATACTTTAAAATATTATATTTAAAAAATATAAAAAGAAATAATAATAAAACACATTTAAAAAATATCTAAATAAAGTGGATTATGCCTATAGACAAGGCATCTGATAACGGGTCATAGTAATTTTAAACGTATCACTACCTATCCCTTTACCGATACTCTTAATCATACTACCCATAATACCCCAAACATCGTTGAAAGTAATATCGCGAGCATAACTAAACGTGAGCCGTGAGGGTTTATTAAATCTTTTGGAGGTGAATTCAAATCCAACCTTATCCCCAGGGCTAACTTCACGCATAATATAGTTAACTATCTCACGCACCCCACCCTTAGCCCACTCCACAGGGTTTACTTCGTCAGCAGGCATCCCGGTTAGTTTAAATTTAATTCGTGTCCAGGTCAGGCTGAATTTACGATTTTCTTGCAAATCGTCAGAAAGAATGATGTATTTCTCAGGATTGCTCATTATTTTCTATAATAAACAATAAATAAATTAGTTTTTCCAGTTTCGAAGTCATTATACTTGAGCACCTTCTTCTCTGTGACCGCCTGCACCGTGTTTAATTTATTCAACAGCTGATCTCTATGTGTCTCCATGGTAACTTTTCTTCAAACTGCTCTCTAGCCGAAGAAAAGCGGCTCCTTTTATACCAAAGTCTTAGCCCTGAACGTTCGTTAATGAACAATTCTTAAAATTAACTATCGCATATCTGATATCGGAAATTAGATAGTGGGGCATCGCCCATTGTTCATTGGGGATGTCGCAAAAAAAAACAAAATAACACAAATAACCGTCAACCTTCTTCACATAATCTTGTTCGATCACGTTTATACCTGTATTATAAAATCATGGATTGTTTGTTTGTTATGTATATCAACACACTTCTTTTTTTTTTAAAATATGGATTACTTTTAATATATTATTACGAACGATTCTTAGTACAACTAAAAAGATAGTTACTGACCTAAATTTTTCAAATTTGTTTTTCCTGTTAATTAGAAGCATTCATACAATGTGTCATAATAATTATTGCAGAGGTTATCTTTGATACACATACGATTTTGGGGTATGACATCTATAAAAGAGGTGAAAAAAAAAGAATTTCGTCATACATTCGATCTTGCCAAGTCGTTTTTAACAAGATTTTCATCATTTTTAGCCTATTTTGGCAGAAAACCCCGAGATTATGTAGAGAAACGGCTTTTTTTCTTGCATATTAAATGGATTTTACAAGATTTTTATACAATAATTAACTCAACACATGATTTAATTTTATACTTGTAGATTATTTTGCATTATTCTACATATTCTAAACTTTTTTATTATACATATATATGAGAGAAAGTAAGTATGCAGTATTATTACAGATATAGCCTTTACTCTAACAAAAAAAAATACTGGATAGGTCAGAAATATTAAGGCACATAAGTAATTTCTAGTTTACTTATTAATAGAACGTTGCACTCTAGGCAATAAATTTTTAAATTGCACAGGTTAGGAATATTTTTGCAGGCAAGATTAATTAAGAGCATAAAAATACAAATTAATATTTGTTTTTCTATATCATCTTTACACATTCTATGCAGCGAGTGTAAGAGAAACTGATGTCCTTCAACACAACAATATATGAAGTTAATTTATCTGTGTCAGTAATTCTCTTATAATTTATTTGTTGTTGGTATAGCTATAAAAAATTATTAGAATGACGCAGAATTTTATTTTGTATAATTATTGTGATCAAATAACATATGTAGGAACAAATATGAAAGCGGTCTAAAGAAAATGCTGAAAAGCTTAATAAATAAGATCTATAATAAACCAAGTGTGTACCTGATTAACAGTACGCGGATCAAGCGTAGTCCTATAATATGTTGAATTTAGTTGCCTCTAGGGAAAATATTTGTTATTGTAAGCCTTTAGAACTAATTGTGTTAGTGCTTTAACGACTGAATTAAAAACAATTAGGGAAACAGTCTATTACGAAAATATTACAAACTTAGATTATCATAAAACAACTTAAAATAAAATCTTAATCTATTCATACGAGTATGTGTATGCTATATTTTTATTCAGATGATTTACTTATTAAATCTTTTTTAAAGAAAAAATTTGCCCGCAATTGTGTATTTAAAATGTGTATTACTTCACCTAAATAAAGACTTTTCATTACACTTTAACTTCTTTATATGATTGGAGCGTATGCTGGTCTACAATAGATCATACATTTAGTATAAATTAATATCAAACTGTCTGGTATATTAATATCAAACTGTCTGACCCAATCGTTCCACGATAAAATTGATGTAAACGTCTATAATTCTAACTTTTCTTCAAAAACTGATCTCTAATCGAAGAAACTAAGCTCGTTGTATACCAAAGTCTTAGCCTTGAACGTTCGTTAATGAACAATTCTTAAAATTAACTAGCGCCTATCCGATATGAGAAATTAGAAAGTGGGGCATCGCCCATTGTTCATCGGGGATGGCGCATTTTCTAATTTTAGAAAGCACATATCCGATTTGCGCAAATGTCACCGCAGTCGTGTCAACAAACACAATTAAACATGTTTTTTTCAAGGTGAAAACCAGAAAACAACGCAAATGTGAAAATCCTTTATTGTAATCTTATACAGATGGAAAAAAATTGATATGAATGAACGACAGCGACGTATTAAAATAAATTTGTTTATTAAGAAATTTGTAAAAGCAATTTCGTCTATACATGAGCAATTATTTCGAACTTTTACTGACACATAGCAACATTATTAAAATAAAAGATATGTTAACTACGATTATTTATATGTAAGTGTTTTCCGTTTTGTTATTTGTACTATCCATAGAAGTTATGAGTTTAAAATGTTTATAAATATACCGACCTCAGGTCCAATAAAACTGTTAGTAAATGGTTAAAACTGATACAATAAAACAAGTGAATCATTTATAATTAAAAGTAACAAAGATGGTCACTAATCCGGTTGCAGATTCAACAATCTTTCGAAGTAGTACTACTTCCTAAATACAAAAAATAGTACAATTTTTGTATTGATTTTATGAAACGCGGCTATACAAATGAAAGGGAAGCAGATATGATCTTACCCGGATCAGATCATACGTCAAGAATCACGGCTAATGTTATACAACTCAGTTAAAATCATATGTGTATAAAAAGATGACCAAAATAGTGAACATGTTTGATCTTGAATTTTATATATTACGTGTTTACGAAAGATGATTGTTGCATAAATTATTATTATTATGACACATGATTATTATGTTGCATAAATTATTATTATTGTATGAGTGTTTACATTTTTAAAATTGAAAACAAGAAACAACAACAATGTTATACACACGTATTTTGTTGATTATTAATACAGACCGCCACCTAAATGACTATCTATTTTGAATAATTAAATTGTTTAGAAGAATTTACAGTCTAACATGTGAAACGAAAAACTTAATTCATTTAATACAATATAGGCGCGCAAAGATTGAAATATCGAACCCTAACTATATTTATTATTTCCATATAAAATATGACGTAGACGGTGCAACCCTGTTAACATACCTTTAGGCGGAAAATAATATATATATATAGACCGAGTACTAACAGTAATCTATCTTTGGGGGTAATAGTTTGTTTATATACCACAAATAGTCATAGTAATTTATCACACGTTGGTGGTGTGATGGTAAGACGCTTGCTTTTCATGTCGCGGACCCGAGTTCGATTCCACACGCTGATCAAAAAAAAATTATCCATATAAACATTTATAATCAATAAAAATATACCATACTACCTTTACACACACACACACACACACGTCACTTTTCTAAGTAAAATTCAAAGTGTGTCATCAAAAAATGACGGGTGTGATTAATTGATATGATCAAAAAATATTTCCATTCAAATATATAAATCAACAATAACAATGCGTAATCATTTACGCTAAAGGTCGTGTGTAGTATTGAGCCAAGGTCGTGTTTACGCCAAAGGCCGTCATTTACGAGCAAGGTCGTTGAGTAATTCGTGTGACGTTTACGCTAAAGGTCATTGAGGTAGGTCCTGTCGTTTACGAGCAAGGTCGTTGAGACAGATCGTGTTTACGCTAAAGGCCGTCGAGCAAGGTCGTTGAGTAATTCTTGTGACGTTTACGCTAAAGGTCATTGAGTCTTGTCATTTACTACGAGCAAGGTCGTTGGAGGTATGTCGTGACGTATACGCAAGGTCGTTGAGGTAGGTCGTGTCGTTTACGCTCAAGGTCACATTTACGATCAAGGTCACATTTACGCTCAAGGTCATATTTACACATGTCATATGACCTTGGACTCAGGTGTCGCATGTACTACTTATTTGTAATTAATTTCTATTTTTTTAGAAATCATTTGCCACCTTGGTTTTAATCGACCGAAAGCATTCTCGACGACTATTCGTGCTTTATTACAGTAGACGTTAAAAGAGGCCTGTTCTATTGTATGGCTCGCTGGATAGTTCGGGATGATAAAAATAAACCAGCCCTTCAAGGGATATGCTGGATCACCAATCAAACACATTGGAAAATCATATTGATCACAAACTATCCTTCCCTGAAAAAAAAGTATTTCTGTATATTTTCAAATACATTAATTAAAAATAGTATTACTTTTGGATGTATGTGAAGATAGCCCAATTTCCATCCCCTAAAAATACGATGGCAACACTAGCGAGTACTATCACGACATTTTTTGCTCTCAACCCCGAAAAATTATACTATCACGATATATATACCAAAATAAATGTACATAGTGTACATAATTTACTCTCAGCCCCGAAAAATATTTGTTTTCATGATACTTATGTATTAATAATTACAATTGTACACATATTTATACAAATTATTTAGATATAATTTTAATAAGATTAAAATTGAATCACAATAAATAAAATTACATTGCGGAAGAGCTATTGTTACATGAACTCAGAAACTATTCGCTGGCCGGATAAGCGGAGTTTACCATGTGATTAAGGAAGGTTTCATGTATCTTCAGAATTTTTTTTAGTTTGTTTGCATGTGGAGGATCTGAGATATAGTCGCTTGAACTCAGAAACTATTCGCTCCTTAATCCTGCAAATTCACTATCTATATATATACAAATTCACTATTCGCTATCTGGGTCCTGCAAAGTCACGATGGAGTGGATTGCCAGCTCAGATAAGTATGTGATTGTGGATAGTTTCATAAACCTGACGTAATTTTTTTAGAATTTTTGTATGTCGGTGAGCTGTGATAAAGTCACGGTGGAGTGGATTGCCGGCTCAGATGAGTAAGGCATATGATAGTGGATAGTTTAACCGAAATTTGGTGTAAAGGAAATAAAATAGTAAAAAAAGAGGAACACAATTATTTTAATTTTAAAAGCATCTATCAGTTTAAAGAACAATCTGAAGATAAGCAGAATGAACTGGCTGCCAAATTGCAAATAGTTCCTTCTAAGTCAGTATTACCACAGCAAAAAAAAAAGAATGTACTTGGCTGCTCCGCAATGGTAACAATTTGAAATCGTCCTTTTATCAAAATAATTGTGCTTTTGATGCGGATATTCAGTGTTTTGCCAATTTGAAAAAAAGTTTTAATTATATGTTTAACGGTAGTGAATGTTCAATGAGCAAAGTCGTAAGTGCGTTGTATGAAGGTAATGCAACATTAGCAGAAAAAATCCGATACGATGCCCTCTATTCTTTAAAAAAAAATGTTAAATATGATTTTGGACTAAAAAAAACTGTGAATGTAATATCACGGCAACAACAGATTACTTTTTGAAAAAATATCCAACATGCACAGCTGAGTTCGTATGTGGAACTTGCAATAAAAGAGTGGAAGAAAACAGACCTTATATAGCAATAGACAACGATTTATTAGAGCTACACGGAATTCAAAATATTGAAAAATCCTTGTCTCCGATTCCACCTAAAAAATGTTGTGGATTTGCATTATTCCCTCTGAATATAATTATGGGCCAATATGCCATATCTATAATACAGAATATCGCAATAACGAGAAACAAAAAGCTATATTGTTACATCATATTCCAAAAATTATTAAAATTGAAAATAATGTATTTGAAATTAATTCCATAGTAAATTATAAAGTCAATCATTATACTGCGTATTGTAAAAATTCTGAATATTGGGAAGAATTCGATGACCTAAAACATTATAAAAATACGAAATTCTTCCAAATTAGTTTTACCGAACATACTTTGTTATATAAAAAAGTAATTGTTAAGTGCCAATTTTTCTGATACCATCTATAAAGCACACTACTACAAACTGCATACGTACAAAAATTCTAATAAAATTACGTCAGGTTTATCGAGCCATCCACTATCATATACTTTACTCATCTGAGGCGGCAATCCACCCCACCGTGACGTTACGGGACTATATCACAGCCCACCGAGATACAACAATTCTAAAAAAATTACGTCAGGTTTATCAAACCATCCACTATCACATGCCTTACTCATCTAAGACGGCAATCCACCCTACCGTGACGTTACGGGACTATATCTCAGCTCACCGAGATACAACAATTCTAAAAAAAATTACGTCAGGTTTATCAAACCATCCACTATCACATACTATATTCATCTGAGGTGGCAATCCACACCATCGTGACTTTGAAGGACTATATCACAGCTCACCGACATACAAAAATTCTAAAAAAATTACGTCAGGTTTATCAAACCATCCACTATCACATGCCTTACTCATCTAAGACGGCAATCCACCCCACCGTGACGTTACGGGACTATATCTCAGCTCACCGAGATACAACAATTCTAAAAAAAATTACGTCAGGTTTATCAAACCATCCACTATCACATACTATATTCATCTGAGGTGGCAATCCACACCATCGTGACTTTGAAGGACTATATCACAGCTCACCGACATACAAAAATTCTAAAAAAATTACGTCAGGTTTATCAAACCATCCACTATCACATGCCTTACTCATCTAAGACGGCAATCCACCCCACCGTCACGTTACGGGACTATATCACAGCTCACCGAGATACAACAATTCTAAAAAAAATTACGTCAGGTTTATCAAACCATCCACTATCACATACTATACTCATCTGAGGCGGCAATCCACACCAACGTGACTTTGAAGGACTATATCACAGCTCACCGACATACAAAAATTCTAAAAAAATTACGTCAGATTTATCAAACCATGCTCTAAAACATGCCCTAAACATCTGAACGGCCAACCCTTATCTTCATTTAACTATACAGTGAGTTAAAGAACATTGGTAAAATATAACAACTGTCGTGATATTAATATTTTTCGGGGCTGAGAGCAAAAGACAGAAAAATATTGTATTTTGTAAACTTATATTTCTTGTAATTTGAAAAGTTTTAGTTTTAATGTGTTATTTATTTTTGGCATATAAATATAATTAAAATTATTATAATTTATTTATTGATAACATTTCATTCTCAATAAGCAATTATTTTTTTTTATGATATATTTAAGCAAATTTCAAAATTAAATATCGTGCGATAGCTTTTTATATATTTTATGTATTACCATATGCAAGTTTTTTAATTTTCGGGGATAGAATTTCGGGCTAACTTCACAAAGGTTACTTTTGAACAGAATCTTTCAAAACCGTGGCATTATGCGGCGATCCCGGGTGCTTGCAGGTAATACTTTTGAACCTATAATTCGATCAATATATTTAAAAAATTTATATAATATTCTAACTATAGTTAAAAATTAACTTACATGTAATTTGAGTCGACTATTCCTTGTAGAACTTTCCGAATGCTCCTATTATGTTCGGTAAATTAGATATTTTTTTAACAACAACAAAATTATTTATTATCATTTCCTTGCTGTTGCTTTATGTACCCCAAACTAGTTTGCCACTACTCTGTATTCCGCACACGACGATAATTTAAATAAACGATAACTATTTTGTTGACTTGAAGAAGCTCACGAACTGCATTAACGGCTGGTTGAAGTTCAATATTTAGTTCAGAGATAATATTGAATACTTTTTTTGTTGTCCGAAAATTGTCAAGATCTTCCTCTGAAAAATTATCATGAATTATCCTATTCCACCAATCATTACTCCTCTGCTTTGTTATATATATTATTTGGTTACGTTAACGTTTATTGTATATAATATATGTATATATTCTTGATTTTTAACTGAATATACTCAGCATATAATAATATATTGAAATGTTAATGAAATCAAAAGCTTGAATAAAACACTATAAGGAATAATTATTTTATTTTACAATTAATATTAATTTTTATGTAATTTATATTTTTAAGTTCACATGATCACTGTTCGAGTAATAATTCACAACTCTTAAAAATCTACTCTAATTTTATAACATAGCCTTTATATAGCAACATAGCTATATTGTGAGGCTGTGATTAAATACAAATTATAAGGAGGTAAGTGTGTATGCAATGATGAGTGGTTTGTTATTTGTTATTAGTGCATTACACCACACCTCACCCCTTAAGAAGAAAAATAGGAAGAAAATGTAATTTTCTTTCTTTTTTTTTTTTTACATATTCAATTTCCAAATAAAAATTGGTTTAAATGTTAACAACTATATATAAACTTATTCTATATAATTAACAATAAATATTTTATGTATTATTTTTAAGGAAAATATTTCATTTATATTAAACATAATTTTAAAAATAGAATTTAATAAGTAAGAAAGGTAATTTAAACATAATAACAATAATAATAATCTAAATAATAATAATAATTATCATAGATTTATTCCATTATTTTATTTTTTTTTATTATTTATAATAATTTATTTCATTTATTCAAAAATTAATTTAATAATTTAAATTAAAAAAAAAATTATTAAGATTAATAAATTAATATTAGAGTCTTTTAAATAGTGATTATCACTTATTTCATCTGTTTATTTAATTAATGATAAAATAATTTTAATCTATTATTATGAAATGTTTTTTGTTTATTTCCGATTTGTATTTGTGTATTCTCATCTGATAAAATGTTTGTGACTTGGTATAGGGTCCTTTCCCTAATTCATTGATTTTACCACTTGCGGTTTCATTTTTCAGTAAAACCTCATCTCCTATTTTAAAGGTCGTGTAATGTAAGTTTCTATCATAAAGTGCTTTAGTTTTTTCTTTATTTTTTATTAATTGATTTTTAGCTATTTTCCAAGAATTTTGTAATCTAAATTTCAGTTCCTTTGTATAATCTTCATAATTATAATTTGGTTCAGGCTCTTTGGTTACTGAATTTGGAATTGACGGCTTATTACCAAATAAAAGCTCGTATGGCATATAGTTTGTAGATGTATGAGGAGTTGAATTATATGCGAAAATCGCGAAAGGTATCCACTGGTCCCAATTCATTGGGTCATCTTGGGAATAATTTCTGAAGTACTCCCCTAAAGTTTTATGAGATCTTTCTAAAGCGCCGTTGCTTTGCGGATGATAAGATGTGCAATTTATTTTTTTATTTTAAGAATTTTACATAATTGTTTGAACATATTGCTCATGAAATTTTGTCACTGATCGGTTAATATAGAAAAAGGGCACCCAAATGTGCAAATAAAATTTTTCGCAAAGGCTTCTGCAACAGTTATTGTTTCTTGATTAGAAATGGGCATGGCACAGGAAAATTTCGTCAAATCATCTTGGATAGTTAATATAAATTTATTCCCTAAATAAGTTGTAGTTAATGGACCTATACGATATTTTGGGGGTATAATGATGTGTCCAACTTTTGGACTTCCCAAATAAAAATAATAAAACTAAACATACACGATAATTAGTTATTATTTGTTCAATTTTATTATTGATAATTATTATTAATTATACATATAAATATATATATAAATATATATGATGAAATTATAATTTATTTATTAATATTATTTATTTATCACTACCACCACTTGTAACTATTTTAATATAATAAAAGATGGATGAAAAAGAGAACGCGTTGTTCGCGTGTTGCTTTTTTGGTATTCTCGACGACTAATGTGTTGTTGTAATTGTGACGTCGCCTTCGTGTTCGTTTTTGTTGAGGGAACACATGCGCCGGCGACGGTCGACATTGCACTTATGTTAAGTGCAGTGGATTATTATTGCATCACCGAACTTTGTTAGTTCGTGGTGATGTTGGTTGGATGGCGATGGTTTTACTATAAATGTTTTATAGTAATGGTTCGGTTATTAGATAGTGTTGGTTGGATAGATTGATATGTGATGGGGTTAGTGAACGCTTAATTCAAATAAGTTGGGTTATATTTGAATTTCACTAATTATTTTGTTGGTGGCAGAATCGAATATCGGTGAGTCGAATATTCGAGCTGCTACAGTACCCCCTCTCCAGATGAGAAACCATTGGTTTTGAGACGTTATACGTTGAACCGGACGGTTTTAAATCGTTTGCTGGCTGATATCTGATCAGCCTTGTTGAGAATACCGTACGCCGGTTTCAATCTGTCGATGGAGATTGAGTGGTGTTTGTCTTTGATTGAGACAATGAATTGCTTGCGTAAGCGGCGTATAACTTTGTATGGCCCATCGTATGGAGATTGTAATCCAGTTCGAACCTTATCAACCCGGACAAAGACGTAATCGCAATTGTTAAGCGATTTTGGAACGAATATGTTGTTTTCATTCGTTGGTCTTGTTGCCGTGGGGATAAGATTTTGCATGGTGGTGCGGAGTTGGTCGATGACTGTGTCGGTTGTGAATGGAGACGGTAGAGGATGTTCGACGAAGAACTCACCGGGTAGCTTGATGGTTTGACCGTAAACCATTTCAGCTGGTGAGCACTTCAAATCTTCTTTGACCGTTGCTCGAATACCAAGTAGAACGATTGGTACTTCGGAGCTCCAGTGAATTGTGTTACCTCGGGCCTTGAGAGCAGCTTTGAGCTGTCGGTGGAAACGTTCGACCATGCCATTGGCTTGTGGGTGGTAAGCCGTTGTACGTATCCGATGCGAGCCGAGGAGTTTCGTTAACTCCGAGAAAAGCTTCGACTCGAATTGGGTTCCTTGATCAGTTGTGATGTCAAGTGGAACGCCAAATCGTGATACGTAGTTTTGTATGAATGTGGTGGCAATGGTTACTGCAGACATGTCGCTCATGCAGTACGCTTCTGGCCATCGAGTGAAACGATCGACACAGGTGAGTAAGTATGAGTATCCATTGGATGGAGGAAGTGGTCCTACGACATCCAAATGAATGTGCTCGAATCGACCAGGTGGAATTGCGAATTGTCCAAGAGGCGATTTTGTGTGCCGCTGGACTTTCGATTTTTGGCAAGATAAGCATGTTTGTGCCCAATGGGTCACGTCTTTGTTTATGCTGGGCTAAAAGTATCGAGCAGTAATCAATTTACGAGTTGCGCGGACACCAGGATGTGAGATACCGTGTAGTGTGTCGAAGATGGTTCGACGTAGTTGCTCTGCGATGTACGGGCGATTTGCACCCGTAGATGTTTCGCAGTATAGTTCGAGGCCAGGTAGTTTGAAAAGCTCCAGTTTCAGTGATGAACTGGCGTGACAAGCTACCTGCAAGCACCTACTATCAGAAGGTTGCGTGTTCATATCACGTCGGGGTCACCAGATTTGGGGGTATAATGATGTGTCCAACTTTTGGACTTCCCAAATAAAAATAATAAAACTAAACATACACGATAATTAGTTATTATTTGTTCAATTTTATTATTGATAATTATTATTAATTATACATATAAATATATATATAAATATATATGATGAAATTATAATTTATTTATTAATATTATTTATTTATCACTACCACCACTTGTAACTATTTTAATATAATAAAAGATGGATGAAAAAGAGAACGCGTTGTTCGCGTGTTGCTTTTTTGGTATTCTCGACGACTAATGTGTTGTTGTAATTGTGACGTCGCCTTCGTGTTCGTTTTTGTTGAGGGAACACATGCGCCGGCGACGGTCGACATTGCACTTATGTTAAGTGCAGTGGATTATTATTGCATCACCGAACTTTGTTAGTTCGTGGTGATGTTGGTTGGATGGCGATGGTTTTACTATAAATGTTTTATAGTAATGGTTCGGTTATTAGATAGTGTTGGTTGGATAGATTGATATGTGATGGGGTTAGTGAACGCTTAATTCAAATAAGTTGGATTATATTTGAATTTCACTAATTATTTTGTTTGTGGCAGAATCGAATATCGGTGAGTCGAATATTCGAGCTGCTACAATATCCATTGATATTTTTTCAAACGGTGTGCTTGATGTTGTTGTAATTTTCATTGGCATCTTTTGAATTCTACCGTGCTTATTGTGCTGACACTTACTACAAATCTTAATAAAGCTTTTTATGTGACTTAACATTTTGGGAAATTCATAATAGCTTCTAATGCGGTTAAAAGTTCTAATTATTCCTTGATGTCCACCCAAAGGAGTTATATGAAAATCTTTGATAATTTGGTTTATTTCATCTTCATTATCTAAATGTATTCGATTATCAATATTTGTATTTATAGAACTTGAATTTTGATTTAATTGGTTACCTAAATTTGAATTTTCAGTTGCTTCATTTACGTTAGAATCGTTAGTCATATTGGAAACACTTGTCGGATCTATATTAGTAATACTATTTGAATTTTGTAAATTTTGAGAATTAGCCGAAGTTTGTGAATTTATTGCATTTTTATGTTGGGCACGGGTAATGACATTAACAAAATTTTCTTCTTTTGGAATTTCTATTTGAGAAAGTGCGTCAACATGAGATATCGCTTTTCCTGGCTTATATTGTATCTTAAAATCAAATTCCTCTAGTTCAATACGCCATCTGACTAGTATTGAATTTGGATTGGGAGTAGAAAATAAGTATGTAAGAGGTTTGTGATCAGTAATGATGTAAAACTTTCTTCCATAAATATAAGAACGAAAGCGATTTACAACTGCCCATTTAATAGCAAGGAGCTCTCTTTTAACCGTAGGGTAATTTCGTTCAGATTGGTTTAACACTCGGCTTGCATAAGCAATTGGATGGTCCTCTGAATTAATAATCTGTGATAAAACAGCTCCGATAGCTACATTGGATGCATCGGTCGTAACATAGAATGGTTGGGAAAAATCCGGAAATTGTAGTATAGGTGATTTTGTCAAATAAGATTTTAAAGTACTGAATGCTTCATCTGCGAATGCATTCCATTGGAAACTTTTTGACTTTCCTCTTTCCAGAGCTATGAGAGGTTCTACTATAATGGCATAATTTTTTATAAAAGATCTATAGTATCCGGTCAATCCAACAAACGACTCTAAGCTTGATTTATTTGTTGGAGTGGGATACTTATAAATTGCTTCGACCAGGTTCGGATCTGGTTTAATCCCCTCATTTGTAATTAAATGGCCTAAATATTTTATTTCACGATGAAGAAAATTGCATTTTTTAGGTTGAAGTTTTAAGTTAAATTTACGGAAACATTTGAGGACTTCAACTAGTTTTTCATTGTGATTCGCTAGATCATACCCATAAATGACCACATCGTCGAGATATACAAAACATTTATAGCTATTTAACCCTGACAACACATGGTTCATAAGCCTTTGAAAGGTACTAGGTGCTCCTTTTAAACCAAATGGCATCCTAGTATAATGAAAATGGCCCATGTCTGTGCTGAAGGCGGTTTTCTCTTTATCATATGGATCTAGCATGACTTGGTGATATCCATTTGCCAAGTCTAAAGTACTATAATAATTAGAACGACCTAATTGCTCCAGAATTTCATTAATATTGGGTAGTGGAAAAACATTATTAATTGTAATTTCGTTTAGTTTACGAAAATCAACCACCAGACGCCATTTTTTTCACTTGAATTAGATTTTTTTGGTACTAATAAAAGTGGGGAATTCCAAGGACTGGTGCTTGGTTCTATTATAGTTTTCTAATAATTGATGTATTTGAGAGTCAAGTTCGGATTTCATGGATTGTGGCAATCTATATTGTTTTTTGTTGATAGGTTGAGAGTTAGGCAAAAGTGGAATTTTATGGTAAATTATATTAGTTGCGGAAAGTTTATCCCCTTCTAAATAAAAAATATCATTGAATTCACGATAAATATTTTGAATCGATTTTTTCTCTTCATTTAAATGACTTGTATCTATTTCGTCATCTAACCTTTTTAACCGTGTATCATATGAATCATACCATTGAGATGTATAATAAACATCATAATTTGATAATTTTTCATTTTTTATATTTAAATTTTTTAATTCAATTTCATATTCATTATTATTTAATATACTAAAAAAAGAGCAGTTATTTTTTTGTTTTATAATGCAATTGGGAAGAAAAACTCTTGGCATTAATTCTTGAGATGGACAGACATATTCATCATTATCATCTAGTTTAATAGGTAATGAAATGTAAATTTCTGATCTTGCTGGAATTATATATTTTGGGTTTGGATTACTAATTATAGGTATTAGGAATTTTAATTTATCATGAATTATTTCGAGCATTTTTATATTATAATCAATTTTACATTTGTAATATTCTAAAAAATCCTTTCCTAAAATGCCAGTACAAGGTAAAGGAAATGTATCTGGGACAATATGAAATTTTTGATTAAGTTTAACTGACTGTGGTAGTAAAATATTTCCTTGAACTATAGCGAAAGTTTCAGTAGTATTGGAGCTAATTCCTTGGATTGATCCTTTTTGATTAGGATAGCAAATAGTTTCAGGATTTACAAATTCCATTTTAATTAGACTTATGTCTGCCCCGGTATCGATTAAAAAATTTGAATTCACATTAGTGCAAATATCTAAATTTAGTTGAACGTATTTAGAATTATTTTGATCGTCAATTATAGAAAATATTGAAGTTGAGGATTTACCTTCTGAATTTGGGTTTAATTTGGAAAAGTTCAAAAAATTTGTAATTGAGTTTGAAATTAAAGCATTATTTGAAGTTTGATTATTAATTGAACACGAGTTTATTTTAGCTGATGGACCCAAATGGCTGTGTTCAGGTCCTCGGATCCTTTTTGGTTTTCCGATAGTACAGGCTGATTAATAATTCTAACATTAGAAGATGATTGATTTTGTTTTTGAGATTCATTATATTTTCTTTTATAACACTCAGATATTGAATGACCTTCTCGTTTACAATAGTTGCATGATACAATGTTTTGATGTACTCGTAATACCGAGTTATTTTGGAATATCTTGGATTGAAATTGTTTATTTGTATTTTGATTAGGTTGAAAATTATAATTTGGATTGGTGTTATTATCCATCAAAGTACTATTATTAGAATTTGGATTAAAATTTGAATAGCGTAAAGGTTGATTATTTCGTTTATAGCATTTATCTATACTATGTCCAGATTTTTTACAGTATGAACAAAAAGTTTTATTTAGATTAACGGGGTATTTCGAATAAGAACTTGATGGTTTATGACTTAATTCTTCCTCGATGGCTTGTACAATTGCATCTTTCAATTTTTCAAAATGATGTGATTTAATAATTATTTTGAGGTTATCTTTTAACCCATCTTGGAAAGAATTAAGAGCTGTAGATTCATTAATTTTTTTTATTATATCAGCATAGGCTGATCCCTGCTTTGAAATGCATATATCATTCAATTCATATAATAATTGCTCTTACTTTAGAAGCAAAACTTCTAACACTTTCGTTTTTTCTTGAACAATACACACTAACTCAGCAGAAACTGCACCTTGAGACCTACGTTTAAGAAATTTATCTTCCAGTGCAAGTTTAAGATCTTCCCATTTATCAAAGTCTTTGTAATGAACGACTTCATAGGCCTAATCACATAATTTTGTTTTAATAATTTTCATAAAAAGCGTTTTACTTTCTGCTGATTTAATCTGAGACCAAATGACCTCAACACATGTGCAGAATTTGTGTAAATCCGTTAATTTCCCATCAAACAACGGAATAATTTTTAAAGCGTGATCTATATTAAGATCCATTTTGTTTTCTATAGCAATTTGATTAGTTTCAGTATTTTGAGATCCGGTTGTAATTTTATTAATTTCATTATTTTTTAATTTATCTGAATTTGAATTAGGCTTGGAATTATCATTTACACCTACACGGGTCACTTCATCTTCAGAAGAAGATAATTCGATTTTAATATCTTGACTGAGAATTTCTAATACAGATTCATTATTTTGATTTTCAGTCATATAAGAAAATAAAATAAAATGTTGTTACGTTTTATTGTACCAACGATATGTTGTTAAGTATAATGCGGAAATTTTTTTTTTTTTTGAAATTTGAAAATTTTTTAATTAGGAATATTTAGTACCGATGAACTTTAAGTGTAAATCAGAATTTAAATTATATAGAAAAAAGAATTAGTCGAATTTAAAAAAAAAAATATTAATATAAATGAAATAAAATATTATGACTTACAATTTAATTTTATAAACCCTCAATGAAGACTTCAATTGTATATAAGAACAAAAATTTGCCATCAAAAATGAAGAAGACTCCAACGTATTTTGTTGTGTATGTATGCATAAAATTGTTGAAATATATAGATGGTTGTGATGGATGATGATGCATACGATGGTTGTTTAAATACAGCTGATTTATGATACAATAATTTATTTTTTGCTGATGTTGAGTTGCTTCAAAATAATTCTGGTCTATTGTTGAATCCATAACGTTTCTTCTAACGTTTCCGGCATTTAATATGAACGCGAATATGCTTATGATGATAGAGAATATATGCATATTCTATATCAACGTATTATATTAGTTTAGAATTTGAAATCAACTGCAAAAAATAATTGTTGATTTTAAACTAAAACAAGTCAGGCTGATCAAAATTCGAAGATTTTTTTTTTTATGATATGTTAGAAAAAGCACGATTTAGCCATACATATACTATAGAATGAATACGTATTTATACAAACACAGTTTTCACAGTATTCAAAATTTAATTGTTTTTTTTTTATATACAGATTTTATTACGTGTAATTATATATGATATAATTTGAAATTATTTTTTATTAACTTTTATAAATTATGAATTAACTTTTTAGAATTTTTTGATTTTTTATATAATTTTAAAATACACCAGTTTTAGCATCACTTATGAATTTTTTATGTACTGATTCCAAACTTTACTTATAAGTAACTGGTTTAAAGTTTATTATCCGGTATTACGGAAATTTGTGGGTCATTTTAATTATTGTAAAATGTTATAATTTTTTTTTTTTGCAAACATTTTACACATTATATCGGATAATGTTTGTTTTACAGCACTAAAATTATTATTTGATATTTATTTATAAATTATTATTAATTTTTATTATTATATATTTTGTGTTTTATTCATTTTTTTTATTTTTTTTTTTTTATATACTTTAACTTTTTGATTATGATAGCGTTTAAGAATTTTGCTCACCACTGTTATATATATTATTTGGTTACGTTAACGTTTATTGTATATAATATATGTATATATTCTTGATTTTTAACTGAATATACTCAGCATATAATATATTGAAATGTTAATGAAATCAAAAGCTTGAATAAAACACTATAAGGAATAATTGTTTTATTTTACAATTAATATTAATTATTATTTAATTTATATTTTAATGTTCACATGATCACTGTTCGAGTCATAATTCACAACTTTTAAAAATCTACTCTAATTTTATAACATAGCCTTTACATAGCAACATAGCTATATTGTGAGGCTGTGATTAAATACAAATTATAAGGAGGTAAGTGTGTATGCAATGATGAGTGGTTTGTTATTTTTTATTAGTGCATTACACCACAGCTTCATCCAAATACATTTAACTCTCTTTAAAGAATTGTTTTCCAAAAATTTTCTTATTCTTAATTGGTTGTTAAAAAAAAATTCTTCGTAATCTTTTTAAAGAATTATTTAATATTTTTCTATTTATTTTTCTATTAAGCGTTTTTAAGGCACACCACTTTTCTGTTTGAAGCACTATAACTTTATTTAAATGTTGTTTATATAAACAATAACTAACTATAATATCCCGTTCGACTTGACGCATTTTTATTTTGACACTTTTAGCTTGTATTACAGAAATAAATGTTTATGTATTATAATTTCACATTAAACGTCATTTCGGTCAACAAAAATGTTTAACACATGTAACTCCCAATGGAAAATTTCGTTCCGTCACAATTTCAGTTCACAACTCAGTCGGTCGCGTTTCGGTTCAATATGTAACTTCAGTATTTATATCGTATTAAATAAGGATGAATCCAATATCTTTTAATTTTTGTAACACATAGTTGTAATAACTACGCGAGTTATGCGCTCCCATCTATACTCGTACAACCTTTGTGATTTAATATAAAGTTTTTATTTAACAAAGTTCTTATATTCATCATCATAAATATTCAACTGAATTAATTTAACTTATTTAATTGAAGTGATAACATCTTTGGACATAATATAATATATTATTTTATAAATGCCTAGATATTTATAATTCCTATATTCATACATCACATGATACATTATATCTATGCATGTACGTATGTACTCGTATGTATATGATAATATTTTAAAATAAGGAACTTTCTGTTCTTCTAGAATTAACAACATGTAATTCATAATACATATTCATATCTTATGATTTTAATTAAACAGAATAAAAAGGATTTTTTGTATTTTAAAATAGAAAGACTATTTATGTAAAATAAAAGTAACATTTGTAAGTAAAAATTTGTTGAAAACTTTTTCAAAGCTTTAGAAAATTAAATTAGGAGTTCTTTGTTGGTTAATTATATTATATGTGAGAAGAAGAGAAGATACAGTGGCATAACCTCAAATGTAGCATCAATGCCCTACTTAGTAAATTTTTAATTTTCATTACAAATGCATTATAAAAATTAAGTCCCATTAAGCTTACTCGCGTATGAAATATATTTTGTAAAAAACAAATCTCATTCTGGTGATCGGAAAACCTCTATCTACACACAAATATAATAAGTACGTATGTATATTTTATAACCTTATATGCCTACTTTACAACAAGAATTTAGTTTTCCCAAGTCAAAGAAATACTTCGTTTATGTGTGATGTAACACTCTCATTTGCCACTTTGCAAGTGACGGAGTGAGCAAAATATATTCATATACGAGGTCATATATATTAAGGCCAAAAAAAAAACGTCGTAGCTCAATTTTTATAGTGGTTATTCGAGCAACTGTAACAAAAAAAATTTAAAACATTTCTAATGAAATGTAGTTTAAGATTCAAATACAAAAATAAATGTTTAATCGTGTATAATCTTTACATGGAATTTTTAATGATGTGTCACCTGGGCGGTTCGACTTCCGAGTAATAATAATTGTATAAGTCAAATGAAAACTTCTTGGTATAACCGAAACTTGAAGTTTCACATGACCAGATGACACGGGTATACTAGAAAGCTGTATGATAGGTTCATGTTCAATGACCCTTAGATACAAAGAGGGAGACTTTTAGAATCTATATGTATAGACATTTATACAATGTATGTACGTAAATGTGAATATTCTTCTGCCGATCATCGAAACTATTTTTGGAACGAACAATGTTGAATTTAAAATAAATGTTTAGAAAAATGTGATTCAAATAATTCACCATTCCAAATCCTCGAATACGTAATACGTATATTATTATTATTATTAAAATTGGCAGGAACCCAAGCAAGTTCCGCACTCAATGCCACTCTGGGCGGATGGTGTAAACCGAGGATTCTATCACAATTCGCAAATGCGCTCGGTTGCTCTGGCAAACTGTAACAGCTTAAACCAGGGTAGGGATGACAATTGACCTACATTTAATGATCTATATGATAAAAAGTCGGAACCTAACTACCTCGAAAGCGGGATAACCACAAATAAAGTGAATGCTGTCATCGCCATTTTCAAGACATTTGTTACACAAGGAATCTTGAACAAGCCCCATTCTTTGTAAATAGCGACCAGAACTATTAGTTGGTCTTTCTTCAAAAACATCAGCTATCTGATTACCGCCAATACCACAATGAACCGGAACCCACATGACCCTGACACGATTATTAGAGCAAAGGACGTCAAAAAAACGTTTACAGTCCTTGACCAGTTTGGAAGTGATCATAGGATTTTGTAATGAATTGAGCACAGATTTACTATCACTGCATAGAATAATATCCTTTCCGGAAACAGCGAGCTTAGAAACATCAATCGCACAACGTGTGAGTGCAATCAGCTCCGCTTGGAATACCGTGCAGTTCCGGCCTAGACTCCCACATGATCTTAGGTGATGTGCAGGACAACAGATTTCGAAACCTGCACTGAAATTAGAGTGAGACCCGTCAGCGGAAAACACGACCCACTGAGCACCACAATGACTGAGTGCATTGAATTCTTAAGACAACCACGAGTCCCTTCCTAGATAAACCACCTAGAAAGAGCAGAATTCTGGCAACAATTTGTCATTAATCCTATTAATTTCTGGTATATATGGATTGAATAAATTGTAGACTAGTCTATGCTATAAGTCTATCAGGCCGAGAGCGTTCCACGCACCAATATACCGCAGGCGAAAGGCAGCGGAGCATGCTGTGCCTAGGATGACCAACAGCAGTGGGGCAGGAATAAGATTGCCTGCAAAGCAAGTATAGAAGACGAGAACATAGCACTCGTAACAGCTCGACACGCCATACCTTGTATGCTATTAAGCTTCGCAATGACAGTAACTGACAGTAAAGGAGCAGATAGTTTTCGATGCATTAACGTACATTCCCTTCTCTATTCTCTAGACACCACATTTTGTTGCGTTAAGTCTGATAGTACATTAAGGTATTTACCCTGAAACAGAACGACTAAGTCATCAGCGCAACTCTGAGCAGTAAAGCCATATTGCTGTAGTTTTACAAGTAATTCGTCAATATTTAAGAGGCACAGGAAAGGTGACAAGTCCCTGGGGCAATCTTTGGTAACTTTAACCGAAATAGAATGAGACTCCAGCTCGGCCACAGCAATGCGCGACCTCAGCAAAGATCCAATCCAAGTAACAATAGTTTGGTCAATTCCAAAATTTGAGCAGGCTTTAGTGATGGAAGCGAAAGAAGTACTATCAAAGGCACCCGCAATATCGAGAAAAGTACCCACAAGAAGCTCCTTAACCACAAGAAACTCCCATATACTTAAGCGATCTTCCAATCCTTGTAACATGTTCATGTAGCGCAGTTTCACATGATCTCCCAACTCTGTAAGCATGTTGAGTGCTACCGAGGTGGACGATAGATAAGTGATGATCCCTAATATATCTGTCAACAATTCTTTCCAGAGTTTTGAGAAAAGTTGAGGGATGAACACAACTCTACTCCTGCTCCAGGACTGTGGAACATATCCAAACGCAAAACACGCTTGACAGAGTCGAAGTAAATGTTTCTGAATTAGGGGCGATCCATGCTGTAATTCAGAATGAAAAACTCCATCTGGACCACCTGATTTATAAGGTGAGAAGGGAGAAAACGGTCCAGCGCAAGGTGTTGAGAGTGACTAGTCTACAGGCTAAGTCCCAGTCGGGTGAATAATCAGTATCATTGGGCTGGGCGTCAGAAAAATGAACAGAAACTAATAGTTCGACAATTACCTTCCTGGAAGAGGTTAAACGGCCATCAGGAAGTCGCAGCACAACGAGTCGGCAGGATTCATTTCTAACCAAGGACCTATTAAGTCTGGCGATCCCAGAGAAAGTAATGATTTTTTCGCAGAAGCTAATCCAAGAAATAATACGTGCAGATCTCAGCATTTTTTTATATTCTTTTTGAGCTACCAAAAAGTATCCCAATCAACCTGAAGGTTAAATCTTTTGCCTTTGTTTTTGAGCCTCCTAGCAGTTTTCCTCAGTTTTTTAAGATCAGAACACCAAAAAGGCTTATTCTGAGATTTTTGCTTGGTAATAAGAGGACAAGATTTTTCGAAGGCAGACGTAGCTGCATGAGTCAAAGATGAGGCTAGCAATTTAATGTCCTCAGGCGAACATATCTCACCCAACGCAACCAGTCGAGGTTTCAACTCAAGAGAGAATAAATTCCAGTTGGTAAGCTTCTTGTTCCGATAAGATTTAAAAGTAGGTCTTCTAAGATTAAAATTAAACGAGATGCTCCTATGGTCGGAGGTGAGAATGTCATTGGTCACTCTCCAATTAAAGATCAAATCGATAATCGACATGGAACACAAACTTCAATCAGGGAAGTGCTCCTTACTGAATTGATAAAGGTAGGCCCATAGCCTTTAAGGGTTTCAAGCTCAGATGTGCTCAGGTAATTAAGTAGAGATAAATCCCTATCATTAATATGCGTGCTACCCCATAACGTGTGATGAGCAATAGCATCGCATCCTACCACTAAAGGTGAATGATTTGCCCTGCTCCACGAAACAAGGTTGCTAAACTCCTCCGAGGGGGGACGTGAGACCGAATCGTAAGGCAGACACACTGATGCTACCACCAGTGATCCAAATGAGTTTGACGAATCGAGAGAGACTAGACCAGGTGCAACGTCCGCTGAGCAACATTCATGAATTAGGGTAGCACACAGATTGTTTGAAATAAACACACAGGTATTATCTTATCATTGGACACTCTGTAGAGGATTCTGACATCTACAGGATCCAAACCAGAAACCACACCGTCAAGCAAATAAGGTTCCTCAATTAAGCAAATATCTACCTGCTCAAACGATGCAGCTTTGCTATGGTGCAAGTTGATCTGTTTCAGAGCAAGCATAGAAGTCATAATAATATTTACAAGCTAAGGAAACAATGGAGGGTGGGAACCAAACTACGTTCTTGATACAACCCAAACGAAGGTCGTAACTGGAAGCTAGTTTGCTGTTCAATATCAGAATCACACAAGCAAGTATATACACGGACCCATGCAACTTACACATTTTACCAAATTCAGTTAGATTTCATACTTGGCTAGAACTGATCGATTGAATCTTGGCAATAGAACGATTTTAGACCGTTTGTAAATTGATATCGAAATGACCCCCATTCTAGCCGAGAGAGATACTTGGTGTCAAAAATGGCATGTTTTTAAAAATAGATTCTACCGATATAACGAGACCACTAACTAGACTTGAAAGATCACCATAACAGAACAGACCGAATTGAATACTGGATTATTTAATAAAACATTGACACTGGCTGATACGGAAACGGAATAGAATAAAGGTATAAACAGAACCAGAGATACAAAGACAAGATACATTTATCAAATTAACCAATGACGCTGTTGACAGAGACATTACTGTTCAACTTTTTTTAGAATCCATTTCTATTTTTGTATGCGGCGTTTCAGTGCCACCAACTGTTTTTAGTTTCATTAAGTTTTTACCAAATTTTTGATAAAACAAATTAGTAATGAAAATTTTCTTTTTCCATAATTCAAATGTTCCAAATTGTGATATATAGGTAGAATATTTCAGAAGATAAATGTAAAAATAGGTGGAAAAGTTTGCGAGATGCACATCATCGGATTACGCCTTCTGGGAGTTCGGCTGAACCTGATAAAAAACAGAAAAAATTAAAGTATTACGCCCCCCTGTGGTCGGGGGGCACTCACATGTCTCGTAAATCTAAATTGCACGAACATGTTTCCTAAGAATACCACCACAGTATCCTTTGCTTGTCGTAGGAGGCGACTAAACGGTTGGATCGCTGGGCTGACGACCCGCATCCGTAAAAAAATCAACTGTTTATAAAATCAACAAAAAGAAAAATGGATACCGCCAAAACAACACCGGACCCCCGCTCAAGTACCCGGATACGAGATTTAGGATCGGCACGTGGAACGTGCAATCACTTAGAAAACCAGGAGCGTTGGAGGGTCTAATCACGTGCATGAAAGAGTATCGGCTGGAACTCGTTGCTCTTCAAGAAACTCGCTGGCCTCAAAGTGGAGACCATGTGTCCCAGGGCTATACGTTGTTCTACAGTGGAGATGACCTCGGAAATCTTGGAGCTGGATTTCTTCTTGGCCCGCAGGTAAAGAAGGCTGTTTTGGATTTTCAAGCAGTCAATAACCGATTGTGTATGCTTCGCCTGCGCATGAAGTTAGCCAACCTGTCGATAATTTGTGTACATGCGCCCACAGAAGTCAGCCAGCCCCAAGATAAAGACTCATTTTACAATGACTTGGACGATCTGATGGGATCTATACCCGAACACGATGTTAGAATGGTAATTGGGGACTTTAATGCTAGAGCTGGCAGAAATCAGGCCGACTTGTGTGAAAACATAGGTCCGTACTCCCGACACGAAACTGCGACCGATAATGGTGAGAGAATGATGTACTTTGCAATTGCTCATGATCTTAGAGTAGCAAGCACATTCTTCCCTCACAAACAGATACACCTAGAGACATGGACACATCCTCGCAAAACATCCCGGAGCCAAATTGACCACGTGTTAATTTCAAAAGGGCGAGCTCGGGTTGTGCAGGATGTGAGAACTTATCGGTCAGCAACCAAATACGTAGGCAGCGATCATTATTTGGTCGCTGCAAAGCTACGGTGGAAGTTTTCGTACAGGTCGGGGAACACAGCGAAACGGATGGAACGTTTCGACTGTGAAGGTCTGATAAATGAAGATCAAAAGAAACGATATCAGGATCTTGTCAGCGACAACATTGAGGGAGCTAATTACCAGTCTGACTGCGTGAACTCTGTCTGGGAGGTACTGAAAACTTCGGTTGTCAGTGCTGCTCAACAGACTTTAGGTATAGTGAAAGTCAGACCCAAGAATGATTGGTTTGATGACGAGTGTCGTCTTGCAGTTGAGCAACAAAATATAGCCCATAATGAAGTGCAACAACGTCTCACAATCGCAAGGAAAAACAAGGCAGCTCTTGCAAGAAGGGCAGCTAAGCGGATTTGTAGACGGAAGAAGCGAGAATGGTGGAAGGCCGAGGTTCTGAAAGTACAACAACTCAGCAATGAGCGTAGTTCACGTAATTTCTTTAAAAGAATTACTGGACTGCACCATACTTTCAGGCCTTCGTCAACCGCCATTCGGGACCGGGATGGAAACCTCTGTGTCAACATCGACGCAGTACTTGACGCATGGAGTGGACATTTTACTGAGCTGCTTGATGTTCATCATGCATCACAGACTGTTGTTGAGCCACCTCCAGAACAGTCTGCGGAGATTTGCACTGAGGAGCCATCCCATGAGAAATTCACTAAGGCCATGCAGAGAATGAAACGAAACCGCTCACCTGGAGTGGACTGCATTAATTCGGAGCTCTTGATATTCGGAGGGGATACTTTGTGGAACTGTCTTTTCGACCTTATTCGATTAGTATGGCGAACCGAAGTTATGCCTGATGAATGGAAAGTGGCCGCGATATGCCCCATCTTCAAGAAGGGAGACCGCTTGAAGTGTGAAAATTATCGCGGTATAGCTCTCCTTTGCACAGCATACAAGTTACTGTCATACATTTTATTGGATAGAATCACTCCTCTGGCGGAAGGCTTGGTTGGTGACTATCAGGGAGGATTTCGTCCGAATCGATCAGTCACTGATCAGGTCTTTTCGCTGCGGATGATTCTATCTAAATATTATGAGACATCCATCTCCGTACATCAGGTTTTCCTGGATTTCCGGCAGGCCTACGACTCGATCAATCGAGAGAGTTTGTGGTCTGCCCTGGAATACCTAGGAATGCCAACAAAATTGGTACGACTGTGTAGGATGACAGTGACGCAGTCTCAATGCTGTGTTAAAGTTGAGAACAGGCTATCGACAATTTTTGCAGTTAACTCGGGTGTTCGGCAGGGAGATGCTCTGTCCCCGATACTCTTTAATCTCATGTTGGAGTACATCTTTCGTAAAACTGAAACACCTCAGCGTAACATCTTATATCGCCAGTCCAATCAAGTGCTTGCATATGCAGATGACATATGCGTGATTGGACTGAATAACAACGGAGTGAAAGAAATACTTGATCCGCTTGTAGAGTTTTCAGCTTCTGTTGGACTCCAGATCAATGAGTCCAAAACGAAATACCTGATCTCTGGTTTTAGAGACAATGGCACACCAGATTTTAGTAGTGGCCACCACACGTTTGAGGGAGTGAGGAGGTTCAAATATTTGGGCTCTCTTATCACTCACGATAACAGTGTGGGTGAGGATATTAAAGTGCGGCTGGCAGCTGGCAGTCGTTCTTTGTATCCTCTAAGGCCACTGCTAAAATCTAAACACTTATCAAGTGCCGTGAAGCTGAAGCTTTACAAAGCGTTGATCAGGCCCGTTGTTATGTTTGGATGTGAAAGTTGGGCGCTGACGGATGAGTACGAGAGATGGCTCCTTACATTTGAGAGAAGAATCATGCGTGTGATTTACGGCCCTAAACGCGAAATAGATGGTACATACCGAGCTCTGTACAATTTCGAGATCAGAGATCTGATGAAGATCCCCGATATTGTACATGAAGTTAGATCTCAGCGAGTACGCTGGCTCGGTCACGTTCTGCGTGCTGATCCGGAACGAATTGTGCAGCGATCTCTGAAAGGAGAGCCACCATATGGTAGGCGCAGAGGTCGTTGCAGGCGACGATGGCTCCACGATGTAGAGAACGACTTGGCCTCTTCAGATTGTCTAAGACAGTATGAAGACCAAGCTCAGGATCGAAACCGTTGGAGCCAGATTGTTGATTCAGTAAGGGGCCAGTAATGGCCTTTAACACTGTTATTATTATTATTACGAGTTAATGAACTTTATTTATGCTCTTGATGACCAAAGACAGTAGGAGCGAACTACTATATACAGTTTTTTTATACATCCATTTGTAGCACCGTTGGTAATTTCAGAAGACCGAGTTCCTACGAGGAAAGTACAATGGACGGTTAGAAAGCTAGTATACCAGTTGTTGTCTGAACCAGATAATGTTTCAGGTAATGGGTTGGATGACATATAATGCTCATCAAAAAAAATCATCAAGTGATGCTCGTTCAAATTTTCATAAATTTTTGGATGTTACTGTGGATTCGGTCAGCAAAATCAATGAGTCGATGAGCAAGATAATGTTACAACAGCTCAACATCAGTTTTATTTTCCTCGTTGACGGTCAAAATGGAAAATCCCAGCTTACCTTCATGTGCACTAGAAATGAAAGAGTCTACCACGGTCTACGATACATTAAATTAAAATGACTTATGAATTAATATAATCACGCGTCACTCACCTCTCTACTATGTAGCACTATCGTTGCCAGTACAACCTTTGCACTGTAACAATGCATCGCCGATGAAAAAATACGGAAAATCGATTATTGAGTTAGGTAGAAGTTTAATTGATTGAATATCTAGATTTCCATCAACTAACTGCTTGCCAAAATCACTATTCTTAAAAATTTCTGAATCAGTCTGATTAGCATAAGCACCCACGTCGATTGCTGTGACAAAAAGAATTCGAAACGCATATCCCCAGAAGTACAAGGCTGTGATGTCCTTTATAATTATAATAAAATGAGCAGCTTTACAGCGGACACTTAATATTAATGTGTTTCCCATCAACCGAACCGGTAAAATTTGGCATCCCCGCCTTGAGTTTAAATTCGCGGGCAATTTTAATCCATTCGTTAAAATTTGGCTTGCCACGTAAATAGTGTTAAGTTACCAAATTATGTCACAAGTTTCGAGGATAGTTTCTCGAATGGTTGTATAACACCAATTTTGAAACTCCAAGCGAAAACTTGCATAAAAGAACAAAACATTTGTATACAATGTATACAATTGCTTTTTGTTTGCCATTGTATCTCTGGTTCTGTTTATACCTTAAGAGCGTGTGTCAGTCGGTTAAAAAGTAGTTAAAAATTTAAATTTTGACAGCAAAAATATAAATTTTTTTTTATTCAAAAAAAAAAAAAATTAAAGTAGTTTTGGAGAATATTCCTAATTCGTCAAATCCGGAATTTTTAGATAACAAGAAAAAAATACACACACGATTTAATTATTATAAAATTTATGTATTTTATAATATTATACAATTATAAAATTTATGTATTTTATAATATTATACGATTTATGTTTTACAAATTAATTCGTTGATTAATTAATTATTAACAATTTTTTATATCACCCCACACAATGATTCGCGCTTGAAAATTGATGTGAATATGACAAGTCATTAAAATATATATATATTACAAATGGCTGTTGGTAGTGGAATTCGTATATTCTATGCGTTCGTAATACGATAATATTGTTTGATACATGGTGGACGATGGCGCAGTGTTTCACTATAATGTTTATAGTAGTTGGTTCGGCTATTGGATGTGTGATGGGGTTAGTGAACGCTTAATTCAAATAAGTTGATTTATATTTGAATTTCACTAAATAGTTTGTTGTGGCAGTTTCGAATATCGGTGAGTCGAATATTCGAGCTGCTACAGTACCCCCCCTCCAGATGAGAAACCCTATGTTTTGAGACGTTATACGTTGAACCGGACGGTTTTGTATCGTTTGCTGGCTGATATTTGATCAGCTGAGTTGAGAATACCGTACGCCGGTTTCAATCGGTCGATTGCGATTGAGTGGTGCTTGTCTTTAATTGAGACAATGAATTGCTTGCGTAAGCGGCGTATAACTCTGTATGGTCCATCGTATGGAGATTGTAATCCAGTGCGAACTTTATCAACCCTGACAAAGACGTAATCGCAATTGTTGAGCGATTTTGGAACGAATATATTGGTTTGATTCGTTGGTCTTGTTGTCGTAGGGATAAGGTTTTGCATGGTGGTGCGGAGTTGGTCGATGATTGTGTCGGTAGTGGGTGGAGACGGCAGAGGATGTTCGACGAAGAACTCACCGGGTAGCTTGATGGTTTGTCCATAAACCATTTCAGCTGGTGAGCACTTCAAATCTTCTTTAACCGTTGCTCGAATACCAAGTAGAACGATTGGTACTTCGGAGCTCCAGTGAATTGTGTTGCCTCGGGCCTTGAGAGCAGCTTTGAGCTGGCGGTGGAAGCGTTCAACCATGCCATTGGCTTGTGGGTGGTAAGCCGTTGTACGTATCCGATGTGAGCCGAGGAGTTTCGTTAACTCCGAGAAAAGCTTCGACTCGAATTGGGTTCCTTGATCAGTGGTGATGTCAAGTGGAACGCCAAATCGTGATACGTAGTTTTGTATAAATGTGGTGGCAATGGTTGCTGCAGACATGTCGCTCATGCAGTACGCTTCTGGCCATCGAGTGAAACGATCGACACAGGTGAGTAAGTATGAGTATCCATTGGATGGAGGAAGTGGTCCTACGATATCCAAATGGATGTGCTCGAAACGACCAGGTGGAATTTCGAATTGTCCAAGAGGCGTTTTTGTGTGCCGTTGGACCTTTGATTTTTGGCAGGATGAACAGGATTGTGCCCAATGGGTCACATCTTTGTTTATGCTGGGCCAAAAGTAGCGAGCAGTAATCAATTTACGAGTGGCACGAACACCAGGATGTGAAATGTGTAATAATTAATGTGTAATAATGTGTAATAATTAAATAATTAAAAAAAAAAAAAAAAAAAAAAAAAAAAAAAAAATACACACAATTTATGTATTTTATAATATTATACAATTATAAGATTTATGTATTTTATAATATTATACGATTTATGTTTTACAAATTAATTCGTTGATTAATTAATTATTAACAATTTTTTATATCACCCCACACAATGATTCGCGCTTGAAAATTGATGTGAATATGACAAGTCATTAAAATATATATATATTACAAATGGCTGTTGGTAGTGGAATTCGTATATTCTATGCGTTCGTAATACGATAATATTGTTTGATACATGGTGGACGATGGCGCAGTGTTTCACTATAATGTTTATAGTTGTTGGTTCGGCTATTGGATGTGTGATGGGGTTAGTGAACGCTTAATTCAAATAAGTTGATTTATATTTGAATTTCACTAAATAGTTTGTTGTGGCAGTTTCGAATATCGGTGAGTCGAATATTCGAGCTGCTACATAGTTGTGGACCGAATGAAATTTTTGACAACTAAAATTGAAATAAAACATAACCCAAAAACGTTTCCAAATTTAAAGTGAATAGACGTCGTCTATCATCTTCATCAAATATATTTTTTTTATATACACAATAATATATATATATATCCTCAATATATATATTATTATATATGAATATATACATATATATATATATATATATATATATATATATATATATATATATATATATATATATATATATATATATATATATATATATATATATATATATATATATATATATATATATATATATATATATATATATATATATATATATATATATATATATATATATATATATATATATATATATATATATACGATATATATATATATATATATATATATATATATATATATATATATATATATATATATATATATATATATATATATATATATATACGACAATTCGTTTATAACGTCGAAAATTCAAAGTAATGATTGATTTGTTCAGTTTTACTATTTAACAACATACGCTTAAAACGACTTCAGTTATTACGACAAATGGGATATAATGACCTATATTCCACTACAAATTATCAGCATTATTCGTTTATTACGACTAAAAAGAATTTTAATAGATAACGATTTCATTTGTAAATGACAAATTAAATTTGTCATTGTGTTTAACATCGCACTTTAATTAATCGTGTAGCCAGGTAAAAATAAAGTAAATGGGTGAATGAAATAGATTTAATAAAATTTATACATATTCTAATTTCTAGTTTGTGCCCACATAAAATATGAAATCTTCAAACACCAAAAAGCGAAAATCATTTTCTATCGAAGCAATGCCTATACCATAATCAATAAATTTGAAAGTGCCAGTAAAAATTCAAGCCTAGCCAAAGAATATATAGTTTCACATTCAACGATTAGTATAATTTGGAATAATAAGTTTAATTCAAAACCATTTGAAACGCAAAAAATAAAAACAAAATAATTTCGGTGGTTTAAATAAAATGGATTATACAACAGAGAAATAAAAATGTACCCAAATATTGGGACAATCCTAAATCCAAAGCAGAAGAAATAGGAAGATTGAATAAGGAATTCCAATGTACGGAAAGTTGGGTTTTTGGGCTTCGACAGAGACATGATTGAGGTGCACTTGATAAATGGATAGCATCTGTGTGCGCAATACTTCGACTGGGTGCAGTAACTAAAATTTACAACATCGACGAAATGGGTTTATTTTGTAAAATGATACCAGATAAAACTCTGAATAAAGTTCAGTGGTGAAAAGTTTGTAGGCGGCAAAATGTCTAAGGAGAGAATAACTTTGTTAGTAGAGGCTAAAATGGATGGGGGTGACAAAAAAAATTACTTCTTATAGCACAAAGTAAGTCACCCAGGTGCTTTAAAAACATTAAATCTTTACCTGTCGAATATACAGGTAATAAAAAGGCTTGGATATCGTCCGAAATTTTCGAGCCCTATTTACGGAAATGGGAGGCCGGGCCGATTAATAAGAAACACAAGATTTTATTACTAGTCGACAATTGTCATTCACACCCGCACATAAACAATTTAAAGCAATTAAATTAGCATTATTGCTACCAAACACACCATCTGTTTTACAGCCGTTTTGAGTGTTTATAGTAATCTCTTATTAAAATTAGTCAGAAATTTAGATGGTGGTTAAAATACAGTCGTAGCATTGATAGATGCGGTTGAAATGGCTGCTACAGCATGGAATCGGGTCAGTAGCCAAACAATAGCTAACTGCTTTAGACATGTCGGATTATTTTTAATGAGTGATCCTGACACCGAGTCTGATTTATACCACAAAGATGATGAAATTCCACTTAGTGAACTAATACAATTGTCTCCTTTCACAGCAGCATATGTCCAAGATAAACAAAAATTGGGATGATTTACCAACCGTAGATAATTTAGTATTAACCGATAAGGAAGGAACATTAGAAGATATTGTGGGCGAGGTGATTCAAACGTCCATCAATGACACTGACAAGGAAAATGATGATGACGCTGATAATAGTACAGAGTTTATTCCTCAATCAATTATTGAAACACTTTTTTTCGAATGAAAATTGGAACATATACAGAATAAATATATGAAGCAATCAACTATGCCTGAATATTTTACGTGAATAGTTTTATTTATAAATTCTTATGGCCTTATGAACATAAGTTATTGTGTGTGATATCGTACTCTACGAATTCAATTTCCTGATTGACAATTTTGAATTAAAATAAAAATTGAATTTCAATACGATTCCTCTTTAAATAAATGTATTATCTTAGCAAAATCATAGGTATAATTAATTTCGTTTATTGCGACGTTCGGTTATAACGACGGATTCTACTGACATTTTCAATGTCGTTATAAGCGAATTTCACTTAAATATATATATATATATATATATATATATATATATATATATATATATATATACATATATATATATATATATATATATATATATATATATATATATATATATATATATATATATTATTTTTCAGAAAAGTTGTTGATGAGTGTGGTGCAAAATTGGGGACGGACAAGAATTACATCAATTGTAAACAGCAATGGATGAGTCTCATGCGCAAATATAAGGTCTGTATCGAACAAATTGTATAACCTATTGTATACCATTTTAAATTACATTTTAATTTACAGAGTTTCTTTAAATTGAATACAGGAAATGGAGCGACTGATGCCCCCCCCACAAGAACAGGAGCAAGAAGAATGGCCATTTTCTGAGGTTATACATAACTATGTCTCCAAGAAAGACAATTATCATCCGCCTTATTTGCTGTCGAGCAGTGAGGGAGTAATTTCAAACAGAAATAAAACTAATGTACAAAATCAAGCTTCCTCAAGGTCAAGCCTATAGTCATTTACATCAAGAAACGAAAGCCCGGTGTCGAATTGGCGGAGTAACGAAAATGATTACTTAAAAGCCCGGGAAAAAAGGGAAAAGCGCATAGAGAAAAAAATAAATGGGCTGTGGGGCGTATTTGGCCAAATGGTTAAAACGGATTATCCAAATATAAACGTGGATAGTCTATTGATTTCATCTGGATCTGATGATTCAGATTAATTTATTATATTTATTTATTATTATTATTTATATTTATTATATATATTATATTACCTAATATGCAATGAAATGTGATATATGAAATGAAATATGTGATAAAAATAAGCTTATTATATGTAATATTGTTTTATTTTGAATTAATTATATTTATTTTCTTTAACATAAAATTCAAAATGTTTTAAAAATGTTTCAAAATGTTTGTCCATAAGCATATCACTAAAAAGGACTGCTTCCAAAGAATCCGTTTCTTCCGCAATATTTGAATCATCTACAGTGATATTAATATTTTAATTCACTGCATTAATATCATTTATATCCCCAAAATCCCCACCAGACACACAAATATTGTGAAGCACGCACGCTGCAAAAACGGTTTTAATGCTATTTTCGATTTTTAACTCTAACGAATTTTTAAAACTAATCCGCCATCTCATTTTTAAGATCCCAAATGCGCACTCTACAATATTTCGGGCTCGGCTGTGTGCCGTATTAAAGCTTCTCTGCTGCTCGTTAGCATTGTTATATGGCGTTATTACGGCTACAGGTCTTAATTGACAAGGGTATCCACTATCGTCCAATAAATAATAATTATTAGATGTATAAGTGCCGTTTTGATAGAGAGGACTATTTTTAAAAACACGGGTGTCATGTACTGACCCTTGGAATCCCACGAAGGTATCATTAAATAAATGATTACTGTCTACAACAACCTGATATTGTATTGAATAAAATGTTTTATAATTAATGTACTCATCGTGTTTATTTATAGGGCATTTTATCCGTACATGACACCCATCAATAGCACCCAAGGCATTTGTAAACATTCCAGTTTTTGCTCTACTGCAAAATTTAAGAACTATCTCTTCACGGTCCTCTTCTTTTGGTGGTTTGATTAAATGCGGCATGTGTACTGTGAAATATTCCAACAACTTATGGACAATTTATGTATACAATTTTGTATGTATTCACACATATTCTTTGCATGTGCTTACCGACTTATACCCATAAAACCACCAGTTACTCGATAGCTACATCTCGCAGCCATCCAGTATAAAAAAAAACGATCAGCTCGTACTCCTTTGCCCATCCGTGGTGTTTGTCTGGCATTAGTTGTACTATATTGTCTTGAAGCTGTAGGGGTTCAGACGAAGATGCTCCCGCGTTTTTATGGTATCACCATTTAAAATGGATTGGACCTCCTCTGATATCGTTCTCAACCTGCAGTATTCTAATGGCTTTAACGAAAAAATAATATTATATACATACATGGTACTTGTATGGCACTATTCGACATATTATACTTTTTGTATAATAATAAAATTAATAAAATAATTGGAAAATATTTTTTTCCGATGCGATTCATTTTTAAATTGATTTTTTACAGCTGTTAAAATTTTAACTAATTGACACAGCAAATTAGATTTTTGAAGTTGAAAAATTTCGGCAATTTGATTTCACCAAATTTTTAACAAAAATTTTTTAAATCGATTGACACAGACATTTACACGTTGAAATAAAAAAAACAAATTAAATTACCCAAGCAACCCAAAACTGCGTGACAAAAAAAACCGGCATAGTAAAGGCCAAAAAGTTATTCTTTAATCACATTGTGTCCCATAGTAAATTTTTCAATTTAATGTAATTTTGAATAATTCCGTACTCGAAAATGCCCCATAGAAAAATGTTGATCATATACATGGAATATGTCAAAGGTTTGTTCTTCAACCTGGATCAAAACTAGACTTGACCAATTAAAGATTAAACCGAATTAATTTTTCAAAACATGTTGTGTACATTATTCTAATTATTATATGTTTTCAATTTTTAGTTGCATCACTCTTATTTCATTGATAATTAATATCACGGGAAAGATTCCGGTATATACAAAAAGCTTAGAGAAATGCATTGTAAATGGCTTGTTGTCTGTGTTATGTGTTTATGATAGCTCGTTACCAGTGACAAAATTACGATGAAAATTTTTTAACATTAAATAGGTGGTTGACTTTTAAATTACCTTTTTATCTTACTATACTCTATTCTCGAATAAAATTAAAACATGCTTTTATATACATCATCATTTGCAACTATCATCACATTTCTAATAACTTAGATCATTATTTAACAGTAAAAAAGCAACCAACCAACAAATGGTTTGTATATATTTTTCGCTCCAAACAAACATACAGTGCAAATGACTTCTGTATATACAAGTATACGTCTAAAAGTTAAATTTATTATGAAGAATTTTTAACGGCTGGGTAACATATCAATTGCAAATAAAATAAAAACTCGACGAACGTTTATATTGTAACCATTTGTACTATACTAATTGTTGCTAATTATATATAACCGTTTCGACACAGGTCGAAATATTTTCTTCCGGTTGTTATGATTATTATGATTATTTTTATAACAATTGTCATTACTATAGATTTTTGTATTGTTTTTTATTGGTTTTTCCTGTTTTTGCAATCAAGAAAATATCAATTTAATTTCTACTTGCTGTTTTTTTAGCTTCCACCATCATCAATATTATATACAACATTTTTATGTTATTTTGCACTCTGCTGCTATACCTTTAACAGTCATTTTTTATGCGCTGATAGAAAACCATAATAATCATAAAAATTTATATTCGAATGAAATAAAAATGACTTTAACTGATACATTTGGCATGTCTATATATGTATATACCTATATAATATTATATAAACACTTATAACTGTAATATAACGACGAAACGGTTTTCTAATGGAATAATGTACTTAAAAAAATATATTGAATTGAATTAAAAATCGTTAAATTTGATAATTCAATTTTTTTTAAATTATCATAATCATTCAATTATTATAAAAAATATTATTTCCCGCGCCGATATATTCGTCTTTTATGTCTATGCTCTTGAATTGAAAAGGTATAGAACGAATTTTGTATATAAAAAGTACTTAGGTGTAGATGAACAGGCATCCGGTATTGTATACGGGAACACAAAATGAAAATGGATAACATGTTTTCGAAATATTTTCTATTATTTTATTATTTTTAATAGGAAAACTGTTGATTATGGTAAATCGGTATTTGATAAACATAGCTGCGTACGATATACTCTTTACTGTTTGCATGGTGCGAGAGCACAGATTTCTATTTGAATATGAATATTTGATTATTTTAATTTGTATCTGGGAGCGGAAAGCCCTAAAGAGTATGGCGTACAAACTACGGTCGTACCAAACATGAGTTCAAACAAAGGCAGAGGCGAAGAGAGGATGTGGAGAGCTATCGCCAACATTTTTTTCTCAAAATAAACATCACATAAATTATTTAATTTAACATAATTAAAATTGATTTTTAGCTTCCGAAGAAAGATGAGCCAAAATTATTCCTGAGAATCGTATTAATGGATTTAAAAATAAATTTGTTGCTTTAACATACCATTCATAAGAACAGTAAACTTGAAATTGTTGGGCACATCTGTAAAATTCGTTTGGAGCCCCTTGTAAAAAAATAACAAATTATTGAAATGGCCCCTGTGGTCGGGGGCACTCACATGTCTCGTAAATCAACATGTTTCCCAAGAATACCACCACAGTATCCTTTGCTTATCGTAGGAGGCGACTAAACGGTTGGATCGCTGGGTTGACGACCCGCATCCGTAAAAAAAAAAAAAATTTTATAAAGTCAACAAAAAGAAAAATGGATACCGCCAAAACAACACCGGACCCCCGCTCAAGTACCCGGACACGAGATTTAAGAACGGCAATCACTGAGAAAACCAGGAGCGTTAGAGGGCCTAATCAAGTGCATGGAGGAGTATCGGCTGGAACTCGTTGCTCTTCAAGAAACTCGCTGGCCTAAAAGTGGAGACCATGTGTCCCAGGGCTATACGTTGTTCTACAGTGGAGATGACCTCGGAAATCTTGGAGCTGGATTTCTTCTTGGGCCGCAGGTAAAGAACGCTGTTTTGGATTTCCAAGCAGTCAATAACCGATTGTGTAAGCTTCGCTTGCGCATGAACCTGTCGATAATTTGTGTACATGCACCCACAGAAGTCAGCCAGCCCCAAGATAAAGACTCATTTTACAATGACTTGGACGAGATGGAAGTTTTCGTACAAGTCCGGGAACACAGCGAAATTCATGGTACGTTTCGACTGTGAAGGTCTGATAAATGGAGATCTAAAGAAACGATATCAGGATCTTGTCAGCGACAACATTAATGAAGCTAATTACCAGTCTGACTGCGTGAAATCTGTCTGGGAGGTAATGAACACTTCGGTTGTCAGTACTGCTCAACAGACTTTAGGTATAGTGACCCAAGAATGATTGTCGTCTTGCAGTTGAGCAACAAAATATAGCCCATAATGAAGTGCAACAACGTCTCACACTCTTGCAAGAAGGGCAGCTAAGCGGATTTGTAGACGGAAGAAGCGAGAATGGTAGAAGGCCTAGTTTCTGAAAGTACAACAACTCAGCAATGAGCGCAGTTCGCGTAATTTCTTTTAAGGAATTACTGGACTGCACCATACTTGCAGGCCAACGTCAACCGCCATTCGGGACCGGGATGGAAACCTCTGTGTCAACATCGACGTAGTACTTGACGCATGGAGTGGACACTTTACTGGCCTGCTTGATGTCCATCATGCGTCACAGACTGTTGTTGAGCCACCTCTAATACAGACTGCGGAGATTTGCACTGAGGAGCCATCCCATGAGGAATTCACTAAAGCCATTCAGAGATTGAAACGAAACCGTTCACCTGGAATGGACTGTATTAACTCGGAGCTCTTGATATTCGGAGAGGATACTTTGAGGAACTGCTTTTCGACCTTATTCGATTAGTATGGCGAACCGAAGTAATGCCTGACGAATGGTAAGTGGCCGCGATATGCCCCATCTTCAAGAAGGGAGATCGCTTGAAGTGTGAGAATTATCGCGGTATAGCTCTCCTTTGCACAGCAAACAAGTTACTGTCATACATTGTATTGGATAGAATCACTCCTCTAGGGGAGGGCTTGGTTGGTGACTATCAAGGAGGATTTCGTCCGAATCGATCAGTCACCGATCAGGTCTTTTTGCTGCGGATGATTCTATCTAAATATTATGAGACTTCCATCCCCGTACATCAGGTGTTCCTGGATTTCCGGCAGGCCTATGACTCGATCAAACGAGAGAGTTTGTGGTCTGCCCTGGAATACCTAGGAATGCCAATAAAACTGGTACGACTATGTAGGGTGACAGTGACGCAGTCTCAATGCTGTGTTAAAGTTGAAAACAGGCTATCGACAATTTTTGTAGTTAACTCGGGTGTTCGGCAGGGACATGCTCTGTCCCCGATACTCTTTAATCTCATGTTGGAGTACATCTTTCGTAAAACTGAAACACCTCAGCGCAATATCTTATATCCCCAGTCCAATCAGGTGCTTGCATGTGCAGATGACATATGCGTGATTGGACTGAATAGCAACGGAGTGAAAGAAATACTTGATCCGCTTGTAGAGTTTTCAGCTTCAGTTGGACTTCAGATCAATGAGTCCAAAACGATATACCTGATCTCTGGTGTTAGGGACAATGGCACACCAGATTTTAGTAGTGGCCACCACACGTTTGAAGGAGTTAGGAGGTTCAAATATTTGGGTTCTCTTATCACTAACGATAACAGTGTGGGTGAGGATATTAAAGTGCGGCTGGCAGCTGGCAGTCGTTTTTTGTATCCTCTAAGACCACTGCTAAAATCTAAACACTTATCAAGTGCCGTGAAATGATAGGCGCAGAGGTCGTTGCAGGCGACGATGGCTCTACGATGTAGGGAACGACTTGGCCTCTTCAGATTGTCTTAGATAGTATGAAGACCATGCTCGGGATCGAAACCGCTGGAGCCAAATTGTTGATTCAGTAAGGGGCCAGTAATGGCCTTTAAACTGAATAAAAAAAAAAATTATAAAAAAATCTCATAAGAAATTGTCAAATATTTGTTGTCCAATAATTTACTTTTGCAGACTCCGAATTTAAAAAAAAAACTAACCAGCTTCACAAATATTGAACATTTTATTTTCGCCACAGCTTTCAACATCCCCGATCTTTTTTCAAAATTTTAAACTTAAAACTTTGAGAGATAAGCTCGGGAGAAAGAACATACATATTTTAACACATTTTAAATATTTTTAAAATTGTTAAAGTAAGCTTTTTATGAACAAGTCACGTAATTGGTATCTTCAATTAATTTAGTTATTCTGAAACAACTGCTGAGTTATCTGCGGATTAAATCACTTGTGTATGTAAAATTGCTACGAAATCTTAAAAATCTACAAGCTCGCATAGTACTAAAAACATCAAGTGGACACGGCGTGGAGATTTAATCTCGAGAGTTAACTCTCAATCACTCTTAGTTGGACAATACACCTATATGGAAACTTATTTTTCAAAGTTCAATGAAATTAGTCTCAAATTCTGTTTAAAACTATGTACGGTTCGTGATAAATTTTGTGATGATGTATTCCTCAATCCTATTGGCGTTTTAATGCAAATTATCTGACATCTGGTGAAATATTTTGAAACTAGAGTTTGAATTAAAATCTAGACAATTTCATGTATAAACAAACTTTGATCAGCTTTCGCTCGTATGAATTATTAACGCCACTTGCAGAACTTACAAGGCCAAAAAAACAAAATATACGGAGTCTGATATTGAAATTTTTAAATATGCCAGACGGCAGATTGTCAGCAAAATCGCGTCTTGAAATTAGTCGTAGATCGACTTTTCATCAGGAAATAAATACCAAATTATCGCAGATAATTTAAAATCGAATATGGATTTCTTCTGAAATGTACAAATTCTACGTGAACGGCCAACTTAGAGAACATCTTGATTTAAACAATTTCTTTTCAGAGATATGTGATTGTAAGATGCTGCTTAAAAATCGTAATAATCATGTGCTAGCAATTCACTTAGCGCTCTTAAATTTATTATTTCCTACGAAGAAGATTTCCTAACCTACGAATTGAAGTATACGAATTTATTTGGAATTTCAATTGCGAGCTGTGAACGTTCATTCAGTAAATTTAAAAGTTGCCTACGCCTCTGATCAAAGCCATCTTATCAAATAAAGTCCCTGTTTTGAACTTTATCCAAGCCCATCGTTGGGCTCTATCACTGGCTTGCGACATTATCGATAATTATACATTTATATCAACTGAATTGATTGGATATAACAAAGTGGGAAATAATTTGCCGGGATCGTAATTAGCTCCCGAGGAATGGATAGCATTCGAAGAAAGGGTTTCAATTGCTCCAGCCTGCCGACGTATAGGTTTGTTTATGGCAAGATCTAGCAGTATACTTGTGATGATGTATACAGAAAGGTAGACGATATTATTTCTTCATTCTGCGGACGTTCGTTTTTCTTTGATGGTCCTTGTTTATTTTCAATGGGCACTTCACCATCCATGTTCCGGAGGAAAAGCCGAAACCTATGATGGTACACATAGCGCAGCAACTGAACTATCAGAAGTTGTACAGGTAAAAGTGCCGTTCAAATTTGTGAGTAGATAGAAAGTTACTTGTGATTTGATTTTTCCTTTTTTATTAAGTATACCTACATATCGCTTCAAATGTATACAACCAGAGTGCAATTAATTCAAAGGTACCTTGTCGAGCATCACACCAGAAATCCCATTTTAGAAAATCAACATATTTTAGATTTTTTATACTTGGGTGTGCCTTTCGTTAAAAAATTAAATACGTAGGCGTTTCTGACGTGATTATCACACCATAAATCACATATATTTCCTTTAATGTAGTACTTACATTTTTTAATATATCGCGGTTCTGCCACATTGTGCATAACTAAATTATTTTGTCCCACGCTCTACTATGACTAAAATAGGCCAAAATCGGCCAACTGTAAACGCAATATATCTCAATATAAATGTTATATGATCAAGTCATAGAAAAGATTTTCAGAAAACCCAACTTTTATCAAAGAACTAATTGAAACAAACTATAATACACATTTTGGCCCAGAATCGCGTTTATGATTACTCTATATTGGCTAGAATCATGCATACAACTATTCCAGAAAACCGTAAATTTGATATTTTCTGGATACTCGATGGCCGATTCTAGCCAATGTAGAGTATGGATAAACGCGATACTGGGCCAAAATGTGTATTATAGTTTGTTTTAATTAGTTCCGTGATAAAAGATGAGTTGATAAAAGTTGTGTTAGTCTTTTTGGGTTATCGCTTTATCCTCAGTGCTGGATTTGTTACCTACTGTCCTTGGTCTGATATAATATGTTTCGGCAGTCTGGGTTTGCTATGTATTGTTTTCCAAGCGGAAATAATAGCACTGACACATAGTGTTGTTGACGCTCTGAATTTCGCTGTTATATATATATATATATAACTGTTATATATATATATATATATATCGTAACAGGTTTTTTTGTATCGATAAACATTTTTTTTATGTAGAGATGTAGTATAGCCAAAACCGGTTTCCAATTAACTTTAAAGTTATAAAGAACTACACTTTGAAAGATCTAAGACTATAATAGTTTGCCACTTCTAGCTGTCGTATGGCGAAGAACTTCATTAGCGAAGCAAATTAGAGGTCAACTAAGTACGGTTTATCTGTGAACAAAGACCATCGTTTTAAGATGACAATTGCCTTCACTTTGTGTGTAATTGTCCGGCTTTCAATATTATTATATCTGAAACGGACAAAACACAATTTTTACCAAACCACCAAATCGGTGTTATTTGTTAGATATCACCGATCGAAACAAAACGTTTTTAACTAAAACGATTTACACCATTCTGTTGTTGTTTGTTATAAATTACAAAAAAAATCGTTCAAAAACATAAAAACGCGTATTGGGCACATTTATTTAAGGGCCGAGAAGATTAAAAAATTAATTTAATTTAATTTACATTCGTGCTCTTGAGTCCTTTCATCTAATAATTTAATTTTTTCGATTAATCCCTATTTGTTAAATTTTATTTTTTTGTTTGTTCAATTTTCTCTTAAAAATAATTCTTCCCCATATTTCACATTAAAGTATTTTTGCCCATTGATGCGGAATTAATTATATAATAAATATCCTATTGCAGCGCTGTCCAAATGGATGGTTGCGTGCGGGCCAAGCAAAATGTATTTGTTCTGCAAAATAAAATGAATTCAATTAATTACATCATACAAGTTTTTAAACATTTGTTAATAGAAAAACCGGTGATCAAAGTCTATTTTCTTAAAAGCTAATTAATTTTATATAACAAATTAAGATATGGTATATCTGATACTTAAAAAATAATCTTTCGTTGAAACCATCAAAGTGCACAATTTTTGGTAAATATTCAACGAGTTGCGAGAATACTAGAAATTCGCTCGCGGTCGTATTTATATTGAACAACATTGCGCCATTCGAATAATAAAATACTTATTCGGATAATTAGCAAATTATCACCGCATATTGTTTTGTACTTATTTGTTAAACACAAAATACAAAAAATTAGACGAGTATCTTGTTCTTACAAGAGAATTACATATTTTGTGCGCAGTTAAGTAAAAAGTTGATTTCTAAGGTAATCGATTGATTTACTACTTCCAAATAAAATTAATCAATTTTGAGGTACAAGTTATGTCGAAAGGTCGTGGTGAGGTTTATATATTACAACCTATATAGATGCCCATAAATTTTTAACGAAAGACTATATTGTACTTTAATTCTCAACTTAAATTAAATACATATTGTACTAAATAATGATAGTAATTTCGATAAAAGAACTTTGCAAACGATTATATTTAAGTTGTACAAAACTTTCAAACTTATCCGCATAAATATTAAACCAAAATATTTTTAATAGTATTACTGACGCTGTCTGTCTATTAAAATAAATTATGAACAAATACAAAACATTTTAAAAATAACATTGACTGAAAATACGAGATAACTATTTCTAAAGAAAATGAAAAACTGAGAAATTGTTAAGTCACGTGAAAATATTCAATCCCATAATGGAATCGAAAGATTGAAAAGTTATATTCCATTTTCTACTTTACTCAACGATTTTAAAAAAAAATTAATTTAAAATACTATAATTGGATTAATTTTATTTATATTAAAAAAATATAGTTTTCTTTTTTATTTTCAGTAAAATTATCTAAATTAATATTCAGACCAAAAATGTACAATTGGCTTAACAAAGTGATAGATCCGGAATTAATGTATTTGACTAAGAAATTTTTAAGTTTTAATTTATCTTGTTTGGTTGTTGTAAATTGGTTTGTATTTTTACTATGGTATTACGTACCTACTAAAGTTGTAAAACTCCTATATTACACTAAATTACAACAACTTGAAAACTTCACCACCATTTTTAGATAGTTTGCTGCACAACAATATTTTATAGGCAACAAAGTCCAGCAAAAATATACGAAGCTATTTCTCGTTGCATTTGCAATAAAAAAAATGTTTTTTCTTAAGGCTCTACTTTACTCAATTTGCGGAAACATGTGTATTTTACAAATCGTTTTATGGCCACATAAACTTCGGCATTGCCTTAATTTTTTTTTTATAGCAATGTTAAATATATTTGCAAGCGAATAACACACGCTTTTTTTAAGATCGCTATAGTTTTCCCGTTATTTGCGTCTCAAAGTTGATGAATTTTTGATAAAAACCATTCACTCACAAACCAAATTTAGAAATATTTTGCCACTAACCTGTAAAAGTTTTATATATGGGTACGTTCAGGAAGATATTATCTAGCGATTAACACACGTTTTTATAAAAATTCGTTCTAATAAGTGAGAAAATTGAAAATTTAATTGAAAACTATTTTATATCGATAAGCTGACAGTCAATTTATTGAAAAAAATGTTTCTTCGATGTAAAAATGGTTTAGGAATCAACTAAATATCGCGTATTTTTTAGTTCATCCCTTTTTAATTAGATGTCGTAAGGGGAAAAAAACAATTTTTTCATTGAATATTTTGTAATTTTCCATACCGGAGATTTACACTCTTTCAAATTTTATTTTAGACGCATTTTTGGCATTTAAATATCGACATCAATATTGATTTTTGTTCTAAGTAAAGTAGAGCCTTAAGTCGCGTTGTTGTTCTGTTTTTCAATGTCTCATTGACAATTCACTATTTGATGTGAAATTCATGCTCTAGCCGTAAATTGTCGGCCAAAGTAGGTAACACGAAAGTCTGATATCGCAAATTATGACATAACTCCTCATACTGAATTATGAGCGTTTTTACGTCAATTAAAGTTACAAAAATAAATTCAAACCCACACATAGCAGCCTTTCTGTTCTAGAGCTCCATATAAAACATGCAAAACGGTAAAAATTACCGAAATCATTAACGCTTATACTCGACAATCACACTACATTTCTCCTTTGTACAATAACAGAGGAGTACAACAAACTTCTGATTTTTCCTATGTCATCGTTGTGTTTGTGCATTGTATTTGTTATACACTATGGAATATCCACCACACAACAATGACATTGAAAATGTTTCATCTCGCTCATACGTAGTGCAAATAGAAATATGAGAAATCTATATACTGTTTTGTCTATGCTTGTTGTTTTCGAATCTAAAAATTCTATTACAAGAACCAACTTAATTATGCGCTTGGTTAAGGCACTATTAAATCATGGGCCCAGAGTGGCATTGAGTGCGGAACCTGCTTAGGTTCCAGCCAACTTTAATAATAATAATAACTAAGAGGAATAAAATAAATTCACAAACTGGTGCACAAGCACGCACATATCTCTTAATTATTATTGAAGCATACTACTCATCTCATCCTCTACACCCAATAAATCATTATATCATCACTGAAATGCGAACAAATGAATTCGAAGCACCCAATAAATAAAAAGAATAATAACATTGATATTTTAAGATTCAACTATTGTTCTCAAAATTCCATTATAAATTTTATTTTTTTATAAATTTCAACAATAAAAAAGTTTTGAAAATCTTTTACTAAAATTTAAAAAAAAAAGTAGACAAACAAAAACTTCTTAAATATTCAAATAATCAATAAAAAATAATCAAAGAATTAGGAAAAGTACTATGAACTACAAATTAATGATTAAGTTTAAATTATGTATAATACATACTTTAAGACTGTGTCCGAAACCTGTGATAATAAATTGTTTATATTAATTTTTGTCATTTGTTTGAGAATTATTCTCCTACATTCACGATTTTTTATTATGCTGTCCGAAAAGTGTAATAAATCTCCCCACCTCATAAGTATTTTTTAGTTTTCATAACCTCAAATTTTTTGTGACAATTCATAAATTGCACAGAAAATTTAAAAAGATTAATTAATTAAAATAATGGTTCCGATAATCCTTTTTATGGTTGTTTATTATTATTGTGTTTATATACAACAACGGTTAAATACCAGGATGTTGTTAGCCGAAACAAGATGCCATTTACACAAATGTTTCGATTGCTGTCAAAAATTATCATAGTAATAGACTCGAATAATTTGGGTGTGTTCGGTATTTTCAAATAAATGTCAAAAATTAATATTAACAATTTATTATCACAGGTTTCGGACACAGTCTAAGAGAAAAAAATTAACCTCTTAAAACGAACTCAAAATTATTAAATTGATCAGTTTCGTCATGTTCACCGCTACACACATTTTCTACATCAGGTGCAGATCTTTAAAAAAAAATATATATTGTTTTGGCGATTGAATAAACGTGCTGATAACATCAATAATAAATGTCCAAAATCTTTATCTATTTTAGTGTAAGTTCCAAAATTAATTATTGACGCGTTGCGTGCGAAAGTTGTAAAAACCATACACTTAAAATTCATTCAATCCACGCCAACATTGTTGGCGTGGATTGAATGAATGTGATAAAAAATCGTGAATTAATTTTATGATATTTACTTGAAAATTCCGAACGTACCCAAATTATTCAAGTGTATTACTATGATAATTTTTGACAGCTACCGAATAATTTGTGTACGCATGTGCAACGTGATTTATACATACATAATAATATATTCTAAAACTATTAATACAAATAATAATAATAACGTGACATTAAAAGGATTATCGGATCCATATTAATTTTTTTTAAATTTTCTGTGCAATTTATTAGTTGTCAAAAAAAATTTGAGGTTATGAAAACTAAAATTGACGTATATGACGTGGGGAAAAAACTTATGCGGTGGGGAGATTTATTACACATTTCGGACAGCATAATAAAAAATCGTGAATGTAGGTGAATAATTATCAAACAAATGTCAATAAATTAATTCACGATTTTTTATCACAGGATTCGGACACAGTCTAAGCCAGTTTTGTCGTGGACATACATTTCAAAAACGGCCCCATAAGCCAAACCAACATTTTTCCAGAATATGTGTATAATTGTCCAGTAAATGTTGAAACCCGTTTAACTGAACTATAAATACCCGTACTATATTTGTGCACTACTGTAATCTTGCACACTCTGTGCTGCCCTTTCGCACCCTTTACACATTATTTATAATAAAAAGAAAGATATAACCAAAAAATTGCCATATTTCGATCTTTAGTTATAGGGTATTCAAACTCTAAATTCATTATTGAATGAAAAGTTCAATACAACACTGGCGCAGTATGAATGTATTTGTAATGAATCCTTATAACAACACTGCAATACACAACTTTTTTTGTATGAATGTTTGTCTAAAGCATTGGTGACATTAGCGTGGTGGAATGAAATTTACAATGTATATCTAGAATACCATTGGCAGGCAATGTGTTAAATAATGTAATATCGAATTACTAGTGTATTTTAAAACCAGCACATATTGATTTTTAAATTCGATAGTTCAAATTTTGCAACGGTATTGTAGTGCCATCTCTTAGATAATCGAGAAAGCTTATTTAGTTATTGATTTGGAAAACCATTTGTTTGTTAAATATCATAGACGTACATAATACAGAATTAACAAAATTTTAAATTTTATTAACATTTGCAATCAACGATTGGAGCCGTGATTTTAGATATATTTTTTGCTCGGGTAACCAATTTAAAAAATATTCACGATTGGAAATTAATATAATAAATAGCAGAATATGTTAGAATGGACAAAATTTGCCCCCAGCGCTCATGGCACGACTAAAACATGGAATAGCGGAAATTTTTTAAAGTGGTTGTCCTGTAGCGTCGATAGTAGTCAACCTGTGTTTTGTTATGTTACGTAAGCCGAATGCAAATAAATACCCGACAGATGGTGCTGTAGTATGCTTTTGTTACACTCGAAATATATCGGAAATATCGCGAGCGTTCATATTATCGTTCAACAACAAAGGTATAAAATGGTCGAAAAAAGATTTTTTCGTTCTTGATTTCCGGTAGCAACAACGTCAAACAGTGCACGGGAAGGATAGTGGGCGTACATAGTGTGTGTGATTATGAATATTATTCATATATTGTAATTATAAATGATAAGTGCCGATGTAATACTAATAATACAAATTATATATAAATTATTATTGTGTTTATAATTGTGTGTAGTCGTGTAATGATTCAAATATAAATTTAAGAACATCAAATATAAGCGTGTATCTAATATTGTTCATCCGCGCGATAAAGAACACGCTACAGTCCGAGCAAAAAAGTTATCTAAAATCACGGCTCTAATCGCCAATATCATTTTTTAGTCGTATAATTGTGATTAATAATTAGAGGCGGTATTTGGCATTTTTAATCGCCAATTAATAATTCGGAATTAAAAAAATGCCACCATGATTAAATCCAGTGTTATCTTTTGCATTTTTTTTTTATATTTGCTGATTATATAGTTGGCCGAGATTTAGAAAAACATACATTTGAAAGCATTATGCTAGGTTTCCATCACATGGACAAAACAAGAAACAGAAACAAAAACTGTTTTTCATTACAAATAGAGCAATGTTTTGTAAAAAATAAACAGTTGTGATCAAAGCCTGCTAGACTCTATTTCTATAAATTCATTCGATGAAATTTCACTAATTTTTTTACTTTCGAGATAGTGTGCAAATGTATTCTAACATGTTGAGATCGCAATAGAAAACACGTAATTGATTAAACAAAATTGTGGACAAATTTGTTCTTGAAAAAAGAGACACAAACGTCTATGGAAAATCGAAAATGGTAATGTTAGAAAATATCGCCCCTGAAAACATTTTTGTCAGGAACAGTGTTTTTAATAAACAAAACACTTTCCCATTCAGGTCGGTATATGTGCGACATTTGTCTACGAGTATTCAAATAATTAATACATACCAAATTTATAAACTCGGAACATGATTGTTATCAAGAGTTTCTGAACAATTAAAGTAAGTACAGTTTTTATATTTATTTGGTTAAACTTTTTAATAAATTACTAAAAAAACAGAGGTAACAAAACTATAGTTTTATTTCATTTGTAAGCAATGAAGTCCAAAAGGCAGTCGATTGAAGATGTACCGACAATATCCTAACATGTGGGAATCAAAACGTATGGATTACAAGAATAGAAACAAAAGAATGGGATCTTCATCTTTTTCAATAAAGGAAACTAAAGACTTTTGAAACTAGCAATGATTAAGGCGAGCGAAAATTCAAAAACTTGATGAGTCAGAGAAAAATACAATGGGGAAAAAAGTAACTATAAAAGAATGAAGAAGTCTGGTGTCGGGCAGATTTGTTTCAAAATGGTTTGGATTTGATACCATGCGATTTTTGCTTTACAAGAATAAACCGATAATGCGATTTTTGAAGATATGGTATGTGGACAGTATCCGTCCTGTTAAAACTCTTCAATCAAAAGAATTAAAAAGTTAATTAAAATGGCACAATAATGGTGGCCATTGCCTATTAGTGCAGCTACAGTAAATTGAATAAAGAAAACCTTGTTTAAAAATAAACTAAACATGGTTTGTTTTGTTTTTTGAGAACCAAATTTTTTTTAAACTGCCTCTCTGGTGTAAACCCGGCATTATAATTATTTTCCGTGTATTTGCCCCCTAATTTGTTTATTTTTTTTTATTTATATAATATTACAACTGCTTCATCTAGTAACTTTTCTATCATAATTATATTAACAGTTGTTGGGATATAGCCCAACGGCTAGTCCCAGAAATTAAAATTATTTATTTATATAAATATTTCCAATAACAGTAATTTTATGTTCCATTCACTAGATCAATTGGTTTCGTCCTTTGGAGACGTCTTACCGCCAACGGTCATATCTCGATGTTTTCGTGCTGTCGGAGGCGTGAATCATGCTTGAGAGCATGATACGTAATAACTTCATCGATGTATTCCATCTTTAAATCTCGGTGGAGGTCTTCATTTCTAATGAACCATGGAGCAAATCCAATATTCAGAAGTACTTTGTTTTGGAGCGTCTGTATCATCTTGATGTTCGTTTTCTTGGTATAGACCTAAAGTTGTATACCATAGGTCCATACCGGTTTCAGTATTTGCCGGTATAAAAGCAATTTATTTTGTATAGATAGTTCAGAATATCTACCTAAAAGCCAATTAGTCTTCCTATACTTCATGTTCAGCTCTTCCTTTTTCTTTTTGACATGTTCTTTCCACCTCAACTTGGCGTCCAACGTCATACCTAGATATTTCGCCGTATCTGCAACTTGTTTAGAGCTGATTATGATTGGGATTCTATTAGAAATATTTTTATTAGTAAAGTTCACATGCACAGATTTAGTTTCGTTCAGTTTTATTCTCCATTTTTTCATCCAATTGTTGACTGAATTTATCGATTTTTGCAATTTGTTAGTAGCATCTTCTACATTGTTCCCAACTGCCAAAATCGCAGTATCATCAGCATATGTTGCTATAGTTGTTTCTTCCATTGGTGGTATATCCCGAGTACAAGAGGTACAAGACAGGACCCAAAACGCTGCCTTGTGGTACTCCAGCTGAAATTTTCTTTAGGTCCGAGTATTCATCCTCATATTTTACACGGAAGCATCTATCGGTTATGTATGATTTTAGAGTTTCATAGTATTGTTTGGGAAGGTCTCGCTTGAGCTTGAACTCCAATCCCCTGTGCCAAACTCAGTCAAATGCTTGCGCTACATCCAGAAAAACGCTTGAACATATTTTTTTAGTTTCTAGTGTACGCTCTATTATATCTGTAATTCTATGAACTTTTTCTATAGTCGAGTGGTTTTCTCTGATTCCAAACTGGTGGTCAGGAATGAGATTTCTGTCAACCATTACTGGTGTCATTCTCTTCAGGAGCATTTTTTCAAAAATCTTGGATATGGTGGGAGTATGGATATCGATTGTGATATTGTTTGTTAGGTTTTAAGATCATCATTACCTCTGCCACCTTCCATTGCCTTGGAACGTATCTTAGTCTAAACAAAGCGTTGATAATATGGAGAAGTGTACGTATCGCTTTATTTGGTAATTCTTTAATGATTTGTCCGGTTATGAGGTCGTACCCAGGAGATTTTTTCATGTTTAAATTTACAATTTCCTCTTTTAGCTCCTGTAGAGATACACTTTGTATTTCAAGATCATCAGATTGTTTCAGTAGGTTAACATTTTCATCCGCAGTTCGCCTGGGTAATGGTTTATGGAAACGTTTCTGCTACGTGTCTCGCAAACAAGTCAGCTTTTTGTTTAGCGCTTCAAGCCCAGCTTCCATCCTCACTTCTAATTGGTGCTGTCGAATTTGTTGGTCTCTTAAGTACTTCCGTTGCTTTTCATAAGGAATATTCGGTATCTTTTAGGCATTCTTAACTGTTCTGATCAGAGATTTCAACTTGTTACATAGGTTATTAAGGACGGTTTTATTTTCCTTGATTCGATTTTTTTTGCCAAGACTTTCGAGCTTTACGTTTCTTTGCCACAAGCTCTCTTACTTCAAGTGGATAGTTTTTACAGTTGTTGTTATTTGCGTATTTTAAAGAGGTGCTTTGCCACGCAGCTTGTTGTATGTTTTCTATTAGGCTTTCTACTTCCTCTTCGACTTGTATAATGTTCCTTATTGGTGCTTGAAGATTGATGTTTTGTTCTAATAATTCTCGAAAAAATTTCCAATTGGTATTATTATTGGACAGTCTCGCTGTGATTTTCAATTATTGTTTCACTGACCCTCATAATAACAGGAGAGTGGTCCGATGTAAGCTCTTCATTATTTTCCAAACGAATATAGTTATCTGATATACCTTTTGTCACATAAAAGTCTATAAGATCCGGTGTTTTGTTTAAATCTGTTGGCCAGTATATTGGTGAGCCACCAGATTGAAAGTCACATTTTAATTTTTTTCCTGCTTCAAACAACTCTCTCCCTTTAGGTGTAGTAACTCTGGAGCCCCAGTATGTGTTTTTCGCATTGAAGTCGCCACCAATGATAAAACAACCTCCAATGGTGTTAAAAAGTTCATCATAATCGTCTCTTTTCAAATAATGTCGTGGTGGACAGTATATTTCTGATATATTTATTTCTTTATACTTTGTGCGATCTTTGATAGTTGTAACTTGTTATTTTATTTTTATTTTCTAGTCGTGTTGGGTAACTGTTCAAACATGAGTTTTTGGTCTCAGCCTGCTCATTTAGTTTTTTATTTAAAGCACCTCTGCATTTCACGATATCTCTCAAAATTTGGCCGTCGTTACTATGTTTTACTTTTACCTATTGACCTTGGGTCACCTGTGCATATGATTCATTTCCTCGTAATTTTTATAATTCCCGATTTGTCTTTGGTCGGGGCTTCACTAGCAGGGATTCTACGGTTTAGATCAGACAGCGCGATTTCTTATATTTTGTTATTCTTTAGCTACCTCACAGCCACGGTAATTAGCTGGATGTTGGCTCTAGCAATTAATGCAATTTGCAGCTGAGCTCCTATCTAATGTACACGTGCTCGTAAGGTGGTTACCAGCACATTTAACGCATCCTGCTATACGTCCACAGTATCTCTGAGTGTGATTGAAGCCCTGACATTTTTTGCATTGGACTATCAGCAGAGACTTTTTCTTCACTGGTTCTATTCTGACTTTCATATTTTGAATTGCTCGAATATCATGAATTTTTTGAATATTTTCCTCCTTGCCAAACGTGCATGAATAGCGGTAGCCCCCGTTTAGTGACGACACTGTTGCCTGTATCATCTACCTTTCTCTCTTTTTTAATGATGTTTGCAGCATCCTTAATGTCGAATTCTTTACTCTGCAGCTCGTCAATTATATCTTCACTCTAGTATGTTTGATGTAGTCCTCCAACCATAATCTTAATTGGCCTTTCATGATAGTCCTCATATGTATTCCACTAAATTTTCGCAGCATTAAACTTCATAGAGAGATTTTTATAAGTATCTGAGTCTGGAAAATTTACCTGCCATTATCTAGTGCTACTAGATTGAAATCCTTGTCCGTAATTGAGGTCGGATAGTCTTTAATACCAACTATGTTTATTGGTGGAGGCTGTTTTTTTCTCGGTGTGTTAGGAATTTCATCGTTGCACTGAGTAGTTGGTTTACTTGATGTTGATGTTTGCCTTCCCTGCTCAACATATTCTGGCGATGATTCTGCTTTTCGTTTCTTTCTGGGCTGTTTTTATTTCACGATCCCAACAGATTCCTTTGCCACTTCCTCTTCTTCGGAAATTGCTATATTGAATGTGGCGGTTTTTCTGGTACTTCTTGATCCTAGTATCCCCTGGGAATTGATTCCTATTTCTCTGCCGAGTTCTTCTTTGTATGTCTAGTATTCATTACAGACTTGTTTTTTTTCTTTACCTGTTTCGGTGATCCTATTCAGGTCTTCATTTTCTCTATTTAATATGGTAATTTCATTACTCAGTTTTGAGACCACCTCTTCTAGGCTTTTTAATTGGATTTGAAGTGTGCTTTTTTCGCTTTCAACATTAGTTGTTGGTGAAGATAAAGTCATATTAATATCTCCTATAGAACTGGTTTTTTTTAATAGTAGGTGATCTTATGATTTTGTTACCCCTATGAAAAGGATACTCAGCATCCCTTGTTAAGCTTGTATTATTATCTGTCCCAGCAGCCAAGTACTCCACCGCGGCGACATTGTGGTTGTTTAATTTCAACGGCTGGGAGCCAACTTCCACACTCCCGAAAGTCGACGGTACTGGGTTTCCGAGTCCCTGTACCGTACCTTTTCCTTTAGACAGGCTCATCGTTAGTTTTTTGTAAAAGGTATCCTTCCTCAAGCATTTTATACCTCCTGCCAGGTAAAATCAGCCGCCTCTTACATGAGAAACAGACACTGTTTGAAGCCGCACCTCGTGGTGACCAGACGCTTCTTGCAAGTTTTGGTACGCAAGTGGTATTTTATTTCCCACTTACCCGCCGGTGTTCCGGTGTGGAAATCCCCCTATCCGCCACCTAGGAACGTGCTCGATAGGAGACATGCAACTTCCATGAGAGTGGACATCTGATCAAATATTTCGGTTTTTTATCACTCTGGGCCGTTAAATAAATTTCTCTGAGCTATGAAAATGTAGACATTGTTGCGATACTACAGTAAATTGTATAAAGAAAACCTTGTTTAAAATTAAAACAAAACTTATTTTAAACTGCCTCTTCGGTGGAAACCCGGCATTATAATCTTTTTTCGTGTATTTACCCCCTAATAATTATCATTAATATAGGACATTTACCAAACGAGCTTTGTAATACATTGTCCTAATTAAGGTTTATGCACAAGAACGTAAACAAAGTTAAATCTCAAATCTGTATCGTAAAGCTACATTTCATTTATTTTTTATTGTTTGTAATTTGATAATTACTATATAGTATTGACTATTGGGTACATACATTTTTATATACATCACAAACAAACATTTCTTAAACGTTTCAACTAGATAAATATCTAGTATTTTTATTTTTCGTTTACATACATATAATAGAAGATAGATGACATAGCCATTATTTGTTAACATACATTTACTTGCTCTCGTCTCTTTTCATTTTTATGTATAGGTACGTTGTATTAGTCGTTTTCTTATTACAGTTTAATAAAAAAAAAGCTTTTGGCAATAACATTATCCGTTTTACGATTTCTTATTATTTTTGTTTTGTTCCTTATTTGATTCTATTTTTATTACATTTCGACATTTTTTGTTTGTTTATATTTTCCTTACATTGATGTTTGGTTTTTCCTTCGACTAACAAAACAAAAATAATAAAAAAAATGTTGTTGTATCCACATTTGTGATAATATCTTAATAATCTTAATGCACTTAAAATATAAATAAGCTCGTATATGTATATATAAATATAAGCCAATAGACATACAAATATTATGTACAATAAACGGTTAGTGTCCTTGTAGACTGTGGTTAACGTTTACTTAGCATATATACACTGTATAGTCAACATAATATTATTATGTATATGTACATACAAAATAAGGGGGTGAAATTAAAAATTATTATAAAGTGACAAAACATTAAAAGGATTATATTTCCAATATATATTTTGGTGCCATCAAAATTAATGAACGGCAACAAATGGGTTTTGTAATAAAAATAAAATTCGTTTTAATGATCTTCTAATAAGTACATAGATACAACAACACAACAGATAATTTTAGCCCCCTTAGCATATAGTAGTTATGTATTTGTGTATACAGACGAATATATCCACCCATTCACTTACATTACTTGTATTTTGATGTTATGTATGGACGTGTATTCAATGGCTTTGGAATTATTGCCATATCGTTTCCATTAACAGAAACAGACAATTTTAATTAAAATAAAAATAAATGGCTGTAAATATTAATTTTCAAAATGATTATTATCTTATTCGTTCGGATGCTCTTTTCTGCTCTCGAAATATACGAGAATATATGTATGGTACAGTACATATATGTATCTCATCACTCGTACCAGAAAATTATATGAAAAACATATGAAATAAAGAAAATAATGTTGTAATAATTTGATTCCAGGTATAAGGGTGGGTAGGAGGTATGTATACGAGTGATTGGTATATTTATCGTATCTTATATAAAGAGATATACAGGTGAATTTTTCTGGCTATATTATTTTATTGGGTTGTGTTAAAATCAATTTTTCGTACAAAATTTTGTACGACTGTATTATAATGACTTGGCACTGGAGTTTTATGAGACTGAGGTCAAGAAATTAATTGAAATGCATATAAATTTATTGAGATTATATATTTGAGGCAAATATAAATATTTCCAGAAAATTTAACAACACTACAGCTTAAGATTTGTATAGCTTACATATTTCATACTGTGAAATACTATATATTGTACAATGAGTACGAAATAGTACCCATTTTCCAGGGGTATGATACTACGCTGACAAAGATACTCCATCTGGTCTATTCCAAAACATTACCATTGTAACAAAAATATGTAAGATGGTTTCGTGTTGAATACACGATATATTTTGCATATTCGGGTTGCGCTTGAACCAAAATCATAATCCTCAATATAAATTTCCTCAAATTCAAAATCCCTATGCACAAAATCCCCAAAATTTAGCAAAAATTTGCTAAATAATAAATAAATTTCATATTTTTTAGGTTAAAAATCACAGCGAATTTTAACCTAACGCAAGATTATTTGGGGAAATTTTGGGGATTAGTCATATTGAAAAATAATAATTTTATTTATGATTATAAAATATAAAATAACATGTATAATTTATTTAAATAATAATTACGCAAAATAAAACAAACAAGATTTAATTAGTATTTAAAAATGTTTTTTTAAATAGTATCATTCATTGCACAAGGTTATTTATCTTTTTATACCGTTCCAGACTGGCCTACTTAGGAATAGTACTTTCACCAGACTGGATTTTTTTCAAATCAGTCTGAAAAACAATCGTTTCTTTCGAAAGTTCTTTTAAGATTTCAAATAAGACACAATTTTTTTTCAACTAAAACTTTATTTCTACGACGCCAAGCTTCTATAGAAGAGGAAAATATTCTTCAATAGAATCTACGACGTACCAAAATTCCGGCTTGTATTTAGCACCCTTTGTTTAAAATATTTCCATAAATGAAGTTGTTTAAACTTATCTTTTTGAAATCTTTAAATTCATAGTTAGTGAGATTAACCCATTATAATAAACTAAAACATGTTCAGTAGGCAAGAACGACAAGCTTTTAACAATCTGACACAAATAATATTCTATACAGATGACCAGAGTTCACTTTGCCAAAATGTAAAAAAATAATAATTTTGTAGGGGAAATGAGTGTATGGCCAACGAAAGGCTATCTATAATCATGATTGAATTAAATGTCCCTTTTGCTCTTGCAGTATTATAATTACGATAGAAATTTTTTTGGAATACTCGAAAATTAAATTCATTTTTCATGCACAAAATCCAATAACAAACGAAATGGTTATTTGGCTTATATACTAAACTTTATATACAGCTTATTATGTACAATACAAATAAAACAAACAATAGTATTGGTTTTCGTGAATATAAACAGTAACTTTAAGTTATAGGGAAAATGAAAAAGGAATTTTTATTTGATCGTAATGATTGAAATAGCGATTTGGAATTTTTTCTTGGTCCTAGGATTTGAACATTTTTTCTGCAACAATAATTTGATAACTTTGAGTAGATGATATGAGGTTACGAAAAATATGCGTAATGATTATTGACCAACGATTATGCAAAAGTTCCTTCAATATTGGATTCATATTTATCACAGTTACCCTTACTTGAATGAGTAATCTTTATGCATATATTACATAAATACATATGTATGTACTACAAATTTGTAAATTTTGTAAACGAATTCAATGTTGTTGTATTTTCTGAAAATATAGTTTGTTGATGTCTCGTTTCCATGGGAAACTTGTCTCTCTCGACGTTATGACGGAAAGCTTTGAATGTTGTAAATGAAACAATTAAGATTCGCATATAAAAATCCTTACCAAATTGCCTAACCGGAATTATTTTATTTATTTTTGATTTTGAAAAATAAATTTGCAAGTCTCGCCAAAAAGCTTTAACACAGAAGGCTCAAATTCGTTCTGAAGGACCTGCAGACAAACAGCTGCTGTAACGCTTGAACTAAAGAAGCACAATCGACCGGTTTCATTTCCAGAAAAGCATCCCCAGACCATAACTCCTTCTTTTTTCGGTGGAAGTCTTAAAAGACATTCGTTGCTAAATTTTTCAACAGGACAACGCTCCGTGCCATACCGCCAAAATTGTGAGTTATTAATTTTGAATTGTAGATAGACAAATTGGCTTTCAGATAAACATAAATAATTTAATAAAAAATTTTACAAAAATTAAATTTAAAAAACACTTTTTGAAAATTTATACTAATATTTTATTACATATAATTATTTATAAATAAAACTAAATAAATAAATAACATGTTAAAATGCGAGCTTTCTTATTGTGACAAAAAATTTCTAATTATTTTAGAAGACCGGTTTCGGAATCGAACATTCCATTGTCAATTCTATACAAACATTAAAAATATTTAGGTTACAAATTACTATGGGACAACATTTATGTTAGTTCTAAAATTACGTCATATATGCGGTTAGTTCTTGTGTTAACTTTGTCATTCAATAACATCGGGCAATTCTTATGTTTGTAAATTTCCAACTCTTCTAATCTGTCCATAGTCGGTCCTTTACTTAATTTGTATAACACTTTTAGATTATTATGCAAATCTGTGTATGTATGATTTTCATCTGTCAGATGTTGGGCGAAATTTGATGTAATATGTGGCTTGTGAATTTCTCTTGTGTGTTCTGTGAAGCGTTGTGCGAATGATCTTCCTGTTTGGCCGATGTAGAATTTACAGCATTCGTTGCATGTTAATTTGTATATACCGGTGTCTAAAGATTGGATGTTTTTCTGTGTTTTGAGTTTTGTTTTCAATTTGTGATTTGTCTTATACGAACTTACATAATTTTAGAACTAACATAAATGTTGTCCCATAGTAATTTGTAACCTAAATATTTTTAATGTTTGTATAGAATTGACAATGGAATGTTCGATTCCGAAACCGGTCTTCTAAAATAATTAGAAATTTTTTGTCACAATAAGAAAGCTCGCATTTTAACATGTTATTTATTTATTTAGTTTTATTTATAAATAATTATATGTAATAAAATATTAGTATAAATTTTCAAAAAGTGTTTTTTAAATTTAATTTTTGTAAAATTTTTTATTAAACTATTACTCGTGACATAAGTTCAGCGCACATAATAATGGAACAATTCCAGTGTTATAATATATAAATAATTTGTTAAAAACTTGTTTTTTTCCTATCTCTTCATTTAAAGGTAAAAAAGTACTTCGAGGAAAAAGGTATCGATGTGTTGAGCTGGCCCCCGTATAGTCCAGACTTAAATCCAATTGAAAATATTTGGTCTATAATGAAGCTAGAAGTAGCAAGGAAGCGCCCAGAATCGATTGAAGCTTTAAAAAGTTTGTTGATGATGATTTGGGAATCCATATCTCCTGCGACTTTGAAAAATTTATCAAATTCAATGAATCGGAGGTGTATCGCTGTAATAAAAGCAAGAGGCGGTTCAACAAAATATTAATATTAAAAATTGAACTTCTATAAATCAATAAAAAACAAACAAAGAAATAAAAAATAAGTGTTTAATCAAAGCCATCTTAATAAATCAAGCCTCCATGTTCAAAACGAACTTTTATTAGTGAGTCTAAAATGACAAAAATAATCGCTCTCTTCATACATTTTATATGGAGAGACATGATTTTCGTTTATAGAAATATTTGAATGAAAAGTAACTCAAAATTATAATTTTTTGAAATCAATTGAAACTATAAACATTGGGTTTCACCTGACTTGAAGGATTTTTCCGTGGGGTTTTCCATTTTATTGTATTAATTAAAGGAAAATAAGATACTTTATTCTCTAATAAAGCTCAAATAGAAATAGAATAAAAATTTGTAAGAAAGGGACATTGTGTACATAACCAACAAAATAATGTATTCCCATCAAACAAATAAACCAAAAGAAGAAAACATCTATGTTTTTTTTTAAAATGGAACAAACATAATGATCATAAAACAACGCAGAAAACGAGAAAAAATATATGAACACAATTTTTTATTTCATAGCAACAACAAAAAGTAATCGCATCAAAAATAATATTGAGAGCGTGATCAAATTGTCCCTCTCCTAATCCTAATTGACATATATTATATAAATTATGTAACCTTTTGTAACCTTCAAAACAAAACACAACATTTTATCATTTATTTGATCGAAAATCAAACAATCGATCAATATTTTTATTTTGGTTTAATGAGAAATTTCCCAGCGTTTATCCGATTAATCTCCTAAATTTTAATTTATCGTAGTTATCATAATTTTTATACATATTTTTCGATGTTTAGATTTTGAATCGAACTATTTTATTTCTGTATTGGAGTGAGTGCAGTATATTGAAAGAGAGTATTAGAATATATCAGATATATATTTGTATATACAAATTTAAAAGCGCAAATAAATTAAATTAATGACAATTTTATAATCATAAAAATTATGTTTAATTAATATAATTTCGAAAAATAACCCTGGCCATCACCTAATTCAATTCTTTATCTATTACTTTATGTAATAAAATATTAAAAGCTCTCACTATTAATAGTTGAACAATTCAAAATAAGTTTGTATGTTTTGCCATGGGATTGCATAGACTTCTTTGTAAATTACACATTTTTTGGTTAAATAAAAAAAGCTCGTTTGAAAATATCGCTCAACATGGAGGCTTTATAGGTATATTAAGATGGCTTTGGTTTAATTTATTACATTACTTTAACACCCATCAACGCAAAATTTTCAAATTTTGTAATTTTTCGGGGTTTTGCCTCTAAATTGCAGGTCAATTTTTTTTTTTCAAAAAATTACGTCATACATGTATTTAAAATGAAACAATAAACAAATTGCTTTTAAAGGTTTTGTAATTTACATAAAAAAAGACTCCAATTTGCAATAAATTTGTTTGCAGAATTATTTTTTCCCAGCACTGTATTTGTATGTCTGAATTCAGAATTACCGGAAAAGTGATAAATTATCTATAAATTGTTCACATTCTTCATGGTTTTTCCGCTTATTATTAAGTAAATTATGATTACCAGATGAATTCTTGTTGTAATGTTAATATTTTTGTAATGGTAATGTAGGAAATTTGCATCATTAGGATAATTTTTGGGTATCCCAACCGAGAATTGTGCGTACTTTGTAATTCATGTTGGACGGTGAATATCGTACTACCCTTAAAATAACAATTAATTACAAACAGTTTAATTTGATTATAAATCTTTTTAAATATTTTCAATGGTTTAGATAACAGTGATTTGATTTCTCTTGGCTTTTTTTAGAATTACGTAAATAAAATGTAAAACGGAACTCTATAGCGAAATTCCGTTATCAGTCTGTCTAGTTTGTGACTGGCTCATAACTTTTGAACTATTACATATCATTCGTAATAAGTGGAATGATTTTGCATGCACATTAACTTAATGCCATTAAGTCATTTAATCCACAGATAATTCAAGACGTTCCAGAAAACTTATAGTTAATAATTAATTAATATATACTTAAATAATTAATTTAAGGTACCATAAAGGTTTATATTTTATTTATATGGCATGTATATGTCGTTTTATAGAAGCGCACTTTAACGGTTCTAAATGCCGTTCTGGAGATTTTTCAAATTCTCTATTAATCACAGACCGTTTACAATTTCTCCTTGTGAGGACTCGAACGAAAAATAACACCAAATTTATAATGTGCCCTATACATTCTTCATCGGTTAAGAACGATGGATATAGCATCTAAATTTGTGACATGAATTTTTCTGTTATACTTTGACAGAATGCTTCTAGACTTTCCCAGTAAAAAGGTGCTTAATGCCATAATTAAATTTAATTCTATGGTGAAATATTCAATTAATGTTTGAGCAGTAATTCTCAATTGCAATCCTTCTATAAATTTAAAGTAATTTTCGTGGCGAATAATTTAATAATCAAGATAAATTAATTGAATATTGACATTTGTTATTTGTTACTCTTTTCAAATTAATGTACTATCCGATTCATTAGTATTTGCAATAGGAAAAATTTGCGGTCCGATTTCTGTTTATTATCATATAAAATTTAAAAAGAATAATTGTTTTTAATAATTTTTAATTTATTTAATTTAATTTTAATTTTATTTTATATTAACTTGATATACAATAATTAACATCTGCAATAAAACTATATTGCACTAAATCTGATTGATTAGTATTTGTAGAAGAGTAAAACAATCGAAAATTTCAACCTTTTTTACAACAATACAGCTTAATAATGCTGTACTGTTGTAATATTTATTGAAATTTCGTCAAAGAACCAACAGAATGCCTAAAACTCGTCAAATCAGCCTAGAAGAAAGATCGACTATGGTAACTGATCGCAATCATAATCGACCACTTAAAATAATAGGCGGCAGGTATAATGCTGTCATGTGAATACTATACTAACTTTATGAAGTCCGCAAAACAAAATTACTTGATACAATTAAAAATAATGGTACACGACAACGATCACGTGTGTTACAACGAAACGTCAATTTTTTCGTATGATCAACTGCGATAAATCTATAAGTCAATGAGAACTTGCTACATCATTACAAGATGTTGAAAATAAAAACTGTTCTTAACCGTCTGGTTAGTGCTCCCTCCCCAGAAACCGGAGTAAAAGCTTATATGTATGGACTAAAAAACAGTACATCACAACACGAAATAATAAGAAACGCATTAAATTTACTAAACAGTTCGATAAGTCTTTAGCATTTTCACGCATTATCCTATTTATGGATAAATCTCCAGTTTCTTTTTTGAATTTCAGTTGGGGTATAAAATTATTTCATTTTAAAGAAAAAAAAGTAAAGAATCGTTGTAATTTTGCCTCGAAATTAACAAGTCTTAATCATGTGAACGAAGTTATTCTGTTAGGCGGTGGTTCAATGGTTAGACTCAACTTCATTATGTGCAACAGGACAATTCCCCACATAATGGAAAAGGTATACCCCCACATAATAACGGAAAAATTGTAACTGCATTTTTAGATAGTTTGGATAAAAATCACCTTGATTGGCTGCCAGAACGGCTCGATCTCATAACATTATCGAAAAAGGTCGGGCATACGTTATGAATAATCGTCTTTATACAGTTGGTATTATAAATCAATGTATTGACGACTGAAATTGTTCAAATTTGAAACAACCTCTCGGTAGATTTCATACGCACCTTATAATAGGATTCCAAGACAGTTATCAGAAATAAAGATGAATAACGTAGGTCAAAATTAATTAAGATTTAATGAAGTACCTAATAGTAAATTTTAAAGTAATCACAAATACTAATTAATCTAAACCGTGTATCAAAAATTCTAATCAATCAGATTTAATTCAATATATTTTTATTACGGCTGTGAATATTTACATCAAATTTATAGAAAATAAAACATTATTTAATTTAATTAAATAAATAAAACAATGGTGCCGTACATTTTTACTATCGCAAATACTACTGAATCGAATAGAATAAACTAGATTTACAAAAATCAATCGATGTAAGTTCAATATTCACCGTCCAACATGAATAGGGAATCCAAATTTACCGAAAATTTCATTTACCGGTTTCGGTATTTTTTTTTCTTAATTTACCGGTTTCCCGGTATATTTCGGTAATTGTTTAATCTACAAAAACATCATTGAAACATCTAATATATCTTAATTAGTTACTTATTATTTTTGTTTTTTGAGAAAAAAGACATTTTTAAGTTAAAATTTCATTTTTGTTATATTAAAAAAATATACATAATATTACATAAAAGTACTTAACAACAATACAGTTAATTCAAATTTATAGAGTTCAGTCTCATTGATTTTCTTATAGAAAAAATTAACAATAATAGAATAAATAAAAACAATCTATTTTATAAATTTAATTGATAAATATCGTTGTGTTGGTTAAAATAAGCTCGTAGAAAACATAACATATCCAATGTGTCATCATTCAGACGAGATCTTATTTTATTGCAAATTTGTCCCACCGAAGAAAATGCTCGCTCTGCATCTACTGATGTTGGTTTTATTGTCAAGAGATATTGATAGACTCGATTAAGCCAGACACCACGTTCTTTAGTTTGTTCATACAATGCAATTTCTCTTCTGATGGATTTGAGGCAAATTCTTTTGTAGCTCCTTTTTAACAAATTTATGTCATGTTGCGACTTCAAGTGGGAATGTAGCCCGCTTGTTGAACCACCTCCAGTTCTTAAAATTTTTGGGCATTTCAAACAGCTTGCCTCATCTTTATTTAATTTTTTAAAATAACTCCAGATGTTTTTATTTGACTCTTTTTGTACATAACACTTAAATAAAATTTACGGGGTAGCTAAACGTTCGTTAAATTATTGTTAAATTAAATAAAACATACCTTTGAAGAAAAAAAATGTTTTTTTTAGATACTTATATAAAAAGGTAACGTTATTTTCTTATTGATTTGAATTTAAACTATATCTAACTAAAACCGATCAAAAGCGTTCGTACTGACTGATCACTGAATACTGATGACTTGTGACTTGAAAAAGTGTAAATAAAAATATAATTCAGTGCGTTATTTATTGATATGTATGGTAAATTGGTACATTGTGAGTTACTATTTTAATTTATTATGTGAATATGCCATACGGATGATGATGTAGCGATGGATTGCACTAATATAATATGAGCACGTTTCGAATAGCGGTACTCTCGCAATTTTTATGAATTTTTGGTAGCACGAAAATTGGTCGTAAATTGTTATTTAGTATATATGTATATATCATGTAGAGTAGGGATTTTGCTTGAACTGTAAGGAATTTGAATTTATGTATGTATGTTTGTATATATTTTGTTTCGGTATGTTCGGTAAAATTTTGAAAATTTACCGGTTTTTCGGTAATTAAAAATTTACGGTAAACCCGGTTTACCCGTTTACCGAAAACCGGTATTGGATTCCCTAAACATGAATAACAAAGTATGCACAATACTCCGTTGGAATACCAAAAAATTATCCTATAAAGGACTAAATTTCTTACATTACAACAACAACTCACCGACGGTAATTATGATTTACTTAATAATTAGAGATTTAAAACTTTTTAGAATGTGAGAAATTTATAGATAATCACTTTACCTGTAATTCTGAATTCAGGCATCTCGTACATACGTATGATAAATAAATTCATATATAATTTTATTTTATGAGAGAATCGGTTTCATTTTAAGCTTTGTATAATTATGTAATGTAGATTTCATGCTACAATTGAATTGATGTTATGACGAACAAATTTGGTTGTATGTATTCGCAGATACAAATCTGTAAATGATTGAGGAGGAATAATTCTTTCCGATAATGTCTACTACCATCTGTTATCTTGAATAAGGTGATCTATATTTAAGCAAACGTATTTGAAATAAATAATTTTGAAAAATAATTGTTTAATTGAAATAACTGATAAAAGCTATGTAGCTTAAGGTAAGAATGTAATTTTATTTACTCGCTCTAATTGTCACGCTTGTCTCGAGTTTTAAATTTCTATGTCTTTCTAACTCTATATAAGCAAATAAGCAAAAGTGAAGGGATGATAGCGGTGCCCACATTTCCCCTTCTGTAATCGGTTAAATAATCCCGGTTAGGCAATTTGGTAAAGATTTTTATATGCGAATCTTAATTGTTTCATTTACAACATTCAAAGCTTTCCGTCATAACGTCTATAAAGAGACAAGTTTCCCATGGAAACGAGACATCAACAAACTATATTTTCAGAAAATACAACAACATTGAATTTGTTTACAAAATTTACAAATTTGTAGTACATACATATGTATGTATGTAATATGTAGGAATTATGTGCACTAATATTATGTCTTTATTTTTATACCTACATTTACATCTGTGTTGTGACGCTACATGTGCTTATCACTGTTGAAAAATGATGCCGTAAATTTTGTATACACTGTATCATTCACAATTCAGAACAAGATTTAACAGAATGAAGTTTTATTAATTTTTTCGAACAACATAGTTTATTTATTTGACTTATTATCTAGTACAAACATTATTTTGGTTTTACACGAATTACAATTGTAGATTTTATTAAGTATGTAATTATGATCACAAGAGTAGATGTATAATAAATTATGAAGTTATTTTTGTTGTTGTTCTTCAGCTTGTTCTTTCTGGTGTGTACTTCTGGACTGTCGAAAAATGAATTTTTTTGATTTTTCATTTCAATATGCAAATTATCATGTTACAGTGCGTAACATGATGATCAGATAGTGCGTGGACGGGTGCGTTCCTATATGTATACGTTTGTAGAGTTTTAGAGTCCCAACAAATATAGGCATAGAGATTATTCATTCAAGTAAGGGTAACTGTGATAAATATGAATCCAATATTTTTAAGGAACTTATGCATAATCGTTGATCAATAATCATTACGCATATTTTTCGTAACCTCATATCATCACTCAAAGTTATCAAATTATTGTTGCAGAAAAAATGTTCAAATCCTAGACCAAGAAAAAATTCCAAATCGCTATTTCAATCATTACGATCAAATAATAATTCCTTTTTCATTTTCCCTATAACTTAAAGTTACTGTTTATATTCACGAAAACCAATACTATTGTTTATTTTTTTTTTATTGTACATAATAAGCTGTATATAAAGTTTAGTATATAAGCCAAATAACCATTTCGTTTGTTATTGGTTTTTGTGCATGAAAAATGAATTTAATTTTCGAGTATTCCAAAAAAATTTCTATCGTATAACCGAGCAAATAGCGCAGTGGTTAAAGCTGCGACGTTTGGATCGGGAGGTACCGGGTTCGAATGCCAACAGAGGCGGGATGCAAAAGGGATTTTTCATCTCCCGATTACGATCGGTGATTAAATTGAAAACATCTATGACCCTCTGTTGGAATGTAGAACTCATGGGCCGACGCATCTTCCATGTCACTGTACAGGGTGACATGGAGCTATGCAATGCGCAGGTGGTATACTGTACTTGTGTGAATGGGATGAATGAATGGATTGAATGAATGTTGTGTGAATGTAAGGTAAGGCTATGGACCGTAAAAGTGTCTATGCCAAGTCCTTTTTAAAAAAAAAAAAAAAAAAAAATCGTAATTATAATACTGCAAGAGCAAAAGGGACATTTAATTCAATCATGATTATATATAGCCTTTCGCTGGCCATACACTCATTTCCCCTACAATTTTTTTTTTTTTATTTATTTACATTTTGGCAAAGTGAACTCTGGTCAGTGGACACTTTACTGACCTGCTTGATGTTCATCATTCGTCACAGAATGTTGTTGAGTTTAACCGCCTCAAATACAAATTGCAGAGGTTTGCACTGAGGATCCATCTCATATGGAATTCACTAAGGCCATGCAGAGATTGAAACGAAACCGCCCGCACCTGGGGTGGACTGCATTACTTCAGAGCTCTTGATATTTGGAGGGGATACTTTGTGAAATTGTCTTTTCTACGTTATTCGATTAGTATGGCGAACCGAAGTTATGCTTAACCATCGGAAAGTGCCCGTGATATGCCCCATATTCATGAAGGGCGACCGATTGAAGTGTGAGAATTATCGCGGTATAGCTCTCCTTTGCACAGCATACAAGTAACTATCCTTCATTATATTGGATAGAATCACCCTTCTAGCGGAAGGCCTGGTTGGTGACTATCAAGGAGGATTTCGTCCGAATCGATAAGTCATTGATCAGGTCTTTTCGCTGCGGATGATTCTATCTAAATATTATGATTCGATTAACCGAGAGTGTTTGTGGTCTGCCCTGGAATACCTAGGAATGCCAACAAATTTGGTAGAGTTGAGAACAGGCTGTCGACTATTTTCGCAGTTAATTCGGGTGTTTGGCAGGGAGAGGCTCTGTCGCCGATACTCTTCAATCTCATGTTGGAGTACATCTTCCGTAAAACTGAAACACCTCAGCGCACCATCTTATATCGCCAGTCCAATCAGGTGCTTGCAGCTTCAGATGACATATGCGTGGTTGGACTGAATAGCAACGGAGTGAGAGAAATACTTGATCCGCTTGTAGAGTTTTCAGCTTCTATTGTACTCCAGATCAATGAGTCCAAAACGAAATACACGATCTCTGCTTATAGGGACAATAGCACTCCAGATTTTAGTAATGGTCACCACACGTTAGAGGGAGTGAGGAGGTTTAAATATTTGGGTTCTCTTATCACTCACGATAACAGTGTGGGTGAGAATATTAAAGTGCAGCTGGCAGTCGTGCTTTGTATCCTCTAAGGCCACTGCTAAAATCTAAACTCCTATCAAGTGCCACGAGGATGATGCTTTACAAAGCGTTGACCAGGCCCGTTGTTATGTTTGGATGTGAAAGTTGGGCGCTGACGGATGAGTACGAGAGATTGCTTGAGAAACAGATTCGTACAAACAGATGGTACATACCGAGCTCTGTTCAATTGTTCAATATCGAGATCAGAGATGTGATGAAGATCCCCGTTATTGTACATGAAATAACATCGCAGCGAGTACGCTGGCTCGGTCACGTCCTGCGTTCTGATCCGAAACGAATAGTGCAGCAATCTTTGAAAGGAGAGCCACCATATGGTAGGCGCATAGGTCGTTACAGACGACGATGGCTCTACGATGTAAAGAACGACTTGGCCTCTTCAGATTGTCTTAGACAGTATGAAAATCATGCTCAGGATCGAAACCGTTGGTGCCAAATAGTTGACTCAGTAAGGGACCAGTAATGGGCTTTTAAAAACTGATTTTTGTATTTATTATTACAAATTGTTCATACTTTTTAATTTTAAGGTTTCTCGAAATGGTCTTTAGGTTCAGTTATTAGAGGTTAACGATATGTTGAAAAAGTATGACGAAAAATCCTAAATATTTTTACTGTAACAAATAAAATACTTTCTACTTTACCTAACACAAAAGCACAGATTTGTTAGTAATTGAAAATGAATTTTAAGTCCGAGCTTCGATTATCTCTCTCGAACTAATGTGATAACAACATTCATTAAAAATATACCGGATACTAGTCAATCATCGCGTTCTCATACATCGAATAGCGTATTTTGAACGTATTTCAAATAAACATTTGATTTTCGAATTAGGTTCGGGACACAAAAATGTTTCTTTAAAAAATAGGGTCACAAAAATAAATAGTTTGAGAATCGTTGTATGTAAGTCGATATTCAAGGTTTGTTAACTTGAAATATCATTTTTTATCATTTGAAAAAGCGTTCATACTATTGAAAATGTTGAGTCCTTCAAAAAATTTTAAAATTGGGGAAAGAAAGACTACATATTATTAGAACTCGTATGAATATTTTAAAACCGTTGAAGATGAGCTTAACCAACGCATGTCAAATAAATTTCTATCAAAGAAAATATTTAAAATTTAAAACAGTTTGAATGGTTTAGTATTTCTGAGTGGATGTAAAATATTGTGGAAAGCCAAATTGAGAGAAAACTACCTATTTTACTCCGAGCACTCCCTTGAATTTTTAATTCGCAATTTTATTAAATTTCTTATGAGATTGGTGCCGAATATGTTAACTTGACATTGGTATGTGGTCCATTTTAGTTGTCAAACGCGAATAACTTGAACATAAAGAAGGGCGCATAATTTAACATACATTTCATCTTCAATGGGACTGAGATGTTGGATAAGGGACAAGTTTTTAAATTATAAAAATGGTCTTATGATATATCAAACGAAAGTTTTTTTCATTACAAAAAAAAATTGTTTGCGGTACTTTGCAGTAGTCAACTTTGCTATGGTCTAATGAACACATCAGATCCCTACTGTCCTCTTGCAACACAACACACGACCTCACATTGAACAAACAACACTACTTAAACTACACAAACTGGAGCTGAATTTTTTTTATACCGTATTCACCCAATCTTCGACTGTCACTCCCAAAACGTGAAGTAGAGAGGGTGATATATTCACGCCGTATAATTTTTCGCGCAGCTTCCGTTGCGATACCACAAATGGAAGACGCGCCAAATTCCCATTTACAATAAATAAAACAATAAAACATACGATTCTATCACAATAACTAATTAAAATGTTTTATTATTATACGAAAGTTCCCACAACAAATTAGTTATATTATTATTAAAATAAATGATTGGTTTCCACAACAAATTAAGAAATATTATTATCGACCAATGTTCCACGACTTATCTGCACTGGTCAATAATTCTTATGCAACTCATGATGATCCTTCTGCAACCGTTCAATTTTATATTTCATCGTCGTAGACAACAACAACTATATTTTGTTCATCGTTAACAATGCGTGAATCATACAATCTCCATTCAATCTGCCATCTACCTTCCTGCATGCAACCACTATAGGTTCAGTGGAAAATGGTATAGTTACCAATTTGACAGAATGACAACTATACAATATGTACACACAGTTCCTTGGTACAAAAGGTAATGTACATTCACTCATTCAAATTTAACACAATCTGAACTATTTTGTTATTCCTTTTAGACTTCAATTGACTTGGCCACACAATTCTATACGACAAAGATAAGTATATACAATTGTATTATTGCCTATACTTCTTAATTAAATTCTTTTATGTTTTCCAGGTACACATCATTAGGAGACAACTCGGACATCATCAACTAAATAAATTGGCTTATTGGAATTCCAACAAGACATCAGCATCACCAGAATCATTCAAATATATGTTGAAAAGAACGTTGTGTATTTTTATTTATTGACTGGACTTTGCAATGGGTTTTAATGTATTATGAGACGGCAACGGCGTTAACATCCCGGCCCCCGTGAATCGCTTGATTCACCCGTTGGTATTTTGACTAATTTATGAATTGGCCTTTGAATCATCCCAGCTTGTGTTTTCAATGTGACTACTCTCACTAGTCCATCTGAACCCACATAAATTTGTGTCACTCGCTCAAGTGCCCATCTTGTTGCGGCCATGTTCTCATCCTTGATCATCACAACATCATTCATTTCTAGATTGGGACACTTCTCTCGCCACTTATACCGGTGCTGAAGCGTAACTAAGTACTCCTTATGCCATCGAAGCCAAAAATGTACCATTTGCTTTACCAACTGCCACCTTTTTAAATAACTTAGATCAGTACGTTCTGAATTTGGTTCTGGTACACAGGTAGTTGGATGACCACTAAGAAAATGAGCCGGTGTAAGGACATCCACTTTATCATCACCACGGCCTCGAGTTTAAAATATCTTCAATTTCCGTCACCAATGTGTTGAATTCGTTGATAGTCAAAATATTCCGGCCTATTACTCGACGTAAATGGGTTTTGAAACTCTTCACTGCTGCTTCCCAAATTCCTCCAAAATGTGGAGCATTTGGTGGATTAAAATGCCAATTAACCCTTGCTTTCAACAGTTCCTCGGAGATCAAGTTATCTTTCTTCTTTAACATTTTGTACCATTTGATCATTAATTTGTTGGCACCAATAAAATTAGATCCACAGTCGCTAAACATGTCACTGCATAAACCTCGCCTTGCTGTCATTCGTTTCCATGCGTCCAAAAATGCATCTGTCGTTAGATCACAGGCAACTTCAATGTGTACGGCTTTGGTGGATAAACATACAAAAATGCAGATGTAAATCTTTGTAGACCGTTGTCCTCGTGCTCTTTTGTGGTATGCCATAAATGGACCCGCATAATCAACACCAACCTTTAGAATGATTTGATTACCTTCCACCAACTCTGAGTATACCATGAGCATCAAGGAATGCGTTTAAACTACGAAGGCGTGACTGAGACACAACATACTTTCCCGCTTACAACATTGATATTTCTTCACTGAAATATTGACCTTGAATATGTTTAAAGACAATATATTCAGCGTGATAAATGTCTGTATTATTGAGTGTGTACATTCGATTTGCTCTGGGTATCCTTGCATTCATGCCGAGCTGTTTCATCCGATTGATAATTTTGACGATTTTATGAAAGCTTGACAAGCTTGACAATCTGACCAACAACTAATAGATGATGTTTCAGTTGTGTCCAGACACTCCTTTAACAACATTAATAACTTTGTGATCAGTACAGCCGCACTCAATTCTAGTTTCGGGGTGGTTAATGGCTTCACCGGGGCTACCTTTGACTTGCTAGTCAACAATGACACCTTTACACCTTGCCTGTCAATCGTACGCAGATACACTACTGCTCCGTAAGCTACCTCGCTCCTGTATGGTACACTTACAGCGAACGTAAAGGTGTCTTGGGTCGGCGCCCATATTAGTCCAAAAACCTTTACAATATCTGATTGCTCAGTAATCTCTATATTCATCACTTCCTGCTAGGCATCTGATATATCATGTAACAGTTGCTGGAAATTCGAAACCCATTTTCCAAGACACATTTTGTACTTTGCGAATATATTTATGACATCTTGTTTTAACTGCATGACTTCATTTATGGAATCACCACCTGTCATTAAATCGTCGACATAAATATTTTGATCAATTTCCCTTGCTGCTACGGGATACATTCTATAATTTTCATTTGAAATCTCCTTTATTGACCTTGTTGCTAAGAAAGGAGCTTGTTTTGTACCATATGTCACAGTTACGAGCTCAAAATGCTTTAGGTGATTACCGGTGCTACTTCGCCAAACAATTCTTTGCCACCGTCGGTCTTCTTCCGCAACTAAAATTTGCCGGTCCATTTTCTGGATATCGGTGGTAAAGACATATTGATGCAACCTAAATCTTAACAAGATTGAATATAGCGTTGATTGCGCCGTTGGCCCATTTCTTACAATGTCATTTAATGATAAACCAGTAGAACTCTTCGCTGATCCATCGAATACCACTCTAACTTTCATCTTTCCATTACTTGCTTTAAGGACACCATGATGAGGAATATAGTAGCCTTGTTGTTGAACTTCATCACCGGATAACTCTCTCATGTGGCCTAATTTTAAATATTCGTCCATGAAAGTGATATATAACAGCTTAAAATCTGGGTCCTTAGCGAATCGGCGTTCAATTGCATGAAATCTGGAAACAGCTTGATTGACTAAGTTACCCAATATGTCTGGTGGTTCCTTGAACGGTAATCGTACGACAAATCTGCCATCCGAATCTTCCATTGTAGGTCGTTTGTAAAATGATTCACAAAACTCTTCTTCCACAGTTAAATGTGACCGATCTGGCACTGACTCGGTTTCCCACATCGCTTTCATGTACGATCCGATATCAGTAAATGCCGTCAGGCTGGTAATGTGATAATTGTAAACCTCTACTAACTGGTTTCCAGTTACAATCCATCCAAATGTTGTGTTTTGGGCTACTATCTCGTTCTTATCGTTTTTAATTTGCCCATCCGCTAACGTATTGAAAAACTGATCTGCACCAATCAATACATCAATTTCCCCAGGCTCATTAAATAATGGATCGGCGAGCTGAATGTTTGATAAATATTTTTTGTCATCTAAACTAAATTTCACGTGCGGTAACTTTGATGTAATCTTAGGCAAACAAAATGCTTCTACAGTGAGCACATGATCTGTTACCTCGTTCAACAGACATAACTTGGTTGCACCCTTGACCTTACCAACTGATCCGAGCTCAATATCGAGATCAGAATTCTCATGAAGATCCCCGATATTGTACATGAAGTAAGATCTCAGCGAGTACGCTGGCTCGCGCACGTTCGGCGTACTGATCCGGAACGAATTGTGCAGCGATCTCTGACAGGAGAGCAACCATATGGTAGACCAGGTGTCGCTGCAGGCAACGATAGCTCCACGGTGTAAAGAACGACTTCAGATTGTCTAAGACAGTATGAAGGCCATGCTCAGGATCGAAACCGTTGGAGCCAAATTGTTGATACAGTAATGGCCTTTAAAAAACTGTTATTATTATCTAGGTTTTACCTTATGTTCTAAGTCTTTCTCTATTAAGCATACTTCGTTGTCAATTAAATATATATCTGTCATATTATGAATTTGCTTTTGTTGTTTCAAGTCATTATGCTTATTGTAGACGTTCTTCGGGATTTTAGTTTTGTCATAGTTTTAATTCTATGCATCTTCTTTTTATCATGATGTTTCTCGTGGTGTAGATGTCCACTTATCTTATTGTGTTGAAATATTCTAGGGTGTGAAATATTTTTTCACTGTTCAATTGTGCATTATAAGTGTTTAAGATTAGATAATCAATTTTTGTATTTAATTCTTTTATTGACTTTGTAGCTTGGGCGGCATAGAATTTGTTGTTAATCGTTACTTTTATGTAATTTGGTATGATTTTTAATAAAATAAAAACTAAAATATTTATAATAAGATATTGTGTGGGATATAAGCCGCAGTAAATAAAATAAAATTGGAGTTATACCAACTTTATAGTTGATATTTTTGTAAGCAATCAAGTGGTACACATGTATGTGCAATTGTGAAAACTATTAATTAAATATTAATTTGTTTCATATTAAAAACATCTACAATGGCGGATGGTTTTTGATATAGAAGGAAAATGTAACTTACATTTTCACCAACTTGGAATTAAACGTGTTCTATTATTATAAATCTATCGATTTAGTCTCATTGTCTCAACACATTAAATACCCATCACCAGTTTCAGATAAATGGGCTACCTAACCTATATAATTGACTCGCTCATTATTTACCAAGTTATATTTTGTAAATTCAAGAGTGATCAATCAATCTTTTAATGTAATTTTTTAAAGGAGATTTTTCTTGCCTATAAATTAAATTCGCTCCATCATCATATGATTAAAATTGAAACAGCATTTCCAGGAACATAACGTTCCATATTATCTTAAATAATTGTTTGTTATCCCTCAACGGTTATATCGTTAATAATTGTTTTTAAAGTTAAATGAATGTATAGCATAACACAAATTTGAAGCAAAATTGACAAATATGTTAGTTTTATGAAATAATATAAATTAAAAAATTTGTGTGAATGTATGAAATCGAAACATTTTTGTGTAAGACCGCGCAGTAGTTGAAAATATCATACACAGCACAAGCATAGATACATAGTTCTATTCTTAATTGAAATCAAATGAATTCAATGTTTATGTAATTTGCTAAATAAATTAAATCAAAATATGTATTTTATTTAAATATTTTGGTTATAGAACAAAATTCTTCATAGAAATTTTATTTTTAAGTAATAGTTGATCTTTTTGAACTATGCTATTTGTTATAAATGTGGTGTTGTTGTATAGCACATCATATACAGTTGCCGTATAAAATTTCATTGTTTTTAAATATGATATCAGATTTGTGACTGACGTCGATTCTTGTTGACGCTAGTACATTTTGTGTGCGGACTAATTTAATTTTTATTTATCTACTATTGTATTTGGATTCTCAAAAACAAATATTTAATATTTTAAAGAGACAATCTTTAATAAAATCGTAGCTACACCGTATATAAAATTAAAAAAATATGTAACTTATTTTCTCTTCTATATCGGAAGATTCACATAAATGTTTTATTTTTCCCAAAGACATTTTCGTTTTTCTTCTTATACCTGTACACTTCTATCCACACAATGGTATACTCGTACATCTATATATGAAACAAGGTATTATCTTTCAATAAAAATTTAATAAAATTATTAAAAAACTAACAATAAAACAAAATTTATTATTATATTTTATTAAATTATTCTTGTAAGAAAGAATACCAAAGCCAAGAAATCCATTCAATATCTTATGTTATGTTTTATATAATATGTATAGCTACCTTGCAGTACTATATAGAAAAAGGCAAGTCAATTTTTACAATATTTATGTGTTCTTGCGTTGCTTCATAAACTTCCAGAAAAGGACAAAGAAAAATAATTTTCAATTAATCATGTCGTTGTTCTTATATACATGATATACTTAAGTGTATAATAATACAAGATGTACATAATAGTTCATTTATAGTGAAATTCTTTGAAAATACCGAAACTGAAATATGATGAAGAATTTCTAATTGTCTATCTTCATATTTTGATACAGGAATGTTTGTTTGTTTTTCTACTACAAAGTTATTTGTATTACACAAAAATACAACATACTCGTAGTTTAGTGTTGCAGTTCGACTAATGAGCATCCCTGAATCTTAAATAATAAAGTGGGGACCACACAAAAATGATTCAGGGCATATACAAATGGAAATGATATAAAGGAAAACGAAAATGTAAATTTCACAGAGTAGTACGCAGTTTCATATTTGACTAATGAATGTTTTTCGTATTAGAGTACAGATGTCTCTTTTCATTCTGTGCACAATTTCCACAGCATTTTATCTGCGTATAAATTTTCACGTTTTATGATTTTTAAAGTGTTGTTGTGTTTTGAATCAATCGTGATTTATGCGTGCAGAGCTAAACAATTTGAATTTTAAATTCTTATACAAATGACGTGAAATAAATAGCAAATTATAAAAAACTTCATAAATCCATGTAAGTTTTGGAAACTATTCATGTTTTCAACTGTTTATTCAATGTTAAGTTGCCTTATCAATGAATAATACGATAGGCTTTTAATTTATGGAAAATGTAGAATACTCAATACCCCTGCGAGTAAGCATGATAACCACTGTTAGTTAGTGATCATTTTGCAAGGTGTGATTGAATAATTTCAATCAATTAGTTTTATTTGTTGTTCGAAAAAAGACACAACCATTTTGATACTTAAATACCAAAGGAATTTTCAATATACATGCTGTTGTATTTGAGACCCGACCGCAGAACGTGTGGTAATAAACAGAAAAGCAACATTTTAAAATAACTTCTCCAGACATTGACCCCTATTATGATTGCCGATTCGATCAACAATCGACTCAACTATTCGAAACGACACATTGGTATTGCCATATTATATTTAAATAAAACTTCAATATTATGTATATTTATGTTTAAATTAGCAATTGGGATTTTCTTTTTATGAAATGTCAGTGTGAACAAAAAAATGTTTCTTGTTTATTTAATAAAAATCAAATTATTTCAAATAAAATGATTTCCAGTGAATTTTTTTTCGATATCGACGAAGAAGTTAGCGCGAAATATGAAATAAGGAGAAACAGGAGAAGATTAAGGGATCAATCGAATCCTTTGGAATTAGATGAAACTTAGTATGTATTTTATGTAATATTTCTTGGTTTGAGATTAGGTTTTAACTTTTATTTTTTTTTTTATAAGTTTTACCAAATTATTTCGGCTATCAAAATATGCATTTAACCATTTATTGGACGACATTCCACATATGATTAAAATGACGCGGTTCCAAACATATTAAAATTGGCAGGTTGTTTGAGCTTTTTCGCAGAAGGTGGATACGTTGATTTGGCTCAACCAACCATTTCTAAGGTTGAAAAGAAATGTTTGATATTTGTGGTAAATGGATTAAATTTCACTATTCAAAATTATAAAAAAGGAAGGCCAAAATATATTTTTATGGTAGTGGGATGTGTAGATGGAACGCACATCAGCATTATAAAACCAATGAAAGTCTTGCAGCATCTTATTTATATTTAATCGAAAACGGTTTCATAGCCTAAATGCTATGATAGTAAGTACAACAATTAAGCATTCCAACTTTATTTAAATAGCTATAAGATGTCATTTGCTTTGTTCAACAGGTTTGCGACCTAGAAATGGAAATACGCTTTATCAACAGTAAATACGCTGGGTCTTTCCACGATTCCTCGGTGTGGAACCTTTGAAGTTTAAGAGGCATTATTCATAGAATGTGCGAAGCCGGAGATAACCCTCGATTACTTGGTAATTTATAGAAATTTAAATGTTCATTCTTAATCTTAATTTATATATACTTGTACATTTATTTCAACAACGGATGCGGGATATCCTCTTGAATCGTACTTAATAACACCATGCCGAGTACCAGCTGCAAATACGCCTCAGAGTCGATATAACATACGGCATTCAAAAGAACGCAATATAATGGAAAGAACAATCGAAGTTCTGAGAGGGCGAGTTAGATGTCTTTTAAATGTCCGACAATTGCATTATACCCCGGAAAAGGCAACACAAATTACCAATGTTTGTATAGAATAGATATAAGTATTCATATATAAGAACAGATTCTGATTTTTAATATTTTTTTAAATAATAAGTTTTTTTTACAAAATACAATGTATCTTTTACATGGTTTTGACAATTATTAGCTGTTGCAGGGATGTGACTTTACTACAATTGTAGCAGAACTACTACATTCTTATCGTTCTATAAATTAAGTACGTACTAGCCAAATTCTACTCCACTTTCCTCATTTGAAAATTTTATGTCGTTTTCGATTGCCAAAAAAAAATAAACTCGGTGAAAAAAACTAAAACTTGTTAATGACAAGTTTTGTTTTTTATTCAATCGAAAACGACATTATATTTGCTTCAGGTTTTGCAATGGTATTCATAAAATATTAAAATTAAGTGCCACTCGATGGCTTTCTTATGAAAGCGTTGTTAACCGTTTATTAGAGCAAAAGGCAGCTTTAAAATATTATTTCGAGTTCTATAACTATGAGGAAAAACATGTCCTTGCGTCTCAACGATCTTTCTTGGAAAAATAAACCGAAATCTAAACTGATTTAATGAGTCATTTATTTGGCACACATGTCAACGATTTCCTGTTGAATATGCAATTACTTTCTGAAGCGAAAATGATTTTTCTATTTATCTCACAATAAAATCATAACATTCAAGCTTTGTTCATACGTAGCTTTTTTATTTGATTTTATTCTCTATTTAACTGAACGCTGCTTCCATATTTTTTTTTTGGAAATATAATTGGATATGCCAATAGATCGTAAAGTTTATGTCATACCTCATACATAGACTCTGGTGTCTATATCATCTTTATATTCAATAATGATATCCCGTGGGATTGCTTCCTTATTATTGATATTTGTATTTGTTGTCTTCGCGTCGTATTTAGTTTTTCCTTTCATTCATTTTTTATATACAGTCATAATATATGAAACACAACTCAAACAGTTCGGCAAGAAGGATGAAAAAAATGATACATTAGAAATATCATAAATAGCTATAAGTGATTTCGGATTTATGTAGTCAATTGCCATAACAAATTAACAGCCTACTTACATGTATAGTAAGCGTTAAATTTATTATACGTCGTTAGTTTTTCATTATTTAACACCCAGAGCGCATTGCAGTGAAATGAAATTATCGCATATCTCAAAATATTGATAAATGGATTAGTTTCTATTGATTAAGGCCGCGTGTTAAATGGTTTAAAAAATAGTTAAATTTGGACAGGAAAATCCAAGTTTTCGATTTATTTGTTCATTTTATGGTGAAAAAACAAACATAAACTTAAGTTTTCTGCCAAAATTTCAATTTTTAACACATTTTTTAACTAATTGACACACGACCTTAAAAAAAATAATTTCGAATATTTTTCATGGCCCTCCACGCTAGACAAAATGTATATAAAGAGAATTGTTTTGTTTCTTTTGATGAGTTTAAGTTCATTTTGAACACGGAGCCGTTATTTATTAAGAAGACTTTTATACACTATTAACACTATTCTCAGAGATTGGCTCATATAGTGACTATATAGAATAGAAGCAAGGCCTATTAAGCTATCCATATCGATGCTAATTATTCTATAAAAAAGAACTGGGCTCTAGTGACAAATTTTCAAAATTTGCTAATATCTAATATTTTGAAAATTTGTCACTAGAGCCCAGTTCTTCACGCCCAGTTCTTTTTATAGAATAATCAGCACCGATATGGATAGCTTAATAGGCCCTACTTCTATTCTACATAGTCACTATATGAGCCAATCTCTGAGAATAGTATTAATCGGTATAGTGTATTAGCACTTATTCTACACCATATTCGACGATATTGGCAAATTTTGAAAATTTATCACTAGAGCCCAGTTCTTTTTTATAGAACAATCAGTGCCGACATGAATATTCGTATTCTCCCTATTTTCTTATAATTGTAGCTGTAAAAGATAATCTTTGAGATTTGTATTTTATTTGGTATCGTTTAGGATCGCATATCAAACCTAGAATGACTAGATAGGATAGTAACGAGTGTCAATTTTGGGCTGAGAGAACAATATATACATATATATATATATATATATATATATATATATATATATATATATATATATATATATATATATATATATATATATATATATATATATGTATATATATATATATATATATATATATATATATATATATATATATATATATATATATATATATATATATATATATATATATATATATATATATATATCTGTCCCGAAAGGTTTTGCTATCATGACAGTAATTTTTTTGGGCTAACTTTGTAAATAGTGTCGTGATAGTGATTTTTTTTTGGGCTGACACTTATGTAAATATGATGAAAATATTTATTTTAGTGTTGCCATAGCGTTTTTTTGGGTTAGAATTTGGGCCAACGTCACATACATTCAAAAACAAGTTTTTTATTGCGGAAAATATTAAAATACTTGACACTTATCTTCAGCAGTCCAGTTTCGGTGAGCACTAAAATCCAATTTAAACATTTTTTTCATGGTCTCTGTCAACCGTGGTGTTTTTAATTGGTCGATGCCCTGTTAGCCCTTCTTCACGAAGCTGTCTTTGAACCGGCCCTTGGACACCTTTGCGATTTCAGCAATTCTCTTTTGCGAATTAGTTATATTCAATAAAAGAGTTGTTATTTCAGAAATTTTTTCCTGCGTTGTACCTGGTTGTTTGCCCATTTTGAAATTGTTGCTAAAATCGTTAGATAGTAAATATTATTAAAAATAGAATGCGATGGTATAAAAATATACCAAATTTTAATTAGAATAATGTAATTATTTATGTAATAAACAAGTGAACAATAATATTTTAAAACAATTTTACAATGTCTCTAATAATATGGCAACCCATGTACGAGTATAAGGTACTAAACGAACTTTTAATATTTTATTAACATTCGTTTTAATTATTAATTATGGTACACATTCGTTAAAAGTTTTCGAAATTCGTAAAACCTTGGAAAATCATCCTCAATAGAAATAAAAAAATTTTAAATTTTGGCATAGGTATGAAAAATATTGAAATTCGACATATTATATCGAAATTTAATAACTCGGTTAACTCCAAACTACGAAAATGAATCATTAGTTTTAAAAATTGATTTGATTAAATTTATTTGCCAAAATTGCCTATTGAAATTTGAATATTTTATAGCAAAATTGAAATTTTCCTCATCTCGAAAATTCTATGTGAAATTTAGAATTCAGAATTGAAAAAGTCGGTTTCAAAATTCTCCATTTTGCAAAATTTGAATTCAAAACTTAAAGCTTTTTTTAAGAATATATCGAAATTTAGAAAATTTGTAGTAAAACTGCACCAACCCGAAATTTATTATTTTAAAAATTCTGAATTTTGTACGAATGATTTGAATATTAAAAATTGTAAATACTTGGAAATTTCGAAGAACTATGAAAATGTTAAATATCGTTAAACAAATTGTAGAGTTTGAAAAATTAGATAAACATAAATTTTATTCTCAAAATGTATGTTCAATATTTTAATTTTATCGAAACCTACATCAAAATTGAATAAATTGAAAGAAAAAATTTTTTATGATTTTTAAATGTTGGATTGAAATTCCAGATTCTGAATTTTATACGTGATTTAATCATAAAAACCCAAAATCGATTTCTTCAATTTTAATTTTAAATATTGGGGATATTCGGTTTAAATTTAAATTAAAATCTCATAATTCGAAAAAGTTATTTCACAAAATAATTCAAATTATAAACGAAATTGATGTCGAAATCACATTAGAAAGTGAATAAGAAATAAAAAAAATTATAGATGCTGCGAACGTTGGATTAAAGAAGTTTATTTTAAAATTTGTTATTTAGAGAAACAACATATTTTAATATTTTGAAAACGTTTGGGCTAAAATAAAACTAGTTGGGAGATTTTACAGTATTTATCTTAAAATTCATGCAAATTTGTAACATATATAACTGTAGGAGGAAACGCTATATTTTTTACAATTATCTTGCAAAATTAATTTATTCTAAAAAAAAAACTTTTCAGCAAAGATGTTCAACAAATTCTTAAATATTTGTAATATGTATTCTAAAATTGGTATACTAATCGCAAATTTCAACAAATTTCGAAATTTTTAAAATTTCTGAAGAACGTAATGCTTGAATTTGCAAATTTCCAGATGTTGGGATTCCAAAACTGGTACAAGTCGTAAAAGCCGTATAGTTGCACTCCGTCGATTGGGTATAGTTGTTACGCCTAAGAACCATTTCGATATGTTGGATGTAAATGAGATTCAAAAATGATATTTCGAATTTTTCTATAGTTTTTCATTTTCCTATAAATTTTCATATTCATATGGTAATGACCCCTATTATGATTGTCGATGTCGCGCCGATATCATATCGACGATCGAAATTGGTATTACGAATGACGATTGTGAATCGCCTTTTATTGGAAAATCGCCATTTTCTGAGGTGATGTGTGATTTGTCAAAAATGTAAGTTTAATTGTTTTTTATATGACATATTGAATAAAATCTTTTATATTTAAAATTATTTATATTTTAAATCATAATTATCCTTTATATAAATTTATTTCTATTGTATAAAATATAGGGTTAAAATTACAAAAAAGGAACAGTTTGAGTGCCTAGTCGACTTAATGAGACAAAATACTGATATATCTCGTGGGTACATTAAATCAGGTAGTGATTTTAAAAATGGTCTTAGAAACAGATGGGAGAGCTTCTCTGAGTAAATTAATAGTTTGCGACCTCCTACAAGAGACCTAGATAGCTGGATTAAGGTTTGTTACAAATTTCGAATAAATGTATATATTTTTAATTTTTATTTTAATAATCCTTTTCAGGTTTGCACGGATTTCAAATTTAAAATCCGCAAAAACTTGCGCATAATAAGTCAGAAATCAAAGCTACGGGGGTGGCCCTAACAAAATTTTCTAATTCACCCCATTAGAGAAAAGCGTAATTGAAATGTGTCAAATGGCACGAGCATTTAATCCTCCGGGTCAGGATATATATTTAAATTGCTTTTATACAAAATAAATTAAAAATTCAGTTTTTTTTTATTTAAATTCATAAAATAACTTTTAAATATTATAAAATATAATAATTATTTTGTAAACAATTCAAATACATAAATAAATACATAAATAATTATAACTAAAATAAAAAAGAAATTGTAGACATACGAGTAGTAAAGCATCAACGAAGCTATTGGATTTAAGATATTTTTGTTAAATAATTCAGATTATTTCAATTTAAACTCTCCGTCAGTAAATACAAATTTATCAGCATACTTTAGTAAATCTGGTGTATCAGATGGTTTCCAGGAAACTTTATTTTTGACCAGAAGTTCTTTTGAATACATTAAGTTCTCGACCGTTTTAATATTTATTCTATTTCGTAGATTTGTTTTAATTAAATTAAGCCGTGAAAAAATTCGTTCTGCTGCTGCAGTGCTGTGTGGAAGTGAACAAGTTGTAGTATATAATATGAAATTTCAAGAGAATACTGGTTCATCCGTATATCTTTAAATGATTTTAATTTTCTCCAAAACTCCTCTACATCCCCATCAAAATTGCCTAAAACTTCATGATTTCCAATTAATCGTCTGTCATCATAAGCACAATAATAATATATAATTTTTTTTTTGATACAATGACTAAAGTTTTTATATCATCTACATAATTATAACTTATATACCAATTCATATTTTAATTTTTTTGTGTGCAATTTTGGAATTACTTGACGTGAAATAAACAAAACAAATAATAACTCGTAGTATGGGTGACCATTATATGTATATCGATAGTAATTATGTATATGGTACAAAACCAACACAAATGTACTTCAAGCCTGATTGTCACCAATATTATTTAATTTACTATGCGCTTATACTTGAAAGTATTGGTGATTGATACACCAATGCCTCTATATTACAAGCCATGACACACGATTTTGATGTAGTATGGGTGTAGGGCTATTCGTTTCTTTTTTTTATATGAAATGATGAAATTTACTATGGGATTTTTCAATAGGCAGATTTTGGAAGGCTTTTATCTTCTAGTTATAGTGCAATTTTTATTTTCAATTTTCTATGAGATAAGTAAAATTTATCTGAGAAGAGCTTGAGATAGTTATAAATTCATATTGATACATTTTTAATTGATAATTTTTAGTTTTTGTAAAACTACTTTTTTTCTGAACAGTTTGTTTTCGTTTTTTGTTTTGTTTATAAAAAATCGTGTGCCGATCTGGTACGAATCATTTAAACGAGCATTTGTTTTTTTTATGTAATGATTTGTTTTCTTTTTGTTTTGACGCAGGGTGATGATTTTTTTTTATAATAATACAAATAATAATACAAGAAAATAAATAATACAAAATACATAATAACAAATATGTATATATATATTTGTATATATATATATATATATATATATATATATATATATATATATATATATATATATACATATATACTGTAAATACATAATTCGTGTCACTGTTATACATATGTACTGTGCAAAATAGAAAGTAAATTTCAATTAAGATAATACATAAATTATGAACTTAAAATTTGTATGTATGTACTTATCTTAAATTATCCATTGAATTATGTTGATTTTTTAATTTATATTTACAACAAAATCCGCCATATACCTGCTTTCATGCAGTTCTCAAAACAATGAGAAAAAAAACTGAAAATTTCATCAACAATAAATAATAAAAAAATTATCACCCTGTGTCACAAAAAAAAAAACAAATCATTACATAAAAAAAAATCAAATGCTCGTTTAAATGGTTCGTACAAAATCGGCACACGATTTGTTAAAAACAAAACAAAAAACGAAAACAAACTGTTCAGAAAAAAAGGAGTTTTACAAAAACTAAAAATTATCAATTAAAAAAGTATCAATATGAATTTATAACTATCTCAAGCTCTTCTCAAATAAATTTTACTTATCTCATAGAAAATTGAAAATAAAAATTGCACTATAACTAGAAGATAAAAGCCTTCCAAAATCTGCCTATAAATCCCATAGTAAATTTCATCATTTCATATAAAAAAAAGAATCGAATAGCCCTACACCCATACTAATGATTTGATTTTTTTTTACTTGTGTCGAGGCCTATAGTATAGAGGCATTGGATACACTATACAAATGAGTGAGCATTTACGTAAAAATTTTAGTTAAAACAAAACCAACAATTTGTGCAGAGAAAATATGGTATAGAAATATGGAAAAAAACGTAATATTCTCTTTTAAATTATAGATTATATCCGTTAGTACATTCTTGGTTATTCCTTAACTTTATTACATTATAAAATTTCTAGAGAAACATTTTGTTGCTGCTCCTGTTGCTTAATTTTTGTTTTAGATTAATTAAGGTGAAGTAATTAAGGTTTAAAAATTGTTAAATGATTTAAAAAAAATTGATTTTTATGGTCTCGGAAAGAAAAAAAGAAAGCAAACGTACTAACAAGCTTTATTTCAAAGAGAGAGCGACAATAAAAAAAATGTAATTTATCAATGAATTTATTACTTAATTTGGTATGATGAGAGTATTTTTATTCTATTTTCGCACTAACACTTTCAAGTATAAGCTATTAAATGTAAGAGGGTATCTGTGTTCTCACTGTCTGAATCAGGCTTGTAGTACATTTGTGTTGGTTTTGATATGGTATGTGAGTATATAGGCTCTATGTACATGATTATGCAGTCAAGACTATTGGTATAGAAAAACATTATTTTCCTCTGAGGTTTCCGCAAGTGCGCATATCTATCGTACAAATTAAATAGACTTATATAGTCAGTGGTGTAAAATAACTGGAGAGCATGTTGGGATTAAAGTCCTCCATCAAAAATAAAACCAATATAGTTTTATATATTTTTTGTCTCTTCGATTTCTTTTATAATCGGTAAGTGATACGCATTATTCCTCTTACAACATACAATTGCTTCAACGACATTCCCTTAAAATTATTTTTGCTCTAGGTACATAAAAAAAAGTAGAAGGTCCATAAAAAAAAAAAAAAGACGGTATACTGTTGTCGTTCCTAACCAAGCCGGTATAATCGATAAACTGAGCCTCAGCCAAGGCTGCCAGTAAAATATAATAGGGAGGACTACCTTCTATCACCACATCTTTGTGGCCGAATACAACGATACCGATTTACCTGCGCTTGATTGTGTGTGTATTTTTTGTGTTGACGTTATAATAGTGAGCACTAGCTACAACAAAAAAGTTTTTAAGACAGTGTTTGTTTTCAATTAAAGAAAAAAATTCAAAAATTAAGAAATAAAGAAATAGAAAATAAAATAAAGAAATAGAATAATATAAGAAAATTAAATATAAATATTGTAGCATCTAGTGGCAAGTGTTATTTGAAGTTAAATTAGTGTAGGGAGTATTCATTTAATAATGTTAAATTTTCAGTCACCACAGTAACACCTCGGAGTACTCTAAGGAAATTTTAATAAAGTTTATTATTTAAATCATAGAATTAGGATTTAGAAGAATAATAACTTTCATATATTGAAATGGCATTCGAAGAATCCAAACCAATAATTGTATATGGATTTAATGACTACGGAGCAAAAACGAAAACACAATATGCTTTAATATATCACTTATTCTTTTTCGTATTATTTTGATGAACAGCAAAAAAAATTTATATTTTTTATTAAAAATATTTGCTAGGAATAAAAATTCACTCTGTGAAGTAAGTAAGTTAAGACGTTTTGCTCAAAAATATTCGTCTATTTCGAATGTCATTTTACTTAACACTATGAATCATTTTTTTTTCAATTTCCGCTTGGCGTTTGGCTGTGATTAAACCAAATTTAATTATTTTCTGATTTTCGTACGATTTTTTAAGTTTTTTTTTAAATTTAGAATCTTGTTTTAATTTTGGTATTGCTTTTTGTAAATTCAATTTAATTGTTAAATAATTCGATTTTTATAATTTTTAACTCCGTACTTTAATTAGTTTCATATTCTTAAATATTTTTATTTGATTTGTGGGTTAAATTTGTTTGTGTTTAAATTTGTATTAAATTAAGTTTAACGGCGCGGATTAAAATTTCTTTATCATGACAAAACGCAAGAGCTATCTTAGTTAGAGATGTGCTACTCTTAAACCAAGTGGCAGCCGCTTACCTAGAAAGTTTAAATCGGCGTCTCACCGCTCGTCGATTTGGTGTTAACCCGGTCAATCGAAACAGACAGAGGCAAGGTTACCATCACAACCTAGTGAATGAAATGAGGTTAAACGACAACGAGACAATAAAAACACAAATACATTGTATTTATATTTTATAGATACATATACATATATACAAAGAAGGGCAAATTAAATAAAATTTAATTATAACTTTTCATTATAACTATTCATCAGAAAAGTCAAAACAAATTGATTTTCCGTTTTAGTAATAAAAATGCTTCCTACATCTTTGATTTGACATTGATCGTGATGTTTTTTTCCAAAATCCATTACTAAGAAGAGGCCATTTACAATTTTTCCTCATTAAAATCAATATAAAATAATGTATAAGTTTCTGAATGTGATCGAAACATATATTATTATTATCGGGCAAAAAAATCTTACTCCTGTTTTATCATTACTATTGATTTATCTGGTAAAAATTCGACAATTTTGGGTGAAATACAATTATTGTGGTAATATTTTTCAAATAACTTTACCACTGTTCGAGATATCTCACCAAATTTATTATAATAAATCCTCGTATTTTAAATCGTCTGGATCATCCTCATTTGAAGCTTTTCGATACCTCATCTTTCGTGTTGTATTTTGAAAAAATGTATTTATTATTGTGAAGTTTTGTCTTCCATTAGAATGACAAATCGGCCAATTTTTAAAAATTTTTGATCGATGTAATGGTGTTTAACCAAATGAAACCAATTTTCCGCATTTGCATTTGAAACGCGACCTTCAAAATATTTTTCAGGCATTGATAAATTTATCCAAAGTGGAAGGTACGTAAAATATCTTTTAATGTAATAAATGACCAACTAACTATTGTTCTGTTTGTTCATAAATTGTATGAAATCTGACATAAAACGAGCTAGGAATCTAAGTTGGTTTCTTTAAAATTGTCACATGGAACTTCGTCTTTGATTTGTCCCTCAACTTCATCGGGTGTATACATTTTACAAACATGTAATTTAAATAGTTCCAAGGAGTCAGTTACACACTTATTTATATATTTGGAACAGAATATGTTTACAAATATTTTAAAAAACACATCAACTTCGTCTAACGATTTACAACTTAGAAAGATGATACTAAATTGAGAATAAAACATCGTTGTTTGGGTGTCGCCTCAGGTAATTTTTTTTAATTTGAATTTTGAAAATATTTACCATATGAGCACAGCAGATTAAAACCATTACTTTGTCCTGGGTTTATTATGGTTAATAACAATATTATAAATATAATTTACATAATCATGTAAAAATATTTAAAATTGAAGTAATTGAAGCCCAGCTCCAATCTACTACAAAATATTTTGGTATTTTAGCTCCTGTTATTGATTTCATGGCATTTTTGAAATTTAACAATCATGTTGCGCCGAAACCATTTCAGCAATAATGTTTTCAATTTTAATAACGCAAGCGTAATATAAAATATGAGAATACCCATGGGAATGACAATTAGGGGTTTTAACGACGCATCCTGTTGCGTCACGTGAATATAAAAGCTCCAATTGCGAGTTTCTCATCATTATAATAATGCCACCACGCCACAAGCCGCACCAAACAGTAGCACGCAATGGATGCATTGGCTTCTCCTCATATCCTTGTAGATTTTCCGATCCCCAAATGCGATATTATACCGTTGGGTGTGAGTCCCGTGTTTTGAACAAATTTTGTACGACATTTTCTTGCGAATTCGAACCAATTGTCAAAATTCTTATCCAGAACTTCATTCCAATAAGAAAATTTTTGAATTAAAAAACACGACTTATTTAAGCATTTCAATTGGAAAAAATAATAAAAATCCAATTGGGAAAAATAACAAAAATTATTCAAAACACTGAAATTCTAAATGATGTAAAATAAATAGTAAAGTTCATCAGAATTTTATTTTCTTGATCATACAAATTCAAAATAGCCTAAACTATTTGAAATAATAGACCAGTATCTGGAGACATCTCTGGGATCGGCGGTACAAAATTTTAAAAATCAATCAAAATCAAGAACTTTTAAATTCCATAAACAAATAGAAAAGTTCATCAGAATTTAATCGACAGATTGACCACAACACAAACATCCTAGGTGGTCTAAACTATCTGGAAATATACATGAGTAGCCGTGGACATCTCTATAATAGGCAGTAAAAATGATTAAAATTATTTAAAAATCACGAAACTTCAAAATTCTGTGAATATCTAACCATTTAATAGAATATAATTCCTATGGACGCAAAGGTGGCAGTTGCTCTAAGCTATCCGAATATGTACTCGAGAGTATGTAATTATTTCTAGAATCGGCAGCATACAATCTACAAAACGCCTCAAATTCAAATTTTCGTATAAATAAAATTCCAATTGGAAAAATTCCGAAATTTAACAGCGTATTATAGTCGTGTTTTTTAATTCAAAAATTTTCTTATTGGAATGGAGTTCTGGATAAGAATTTTCTCATTTTTTCAGTAAAATTCAAATGAATTTAATTTTTTATCAATAAATAAGATACATTTAATGTTAAGCTACACATTTTAATTCACTATTATCGAAAGAAAATCAAATTTAACTTTATTTTTCAATGTTCTGGATAAAACATTGGTTTTTTGAAGTTCGCGATAAATTCATAGTACACAAACTCGAAAAAAACGGGAAATTTTAAAAGTAAATATTTTAAACAAATATTTTTCATTGTTTTATGCTTGATACCTGTAATATTTCACAATAGACGTCAAAAAATATAGTTAGAAGTTGAAATTTATTCAAATAAATAGAACATAAATTAAATATATTGGTTAAACTAAATACAATTTCCCAGTATTATTCCCGATGTTCTTATAGAACTTGAAGTTCTGTTAATAAAAAAACGCAGCTAGTGTTACTTTTGTTTATTTTTTTTTAGTATGAATTTCACTGTCATACTAATCAGCCTATTAGAAAAGTCGGAGAAAGAGTTTAAAATTTTGGAGTTTGAAATGAGACACACTGTAAAAGTATCAAGTGAACAAATGAGACGATTAAACTTGCTAGCCTCACACTGAAAGATTATATATTTGGTTTTACTGTTGTTAGATTTACGCAAAAGTTCATTACAACCGCAAACAATACCTATATTTTGCTATTAGTTGCATGGTTGAAAATTCAATTCCACATGAATATGGTGTTTTAAACGATAATAAACATTTGAAAACTATGTTAACATTCAAAACTTATGTGTAAACTTTCGAAACACGATTAAATTTTATAATTTGGAGATAACTTTTGAATAATTTTGAATAACTTTCTAGATGTGAGCAAGTCCATCAAAGCAAAAATTACGATTCACAGCTTAGCACAGAGATTAAAAACCACAGATGTACATACATGTACATACATTGTATTTGAATAGACACAACACATAACAAATCGACGGCTCATGAGCCTGTGTTATATAGCCTAACTAACGAAAAAAATTAATCCTCTTATAAAATTATATAATATTTCACAACCCAACATAAACATTTATAATTTTTAAATCTCTACCTCACTACAGCATTTGTTACGGTTTTTTTGTGTTAGTAAATGTGGTGTTATATGGGAAAGTCTGTGTTTTCATTAAAAATTATTGGCAAAAACAACAATTGGTTTCAATTATCATGTGACTAGAAATAAAAATATAGTTTCTCTTGTTAAATTTAGTAAATATAAAATTAAATAAAAATAATGTATAAATTAAATTTTCTGCATAGATTTTAAATATTTTAACAACAATTTCCAAATTATTTAAAATATTATGGTTTTGTTGAGGCAAATAAAAATTAATCTAAAAAACTAACATACGATCTGACAAGTTATCGTAATAATTAAACATGTTAACAAAACCATACTCTATAGGCATGCAATCACAAAATTAGATTTAGATTTTCGCAACTAATTAAAAATATCAAGTGCGGTTAAAAATGTTTTTAAGCGACCTTTCAACACGCAGATAACAAATCAGCTTGATGAAAGTACATAATATATATGTACATTATATTGTTTTAAAATATGTAGCTATAACAGTGACAATGTTAATTCTAATAAATAATATAGGCTATGTAGTTAGTTGTATATATATATTTATATGTAAATATATGAAAGCATAATGTTGTATTCAAAAATGAAAATTATCAAAATTAATTTTTATTTCAATTAAAACAAATTTTCTAAAATAGAAAATATGTACATACAGATATGTAGCATTGCATACAATATATAGTATTAATTTACTATGCTATATTATGCAATATATAACATGGTTATGTGGTATAAATGAAGTAGTGATGAGACAAAAATAAAGGGAACCCAAAAATAATAATAATTTTATTATAATTATTACAAAAATTATTTAGTTTTTTAATTTATATTTTGGAAATCATACTATATAAGTACATACATACATAATTACTATATGTAGGTACTTTATATTTATGATAGTTTAGTATTTTAACTGTAGCAAATATCATTAAGTTTTAAATGTGAAATACTGGCGAAAGAGTACAAAAATACAATAAGTAGAAAAATAATTGGAAAAAATTATAAACAATTATATTGCGAACATACAGTTGCCCATTATATCCCGAACGTATAGGTATTTATGTATAGAGAGTGATTTTTCGTAACTCAGCAAATATCTAAGGATATGCCATATAGAAATTAACGTTTTTGAATAGTAGACACTAGAACCTTTCAAAAGGTCTACAAAACATTACTATAAAAAGAATTGGGCCTTAATCTATGGCCTTTACTGAAAAAAATATATAAATTATAGTAATCTCAAAAGAGTGAAACCAAATAAGTGAATTGAGCAGAACAAGGAAAATTTATATTTCTCATTAGCTATTGCTAGTGCGATAAATCTTGCTTTTCAGGATCCTAAACGTCGCGAAGCGCTTTGCAGACATTGGGTGAGTACTATTATTGCTTCTTTTCTTTTTATAAATAAATTTTCCTTTCGTCTGTACAAAATGTGCTTTCCTGTTAAAAGAATAGAAACGCGAGATCTGAGTCACTATATTAGTGTAGCGTGAGATCATATGTTTTTTTTAATGGTTTAAGGTCAGTAAAATTACTTTATACTGTTCCACCTCATTGACAGTACTTCGTTATTTCGTTATTTATTTATTATAAAAGTCTAGTTAATTTACATTTATTTTGTTATTTTATATCAATTATACAATATTAGTTTACCGTAGAATACATCTACCAATCATTTTTGTTACTTATATCTATAAGAAAAATTTAATAATAATTCGTATGTATATTTCGTATGTTTCAATTTTGGGTTGATGCGATGATTCGCTAAGAGGATCTCGGAAGGAGGAGAGGAGAATAATTCAATAAGTTGGTGATGGACTTTTCTCTTATGGTTGTATGAATTAAATTAATGGGAGTAGGTTTGAACTGGTGTTTATGGGATTTTTTTTGCAAATGATTAGTTTAAAGTTATGTAACAATGTTGGTTGCTAAACTAGGTATCCGTCCAGACTAAGCTCCCGGGATCAAAAGAGTAGCAAGCATGTGCAGGGTCTGCAACTAGAACGGTACGTTACACATGCTTTATTCGAGCACCAAAATCTGATTGTTTTTGCCATATGGGACTTATATTTCTAAATCGTAGGTAGACACTTGGGCCTTTCCAAGTTGGTACAATACGTTGGGTTGGGCTCCTTCATTTAATACTCAAGCACAAAAGCAAAGCCATTTTGCCAATGGGATGGGCGTTTACGCGTCATCTATTATTTTCTACATTGACGTGTCGACAACCCTAGATAACGTCAACAACGTCGATAATGTAGATAACACCTAGAGTGGTTTTGTCAATTAGTTCTAAACTAAAGAGTAACTAAATTTCTTTAGGAATAATGCGTTATTGATGATAGTTTTATAGAATGTCCGTCAATGCATTTAAATCTCGTTTCAAAAAGAGCGGAATTTAAAACTAATCGTTCTCAAATACCATGAATCGGCTTCAGCGTCATGTTTTAGCGTCAAAACAACTATATATAGCGTTATATAGAGTGCGGTCCACTTTATAACGGTGGAACGGTATAGAATAGCTCGTAGAAAAATCTGAAGAAACGCCTAACAAAAAATCAGACAAAAAGGTTATAACTTTCATTAAAAATAATCCGGAGAACTTTAACTATGACCGTGCCATAATATTTAACACACCCCACTTCATGGGAAAACGAATTCGAGTTCAGGAAGGCCATCAGTGCTACCGAGTTATTAAAAAGCCAAATCATTCAGATAACTAACATTTCTTCATGTATATATAAAAACTAACAACTTTCCTATTATTGTGGCAGGATTCTGGGAAAAAGGTTCATAATAGGTGGTGACTTCAATTCGAAGAATACTCACTGGGGTTCTAGATTAAGTACAACTAAAGGAAAAGAATTACTGATTGCCATTAAAGAAAATGGATGTGAATCCATTTCAACTGGAAAACCAAAATATTGGCCAACCGACACAGGAAAAATACCTCACCTGATCCATTTGATTATAACCAAAAGTATTTCTGGACTGCTACATCCCTCTTTTATACTTGGCAATTAATTGGAAAAATTTGAAAATTTTAATAGAAGCTGAGTTGAATTAATTTGTAAGATGAAATTAAATTAAAAAAATCTTACCGAGAATGCCGCTTGAACTCACGTCCACTAATCAAACGCCCATTACTTTGCTTACTTGACTGACCACTGCCGTACAATTTCATTACTGATAAATCTATGTTTTGTATACTCACCATTTGAATAGAGAAAAATGAAAATTTAACAGAATCTGAATTGAATTAATAAGAAATTAAATTAATTTTTTTTAGCCTTAGTCGAGATTTAAACTCAGCTCTAACTATTTGTTATACTTTCAGTTTGTATATAGAAATTTTTTATGTGGACGTTATTTATGTATTGACTTAAACTTAAAACTTGTATGGTCAGTGGTCAATATTGTGGCCCGCCTAGAAAATCGCATCAAGCATCATTGAATGGAACGGAACTTTTATAATTTTTAAGAACATAAGGAGGAATAGTTCAGTTAAGTTTCAAACGATATTAATGTTGGGACATTTTTGGTTCAACTCAGCTTCTATTAAAAAATTTCCCCAACCTTCTCAATTCAATTGGAAAGTATAAAAGGTTTGCATAACATCAAATATATATCCGGTGGTGGGCAAGGTAGTAAAGTTATTGACTTTAGATTCGTGAACCACTGTTCGAGTCCCATTATTTTATCAACACACAACTTCTGTTAAACATTTTCATATTTTTCAAGTAGTGGCATGTATACAAGATGAGTAAATAGCGATGGTGAAATAAATGCAGAGTCCATTGCCTTTCCTAAAATTTTCAATATTTCTATTCAATTGACAGATATAAAAGATTTGTATAGCATGAAAAATATATGCGGCGGTGGTCCAGTAAGCAAAGTCAGTGACTGTGGATTTATGGATCTAAGTTCGATTCTAGATCGAGCCAAACATTTTTTGATTTAATTTCTCTTGTCAAATTGGTGATGGTGAAATAAAATAACTCAAATCCAAAACAACATGTAAAAGTGGCAAGTATAAAAGATTGTCAAATAAGCAGAGTCTATTGCCGTTGCTAAAATTTTCAATTCTTTAATTCAAATGGCAGCTATAAACGATAGGAATATCACTATTTACATATATGTATGTCGGTGGCTCGGTGGTAAACGAAGCTGTGTTATTGGATTTTAATCATGACTAATAGCCTAAAAATATATTTTTAATTTAAATATGAGCAAATTGGTCATTTTTAAATCAAAAAGCGATTTTTTTTAATTTAATGAGAAATGTGTCGATGCCCGCTAATTTTTTTTACACTTAATCGAGGTTCGAGCACTGCACAACATCCACGACTCCAAATCCTATGACATCGCTTACTTTACCACCTCACCATTTCCATATATAGATTTCCCGCTATACTCATCCTTTATATTTGCCAATTAAAGGGAGATTATATAAATAAATTATTTAATGCCAAACCGAGCCTCGAACTCAAGGTCACAATTCAAATGTCATGACTCTGCTTACTGGACCACCGGCTTATGTAAAATTGGTGCTGTAGAAATCTTTTATGTTTGCCAATTCAATAGTTAAAATTGAAAATTTTAGCAACAGAAGAGATGGCTCTTATACTTGCCGAAGAAATTCAATTGAAAAAGTGTAGACGCTGACGAGAATTGGACTAGAGTCCACGATTTAAAGAGCATTGACTCGGCCTTCTCGACTACCGGCGTATTAAAAAGTGGTGCTGAACAACGATAGAAACCTTTACATGGCACAACTGATAGAAATTTTTACAAAAGGTTATACCTTTCATTAAAAATAATCCGGGGAAATTTGAATATGACCGTGCCATAAAATTTAAAACACCCCACTCCATGGTAAAACGAATTCGAGTTCAGGAAGCCTATAAGTCCTATACCGAGTTATCAAAAACCCAAATCGTTGAGATAACCAACACTTGTTCGATAAAATATGTGCCAGATTAGATAACAAATGTTAGATACATTTGTAAAAAATGTATGATTTGACCAGCAATTTGCAGTTGCGTGGAGCCAGATTTTTGTCACATTTTTGGCACATTCAAATAATAAAAAAAGTTCTAATACTCATTTCACATTCAATTGGATGATTTATATTCTGGACAGTTTGGGTCGTTTCATTTTAGTCATTCAATTTTAATTTGTTATGACGTAACCTTAATTAAATTCCTTTTCTTAGATCGTCCATTTTAATATTTTCAGTGTCATATTTATGCCATCTGTAATCGTGCACTTATATAATCATGTTCATAATTCTCAGTGCCTCAAACGACCAGCTTAGCTCTCTTCAAGAAATAAGAATTGTTTATGATTAGTACACAGTCCTTGGAACTTAGTACTTTCATTCCTGATTTAGGAGAGAAGTTAATGGAATATTCTTTGAATAGCTCTCAAGCACACCAATTAAAATTTCAGTATTATGGTCCTCGTATATTAGTGTAGGCAATATTCTGAATTTACTTTAATTTACAATTCTTTAACATATAGTTCAAAAGAATACCTCCAATAATGCCTCTTTCGTTTCAGTAATTATAAAAAATTGGTTCAAAGTTTTGACAATTGGTTCCACAACTTTGAACATTAAGTATGTTTATGCAAAAAAAAAAATAGAATTACATAACTTAAAATTCAATGTAATTAACACAAAACATCGGCGTGACAAAACTTAACTTAACTTTCTCTTTTATTTTAAACTCTGTGTATACGTGTACAATTAAACCCTATTTCACTGTTAAGTAGCGTGCTAATCCTATATATATATATATATATATTTATAAAGTCGTTGGCCAAACTATACCACTCATGCACATTTCATTGTACGTATAATCAAATTAAACATACAAGTACTTAATTTCAAATGTGAATTAATGTCAAAACATATACATATGTACATACATAACATATAAATTTATGTGTAGCTATAAAGTCATTATAATGCCAACTTTTTATATTTATGATTATTATGTTATGCTTTGTATTATATGCGCTATATACGATATTTTCTCCAACATATCATAAAATATTTGTGAAAACACATGTAGAATCACACATTCGTATTTTGGTGACGCTATATGGAATATTCATTTTATGTTGTGTACATAATATTTGTACATGGTATGTTCACTTAAATATAAAGCAAACCAAGTGAAAGTTGGTGAAAAACCAAAGAAAGCATATTTGTTCTGTATACAATTTACAAACTGGGTGGACCACAAAAAAAATGAACCTATTGTTGGCTGCGCTTTGACATTATCTGGAATAATATTATAATCTGGTTTCACAATAACATGCTTATAGCAGCGAATTCGATTATTTCCATACCAAACCACCGAAAATTTATTGAAATCGCGAAACTAACTTGTAAATAAATTATTTGTATAGGTGCACTCTGTGCGTATCCGAACGAAGAAAATGATGGTTCTTCGGGTATTCAAGAAAAAACACTACATTATGAAAATATTCCACTTGAGAATTAATTTTTTGAGTGTGTATGTGTGTAAGTTTTAAAAATCATCCGTACCCAATCAATTCATTTTAAGTTAGATAAAAACTATACATATGTACATATATATATGCTATACCCACAAAACTATACTATCTGTGGTATCACAGTTTAATCAATACGATTTCCCAAAATTAATTAATTTGTGTTTTTGCCTTTTTTATTATTTTTGTTGTTGTATTTTTTATGTACATGTATATGCGGTACTCAATTTTATGATGATCAAAAACATATCTCATGGGTCTGATGTTGTACGTATATACGAAACAGATAAGACTTAAAATATTTTTAAGGTATGTAACTGTGTGTATACATATGTATGCATGTACATATATATCTTTTTATTATTTTGGTTCGAGTAGAGATATTCACCTCGTACTTGATTATTTTAAATGTGTATACATCCAAATGTCTAAAATTGGGCATTAATCCAGCACTGTGCTCACGGCGCAATTCGGATGAATTCCAAATGATTACACACACATTAAAAATACCCAACCTGAATACCACAGCACCCTTAATTATGGTTTTATAATTTGTTTGTTACTCTTATTCACGATTTAGGCACGGCGTCTACAAGACTCTACCATCTGACTCCCGTTGGAAGCTGTCCGCCTATTTGGCCGAGTTTTTTCGTTTGAACTAGCATCGTTCTGTTCCAGGTTATTATTGATTGGCCTTCCCAATTTTCTGCTTACCTTACTCTACTCTAATGATATTTCAAATTTTTAACGCACTCCAGATCTCTAACAAGCATGTTGAAAGCTTCCCTTGTTAATTTATTCATTGATTTCCACACTTAAGTGGCTCTTGTTTTTGCTACAGTAAAGCAAGGTATACGACTTTTTCAGTATCTTCGATTGGTACGTTACTGATGGTGATTGAGCTATTAATGTTTATGTGTAATCATTTCTGTATGTCGACATATTTATTTATTTAACAGGTTGCCCCTTTTTGATTTAATATTGAAATACGCATAAAATATTATTGTAAAGAGTTTTCCAATCGGAATGACAAAATTTAAAATGGTTATAGTGGTAACACTGCGTATTATTTTTTGATATGTCTTATGTCATTTGTGTTCAGTGGTTTATGCCATTTAATCATGGAAAGATGTACTACAGTTATACTGTTTATTCACAATTTATAAACTACATATAAAAGAGTTTTTAATATTATTTCTGTGTTAATTGGCTTATTTGTCGCGTAATTGTTTCGATGAAGATCAAGGGTTAAAACTAACGAATAAGCACCAGATGTCTGTCGCCTCACTTCCAAAGGCTCAATTTCGAATAACTTACATCGTTCTTTATAAGTGGATAAGTTCTTCAAGTACGTAATATTTGGGATCAAATGGCCAATGAATTTGTTGAAAGGGATGCCAGACTATCGAGCTACATTCTAGAATTGACCGTACAAAGGTAGAGTACAGAAGTGTAACAGTCTTCTGATTGATAAATTCTTTGGTTTAATGGTTTAAGAAGAATCTATATAATAAACGATTATATGTAATCCGATCGTATTTTAAAGATTTGTGTGTAACTTTTGGTCAAAACCTTAATTTTAATAAGCATATTGGATAATATCAATATACTAAGTGTTTTTCGATGCTTGGATTTATAAAAAATCCAAGCATCGAAAAACACTTAGCATATTGATATTATCCAATATGCTTATTAAAATTAAGGTTTTGACCAAAAGTTACACACAAATCTTTAAAATACGATCGGATTACATATAATCGTTTATTATATAGATTCTTCTTCTTGAAATATGACATCACAAAACACTTCTTAAGAGTTAAGTGTAACCGGTGCACCTCACACCATGCAACGAATGATGAGAAATCTGCATGAAGCCCAACTAAATCTAGACAAGTATTTATGACCTTAAATATTTTAAGATCATCTGCATATGATAAACCACGGAAAAACTCGGAATATCGATTAAATATCATTAGCCTGCGGGACACCTGAATGGACATCGATAGACTGTTGTGTTCCAGAGCAGCGTCACTTATTTCTTTTGTTGTTTTTTTTTTTTTTTTTTTTTTTAATTATTTTAAATATTACAACTGATTACATATATCATCTAGTAATTTGTCTATCTTTCTTATGCTCAATTTGTAGAGATATAACCCATTAGTTAGTCTCTAAAAATTTGGCCACCCTATTGTGGTCTTCCCAATTCCAGCGGTTTCGTTCTTTGGAGCCTTCGTACTCCATTTGTGTTACTCAGCATACCACGTAACTCAACATTTTGATGTTGACCAAGCCGTTGTATGTGTTTCTTTGCATGAATTGTTATCGCTTCGCTGACGTTTTCCATCCGGAGGTCCTATGTAGGTTATCGTTTCTTATGTACCAAGGAGCGTTCACTATTCCACGTAACATTTTATTTTGAAAAGCTTGTATTATTTTAATATTGATTTTCTTGATACAGCCCCAAACCTGAATACCATAAGTCCATATAGGTTTTAAAACTTGTTGGTATAGTAGCAACTTATTAGATATTGACAGCTCTGAATACCTTCCAATTAGCCAATACATATTTGTATATTTAATGTGTAGTTCCTCCTTTTTCTTTTTAATGTGCTCTTTCCATTTTAACTTAGCAACGAGAGTCATGCCAAGATACTTGGCTGTGTTAGCATAAAGAACTTGTTTGGAATTTAGTTCTATTGGTATCCAGTTAACTATTTGATTGGTGAAGTTAACGTGCGTTGATTTTTCTTCATTTAGCTTAATGCGCCATTTTTTGGTCCAGTTACTTAGTTGGTTCGTAGCCCGTTGCAGTTTTCTAGTTGCTTCGTCTACTTTATAACCAGCAGCTAAAATTGCAGTATCCGCGAATGTTGCTATTGTTGTCCCGCTTGTGTTTGGTAAATCACTTGTATAAAGTAAATACAACACTGGCCCTAGCACGCTTTCCTTGGGGAACCCCTGCAGATAGATTTCAATATCCGAAAGTATTCTTTTGTCAAATCTCGATGCAGTTTATATTCCAACCCAGGATGCTATACTTTATCGAAGGCCTGTGCTACATCCAGAAATATTGTTGAGCATATTTTCTTATTTTCAAGTGCATCTTCAATAATATTTGTAACCCTGTGAATTTGCTCTATGGTGGAGTGGTTTTCTCTAAATCCGAACTGATGTGGCGGTATAAGCTTTCTCTCAAGTATTATAGGTTTCATCCTTTTGTATAACAGTTTCTCAAAAATTTTCGAAAGTACTGGAAGCAGAGAAATTGAACTATATGACTTTTTATTATTAGATGGTTTGTTTGGCTTTGGTATCATTATTATTTCTGATACTTTCCATTGCAGGGGTACATAGTTCAGTCGAAATGAACGGTTGATTATATGAAGAAGTTTTTGCACCCCTTTCTCAGGAAGTGCCTTCACTATTTCACCTGTAATTAAATCACAGCCAGGAGATTTTTTCGTATTTATGTTATGGTTAATTTCATCTTTCAACTCTCGTAGAGTTACAGGTGGTATTTCCCTACAATCCTCCTTGTGCAGTGGTATTATATTTTCATCCGCTGATTGTCTAGCATATGGTTGGAACGTTTCTTCAAGATGAGATGCGAACAGTGCTCCATTCTGTTTGGCACTTGTTACCCAATTTCCCTCATCATTTTTTATTGGCGGTATTTGATCATTTGGTCTTTTTAATGCTTTTGTAGCTTTCCATAGAGAATACTCAGTTTCTTTAGTGTCTGTAAGACTACGAAGATAACTGGTGACCGATTCATCTTTTAGTTCTCTAATTCTTTGCTTAAGCTTATTGCAGAGGTAATTAAAAATTATTTTGCTTTGTGGTACTCGGTTTCTCTGACAGGTTTTCTTTGCTTTCTGGATAAAGTAAATTATTACGCTCCTTATTTTGGATTACAGGGGTGCCATCCCATGCTGCTTGTTGTATATTATTGATTAATAGTTCCACTTCATTTTTTAATTGAACCGGGTGCTTGATTGGTACAAGAAGATCGGTGTTGTCTTCAACCAATTTCCTAAATAATTACCAATTGGCTTTGTTATTTGTTAGTCTAGGTGGATTTTCCTTGTTAACAATCGTGAAAGTAACAGTCATATTGACGGGCGAGTGGTCCGATGAGAGACTATCACTATTTTCTAGAAACATGTGGTTTTCGGATATACCTCTTGCAATGTAGAAATCAATTAGATCCGGAGTTTTCCTTGTGTCAGTAGGCCAGTACGTTGGTTTTCCTCCTGAATGAAATTCACAATTGTAAGCTCGACCAGAGGCGTATAGTTCTCTATCCTTTGGAGCTGTTTATCTTGACCCCCAGAAAGTATTTTTTGCATAAAAATCACCTCCAATGATAAAATTAAATCCTAGCTGGTTCAATAACTTTTTATAATCCTCTTTATTTAAATTATGTCTTGCAGGACAATAAATTGAACAGACATTGAATATTTTTTTATTGTTAAGTTGAATGCTGATAGTAGCTACCTGCATACTTTCTTCTTCAATTTTTATTCCCTCATGATGTTGAATATTTTCTTTCACAAATATTGTTGATCTTTTAAGTTGTGTTCCAGAGTACCGCCAGTTATTTCATTTTTCTCAACCCATTTTGAAAAATAGAATACACGTGCTGTATTTATACAACCATTTTTGAAATAAAATAAAAATATTAAATAAAAGAACCGAATATACCTTGTTTTCTATGTTCTTAGTTAATATTTTGATGTTTTTGGGCTTGAGGCACCTGTAAATGATAGATACATTAAATACCAAAAGGAGCACAAATCATGGGTTTAAAATTGTTAAAAGATAAAACTGCCATTGAAATAAGGGACACCTAAATACCTACTCAAAACATATATACTGTTAACAATCAATGATCACATTAAGTTCATTTTTAAAATCTTTAGAATTTTATTGCATTAGCAAAATGGCACAGTGTAGTGCAAGTCATGTTCATGTTTATTAATCCAAAATTAATCGAGTTATATATCTTGTATGTATTCGGATCATTTTGATGCATTTGAAGGACCCAATCAGCGAAGATACGACGTTTATGGTGATCGAGTTCTTGTGTTAACTGAACTTTAAAAGTCATAAGACCTAAGTTTTTATGCAAAATACGATGTAATGTCGTTTGTGGAATTTCTAATTCCAAAGATCGACGAAGAATCAACAAACCTGGGTTTTCTTCAACACTACGGGCTACAGCAGCAATATTCATAGTTGTTCTTGAGCGGCACACAATTTTTCCACCAGTTCCACTATTGCCGGCGGGGAAGGTGAAAAAAAAATTTGAATTGTTTCTGAATATTTTTTTCTAAAGCTTCGAAAAAACAGGCTTTGTAAAATGGCTCTCCCAAAGGAAATAGCTGGATCCGCGCTTCGCATATTATTGTAAGTGTATTTAATACAACTGTAAAAACTATTACTTCGAAAATGTGATTTTTAGAAGCTTATGAACATAGTGACAAAATATTCAATTAACGAAACAAAGGAATGTTTGATGTTGTTTGAGGACGCTTGTAAATTAATTTCATTATTCTCTTGTGTGCACAGAATAGATCATACTAGTATATGGTTTTTCGCGTAATCCTCATACATTGTAAAATTTGGGTTTAGTGCAGATTACCTTTTTCCTGATGTTATTGAGATGAACCTCCAATTATACAGCACAATCACTGTCAAACCAAGTATCTAGATTCGATTGCAAACCCAAGCATCAAACACTGGGAATAACACAGATTTTTATCGTATGGTAAATTAGAGGATTTGCAAAGGAAATAGTATTCTGCCAGCGATAAAACATAGCTTTTGATTAATCACTTATACAGCAAGTCGATTATAACAAAATCATTTAAACTTGTTTAGATCTGTTTCTTTCTGATTTTTTAGCGTATCCTAAAGCCAAATCACCCGCAAATACAGTGACAATATTATACAGCTATAATATGAATATTACGAATTAGACTGAATCATAAGTGCCGACAAATAAAACAGCAGGATTTTGCACAATTATTAGGTGATGCATATATCTGCCTTTAAAATATAAAACAGCGTCTTCACTTTTCTTGGATTTAACAGCAGTAAAACCATATAAATTAAACCATAACCCACGATTTATTATAGTTTCTCAAAAATTATTGATAATTTTGAGAGGATTCTTATGTCCTTATTGATGGACCAACTGTATTTCGCTCGTTTGGTATGTTAGTGTTGATAATCGCAAACCGCTTACCAAGGGTAAAATTACTTATTACTTTTATATTATATTTGCGATTATAGTGAAAGGAATGTAATTCCGTTAGTCCTTAGGTTCTCATATGGGTATAATTGACTACACAACTGTGTTCTCGTGCCGTTTCTGGATTTCGTATTATGAAATCGCAATTATATTCTCGTGGGTATAATTGTACAATATCACTTTATTCACTTAGTTTTCACTACGTGCACTTTTAATATGACGGGTCTCTGTTTTGGCGCCAGTTAATGAATACATACGAGTTTATTACAAAAATATTTTATCTTTTCATAAAATTTAATTAAAAACAGTTAAGATTGCATAAAATGCATGGGAAATTACAATGTAAAATAGGTGTCACCTCGCAAGTAGGTATATTATGAGGGTTTAGGATGCTGTTTTAACTTTTTGAAAATTGTTTTAGTTGTTAATTTCACGGAGAAATTCTAAATTCATACGGAGTTAATTTTAAGTAAAATTGCAATTTGTTTACCTATACAGGGTGTCCGCGACTGACGGACTTTAACCTATTTTATTATAAAATGGAATAGGTGAAAGAACATAAAAACCTGAGTTAAGAAATAGTACACCACGAAATTAGTTACCGCTCAGACTTTATCAACCGTTAAAGTTAATAAAACTAATTTCACATTAGAACATTCCATTAAAATAACTATTTGTTATTTTTAATAAATGATTAGTTGGTATTTGATTTGTACGAAAAAGTAACAAATTTTGCAATCAAACTAAAAAAAATTTCAAAAAGTTATGTTCACCGTTATTTAAAGTCGTCGAGGTGCTTATTGTCGTCACTATAATTGTAGCTGATGATTTTGCTTACCAAACACAGTAGAATACTGTTTTTTGGTAGTTCTCATGGTCTCTACCGCACCAAAGGAGTATTTGTAAGTGCGTTCTTCTTTTGTTTTTGGATATCGATTTTTTTGACAGTGAGAACCATTCTTTAGTAATGGGGATGATTAAATGTGCGTTTTTGATCTCTAATATAAAATAATTTATTTTAATAGTGATAGTCGATTAAAACCAGTGTGGGTTGGTGTTGATATAAAGGTGAAATATCTAGAAGTGTCGTAGTTTGGAATGTTAAATAAAATATATAAATATATCGTGGAAATAACAGCAAAATAAGTAAAATATATGAGGAACAAAAAAAAACAACAACAACATCAAAATATACATGCAGAATGCATACACAATTGCGTATAACAGCAGAGACGCAAACCATCATATTCACCACCATATTTTATATTCTATTGAACGAAAAAAAAATCTGCAACTCAGCTTACCCACCCAGGTAAAAAGTAAAATGAAGGGAAATGGTAAAGAAGACGAATTGGAATACGTCAAACGAAATTGAGTCAGTGCTGGAATGTTCTATCATCACTTCGATTCGCTTCGATAGACATTTGTGTCTCTTTTTTTACGAACAAAATTGTGCTCCATTGTGTTTTTTGAATTACGTTTTGTCTATTGCGATCTCAGCCTGTTAGACTAAATTTGCAAACTATCTCTTTTTCCTATTTTCATTTGCCATCGAAAATAAAAATATTGGTGATATTTTATCGCATGAATTTATAGAAATAGAATCGAGTAGGCTATGCTCACAATATAAATTGCGAAATAGAATACAATTTTGTTCGTAAAAAAAAGAGACACAAATGTCTATCGAAGCGAATCGAAGTGATGATAGAACATCCCAGCACAGGTCAGATTTGTGGATGATTTTGATACAAATTTATTCATGATAGTTTTTAATAATTTATGATGAAAGAAAAAATGGAAAAACATATGAGAATATGATGGGAAGTAGGATAGACTATAAGGCACATAGTATATAAGAAATTCTAACAAATAAAATGGAAAAAAGAAGAAAAAAAATTAAAAACTATACCTTTGTATTAATCTGTACGCGATGGGTTCACTAGTATTTGTGCGGGACCAATATCGGAACTTATGTGAAGTAAAACACAGCACAAATTATAACTTCGTCACTTGACGTAAAATAAAAACTTTATTTATCTTAGGCACATATAATAGTATAGACTTTTATAATTAATTTGTTTATTTAATTATCAAACATATTTGAGTATAACTATAATTATTATTATTATATAAATTTAGCTTTATTTTAGCTTTTTAATTTTTTCACTGCGGTTGTTGATGTTACTCCGGTTGTTTTAATATTGATTGTCATTGTCTTCTATCATTACTCATCCATCGTCCGAAATACAAATTGCATCGTTTTTTGTTGTGGTATATTATATACAATAAAATTGTATATAACGATTTTGCGCCAAGTGTTTTTGCGCGCGCGAAATACTTGTTGTGTAGTCGCCAAGTATTATGCATATTGTTGCGACCGCTACATCACCCCCCTGCAAGTAAACTCCCTCCAAATTAAAAGGTTAGTGGTGGGGATGATTGGATAAAATGTAATTAAGGATTAATTAGGAATCGGACAGACTTTCTAGGAGTTGTTTGGTTAATTACTAAGTTACACTCAGCTAGGATACCGTATGCCGGCTTTAATCTGTCAATAGAAACATTTACATTCTTGCCTTTTACATCAAGAATGTAATGTTTACGAAAACGACGAATGACTTTGTAAGGTCCTTCGTATGGAGGTGTTAGGCCCGTTCGTACTCTGTCAATACGAATGAATACGTACTCGCAATTGTTTAAGGACTTGGGAATAAAAATAGGCGGTTTAGTTGATTTGCGAGTGTCAATTGGGATTATGTTGCGCATGGCTGCGCGAAGCCTTTCGACATAGTCATGTGGATCGGAACTATCCTTGGAACTTGTTTCGAAAAATTCTCCTGCTAATCTGAGGGCTTGACCGAAACTAGTTCAGCTTGGGAGCATTTTAATTCATCCTTTATTGTTGCTCGTATTTCCAGCAAGACGATAGGAAGCTCAGTGCTCCATTTAATGGTATTTTCTCGAGCTTTGAGCGAAGCTTTAAGTTGTCGGTGGAATCTTTCAACCATACCATTTGCCTGCGGATGATAGGCAGTGGTACGAATTCTATGTGCGCCTAGTAAACGCGTAAGTTCGGAAAAGAGTTTAGACTCGAATGGACTGTCTTGGTCTGTCGTGATTTCAAGAGGTATCCCAAATCTTGAAACGTATTGCTCGACAAATGTCTTAGCAATAGTGGCAGCGGTGCTATCTTGAATAGGGTATGCCTCAGGCCAACGAGTAAAGCGATCGACAATGGTGAGCACATACACAAAACCTTCGGATGGTGGTAATGGTCCCACTATATCCATGTGTATATGCTCGAACCGCTCAGAAGGCAGGTTAAATTGTCCGGGTTCGGACTTTGTGTGTTTATGAACCTTGCTCTTCTGGCAACCAATACAGGACTTCACCCAATGCGTGATGTCCGCGTTCATTTTCGGCCAAAAATACCTACTAGAAATTAATTTACGTGATGCTCGTATACTCGGATGTGATAGACCATGCAGAGCATCGAACACTACATGTCTATGAGATGCTGGAACAAATGGTCGATTTACACCTGTTGATGTTTCGCAATAAATTTTTACATCTGGAAGGATGGTGAGTTCTAATTTAAATTTGGAACTCTCAGGGCGTGATGAATTATTCAATAGTTGGAGTAATTCATCGTCAGACTGTTGTGTCTGAGCTAGATTTTTGAGATCTAGATTGACGGAGTCTATTGTTGAAACGAGATCGCTAGTCCGTGACAATGTGTCAGCGACCACGTTTTGCTAACCTTCTATATGTTGAATGTCCGTTGTGAACTGAGCGATATAGTCAAAGTGTCGAGTCTGCCGTGGACTCTTTTCGCTCAGGGAGACAATTGCTTTGATTAAAGGCTTATGATCCGTGTAGACAGTAAATTGTCTACCTTCCAGGAAATAGTGGAAGTGTTTAATGGCTAAATAAATAGCGAGGAGTTCCCTGTCAAAGGCTGAGTATTTAATCTCTGTTGTTGAGAGCTTTCGTGAGAAAAATCCCAAAGGTTGCCAACAATCTTTCTTACCGAGTTCGAGCATATGGTCCAACTAGGCATATGCCGACCGTCATCTTCTGCGGTATCATCACCTCTCCATATGGTAAAGAAGAAGGACAGCGCTGATTGGCGCCCATGTGGAGATTACCGTCGACTAAACGTCGTAACCACACCGGATCGTTATCCGATCCCACACATTCAAAATTTTTCAATGCACCTAAATGGATGTGGTGTGTTTTCAAAAATTGATTTGGTTAGGGCTTATCATCTGATCCCAATTGCGCCCGAAGACGTACCTAAAATGGCAATAACTACCCCCTTCGGGTTATTCGAATTCACACGAATGCCCTTTGGTCTTCGAAACGCTGCGCAAACCTTTCAACGCTTCATGAATGAAGTTGTCAAAGGATTAGATTTCATATTCGTCTACATTGACGATATACTAGTGGCTAGCAAAACTGAGGAAGAGCACAAATGTCACCTCAAACAACTGTTTGAACGCCTCGTCGAATTTGGAGTAAATATCCAACTTTCAAAATGCGTTTTCGGTGTTCCTGCTCTCGAATTCCTCAGCCACCAAATTACCCAAGATGGCATAACACCCTCGCTACGGCGAGTTGAAGCTATCGAAAATTTTCCACCGCCAACATCAATCCAACAAATTCAGCGATTCGTAGGAATGGTCAATTACTACCATCGATTCATTCCAAAGCTAGCCGAATCACTCTCCCCAATTTATGCTCATTTGGCAACAAAGTGGGTTGGCTGAATAGGTATAGGTAACCGAGCAAATAGCGCAGTGGTTAAAGCTGCGACGTTTGGATCGGGAGGTACCGGGTTCGAATCCCAACAGAGGCGGGATGCAAAAGGGATTTTTCATCTCCCGATTACGATCGGTGATTAAATTGAAAACATCTATGACCCTCTGTTGGAATGTAGAACTCATGGGCCGACCCATCTTCCATGTCACTGTACAGGGTGACATGGAGCTATGCAATGCGCAGGTGGTATACTGTACTTGTGTGAATGGGATGAATGAATGTTGTATGAATGTAAGGTAAGGCTATGAACCGTAGAAGTGTCTATGCCAAGTCCTTTTAAAAAAAAAAAAAAAAAAATTGGTATAGGTATATCGAGTACAAATGACTTGTATGAGGCGATTTATCATAGTTGGGCTGTATTAACTAGATGGCACCACTAGCAAATAAACGCTATAAAAAATATAAAAAAAATTTTGTTGAAGGGAAAAATTCTTGATGCGCCATCCATTTGTGTTGATACCGTGAGGTCATGCGAGTTAAATTTCCTTGTAAAATAACTTTAATTACCATTCTGTCTATCTCATTACAGTAAAATAGCAACGATGGTCGATGCTACCAATAAACTGAAAGAGAATTAGTTAAATTACACGTGCAATGCTTGTAACTGCTAAGATTATTCAAAAATTTTATAACAATTAAAATTTTATAACAATTGGCTATCATCAATCTAATATATTATGTAAATATAATTATGGTCGTGTGCTTCCGCCTTTCCTGCGTTATCACTAAATCATATAAATACGTACTAATAACAGTTAAAAAATGTATTTCAATTTTTAAATATTTCTAATAGGTTTTTTTTTAAATCTTTAACTATGATCGTATATACACCATGCCTCAATGTTACATATTCCACAATTAAGATCAATAAAAACAAAATATATTTTAGTACATAGATAATTTAAAAATAAAAAATATTTAAAATAATTTATTTTATTACTATTTTTAAAAAAATGTATTCAATTCATAAAGCTATGTACGAGTGAGAATATATACATATATGTACGAGTATGTACACATTTTTATCCGATAAGAAAATTAAAATGTATTTATATGTATAATTTTTGTTTTTTCATCAAGATCATCTTCTTCTTCTGAATAACTTAGAAAAAAAAAACAAATCATCGAAACATACGAACATATTTTTAGTTCAATTATTATTTTGATTTTCAGTTTCATTTCATCTTTGATTAAAATAAGAATAAATAAATTAATTGGCATGAATTATTGCGTATATTCAACAAAACATTATAATGTTAATAAAATAAATTAAAAAGTGAATATTATTGTAATTAAAAAAATTTATTTATTTTAAAAAATTTTAAGTGTATTAATAATAATATTTATATAAATATTTAACAAAAAAAAATTAATAAATTTGTGCTGAATTTATTTCAATTAATAATTTCGTTTCAATATTTAATACAACAATAATTAAAAGGATATTATTTTGTTTTATAATTTATTTAAAAAAATTATTTTGATATATTTATGTAGTGATAATTAAAATTATATAATTTAATCGGCATTCAATTGGCATAGTACACAATTTCACTAATGTTTCTAATTGTACTAAATTTGGATTTATTTTTATTTTTGTGGAAATGAGTTAAATTAAGTTTTCGACCCAGATAATATAATATTCGACCTCTTGGTGATTGTTAGGTAATTGTAAACCCAAATTTGTTGACGTTTTATAGTTGAGCCCTAATAATGGTTTACTTGAGTTAGGAACATCTGAACGAAAGTTATATATAAATGATTTTTATTTATTTCGAAGATTTATTTCTGATATTTTTCTCGTCAGATAGATGTCTATCTATCGCAGATAAAGGTCTGATATTTTGGTTCTCAAACAATTAAAATGTGGTTATGTATATATGTTAATACTGCATATTAATTTCCAAGATTTAACCGAAAATGCACAAATGGTTTACTCGCAAATTAAATTTAATATTAATACATGTGGATATAAGATAGTAAGTTAAATTGAATTTAAACATTATCGGTCAAGGTTAAGTCATATAAGTGCAACATTTAAAATTTTGCTAGTTATCAGTTTAAATCTACTTTGCTCTAAAACTTACTCCATTTTCAGAAATTCTGTTACAATTTTTAGAAATATGTACGCAAATTACAGGGTGGTAATAATTTTTTGAACAGAAACACTATTGGCCTTTAGCATTATATTGGAATTTAGCAGGTTTAGTAGTTTGTTTTTATTTGTGAACACTTTAATTTTGAAGACCTATAAAATGGGACACTTTGCTCCTTGAACAACAACTCAATCACATAAATCAACCACTTTAATCATAAATTAATCAATCGTTCTCGTAAACAGACCATGTCGTCTCATTCAAAGCCAATTTCATGCCGTTGTTACAGCCATTTTTCGGTTTTTACTAAACTCATTGATGATACAATATATCCTGGGAACACCTCACCAACATAACGTAAAACTATAAATCAACATAATTCTCTAACTAATGAATGCATTTCTAGTTGAACTTGACCTTGAGCATTCGACCTCTGTTAGAGCCTCATACGTCAAATACTGAATCGTCCCTCAGAGTTAAAAGAATTGGTAATTATAGCTCGCCACAACTGTTGGTTTGACGAATTTTGTTTAAACTAGTGGTGGGTGATATAATTTGCAGGTTATCAGTCATCTCCGATAAAGTTATTTCCGTCAAACTTTTTCCTGACACAAGCTTATGTTTGTTTATTTTACAAAATAACCATGACAAAAATAATAAAGCCTACAGAACCTAGGAGAAGTTTTGCGAAGACCTGCTGTCACTTACAATACTTCATTAAGCTAATTAAGGCACAAACGTGGTAGAACTGGTGAAATCTTTCCATACGGAAAATATTTTGATAAAGTTTGAATTATTTTTTACTTTGGTCCAATTGGATTTTAGGATTTTGGATTTTCTTTTTTCGATTATAACATAGATTCGTTTTAACTAATTAAATACTACAACATTGTCACTGCTCCGCAAACAGATAAAATAAAAAACGTAGAACCAAAAAGCCTGTACATTTGTCATTTTTTATCTATATGTACATATTTACGAGTATTAAAATTTCAAAGTGATCGAGCCACGATGCCATATATGTTTTTTTATAAATGACGTGAAGATCCCTTAAAAATAACTCGATATAGAAAACAAATTGAATTTTTTTTAAATAAATTCTATGAGGTTCTCCTTGATATAAAAATTTTCATTAAAAATTCTTTTGACGTGAATAACGTCTTTGCAATGGTATCTCTTACGATGGTAGCGTATAAAAATGAGAAAAAATTGTAACAAAATTATGTAACTACCACGTAACTCGACTTTAATGGTAAATAGCTTCTTCTACCAGTAAGAATATGGGATAATAAAACCTTTGTGTATCTGTAATATTTATTTTATTGAATTTTGTATATTTTGAAAGAATTTTGACGAGAAACTGTACAGTAATTAAATTGAATTTGCTATTATGTATAAAAAATTGCAATAAATAAAACAATCAAATATGTTAAAATGAGATACATAGATTATTTTATAAAAAGCAATTATTTGTTAAAAATTTAATATTTCAGACTTTTTTAAATCTAGAGCTTTTATAACATCTTTGCAATGTATACCTTAAATTTTATGAGATTTTTGAAAAACTAGATGCCAAACCATCGAGAAGCAAAATTTTACAATTTGACATATTATTATTATAGCGAATTGCTGATTTTTTTAAATTTTGTTTGGTATTCTTTCAAGGATCCAGATTTTAGGATTTAGAAGTTTGAATTTCGATCCTAGACATTTTAAAATTAATTTCTTTTAATTTTATGTTTTAGTATCTAGCATTTCGAATCAAGCTTTGTTGAGCTCTAAGATCATAATTTCTGGTGACGAAGTAGTGATTCTGCGATTTTCTAATTTGCTTAATAGTTCCTTCAAAATCTTCGAAATATTTAAAATGAAATTTCAATTGAGCCAAATTTGCACAAAATATTTTAATTGAAAATGTGATTTTATTCGCGTCAAATCTAGGAACCGTCGATTCACTGTTTCTTAATTTAAAAAAAACGACCGGCCCTTGTAATCGAAAAATAATTTACAGTTATTTAATAAAATACAAGAACCCGTTAAACATAAATTGATAGAAACCCTAGTGCTCTGAAATGTTCACCAAATTCTAAGATTTCATTCAACTCGGTAACTTGCTGAAACTATAAAGTTTGACAAAATTCTAAAAGATGAACACTGAAAGACTATACAGTTTTAGCAAATGTCCTAAATTTTTTCCAAATTTCCAAAATATTGTAAAATTCCCTGAAGTTTTCATCAAATTTGTGTCTAAAGTTTTATCAAATTATAAAATTTTAACTCAGATTGATTGTTTTAAATTATTTAAGAAGAAATTTTAGATTCGAAGAAGTTTAATGAAACCAAAACGTTTCTCTTGATACTCGTATATTGTAAAGAAGACCTGGCGGCTATTTCTCATAACGTACTGAAAACTTCGTCGTTAGTTCTAATTTTTAAAAAATTTCATTTCTTTATAACTGTGATGAATATGTCGCTGTGTGACTAGACACCATCTACTGAAACCAAGGAAGCATAATTCATTCCACAAGTTCGGATGACTTTTCTCCACAATAATTCATGACCCAATAAAATTGTTGTAAGTAATGTGTATACCATATAATTATTTTTAGCGGATGTAAGGTCCGTTTCACAAATATTTTTAAAAACCGTATTTTTGTTGAATCTTATTGATTTCTGTAGTACTAACTCATTTGGTCAGAAAGTAATCTAATATCTAACTAACCGTTAATACGGGAAATCGTTTTTTCTCAACCAATGTATCAACAAAAATTATTTAATGACAGGTTGAGCTTATGCAATCTTTAAAATTAAGGCCAAGTACGCTTTTGTTCAACACTGAAAATGGTTGCTTATACAAATACGTGCTATCCACGAACGTTACCCACCAACAAACCCTTTGCTACAACATTTGAAATTAAAATGTGAATTTTTTAAAAAGGGCAATTTGCAAGATTCATAGGTTTTCGGTTACCGATTGTTTCGTAGTTTTTATTTATTTAGCCGTGTGAGCAAACACAGATTCGCAGTAAGAATAGTTGATTTTTGAATATAATAGAATTAAAATTTATCAGTTTTCAATAAAAAAAAAAAGATTTGAAATTACTTCAATAAATTGTGATGACCATGCTTCTATAAATGGATGCGCTCCGTATAACAGAATCATTCAGTGTAGGTGGCCTGGTTCGTACAACTGTTTCGAATGATTTCCACAGTAAAAGCAAAAAAAAAAACAGAATAGACTAGACCAAAATCGGCTTTAAAAGCTATTAAGACGATTATCAAAATTGTTTGTTGTTTATAAAATTCTAGAAGGGACAAAGAATTTTAAAATTTATAGTTGATTAACCTATTTCAAAAAATTCGATACATCAGTTCCAAAAAGTTAATGAACTGTAATGAAACAAAATTCGTTTAACGTACTAAATGATGTACCGAAAATGTAATAATTTTAAAATAAAAGGTCACTGCATCAACAAATGAATTATCCAGCCAGTGATCAGTTTAGCTAAGACGCAAACCGTTTATTATTTAATTTGAAATTAAAAACAGGGTTAAAAATCGTCCCAAAATGTTTGAATTGAATTCGAGAATTGTTTGGGTTAATTTGTTAAACTTATTTTACGACCTAAATATTAAAACATAATCAATTTAATTCCCATAAAATTAAATTTTAAAAATATTTTAACAGACTAAACTGAAAAAAATTGAGTACCGGCTAGGCTACATAAAATAATTTGTTGTACTATAGGATTAATGCCGTCAGTTCTAATTTCTTACGATGATGTCTTTTTGAACTAATAATCAATTATAATACAAATAGTTATAGACTCAATGAAAGTACACATCCAATGGTGTTATACAAACTAAAATCTGTCAATATGATCCCACTTTTGGTCAATTGCAACAACAACCAAATATTTATTTTCCCAAATACTAAATCGTTTGTTCAATCCACCACTGTCAAATTTAATAATCAATAAACTTTTATGCGTTTTTTTATCAAATATTATTACCGCACATAAAATCAATTGATAAAGATATCACTGTACTCGACCATATACATTTAAAAACATATAAAATACAAAAAATCTTAAGATTTAAATTTTTTTATTTTTTAATATTTTACTTCTACACAATGATAAAATATATAGTTTGTAACTTCCTTGTAAAGGTCACCAAATGTTATCATCACAATTTTTATGACAAATAACGAAGAGTTTAGATCCATTGCCGAAATTCTAATCATTTTGTTGTTAAATTCTTTAATACTAAGATGTGAGTTATTGAAATAAAAATAAAAATGTGATTTCACTTTACACCTATGTACTTATAATAATCAATAATAATTAAATAAATTAAACACAAAATAATATTATAATTTTTAACGTATTATGTGATTTATATAAATAAAATTTATATACAATATATGTACATATAAATAATGATAAAACAATTAAAATATTAAATTTAAATTATATTTAAAAAAAAAGTTTTTTTTATTATTTTTATTTTTAGTTTAATTTTTTGTGTAATATATATTTAAATTGAAATGAAGGTTTTAGTGAATTTTTTATTATTATTTTTACTGTATTTTAATGGAATTGGATTAATTGACAATGCAGATGCAGTTATCATAAATAAAAGTAAGTTATTTACAATTATAATTACATATACATATGTACATATATATTTATATTGTACAGAATGAGATTTTAATCAAAATTATTTATGTGAAATAGCTTAAAGATTTTTTTTTAATTAGGCGCCTAGTTAAGTAGGGTAGTTATGTATGTATGTATATTGTAGTATACATATACTTGTAATTAGAGTGTAGCATTTTCTAAGCGTAATACATGTCTGTTTTGGTGCTAAGGTCGTTATAGACGTTAAATATTACAACTCAGACAATAATTTATTTTATAGGCTTACAAAAATTTAATTTTGGTTTATAACCTAAAAATATGCCCAATTTTTTCTTTAGACTATTTAATACTTGTGGTGGTGTAACTTTCTTGAATAAAATTGGCTGTGTATGAAATGTTTTCAAATTTTTTTGATTTTCGAATGCGTGGGATGACAAGAGACGTCTAAATATTTTCAGTTTATTTTAGCATAAGATACATTTAATTAAGATCTTTCGTAAGAAATATATTTTCAGACACTTTTTAATGCTCTTAAAAAGTTGTTTTCTTCAAATAGACATCGTTAAATTGACATGGTATTTGGTTTTGAATGATTCTCCAGCCTAACAACTTATGCCTATGTCTATGGTTGTCTATAGCAACTGAGATACTCAAATAATCTAAAGTCAATTCAAGATCATTTATTTACCAGCAAAAAACTTTTGGGAATGGGCATTATTTTGTATTAAAATGGATTCAATTGGAATTCAAGCCGTATAGCATAAGAAAAGTGTAGCATTTTCTAAGTGATTTATATGTGTGTTTTGGTGCTAAGGTCGTTATAGACGTTAGATATTACAACTCAGACAATAATTTATTTTATAGGCTTACAAAAATTTAATTTTGGTTTATAATCTAAAAATATGCCCAATTTTTTCATTAGACTATTTAATATTTGTCCAAAACGTTTTCAAATTTTTCTGAATTTCCGAATGCGTGGGATGACAAGAGACGTATTAATATTTTCACTTTATTTTAGCATAAGATACATTTAATTAACATGTTTCGTAACAAATATATTTTCAGGTACTTTTTAATGCTCTTAAAAAGTTGCTTTCTTCAAATAGACATCGTTAAATTGACATGGTATTTTGTTTTGAATGATTGTCTAGTCTATCTACTTATGCTTATGTCGATGGTTGTCAATAGCAGCTGAGATACTCAGATGTATACTCAAAGTCAATTCAAGATCATATATTTACCAGCAAAAAAATTTTGGAATGGGCAATCTTTTGGATTAAAATGGATTCAATCGGAATTCAAGACGTATATTATAAGAAATAAAAATAGTTAATCTTTGGATTAATTAATAATATTTTTAAATATAAATAAAGTTTTCTCCATCTGTAAAATTATGGTTTCTGATTTTGCTAAAATTCTGCGCTTTGATAAATCTGTGAGAGCAAATAAAAAGTAACATCTAATAGTAAAATTACAGAAAACTAACAAAAATTTAGAAAAAATCTGGACTTTGATAAAATCACAAACTGCGAAATTAAAACAAAATTTACATCAGTCAAATAAACATTTTAGAGTATAAACACCAATGTTGAAATTTTGACAATTAATTTAGATTTTCTCGCTAGAAAGAGACAGAAATAAAGTCAACTCGCAAGGATACTTATTTGAAATAGCCTTATTCGAAAGTAGTCGACATTTTTGACTTATTCAATATACCGGAATAAATTATGTCATTGGTCATTGCAAAACCAATTCAGGCTTATTTCAATTATTTCAACATATAACCTCTCATTTGATTAATTGATAGTGCATAAGTTTAGTTTTAGTTTTTTGTGTTTTGTGAGTTTTAAAATAATTTTTAAAATGGAAACGTAAGCGTCCATTTTGTTCAAATCATAGCAACATAAATTTCAAAGACAAAATATTTATGAAAAGGCATATTTGTAAAAACTCCTAAAGACTCGTATATCAAAAAATGTATACGCTTATTATATAGACTTTTAAATAAGTCTGTCTGCTCAAAATAAGTCGTCAATTGGACCACAGTATATGTATTGGCTTAAGTTAAGTACAAGTTGCCTATGTTATAATATGTAATTAGTATCGATCGTTTCACCCAAAAGACACCTTCAAACTATTAAAAACTCTCATGTGAATGATTGTGACATACATACGAGTGATGGGAAGTGACCGAAAGAAAGATTATAATATAAAAATATACAGTTTTTAAAGGCTATTACTGGCTCCTTACTGTGTCAACAATTTGGCTCCAGCGGTTTCGATCCTGAACTTGGTATCAACGAGCTTCGAAATATCGAGCTTGTCTCGTTGCTGACATTTCTACATACTCTGAATTTGGAAAATGAAAACGAAACGGAACAACAACTGATATATTCGCCAAGAACATCAGTAACCAAATTTTCAGTGAAAATTATGAACAGATTATTGTAGACGATATATCAGAATCGGACTCAGGTTACACTGCAAATGAGTGTTTGGAAACAGCAGCAGAAAATGACGAGCAAGGGAACTGGTAAAACACAGAAAGACCGATTTTAAAGGAAATGCTGGCCGAAACGATTAGAGCTTCGATGATGTCTAAACTGGAAACACAACAACAAATATAAAAAAACAGTTTTCAAATGTTTGGCCTAAAAAATTATCGTTGCTTTCGAATCGCTCCTTAAACGCCCGCTCTTGTATTCTTAAAAGATTTGTTTACGCCATAATTGGACATTATATATCTCGGGAATTCCCGGGATCCCGAGAATAAGGTTTTAAAATTCCTGTTTCCCGAAATTCAAATGATCCGAAATTTGGATATATTCAAATCAAATTGTTGTCAAACTCTAATCAAATTTCATTTAAATTTTACTCAACATTTAACACGAAATTATCAGAATTTGCCTAAAATTGACTCTTAATATTTAGATCGAACTTGGAGCATTTTCTAATTCTATCACAAAACAATTGTTAATGTTTAGATTGAACAATATTGAAACCGATAATGGCCAGACGTAGTTGATGGCTTCAAATGTCGGTAATTATTGATAGTTTTTTTTGATTTATGATGTTGTTTTTTTCAACATCAGAATTACTAACGGTTAAAATAAGAATTAGTGTGAATAAACAGGCTAATCCATGTACTGAAATAATTTTACTTTTTAACTCATTGTAGTATTTTCAAGATTCAAATATACATTTTGATGATAATCTGGCATAATTAGAATCCCTTCAAATTTACAATTTAACAAGTGAATTGAATGTTGAATTGTTCAGAATAAATTCAAAAAAACATACACATTTTCTCAAGACACAACAAGATTATCTATAATCTGATAATATAATCTGACAGAATACAAGTAAAGTACTGCTTTATACCAAACTAATCGTCTAAAAAAAAATTACAGTGTATTAAAGTTTTAGATATAAGAATAAAATCGCACAATCTCTCAAACCAGTTACTACATAGATACAAAACTACTCTAAAATGGTTTATAAGTTATTTTTAATTTTAAAAATTTTGTATATCCATATAATCTGTATTCGGTATCTATGTAAATAAAATTACAAACATACACGTAGCTACATTTCTCATTCCACTGTTGACATTGTTTTGTTAAATCATTTTTCCAGTTTTTCTTTTTATAGTTTTTAAATGAACCACAACGTAAATTTGCAAATCTATATTTAATCATCAACAACAACGAACCAAAACCAAAAATCTAAATATCTAGTTCATTTAATTGAAAAAAAAATCTATGTTTGCATAATTTAGATAAAATAATAAAATCAATTTAATTGATAAATTTTTCTTTATTAATTTTTATTGAAAAATTGTTTTAACAGTCCACAACAAAATTTGTTTTATAAGTACATATATACATATGGTTGTGTACTTGGTTTTGCTATAAGATGTGACAAAACCAAATCGATTACTATAGAGAGGAGGGAGAGAGTGTACCAACAATTTATTTATTATTTATAATATCGATAAATTTAAAATAAATAAACTAAATTTATTTAATTCCTTATATAACAAGACAAATAGATCTTATAGTATAGTACAATAAAAAAAATATTGTTCGAGATGATGCTATAGAGATTTATATATATAAATAAGACTAGATAAATGACATCTTAGAATATACATATAATTAAAATAAATTGATATTTATTTATTTTTTATATAATTTTTTGATTTTGTTTTTCATGGAATTGAAAAACCTACAAACTTTGACTTCACTGTAGGATTACAGTAAATTGTACAGAATTTATAAAAAAATTAATTAACCAAAATGTAACCTTTTGACATAATTTTGTCTCGATTATATCGCAATGTAATCTATTTTTGCATAATTGGTTCAATATTCTTAATACCAAATGTGTAGGTATAGTTCGTTACGTTATCGCCTATGGATCTTATAAATTATAACAACCAATCAGCTAAATTCAATAAACGAATGTTAATTTAATATTAACCTTTGAAAATAGCTTGAGGGGAAGTAAAATGGATAATCTATTATTTGCTGAAGTAGATAGAAAGATGAAAACAGAGAAGGACGTAGTCCTCTTATTCAATGTAGGCAAAATTCGAGATTTGAAGTATGATAAGGTTTGTAAAGGCAAAAGCACTAAAATTTGACTTAGATCGAAGCATTACATTTTCCATTTAAATACGAACTTTCATTCATATAATGATAATAAACAATTTTTAAAAATGTAAACGGTTAGCCTAGCTATTATATTCAAAAAAACACAAAATTTTTGTAACAAAAACAATTCCAAAATATAAGTTGAATATGAGCAGAGCCACCTATATATACAGAGCCGTAAAGATCAGTCATGTTTTTGTCGAGCTTTTTCTAGAGGAACTACTTTTTGCATTATCCCATAAGAATCAATGTAAAAATTACCATTTTCGAATCACTTTTCATCAATGAAAAGTTAAATCTTTCATTTCGATAAACACTTTGTGGGATTTATTCTATATTGAAGCAGCACATATCTGAAAGTCAGAAGCTTAAATCTTTTATTAATTTAATAAACATTAAATCAAAATTAAATATGAATTTATCATATTTATGTAAACTGGAATTTATTTGAATGTGTAGGTAAAATAAATAAATCCTTTCGATCGATGAATTTGTTTCTTTTTTGAGAAGTAAATCTCACACTTTTTCTTTTTTTTATTTCGCTTTTTCTATTGCGATCGCAGCATGCTCGAATAAAGCATTATTCTATTTCCTTTTATACATTTGAAAATGTAACACCACGTATTTCTATTTCGTTACCTTGTAGCGAAATCGGGAAAAGGGATAGAGAACTAAATTATTCTAATAGGCTGAGATCGCAATAGAAAAAAATCAAAATTGGATTCACGAAATAGCGTAAAATTTAAAAAGAGAACATAAACATCGATCAATAGAAAAAAAAATTGTGATGTTGATAATGATAACTAACAACATGTCATAGGGAGTTCCAATAACAGCTGCACAATTTATTTGGAACTATAATTATGCACAAATGCGTAACAAAACTTTACCAAAATAAAATAGAACCGTGCCAGAAGAACTGTGATAGTCATGGTGTTCCATTTATAATCTAAAATCCAAAATTTACGTTGAAATTGAAGCGAAATTAGTTTGAGATTTATTCAAACAAAATCATGCAGCTTTTATTGAAATACCCTTTAAGTATTTTATTTTGTTCACAAAAATATATGTAATTCAAAAGGTTCTATAAAATTTATTAATAAATATAACAGAAATTAAACAACTTCATTGATCAGGTTTTTAATCAATTAGAAAATGATAATTGTAGATTCTATTTCAATGCTAAAATACTTAATCCATCAACATTTTCATCGAAAAATATTCTAAGAGGCATATTAAGATCCCATGTGCTCAATTTTATTCACGTTCTAGTTATTTTTGATTAAAATCATTTATCTCATTGAAATTATGATTTAACTATAATTTGTTATCTTTAACTATAACTTATTTTGCGAATAATTTGGTAACTTTCATTAGAATAATAAATTCGAAATTTATGGAAAATAGTTTACTATTTATTAACTTAATTCATTTAACGCCACTTCTACTAAGCTTGCTCCCAACAGTCATGGTATTAGCCTACAATGGTCAGAGTTATTCCTAAATCCATTTTATATCAAGATAATTTAAAATCGAGCATGAGTTATAGCAAATAATTGTCTAAACGGCGAAAGATGTAAAATATTATCTAAACGGCGAAAGTTTGAGTTCTTGACGATAATATGTCTACTCAGAAATAAAACATTGACAGGACGCAGCTTAATAATCGCGACAATCTTGTGTAACGAACGGAGAAGATCAAGGTTTCCTAAATTACGAATTGAGGTATAAATTTTACTAACAACTTTCAATTGCGAACTCTGAACTGTCGTTCAATAAATTAAAAATAATTATATCCCATTTAAAGACGACAACGGAGAGGGGTCGTCTAAATAATTTAGCATTTCTTACTTTCTCACTACAAAGGAAAAGTGTCTCGACCAAGGGTCAAGTTGATTTCGGTCAAATTATAGACGTCTTTACGGCTCCCAAAGTAGGAACAATTCTTTTATGAATGAATGTATGATTAAATAGATTACAGAATTATTGTTTATTAAATTGTAATTTACATGTTTATGCTTTTATAGCTAGATTTTCGTTTATATTTTATTTTTGGGGAATAGGGCGCAACAAATCTATATTATTCCAATACTACATTTACATAGAATGTCGAGTAAATGCACAATCCATCTGTTTGGCTGATTATCCGTCACATGTTTATCTTACCAATTTGTTATAAATGGTTCAAAATTCTTGGGATGGTAATATTATACCTGGCTCGAATTTTTGATTAGTGCTGTTAATTGATCTATACTAGTCAAATTATAATCACAAACTTAAGTACAAATACCGCTAGAAATAGCATTGATGAACCTTCATAATTGAAAATTAAATGAAAAAATGGAGATATTTAACTTAATGACCAAATAATACCATTAATTTATTAGATATATTCGATATATTCGAAACTTTGTTCTATCACAGTGTTAGACAATTTTCCGCGTGTTTTATTATGGAAGTGCTCTGCAAGGTCGACTAAAATTTCCTATTGAAATTTATTATTTTCATAAAATTGATTAAATAAAAATAAAAAGATTTCGATTTACTGTGTCATAACAAAATAGCAAAATGCCCGGTGAATCAAAATTTTTGATTTCGGAAAAATCAAAAATAAAACTTAATTAACGACATAATTAAAAAAATGAATAATAGGCCATCACAATTTTCAATATTCGATAGACATTTGTGTCTATTAGTGAAGCTGCTCTCTTTTCAAAAATAAAATTGTACGCTATTTCGTTTTTTATTTACGCTGTTTTTATTGGGTTCTCAGCGTGTTAGAACAAAATCGAATATCGATATAGTAGTGATGATACAACATCCCACCCCTGATTAAATATTTGTATCTCGCACAGGCAAAAACCGCCACTAGTCCACACACAATTTCAATGTCGATGTGTAAGGATGTTGCCATAAAGAGTACTTGGTACACAAACACAAACATAACTTTTTTTCCAATAAAATTGTACAGACAAAGTTGGTCGTTTTCTTCGCACTACCTGCAATTCTAAATTTTTTTCTCATGTTTTCTCATCTCCCAATCCTATTCGACGACATTCTAGAATCGAAAGTCTCAAAAATGAAGGCATTTGCATAATAGAAAGTTGCGTGCAACGAATAACTGGAAATCATGGTTCTAATTTCGAAGACATATAGCTCGGTATCATTTGGAGGAGTTTACCTTCTTAAAGAACAAAAGCTTACCGAACCAGTTACGAAAAAAAACAAAAATTGATACTAAACCCAAAACTACAGGTTCATCGAAAATAATCAAAAACATTCAATAAAAAATGAAAGTTGTAAAATTGAAAATTAGTTCAATGAAAATGAAGATCACTACGCGGTTTGATCGATCAGTATTAGGTATCAATATATGTGCAATATATTTTAGAAAAATATCATATTACGAGCTTTACGATTTTTTGTTTGATTTGTACTCGTACTTAATAATTTTGGGAATATTGAAGGTGCTTCTAGAGTGATTTGTTTCCATACATTTATTTGTATGATGATATGTTTGAAGGTTGATGTGACCAGAAGCTTCCGATGCATAAACCGAAATTAATTTATTAATCAAGTCAATGATGTCATTGTAGTATTCACCGAAAACAGCAAAATCTGAATTTTCTAACCAAATAAGAATATGCGCATGTGCGGACCTCCTATGTGTTGAAATTCAATTCTTTTGAAATAGTGCACTACTCTATGGATTCCAAGTGGACTGAATTTCTGTGACTACAAACTATACATATTATAACGTTGACTATAATTTGTTGAAAAAAATAACGCAAGTACCTGGATCTCCGTTGGTTAAATTAGTTTTTGTGAGATAATCTGCTGCCCACAGTTGCACATCCGTCATTTCGTGACCTTATTTTTTTAGATCATTTAACACTTTAGCACTCATGGTAAGTCGTATCATTAAAATAGATCCTTTTTTAATTGCTGTTATCTTTGCCAACGTGTTTGAAGGCGTATCCTTAGTTATAGTTTAAAGGCTGTAAGGGAACCTCAAAATGATACGCTAGAATTCCCTGATTCTAAATTCGCGAAAATAAATATTTGGAAAATAACGTTCCTCGGCATCCTCATCAAACAATAAACTACAAGCAGCACTGTTGCAAATCGCCTTATTAGCGTAAATGGCAGTTTAGGTGAAATTAGCCGTTCTGAGATAAGGCTAGATTAGGAATGTAAGTGAGGGGTATTTTCTATAATGGAACCCATTATATGAAGCCAAAGAAGACGATTTTTTGTTGTTGGAATTTCGCAAGATACAGGGTGTCATATATTTGGAAAATAATCGGACATGGTAATTTATTTGAAGCTGTCAAATAAAAACTAGTTGTTGGATAATTATGATAGAGGGCTCGTTTTTTAGGTAAATGTGTGGCGACTAAGAAAAAATATAAAAACAGCATCATCCTTAAATTCTTCCTTCTTAAAGTTTTAATTAAGTTCTTTAATTTTCTTTTTCAATTTTTTTGCTAAAGATGTAAATTTTTCAAAATTAAAATAAATTTCAAAAAGTCAGAATACGGAAATTTTTTGTTTTCTTGAAAAACTGATTTAAGTACGATTGGGTCACCTTTGTGATAGAACCGTGTGGCAAACAGAACCGGTTTCCAATGAAATTTTATTTAACATTCGTATAGATAATTAAATTCTAAAATAAAAATTATTTACGAAACTATCAAATTTATAATTTTGATAGTCTCCAAATTTTGCGAATTTTGAAAACAAAAAAAAAAGGAAAAATTTGACCGAAAACAATATGATTATGAGTTTTGACCAGGGATGGGCGAGGTAGAGTACCCCGTGTAATCTACGCGGTTGTCGATATGTAAAAAATTGCGTAGATTACTTGGTTATAATATTTATCAATGTCGACAATTAAGACAATGTCAACAACCTGCGATATTTAAGCGATACGAAATAAAATGTGGTATTTTGTTTTGTAAAAATGTGATTCAGTTAAGCCGTAAGAAAGAGTTAAGAAAATATTCAAATTAAATCGGAAATCACATATACCACACTATAACTTTGGAAATATATGTTGAAATAGAATGACCAAAATTATAGAAATTAATTAAAGAAAGCTTATGCACATTGAGAACAACATCGTTCTGTTTGGTCTAATATGTTGTTCAATGCTCCCCATGAAATTCTACTCAACTTCCGCTGTAACTTTGGCAACAATATTATTCAATTTAGAACGCATAATTTCGGCAATCTTATCGCATCCGTCATTCCTCCGAGCATTTTTTTCACTATAACATTGATTTTATTAGTCTCGTACCAATTTCTTTCGCCTTTATTTTAGAGTAGTGTAAACTACCTTATTCAGGCTAAAATTTTGGTTCTATATACTATAGTTTATCATAAGCAATTTATCGAAACAATTTACCATTTCATTTACAATTTCAAAACACAGAAAACAATAGTAAAGCGCCGATTATCACGATAATGTTATGAGATTTACACTATTAGATCAGGATTAGACTATCTCTTGATCGTTTATAATTAATCTCAACATATTGGATGAAAATGCGATTTTATGTATTTTTGAATAAAGTTCTGGATGACCAATTTAGATGAAACGAAGAAGAGCAATGGGATTATAAAATGATTTTAGAATGAAGTTCTGGCTTATCTATACTGAAACTTAACTGAGCTATTTCTTAACCGATTCTGATGAAATCCGGCGTGTTGGATTGAAATGGGATTATAAATTGTATCATATTGTGAAATATGGCCAACTGGAATTAAACTAGGCTATTTCTGTAAAAGATAAATTAATGTAAATTTAATTTAATTTAAAAATATGCTGCTTTTTGCAATTGAAGCCAAATCTCTCCCAGATAATATGTGTTATATCATACTAATTTTAAGGACAAATTTTCACAAAGTGGACATTTTTTGTTACATTAAGCGATTAAAATTCTTATATAAGTGAAAAAAATTTAATCTTAATTAGTGAAGGCTATATTCCAAAACTATCCTAAGGTCACATTCCAAAACATTTCTCAATAATCATGATATAATTTTTATTTCAACCGAACATGTCGAATTACATCATAATCGGTTAACGAATAATCTCAAAATTCACTTTTAAATCCTGTCTTTATATCGAATAGATAAAGTTTTGTCATAATCGGCCGAGAAATGGATTAGCCCTATTCTAGTTGGCCATTTTCAAGAATAGTATTCAAAAAATATTTAATCCCACTTTTTTCAAATCTAAAATCCCTTAAAAATCGTATTTTCATCCAACATTTCGAGTTTCATTATAATCGGTCAAGGATTACGCTAGTTCCGTTTGTCATTTTCCATACCTTTAAAATATAATTTATATTCAACATGTCGGGTTCTATCATAGTCAAGAAATTACTTTGTTCCGTGGCCCAATTTCCATCCAACATGTCGAATTTGATAATAATTTAATAATTAATTGCCGCGCTGAATTGCCATCACGATTCGCGATGAATTATTAACGCGATAAGCGTTGTATTGATTGCGAGGAATTGCTTATAATGAATTTCATAAGATAAACTGATTGCGGTAAATCGGCCGGTTACCCAAATTTATTGGTGAATCGTGTTAACGAATTAAAGTCAAAATTCGTTTCTGTAGCCATTCTTTTATGAACACATTCGACGCTACTGTGGAGAATGCACAAAGTCCTGGCAAAAACCATAAGTCGACAACTGTAAATCGCTTGCCATCTTAACTCTTTTCTCCGAATTAATTTTAATGTAAGTTATAATTCTTGTAATTTTTTTTATCATAATTGTGCCAAGTTTCCGATTTTTATTAGCTGCTCTTTCTACACTGAAACCATCTTTAAACTATTTTAAAACATTTTATATCGTTGTTTTGCCAATGCAAAATATCTTAAAAAAATTTAGTCACCGTAGTTTAGAACTAATTCACAAAATCACCCTAGGAATTGTCTACATTATGGACGTTGTCTACATTGTTAACGTTGTCTACGGGTTGTCGACACGTTGACGTAGAGTCGTAGAAAATAATAGATGACGCGTAAACGCCCATCCCTGGTTTTGAGTCTGTAATTTTAAAATGATACGAGTCTAGTATAACTACGTCGCCTGATTTTTGGCGATGTTCTCCATATCGTCGTTTATTTTGTACAGAATTTTGTGTTACATTATTCCGTATTACAGAGTTTTGTACCCGCAACCCAAAATAAATCCGTTAAATACTCGAATTTGATGTGAATCATAAATAATAAATCCAAAACAATCCAAACAAAATACATATGTACATACGAGTACGTATTTAGAAGACACATAGAATTTATAAACAAATCACGAATTCATTGAATAATAATAAACAAAAATCAAATAAATGACCATCGTATTGATATCAAATAAACAAACAAACCCACATATAGCTATTACCAAACTATAAATTACATAAAATCATCATTAAATTAAGCTTTTCCTGTTTGCGATATACATATATATATATATATATATATATATATATATATATATATATATATATATATATATATATATATATATATATATATTTATAGATATATGTGTTTATTTGTATATATGTTCATGTCCATACGAGTATGTGCGATAATATATGAATGTGTTTCAGAATTACAAAATCTGATCTGACAATATCAAAAATCCATAAATTTTTATGGTTGCGATGATAAAAACACAATTTTTGTTTTCTGTTAGATGGTATATCATTTTATATATACGAGTGTATGTGGTACGGTTAAATCAACGAAAGAATCATAATTTTATTTTTTAGCTAAATTGCTTAGGCAAATACACATTTGGGTCAAAATAATCTAGAGAGAAAGCATACATACATACTCCAAAAAAATAAATAAATAAATCCTTTTTGTCAACATTGTACACCACATACAACACACACATACACAAAACCAAAACTTCTATAAATTTTTCATGACTACGAAATGAATTTTAATAATATCTGAATGATATATCCTTTCTTATGTATTAGTCGATTATATTATATGTTATAATCCTATTTGTATCATGTCTTGTTATAAACAATAAGCAAATATTTAAAGTCTGTATACATACATCCGAGTACATACATATGTATATGTACATACTCGTATATACGCTTCGGTACACAACGAAAGCTTCACATATTATATTATTATCTGAACTACCTAACAACAAATATTTTCGTTTTGGTTTACAACGGAAAACACAGAAAGATGGTTTAATAGTGATATGACATCAGCAATAATAACAAAAAAAAAATAGTATACGAGGAGTATAGATCAATAGATGAGGAAGATCCTCGTATATCAGATGTACACAGATTTATAAATTTTTTATAATAAAAAGAAAATACATTCATTCATATTACGAGTATAAATATATATTTTGAAAAATAAAAAAAAACACTTTGCCGAAGATGCGGAGAGATGAATCGAAAAAAAAAATATTTTGATTTTATTATCTATTACCCAAGAAAAATACTTATTATTTTGTGAATAATACATCGTTTTCATAACAAAATCTCGTATACACACATGTTTTATATGCACTGATTGGAGTAAAAGCTGAAATATATAGCTACTTAGGTATAGCTTTAAGGCGATTACGTATTACGATCTGCGAAAAATATCCAGATTTTTAAAATAATTTTCTAAAAGTCAACCGACTTATTATAGAAATGTATATACATATGTACGAGTATATGTACATATGTATATATCTATTAGTAAATAAAAATATATTCTTATTTTTATAGTTTGTGCAATACGAGAAAATTAAATGTGGGAATCAGTTTGTTATTTGCCTCATTGCCACAGCTTACAGTACATATATCGGGCTGAGCGTTTACGTGTCATCTATTATTTTCTACGTCGACGTATCGACAACGTCGACAACGTAGAATAATGTAGACAATTCCTAGAGTGATTTTGTCAATTTGCTATAAACTAGGTGACCAAATATCTTTAGGATAAATGCAAAACAATTAACGATATAACTTGTTTTAAAATAGTATAAAGATGGTTTCAGCGTAGAAAGAGGAGCTCATAAAAATTGGAAAAATTGGGCAATTATGATAAAAAAAATGTACAGGAAGATTATAACTTAGAATAAAATTTATTCGAAGATCTTTGACGGTAATACGAATTCGAATTCAGTAACGCTATGAGCTACTGACTTATTAAAAAACCAAATCGATCAACAGAACTTTGTTAAACATGCCAGACTGCTCTATGATCTATGAAGTTTTGACAAAATTTAATAAATGTGTTCATCCAATGTGCTCATCCATCAATAACGAAACGTGCGTGAAAGTGGATTAGAAACAAGTTAGCTGGACAAAATATATATCTAATTTTGAAAATTTACCATATCTTGAAAATTCACCATCACCAGAAAACATTTGAAACAGGTCGATTTATCGCAAGCAATTTATCGTATGAAATTCATTATAAGAAATTCGTCGCAATCAATTCAACGCGATAACAATTCATCGCGGCAGAATTCATTGCGATGGTAATTCAGCGTGTTGGCAATTTAGCGCGACAATTAATTATTAAATTATTATCAAATTTGACATGTTGGATGGAAACTGGGCCACGGAACAAAGTTATTTTTTGACTATAATCATATATGATGGATGGAACTCGAAATTTTGGATATAAATGATATTTTAAAGGTAACCAACGAAACTAGCCTAATGCTTGACCGATTATAATGAAACTCGACATGTTGAATGGAAATAGGGTTTTAAAGTGATTTTTGATTTGAAAAAAGAGCGATTTATAAACCGATTATGACGAAGCTTTATCTGTTCGATAGAAACAGAATTTAAAAATGAATTTTGAGATTATTCGATAACCGATTATGATGTAATTCAACATGTTCGGTTGAAATGAAAATTCTAACATGATTATTGAGATAACTTTTTGAATATGAATTTCACTGATTAAGATTAAATTTCATCACTTATAAAAGAATTTTGAATCGCTTAATGTAACAAAATACGTCCTCTTTATGAAAATTTGTCCTTCAAATTAGTGTAATATAATACATATTATCCAGGACAGATTTGCCTTCAGTTGAAAACAAAAACAAAAAAACGTTTAAATTAAATTAAATTTACCTTAACATAACTATTACAGAACTAGCCTAGTTTCATTCCAGTTGGCCATATCCCACAATATGATACAAAAATAATTTTTTATTCCCCACAATTAGTAATAATCTAGAACTTTATTCAAAAATCAATTTAAATGGGATTTTCAATCCTATATGCCGGATGTCATCAGAATCGGTTAAATAGCTTAGTTAAGTTGCAGTATAGGTAAGCCAGAACTTCATTCTAGAATCATTTTATAATCCCATTGCCCTTCAACATGCTGAGTTTTATTTTTAAATTAGTCATCCAGAACTTTATTCAAAAATCAATTTAAAATCGCATTTTCATCCAATATGTTGAGATTTATTCTAATCTACTCGTATAAGTAGTCGAAATATCAGAACATTATCGTGATAGACGGCGCTGCTTTGCGATTGTTTACCGTGTTTTGAAATGGTAACGGTAAATTGTTTGCGATGAACCGCCTGTGATAAACCAGTCTAGAACCAAAGTTTTGGCTTGAATAAATCACATCAGAAGTTGAATCTCATGGGGAGCATTGAACAACATGTACTTGGCTTTATCCGTTACAAAAAAATTTGAAATTTAGACGCAATCTGAACGTTTAGTGCATACATTTTCTTTAATTAAAGGTGTTGGTTGTTTATTTCAACATATATTTCCAAAGTTATAGTATGGTATGTGGTTCCCGATTTAATTTGAACCTTTTCTTTAATTTCTTTTACGGCTTAACTGAATTGTCCTTTTACAAAATATCGCATTTTATTTCCAAAAATATTACCAAGTAATCTACGTAATATTTTACGTGTAAGCAAGCGCGTAGATTACACGGCGTAATCTACCTCACCCCTCCCTGACATATATTGTTTTTTATTATGAAACTAATCATGGTTTGCACCAACTTAGTGTAGAATATAGAGATCAAAAATTATGCGGTGGTATTCAGTTATGTAGCATGAATTTAAAAAATACACATAAGTCAGAAAAACCCTGAAATTATGTGGGAAAATGGCCCTTTTCCTGAACAATGGCTCGTTTTTAACAACATTTTCATCAGTTTTAGCCTATTTTGTCCGAAAAAATCCAAAAATATGTCTAACGTCATTATTATCTAACGTCATTTATATTTAGTCCAACAGTAGCCAGTTTTTTCGGTAAAATCCAAATGAATTTAATTTTTTATCAATAAATATGATACATTTAATGTTAAACTACATATTTTAATTCAATATTATCAACATAAAATATAATTTAACTTTATTTTTCATTGTTTTCGATAAACGTCAAAAAACATTGTTAGAAGTTGAAATTATTCAAGAGAAATAGTACTTAAATAAAATAGATTGGTTATATTAAATGAAAATTTCCCAGTATTATTCCCGATGTTCTATATAGGACTTTAGGTTCTGTATGTATATCTAAAGTTAGCCCAGGATTCATCCCAGAAAAACGCAACGGCAACACCATAAAAATAGCGACACATTTATATCAACTATCAGCCCAGGATTAACTATCATCCTATAATTTTGTCCCATCCCAAGAAAATATGTCCTAATGTCACGACAGTTTCATAAAACTATCATCCTAGGAAATCACTGTAATCTTGAATTTCGCACCAAACCAAGTCAATATCATGAAAAAAAAGATACACAAATTAGGATCATAAAAAACATAAATCGAACCATTCAATGATTTGATATACCTTTGTATTAAGTCGGATTCAAAAAAGAATGTGATAAAGTGACGTACGAAGTTGAGTGTTTTTTAAACTTAGCCAACAAAAACCACTACTTCGAAATACTCGAAACAATGTCGGATTAGCTCGGGTATTTTTTAAGTTTGGCATACTAACACTAATTTATCCTGTTTGTTTCAAAAAACTTCCACGGTCGTGAGCGAGCCAATTTAGCTTTAAGCTAACCAAATAATTAAAAATAATGAAATATATATGTATAGTTAGCTTAAAGCTAAATTGGCTCGCTCACGACCGTAAAAGTTTTTTGAAACGAACAGGATAAATTAGTGTTAGTATGCCAAACTTAAAAAATACCCGAGCTAATCCGACACTTTTACCTAATTGACCCTGGAGACGATGGGACTGGTGAAATAATTAAAAATAATCAAAAATATGTGTTATTTTGAAAAGCTGGAAATTTTTTTAAATAAATTATTTATTTATGTTGAATCTATTTTGCAGTTTATTATGTTAATATAATTAAAAAATTTTAATTTCTATCATGAGAGATAATGGATACTATCACTTGTATTACCTGATGCACATTTTTCATTTTTCTGGGATAAAATTCTAGGATAACTTTTAACAGCTATAATATAAACAGCTACAAAATCGTTTCAGATAATGGAAAGAATTTGTTGTCTATGGTTAGGAAAATAATAGTTCTCTAATGCCTAGTTACATAGAATTCCAATTTGTAAAATTTAACAGAAAATACGGTTCAATTTTAAAATTCTTGGATTTTTGGCGAAACTGTATTAAATATGGTCCAAATTTCTAAACAGGATTTTATTGTATTTGCTTTCATCTTTTAAGAAAGTTTTAAAAAAAATATTTCTATTCTATCGTGGATGTTACTATAAATGAGTGGTCTAATAATAAATAATCTTAAAACTTGTAATGGTAGAGATATTCTAGGTATGAGTGCGAACATGTTGAAATTAAATACTCAAATTGTATCTATGATTCTAGTGCATTTCTTAAATCAATGGTTTTCAAATGGTATTGTTCCGAGACTAACCGCAGTTGTAATAACATTGTTGAAAGATAATTTTTTTTAGATAAATTAGTCTACAATTTTCAAAATTAGATAAAAAGCTTTTAGTTGGAAATTGTAGATTTTCTTAGTAAATTTAACCCTTTCAGCAATTGTCAGTATGGTTTTAAGCCTGGTAAAAGTACTGAATTTGTACTAATAGAATTTGGCCGAGAGCCAGCTTAAACAAAACTAAAATCTTGGATCGGTTAAGTATCGAGTCAATTATTAATTTTGAATTAGTTAATGATTAAAATATGTACATACTTAGTATTAAAACTTGGGTTCCTACTTCATTATTTTCTGCTGCATCTCGTGTTTTATAATAGTTCAGTCAATTTTTACCACAAGTTCAACCTAAAAAGAATTTGATTAAATTTAGTTTTTTATAGAGTAGTGCATTTTCCGCGGGATATAGTGACAATGGCAAATCAGATTTTAGTTGTGGCCACTACACGTTTGAAGGAGTGAGGAGGTTCAAATATTTGGGCTCTCTTATCACTCACAATAATAGTGTGGGTAAGGATATTAAAGTGCAGCCGGTAGTTGTGCTTTGTATCCTCTAATCCACTGCTAAAATATAAACACCTGTCAAGTACCGGTGTAGAGGACCACTTGACTTCTTCAGGTTGTCTAAGACAGTATGAATACCAAGCGCAGGATCGAACCCGTTGGAGCCGGATTATTAATTAGATAATTTTCCCCGACATTTTAGCTTCTATAGTCTTGTTGAATTGGTTTTTGTTTATTGTTAGAAATCATAATCAAATTTTAATAATTACACAAAAAATTACCACAATACATAAATACTTAAATTAAATTAATTAATTAATTAAATTAAATTTATTTCTAAGTCATTTGGCTACCTTTGAATACTATACAACTTTTAAGCAACACTTTTCCTGTTTAACGCATTCCATATTGATGTGGCCGCCGAAAAAGTATAAGGACTTTTGCTGAATATGAATTCTTTAAGAGAAACACAAAAAGAGAACTAAAACGTACTCAATATACAGGAGGACATTTTAACTTTAAGATGGTATTTATTTTTTATACAATTTGCGAATTTTACCATACTATTTTCTTTATCACATTTACGTAGTAATAATAAAGTATTGTAATCGAAAAAAATGTGTATCTCAGATTTTCTTTTTTTCACATGTCCGCTGAATCAAAGCCACCTTAATATATAAAGGCTCCATGTTGAGCGATATTTTGAAAGGAGCCTTTTTTATTTAACCAAAAAATGTGTAAAATACAAAGAAGCCTATGCAATCCCATGGCAAAACATACAAACTTATTTTGAATTGTTCAACTATTAATAGTGAGAGCTTTTAAATTTTTATTACATTGTCATAAAAAAAAAAATTGTCATTAATTTAATTTATTTGCGCTTTTAAATTTGTATATACAAATGTATATCTGATATATTCTAATACTCTCTTCAATATACTGTATTCACTCCAACACAGAAATAAAATAGTTCGTTTCAAAATTTAAACATGGAAAAATATGTATAAAAATTATGATAACTATTAAAATGATGATAAATAAAATTTAGGAGATTAATCGGATAAACGCTGGGAAATTTCTCATTAAACCAAAACAAAAATATTGACCGTATCGATCAAATAAATTATAAAATGTTGTGTTTTGTTTTGAAGGTTACAAAAGGTTAATAATTTATATACAATATGTCATTTAGGATTAGGAGAGGGACAATTTGATCACGCTCTCAATATTATATTTTATGCGATAACTTTTTGTTGTTGCTATGAAATAAAAAATTGTGTTCATATATTTTTTCTCGTTTTTGCACTGTTTTATGATCATTTTGTTTGTTCCATTTTTAAAAAATTCATTGATGTTTTCTTCTTTTGGTTTATTTGTTTGATGGGAATAAATTATTTTGTTGGTTATGTACACAATGTCTCTTTCTTACAAATTTGTATTCTATTTTTTGTTGAGCTTTATTAGAGAATACAGTATCTTATTTTCCTTTAATTAATACAATAAAATGGAAAATTCTACGGAAAAATCCTTCAAGTCAGGTGAAAACCAATGTTTATAGTTTCAATTGATTTCAAAAAATTATAATTTTGAGTTACTTTTCATTCAAATATTTCTATAAACGAAAATCATGTCTCTCCATATAAAATGTATGAAGAGAGCGATTATAGGTTCTATAATAAAAGTTCGTTTTGAACATGCAGGCTTGATTTATTAAGATGGCTTTGGCTGAATCCAAATTGACCATTTTTGAAAATTGTCTATATGCGTGTCTGTCTGTATGTGATTGATGTTTCTGTCAAAGGAAACGTAAAACCTACTACTGATGTTTAAAAAAAAATTTATTTATATAAATCCTTGTGTTAAAATGTCATTCTTATAGAATTATGGTAGAAATCTAACTCGAAATATTCACATATCAACATAAGTTTGCATACAAAAAAAATTTAAATTGGATTTTTATTTCACGAATACTCCTGGAGTTTTGTAATTTAGTTTTGATAGATTAGAGGTTTTTTCAGGATTAGAAAGTTTTTGATCAATTATGAAAATTATAAATTTGCATAGCGCTTACATATTTGTAAATAAAGGAATGGCCTGCATACCGAATAGTACAAATTAAAGGATTTGAATTCAAATCTTTAAATAATACGCTACAGATAATTTACCTACCTTAAGTAGTTTAAAAATTATTACGTAAAACATGAACATAAATACCATCTCAAGCATCTTTTTTTGGAACTCAGTATCCCTCTAAATAATAAACATCGACCTTCTCTTAGGAATAATTTTTTACTTAAAATTAATGAAGGAGTCTCTTAAAATATTTGCACCAAGTCCATAACACCCTTTTTATTTAGCCAAGCCAAAGTGATGACAGCTGTCAGACCCCAATATTTTTAACATGAGTTTTAATTTAACACATATTTTTTCAACACACTGTAAGTTAACACATAATTATTGAACATTTTCTTTTCGCTATATTTTTCTGTAATATTTAAAACTCTATCCAACTGAATTATCTGTAAATTACTTAATAGAGTAAAACACCCAGTTTAAGCCCACTTAAGAAATGTTTTAAGTTTAAGCGTGTATTATGATTTAATCGTTGATTGAACCGAAATACATGTTTGATTTTTATGCAAAGAATATATTTAAGATTTCATAAAACATTATGCATATTTTACATTTTTAATGTCAAAATTATTACAAATAAAGTTTAATTGCAAAAATGAACTTTTTCCAGTAATGGGCCTCCTTACTCCAATAATCGGCTGTTCAATTTTGCCAGTTATATGCCCCACGTTTTTAATACAAAATTTTTTATATGCTCGCTACTACAAGAACTAAATACCTATAGGTAATAAATATTATAATTATTTAACCAGAAGGCTGATTTACAGTTTCTTGGAAAGGTTTTTGTTTTGATATTTATTTTACTACTGCTTCTATACTTTGCCTTTTTTGGGTTGCTTTTTTAATAGAGTTTTAGATGATTTGGCCAGTCTTTCCCTTTTCCGTTCGGCTTTAGCCAAAATTTCTTTAAGTTTCGCTATTTAAAGCGATTCTCCTTTTCAACTTCAGTTTACTGCTTTTTAATAATCCTATCTTCTTTGGAAAGGCTATGACGATATTATGAAACTTCTGTGTTCAGAGTTCTTAATTCCTTAATCGAGCTGGTGTAGCGAGTACGGCCAGGAAACTATCGATGATCATATTTGGATCCACATGAATAACTGCCAAACAAATTAACATTCTCTGGACCCTGAAATTAATTCGCATACAACCGAATGCCAGTGGATCCTACTTTAAAGCTAAGCCCATTTGCTTACCTCATCATTAAACTCGATTGTTTCATGAAGTTCTGGTGGTTTATAGCTAAAATCGCAATCTACAAAAATGTTGTTTGGTAACTTATGGTGGTTAACTGCCTCGTCATCATCATCATGATCAAAAGTAATGGTGTTATCATCTTTTTATATAAAAAGTACCAAATATATTACTTATACCTAGTCGTACATGTTACTTTTAAAAAATTTATGGATGTAGACCAAAGCTAGTAATTTGTACTTACATTTACATGATTTGCAATCGGAATTAAAGACTGACCTGATAAATTATTACGATCTCTTATTTTTTCTAGATCTTTAAATCCTTTTAAATTGATGAAATTTTCTCCACAGTTGTTGTTCGAATCGACAGTTTCATCGAGTTGTTTCCTAAACATTTGGTATTGTCGATTGTATCTGGATTGAACGGAAAAAGTTCATACGTTCGAATCCCATTAACAATTGATGTTTTATTTATGTTGTGGTCCACTACTGTGGTTTTCAGGATTGGAGCAAAACAGGGTTTATAAGCTCCTTATGTATATTTTTTAATCTCCAATTCAATACAGCTTTCTGCTACGCAGTTTTTAATGGCTTAAAAATTGAGACGTCCGCCGGTTGCAGGATTCTTGTTGAATTGGAATAAACATAGGTCGTATGTACTTAACATACGGGTACGGTGTCAATGATATACTGATGAAAGACTTCTATTGTCATTCATCCAGAATTGAATTTCAGCTATTGAAGGTCCGGAATAGAATTGATAACATCAGTTGGCACTCTTTTATATGAATATATAATTAATGAAAGTATACCCAGCTGCGGAAAAACTGAACATAACTATCCACTAAATAATTTTTAATTTGTGTGAACAATCCTCGAATATTGGTTTCTGCTACTTTAGAGCTAGGAAAACCTCTAGCATGGTTAGCTAACAGCTAGCTAACAATCGTTTGCTCCTCGTCGCTAGTTAATAATGACGATGGACCAAATATGACTTGCTTTGCTCTATTAAGTAGCCTTTTTTGTGTGGAATACCGGAATTCTTAGCAGCCGCATAGATGGATAAACCATTACTGATATCACTGAGGGCAACCTAAAGGTCGGTTACAATATATATTCGTTGTTTTGACATTTTATATTGACAGTTCAACACGGCTTCCTCCCTGGAAGATCTACGACGACTAATTTGACTGAGTTTACTAGCAAAACAATTAAAGCCACCGAACAATATCTGCAAATCGATACTATATATATATACAGATTTCGGCAAAGCTTTTGATTCGATCGATCATGTAAAAGTAATTCAAAACTTGTCGATTGACCGATTGCGATATAGTAAACGCCAAATCTATGTTGGGATTTATTAAGTGGTAGTCATGGGTGTTAACGGACGGGTGTTAAATGCCTATTCATTCTCTATTTTGCCTTTGTCAGATTCCAAATTGAATTGGCGGTTCCTGTCTGGTCCCCGTATCAACATTAGCTTAGATATTAGGTCATTTATATTCATCTGACGCTTTACTAGTTAGGGGGCTTATAATTGGGTATTTTACCTTGTGTGCATCCAATATGTGCATTTCCACGCATTAGGTTAGGTTAGGTAAGAGTGGCCGGCCTAAAAGAGTAGCATACACACAAAATTGGTCCGTAGCTGTACCACATTCGAGTTTCCTCCTCTTCACTCGCTAAACCATCCTGAGCTTACCAAGAAGCATTTAAAGTCCCGGATCTCGATCTTACTAAGATCCGTGAGGTCGATCAAAGGGGAAGTTCCCATAAATTTTGTTCTGCTATACGCTAGACTAGGACAGGTGCAGAGCAGATGGAGCACATTTTCCTCCTCCTCCTCATCACCACAGCTGCGGCAGAAATCGTGGGCTGGGGCACCCAGTCTGCTCGCATGTATCCCAATGAAACAATGTTCCGTTATAGCTCCCACGACCATACCAATATGGTGTCGTCGAAGCGATATCAGTTGGCCTGATCTGGACCGGTCAAGTCCAGGCCAGATCTGCCTGGTTATTTACACACGAACTGGCGTTAGTCCATCTGACGTTCGTTTCTTTTATAGCTTCTTCCTGTAGCAGCAGTTTACATGAAGCAAGCGATATCTTTATATCCCGCCTGCTTTGGGTTATTAGGCGTGATTTACCCTTACGGGCCAACTCATCTGCCTTTACATTCCCTGCGATATTGAAATGCCCTGGCACCCACGTCAAGCGGATGTTGAACTGATCAGCCATCTCATTTAAAGATGCCAGACAGTTCTGGGCTACCTTCGACGTCAGGGAGTATGATTGTAGCGTTTTAATAGCAGCCAGGCTGTCCGTAAAAATGCGAATATCCCTCGTAGATATTACATTATACTTCAACCAGTCCATGACTTCCATTATCGCGATCAGTTCAGCTTGAAAAACAAAAGTCGGGAAGACGAAAAGAGAGGTTAACCCCTAGTACCTCACAGAATATCCCGCAGCCAGCCCCTCTATGTCTTTTTGAGCTATCCGTGAAGAAGCTTAGCGCCTCATTGTCCATAACCGTTTCGTTCACCCAGTTTGGTCACAATATCCAAGGAAGTAAGATGAAAGAGAATATACAGAGCTTGAGTAGGTGTGCTCCTGAGAGCCCCACTTATACACAAGCACGCCGTTCTTTGGACTTTCATCAATAGTTTAAGGTTGGCCATAATTTTTAACGTTGGCCACCAGACGACAACCCCATACAGTATAGGTTTGACCACTGAGACGCAGAGCCAGTTTACTATATGGGGCTCCATACCCCATCTCTTTCTAATGGCATTTTTGCAGGAGTAGAGCGCTATAGTAGCTTTCTTTACTCTCTCTACGATGTTTGGTTTCCAGCTTAGCTTGCCGTCCAAAAGTAGTCCGAGGTATTTCGCTCTATCCGTAAAGATCAAGCGAGTACCATTTAATGTTGGCGGGTCACACTGAGGAAGCTTGTGCCTCCTGGTAAAGAGGACCAGCTTCGTTTTCTGTGGGTTTGAGTTTAGTGCAAGCGCGTGCCCACTCAGAGAGGTAGCCAAGCCCGCACTGCATGCGCTCACTCAGCGCACTAGGATATTTACCGAACACCGTAATAGCAACGTCATCCGCGTAAGCAACCACCTTGAAGCCTTGCCCTTCCAGTTTTAGGAACAGGTCATTTATGACCAAGTTCCAAGGAAGGGGGATAGAACCCCACCTTGATCCTGCCTCTAAGCATTTGATCTATCCAGCCTCTGAGTGACCCGTCTAGCCACAGACACGCAAGGGCCCGAGTATTTGCCCCAGGTCTGACGTTGCTAAAGGCCCCCATTATATCCATTGAATATTCTTTATATTCACGTGATTTCTCAATCGGGCCTATAAGGGAGTGGGGAGCTGTTTCCACCGATCGTTCCTTACAGTATGCGTGTTGAGATCCCGACTCTATTAGTCTTTCCAGTATTTTCAACAGAAAAGAAGATAAGTTTTTGGGATAGCAGTGAGAGCTTTTTCCCGCCTTAGGTATAAATATTACTTTTACTTCAGTCCACTTTCTAGGAATGTGACAGAGTTCTAGGCTGCCTTTGAAGATAACTTCCAGCCAGGGTAGGGTTAAGTTAGTAGTTCGCTGGATATCAGCAGGGATAATGCCATCAGGTCCTGCCGACTTGTATGGCTTAAAGCTGTTTATAGCCCATAGGATATTCCGCCTCTTTACTATATGACTTACGGAGTCTATACCCCTATTTATCATGTGTCTCTCCGGAGCTAGTACCGAGCACTCCGAGAAATGCGTTTCTAGTAATAGCTCCAGGGATTCCTCACTACATGTAGTCCATCAACCATCCGGTCGTTGAAGATAACCCGGAATGGAACGACTAGAACATAGTACTTTGCGTAGCCTAGCCGCCTCCGAGGACTCCTGTATATTGCCACAGTAGAGTTTTCAAGCCCTCGTCTTGGCTGCTCTCAGCTCGTACTTATAGGTTTTGAGGACTTCCTTATAACAGTCCCAATCTGCAGCGGCATTTGTGTTCCTCGCTCTCTTGAACAGTCTCCTGCATTTCATACGAGTACCTTGGAGTTCTCTCGACCACCGGGGGGCCGGGATTTTCCCAAGGGCCTAATGCACCTAACATGGCCTTATTAAAAGCATCAGATAGCTTGGTTACTAGAGAAACAAGCTCCTGTGTAGATGCAGGAGGGTTTGGAACCGATACCGGATGATAGTTCCAAGGCTATACCTATGGCAGTCTGGGCAAACGCACTACGAAATCGTACCATAAGGGTTTCCGTTTCACATTTTATCTAGGCAACCCTAATAACCAGCCAGCCTATATATCACCAAGTGATTCAACTATTACTCAAATCCAACTATGCAATAGCAAGCCTATTTTAAATATACGAACGACCCCACACAAATAAAATACGTACTACATAGACGCAATTCATCGCGCATTGTGATTGTATAATAAATTGATTTTTTATTTTCAAATATTATTTAATCAATATAATATGTACATAGAGTTCATTAAACAACAAAACTATTTATTTATAGCAGCATCACATAAAATTGATAAAATTCACAAACATGTGATATTCTAGTATAGGTATCACATCTAATTTTATTTATTATCTTTGAATCTTATCTATTTATGTGTACACACATATATGTATGTAAAATACATAAAGATATAGCTGAAGAAAGAACCAAACGACTAAATTAAAATAAATTGATAAAGATAAAAAATAAACTGATCCAAAACGTTGATTGAATTGTGCGTTTAGGTTACGTAAAATAATGATTTTTCTATTGTTTGCCATGTACGGTACGCATATCCTAACCGAATTAATTGCATGTATATAAGATATAATTATATTGGAGAAAAGCTCATAAAACTATTAATCTTATCTAATCAATTCGTTAAATTATATATCTTTTCCCCAAAAACAAATGAATTAATCAAATAAAAGTGTTCCTTTTAACTTTTTTTATTTTCTTAACCTTAACTTATGCTACTTGCTTCTTGTGTATACATATATGTATGTATGTGTAGTGTACACATAAATTATATTTTCTCTCTTGAACCTAACTTACGTTTTTCATATTCATATATACATTTATATGTATATACATACATGTATATGTATATGTTATGTATGTGCCGAGGAAAACAGGATGAATTTGGAAAATTCATTGGACGATTTATCATTGTAATAACCCATTACCTAAAATTACTAGACCGTATATGTTTCTAGTTCATTGACTTTTATCAACAAATAGTAAAATAAAATATGTGGTGTATATGTATGTATATATATACATATATGGATACGTGTTTGTGTATATAATACATAGTACATATATGTATATCGGATTTCGGTCAAAGTTTGTTATTATGACGTACGATATTTTCTTTTTATCACTTTTGATTTTTCAAATTTTTACAATTTTGCTCTGGTTGATATGTATACGCATATACGTATATGTTTCTAGTGGGGATCCGTATTATATATTTAAGATTGATTGGTTTCAATTTTAAATAAATTAGCTGTTATTTCGTTGTTATTTAAGTGTTAGACCATTTGAGCTTTTGATTCCTCATGTTACATATGTATACGATATTATTGAAGAGCTTCACGGTGGAGCTTATATAAAACTTATATTGCAGCTTACAAATTTGCTATTAACTTTAATATGATGTCCGTCGTATGCCGTATACTTGAGCAACATAAAAAATTATCAAAAAACTATTTTCATGGATCATTAATATTTTTGTTTGACTGATAAGCTCATATGGTTTCTAAAATCGTATATAGATATTTCATTAACAGATTACAAATTATGTTTTTGGAACATGAAATTATTGTATATTTATGAGTTTCGGAAATACAAATTATTAATGGAAAACTGGTATATATGTATGTATGTATAAATTCAATAATGAACTGTGATTTTAAAATGATTCATATATTTCAACTGAGTACTACAGTGTACTCTTTACCTTTAACAAACAAATGAATGAAGGTATGGTATATGCTAGATATTCGTTTTGAAATCTACTTGATATTTTGTTAAAACTAAAAAGCTCGAGTTAAATTGATTGTCATTGCAATATTCATCAAACAAACTGAGAACTACAACAAGCAAAGATATCTTTTTTGGAAGCTGGGCATAGCTGGTTAGTAGACGAACATAATTAGGAAATATCAATTTATAATCCACCATTTATTCCCCAACTATAGAAAATTGGCCAAAAGTTTGAGCAATATAACATTCGATCTTTATTATTATCATTAAAATTGGTTGAACCCACGAGGATTCCGCTCTCAATGCCACAAAGCCCCATGGTGCAATCCAAGGATTCTATCCCAATTTGCAAACGCGAACTGTTGCCTTCGCAAACTGAATAAGTTTAGACCATGGCAGATAGGTTCTAAATTTAAAGACCTAAAGTTGAATAAACTGAAAGCTGGACAACTGCTCACGAAGTGAAGGCAGTCATTATCTTCCTTAAGGCAGTCCTCGCAAATAACATTATGACCTAGGCACATAGGATGTAGATGATCTTTAAAACGGCCATGCCCCGTAAGAATCGCTAAAGCATACTTCGTTGATCTCAAATTGGGCTCCTTAATAAAGTCTATTGCCTTAAAAGTCTCAAGCCACTGAAACGTTAGGTTTTTCAAAGCCTAGTCCTTTGAAGCTTTCTTCCCGTAGTTGAAAGATAAAGAAACCGCTGGTGCAAGCTCAATTAAAGTTAATAAGGAACCAGCTTTGGATAAACAATCCGTGATCTCACATGACCGGTAACAATGAAGTTACGGTCAAACAAAGAAGTTTCATGAAATATTTGCATACCTTGACTAGTTTGGAAACAGTCAAGGAGTTTCTTAAAGAGTTAGGTACAGCTTTACTATATTTTAATCTGTACACAGTAGAAATCTTTTAAAACTACGTGCCGAACCGAGACTAACGAAAAGTCTCAGATCACTCCAACGGCAGTAGATTTCAAAACCTGTACTGAGGGTAGAACGAAAGAAAAATAGGAGAAATGTAATTCGTATACAGCAGTCTGTCATTAACCTTATCGATTGCTGGTAAATATGAAAAATAGTTTTTTAAAATTTGTCTATGTCCCACTATAGAACCGAAAACGCTGCATGCCCCAATGCACCTCAGGCGTAAAGAGTCGAGGACAAAGACCCAGTTATGGCTCGACAAGCAAGATTTTGAAGACCATTAAGCTTGGCTACAGAAGCCTTTAGTATAATCACTGGCCACAAACACAATAGAAGCGTACGCGGTAGAACCAGTGATTTATAATAGAAAGAAAACATTCTAGGGCCTTAACCCCAAGATTTCCCAAAAGCTCTTCTACATTTCCAAAGTATCGCAGTTGCTTTTTCAAGCTTGTATAGTCCAGGTGATTCTTCCAAGATAACACCAAGTTGCTTGACGTCAGAAGGGAACTTTTGCAAATCTCTAAAACATCCGCAACAGAGTCACTTAAAGCTTGAGTAACCAATCTCATATTCAATTTGCTTTGGGCAAAATAAACATGGGCACCATACCAGCTAAAACTAAGCCTTTTTCTACTAAACATTTTCCTACATTTTTTAACATATGACAAGGATCTGGGAAAATAAGTAAATTAATGACCTCACCGTTATTAATATAGATAGTTAATCTAACTAACAACTCTTTCGAATATATTTTTTTAAAAGCTTTTTGCAGATATTTCACTTCTTCCGGCGTTAAATCGATTGATTTATAGCCGAATATTTGAGCTTTGGATTTTCCAAAAGCTGATCGGACAACATTAAGCTTGTTATGCCTTCGATTGTTAAACACAATCATGGTCATGCATGTTCGTCGCTTGATTTTTTAGAGCTCTTCTAAAAATTATTTTTGGACAACGACATTTTCTTTCACATCATTGTTCTATCGTACGGGTCTATCAACAAGAACTTTGTTTTTAAATTTGAAATTAAACACACGTTTTATAAAAAATTTATGTTTTTCTGAAATAAAATTTAGTGTAGACCAAAAATTTTCGATCAACTTAACTTTTATATAGCCTCAAAAACCAATAATCTAATGGTGTTAGATCACACGTTCTTGGTGGCCAACTAAAATCGTCTCTTCGCAAAATTAATCGTAAAATATTTTTTTTTGGGAATGATCTTGCGGTTTAAATCCTTGGACCTTGTGGTCGCTGTGGACAAGTTTGATTGTTCAGAACGTCGTGAAACTGATAAACGTGAGTTCGCTGCAACAATTTCTCTCACTGTTGCAATAATTTCGATTGAACAACCTGAACGAGCACGTGTTGCTGTCTGTATGTTTGCACTGAACTAGTGGATTCAAATGTTTGCACTAAATTTTTAATAGCGGGCTCAGATGTGCGATTTTGTCACCCAAAAAGTAACGCGAATTTTACAAAATATGGTTTTTACAGATACACCATTTTCTTAATGGATTTTAATTATTTTAACACGAATTTTTTAAATTTAAAAACAAAGTTCTTATTGGAAGTCCCTTTACTATAATCGATATTCTTAACAATGGAATTGAGTTTTGTTTGCAGATGTGATGGAATGCTATTTGAAGATGATAGTATTGTTGAAATCCAAAATAAATGAATAATTAATTATGATCTGACGGACATGCTAAAATCACTGTTTCTATCGTTAACTGGACTTACTTCTATAAAGGTAACAAAGCTAGTTTTTCTGATGTTGGGTGACGATATTGACGTATCCTTAAAACAATAAATTAAAACATGCGTATATACGAGAGAAAAAAAACTGATTATTACCTTTGGCAAATCGTATAGAGGTATTTTTGGATATGGTGGTATTTCTTTGAATTCTGATTCAACTTTTCTGTGAGATAATGATATTGGTTGATAAAATCAATAAGCACAATATATCTGAGACACAAACAAAAACCATGTAAATTTTAATATTTCATATAAAATTGGATTCATCATTCAGCATCTGTGGTCTAAACGTTTTTAGCTTCTAATCCAAACTTTTTAGCTTCTAACCCATTTCTACTAAATTCCACGAATAATCACTCTACGAAATGAAATTCCTAGGAATGCAGACTTATGTTGATATGTCAATATCTGAAATTTTGTTGGATAGCCGTCTACCAAAATCCTATCAGACCTGCTTTGCAAAACAAGGATGTTATATGAATAAAAACTCATTGAGAAATCAAAGGTGAATTTTAAAATGTTCGTTGACAGAAAATATATTATGTATATGAGTCTCTCGGTCAGTTAATCGTGTACTTTCTCATACATTGTTACTACTTGACTACATCGAGAGTTTATATGTTTATTTAAGAATTTAAAACACGAACTGTGAAAAATAAAATAAAAAATTGATGATGAGATGTATCATTTTTGAAATGCAGTAGCTTGGTTCGTACGGGTCATACCGAAAAGATCGGAGTACTTGTACACAGCTTCACTTTTTTGCATTTAAATATTTAAAATAATGTAGATACTTTGCATAATTAGATGCCACAGCAATTTTTTTATAGTGCATAAAATTAATGCTTTCACTCTTTCTTTAAAACATTAGTTGCAAATAGTTTTCTATGATACTCATCACATATAGTGACTCTAAACGTGTAAAATGTTTAATTAAATGTTTTAATTTGTGTGGTTTCAAGAAGGCGATTTTGTGAACTACCTAAAAACAAAGAAACCACGATGGCTCTAAACCTGTGTGAATGTATAGTGTCTAAGTACTACGATGTACAAAAATATATTAAAATCGACTTGCGCGAGCCCCAAAATTTTCGCAACGAATGGATCCAGTTGGAGGAGCGTATGCTATTTCGTTGAAAAAATTAACATTTCGCTTGAGAGTCTACCAATAGCATTTGTACTAAAATATTTGCTCTACGTAGAAGACTACTAGAATTTAGCTGACGAAGTTAGCTGTATGAGTTAATAACGAATATATTATGACTTTTGATTAAAAACTTATTAGTTTAACCATGCGAACTGAGTGGTGAATTTTTGTGCAATGTAAAAGTTTTGATCATTATTGAATTTTAAAACTATCGATAGCTCTATGCAAATCGCAACGTTGTAATTTTGTAGGATATCGATTGAAAATGACGAAATGAAAAATTTGCCTGACCTAAATAATAAACCAAATTAAAAAGAACTAACAAAAAAACTATATATTTCCAAGAAAATTTGGAAATTTAAAATTTTACCAGTAAATAGAAACAATTTGAAATTTGAAAGTTTTTTTTTATGAATTAAATCTGGCTTTTTACCTTCAAATTTTAAAGTTGTAATCGAATTTAACTTTCACTAATTGTAGATCTAAAAGGGTTCTACGTTTTTAGATTACAGTCCCTTATAGATGTTTATAGATGTTACAATTGTCAATTTTTTATTACAATTTTATTCTAATTAAACTGAAAAATGGATTAAATTTGATTCGGGTTTAATGAATTTCATAATAAAAACAATTGAATAAAATTTAATTACTATTAATACAGTTACGATGTACAATTTGGTTTGTGTTTGATTTGAAAAAAATCTAAGATAACAGTTTGACTATCGATAAATATATATATAAATATAAAACAATATAAATGGGATGAATCCTCAGTGCAAATCTCCACAGTCTGTATGTGAGGTGACTCAGCCATAGTCTGTGTCGTATGAAGAACACCAAGCAGATCAATAAAGTGTCCAACTCTCACACAGAGGTTTCCATCCCGGTCCCGAATGGCAGTTGACGCAAGCCTGAAAGTATGATGCAATCCGGTAATTCGCGGCCTACGTATTTGGTTGGTGGCCGTTAAGTTCTGACATCCTGCACAATCGAGCTAGCCCTTTTGAAATTAACAAGTGGTGAATTTAGCTGCGGGGAATTTTTTTGAGGGAAAAATGTGCTTGCTACTCTAAGATTGTGAACAATTGCAAAGTACATCATTCTCTGACCATTATCGTTCGTAGTTCCGTGTCGACAGTACGGACCTATGTATTTTCATAAAATACGGGTTGATTTCTGTCAGCTCTAGCATTAATCGTGTTCGGGTATAGATCCCGTCAGATCGTCCAAGTCATTGTAAAATGAGTATATATGTTGAGGCTGGCTGACTTCTGTGGGCGCAAGTACACAAATGATTGACAGGTTGGCTAACTTCATTTGCAAACGAAGCTTACACAATCGATTATTGACTTCTTGGAGATCCAAAACAGTCTTCTTTACCTGCGGCCCAAGAAGAAATACAGCCCCAAAATTTCCGAGGTCATCTCCACTGTATAAAACTACGTATATCCTTGGGACACATATGGTCTCCAGTTTTAGGCCATAAACCAGCGAGTTTCTTGAAACGCAACGAGTTCCAGCCGATACTCCTTCATTGATGTGATTCCATCGCCTCTGGTTTCATTGAAATTCTCAAGTTCAACCAACCTGTTAGAAGCTGTTATGTCTTGGCCTTCGTTCCTTCTACAAGATGGTCTTTAAAACCGAGCAACAACTATAAATTCCTTATAAAACGATCTATAACTTTCAGTCACCAAAAATTGAAAAAATTGTTTGTTGGGTAGTCTTTAATAAAATATTGAGCAACTAGAACTTGAAAATTTAATTTGACGTAAGAATAAATTGTTGATTCAAATTTTTATTTATTTATTTCTCGCCCGCCCCTATTGAATTTCGTTCTTGGAACTAAACTGGTGACAAGCACGCTATACTTAGTTAGTGCCCCTAACCCAGAGCTTTGAAATATCGATTTTATTTTTAATTAATCCTCACCTTCAATTGTCCTCATTTTTTTTTCCCACTCCATTGTATACTTTTCAGGTTATGCCACATATGTAGCTGATTTCTTATTCATGTGCCCGTATAAACAGATTTGGAATAACTTATCAAAGTCAAAACAAAAACAAAAAAAATCTAAATAATTAATTAAACAAATAAATATCCTTAAAAATCAATGCCAAAATATTATTTATTTCAAAATAATATATAAAAATAAAATAAAAACTTTAAAATAATGAAATTTTCAAAATAAAAATATGTTGTCAGTTCAATATAACAAAAATATATTTTACTTTTCCAAACTATTTTTAAAATTTATAAATTTATATTGTTACTGTAATACGAGTATATATAGTTAGTTATGTTGTTGATCTTTTTATCTTATTAAAATGATTAATTTTTGTAAACACAACAAAAAACAATTTTTTTAATTTTTATTTGAAACATTTTTATTGCCACGGGGATTTGGTTGAATCCAATTTATATATTATTATAGAGGAATTATTTTAATTTTACAATTTTTATTTTTTTTGTTTTAAACTGATTATTACAGCAATTTTTTTTTTTTTTTTTGGTTTTGATTAAGCCCAATAGAGTTGAACTGAAATTTAAAAAAATAAAAAATTTATATTTATTAATTATTTTGTAAATTTAATTGATTTTCTGAAATATAATTTTCACTTAACCACACATCCCTAATGGTTGTTTTTAATATGTATTATGTAAATGTATACAAACAACAATTAGTTATAATCAATGTGCACAGTTTATAAAATTATAAACTCTCGACAAATTATTTGATTTCGTAGATTATCAATTAAAATATTTTTTTCGTTGAAATAAATATATTTAAAGTTTTACGAAAATTTAATTCGTAAATCAAATTCAAAATTAGATTTTTTTGTGATCTAATCGACAGAAAATTCAAAACGTATATAAAAATTCGTACTCAAATTGTCAATCAAGTCCTGGTCAAGGTTTAGTCATGAGTTGTACCATAAGACTACTCACTCAATCCCACATCAATTATTCACGTGAAATTTATCCTAAACCTGCCCCAAAAGCAACAACAACAAATAAATATTTATATGTGTGAGTGTGTATATATAATAAAAGTATCTATATAACGAATTTTTACATTTTTATTGTGAATTATTTAAATAAGGGATTTTTTTTTTAAATATCTATACGGATTCGCATTTAATTAGAGATCTGCTACTAATGTCTAAGCATAATCAGGAGCCTAACTCAAAACTTAAACAAGTAACGAATTCTATATATCAGTTTGTGTATTTGAATTTTCTATTTGAGATAAGAATGATTAAAAACGTAGTAGTTTTTACTAAGACTTGAGCGCTTCTTGTCCCCAATCCAATTAGCAACTAATTATTTCAGTTCGATTACTTAGAATCAAAAATGCCCAGTCGTAAGTAACCTATATTTTGAAAATCACATTACATAATTTTCTGTCAAATTAAAACCAGACCTATTCAAACATTTTTCGGCTATGATGGCCCCTTATTAGAAACACTCGAAAAAATTCGGACACTTCGATATATTTATTTCAGTTTTGGTACTATAAACCAAAAATGTCCTGTCCTAATTACCTGAAAGGATATATTTTATGATGGCCTTTTACCTTACTTTTTTTTAAGTGTTCTTTAATCGAAAATTGAAACATGTTTGCCATGTTTCGAGGTATTCTACTTATTTTGTTTAGATATCAGTAGATCTCTAATTTATATTAAATTTAATTTAAAAGTGAAACCGGTAAGTTAGCTTATTTCTCTTAATTTAATAAAAATATAAAAATTCGTTATAAACAAAAATTTTATTTTACCTTCTATTTTACCTTACCATACACATACATAATAATTTGTTGTTGTTGCTTTTAGAACAGATTTAGGACAAATTTCACATACGTCATCATTTCAATTTCTATATAGAGATCTTCCAACAATTTAAATCATGTAGAATTTAAAAATTGTGAGTAAGTATTAATATTTTAAATCATTAATTTTTCCTTAGAATCGGTTCTTAAGTAAAAATTTAAAATTTTAAAGCTAAACCGGCTTTGTAATTGGGCCTATAAAACTCGTATAAAGAAAATCGCTCGTATTCATTGAATTGGAAATTTTATTTAAATAAAAATATTTGCAAGATACAACATATCCTTTTATTTATCTCATGATAAATTATTTATGAACCAAAGATATTTAACTAACAGCATAGTCAAAACGTACAATATTCCTTAAATTATTTATTTGATTGAAATAAATTGGAAACCCTGGAGAAAAGCGTACAATAAACCTGTGCTGTAAAAATTGGTGAAATTTTATTGAATGAATGTATAAAAACAGAATCAAGCAGGCTGTGATCCCAATAGTAATTGCGGAATTGAAATAGAATATGATGGTAGAACATCCCATGTATTGCCATTAAATCTATGGGTGTATCCAGCGCACGTAGGCCTCACTAAAATAAGACGAGATCTTCTACTTTTTGGTTTGAGGCTCTACTATTATTTTAGACATTTATTTTGTGTGCTAATTACATAGATATGTTACTGATAAATCGAAACTATTCAAAGTAATTATTAATTTTATTTTTTTTTATTTTTTTTTTTTTTAACAATTTTAAAGGCCATTACTGGCTCGATCCCGAGCATGGTCTTCATACTGTATAAGACAATCTGAAGAGGTCAAGTCGTTCTGGACACCGTGGAGCGATCGTCGCCTGCAACGACCTCTGCGCCTACCATATGGTGGCTCTCCTTTCAGAAATCGCTGCACAATTCGTACCGGATCAGCACGCAGAACGTGACCGAGCCAGTGTATTCGCTGAGATCTTACTTCATGTACAACATCGGGGATCTTCATCAGATCTCTGATTTCGAAATTGTACAGAGCTCGGTATGTACCATCGCTTTCGCATTTTGGGCCGTAAATCACACGCATGATTCTTCTCTCATATGTAAGGAGCCATTTCTCGTACTCATCTGTCAGCGCCCAACTTTCGCATCCAATTATAACAACGGTCCTGATCAACGCTTTGTAAAGCTTCCTCTTCACGGCACTTGATAAATATTTAGATTTTAGCAATGGCCTTAGAGGATACAAAGAACGACTGCCAGCTGCCAGCCGCACTTTAATATCCTCACCCACACTTTTATTGTGAGTGATACGAGAACCCAAATATTTAAACCTCCTCACTCCCTCAAACGTGTGGTGGCCACTACTAAAATCTGGTGTGCCATTGCCCCTAAAACCAAAGATCAGGTATTTCGTTTTGGGCTCATTGATCTGAAGTCCAACTGAAGCTGAAAATTCTACAAGCGGATCAAGTATTTCTTTTAATCCGTTACTATTCAGTCCAATCACGCATATGTCATCTGCATATGCAAGCACCTGATTGGACTGAAGAGGTTGCGCTGTAGTGTTTCAATTTTACGAAAGATGTACTCCAATATGAGATTAAAGAGTATCGGAGACAGAGCATCTCCCTGCCGAACACCCTAGTTAACTGCAAAAATTGTCGATAGCCTGTTCCCAACTTTAACACAGCATTGAGACTGCGTCACTGTCATCCTACACAGTTGTACCAATTTTGTTGGCATTCCTAGGTATTCCAGGGCAGACCACAAACTCTCTCGATTGATCGAGTCATAGGCCTGCCGGAAATCCAGGAACACCTGATGTACGGGGGATTTCATAATATTTAGATAGAATCATCCAAATGGAAAAGACCTGATCGGTTCGGACGAGATCCTCCTTGATAGTCACCAACCAACCCCTCCGCTAGAGGAGTGATTCTATCCAATACAATGTATGACAGTAACTTGTATGCTGTGCAAAGGAGAGCTATACCGCGATAATTCTCACACTTCAAGCGGTCTCCCTTCTTGAAGATGGAGCATATCGCGGCCACTTTCCATTGATCAAGGATAACTTCGGTTCGCCATACTAATCGAATAAGGTCGAAAAGACAGTTCCACAAAGTATCCCCTCCGAATATCAAAAGCTCCAAATTAATGCATTCCACTCCAGGTGAGCGGTTTCGTTTCAATCTCTGCATGGCTTTAGTGAATTCCTCATGGGATGGCTCCTCAGTGCAAATCTCCGCAGTCTATATTTGAGGTGGCTCAACAACAGTCAGTGACGTATGATGAACATCAAGCAGGTCAGTAAAGTGTCCACTCCATGCGTCAAGTACTGCGTCGATGTTGACACAGAGGTTTCCATCCCGGTCCCGAATGGCGGTTGACGTAGGCCTGAAAGTATGGTGCAGTCCAGTAATTCCTTTAAAGAAATTACATGAACAGCGCTCATTGCTGAGTTGTTGTACTTTCAGAACCTCGTCCTTCCACCATTTTCGCTTCTTCCGTCTACAAATCCGCTTAGCTGCCTTCTTGTAAGAGGAGCCTTGTTTTTTCTCGCGATTGTGAGACGCTGTTGCACTTCATTATGAGCTATATTTTGTTGCTCAACTGCAAGACGACACTCTAAGATCATGAGCAATCGGTCGCAGTTTCGTGTCGGGAGATTTAAGATAGATTTTCCTTAAAACTATTTAATTATAGAACGAGCCATTTTAAAATCGCCTTTCTCTAGAGTGACTTGTGAAAACAAATATTTAGACCAGAGCCCTTATTCGTAAATATGATACGTTTTGTGGCTCGATAAAAAAATGATATACGAAACGGAAAGCATTGGGATATTTGATTGATTGTTCATTTTGTTGTTTGTGTATTAACAACACCAACATTATCCGGTGCTTTTTTAAGAGAACATATTTCTACTCGTTTGTGTTTGATTATTGATATTACTCAAATTACTTCCTTAGCTCAATAATTTTATAAAATTATAGGCTCAGAGAAAAGTGAACACAAAGATTTAATTTACAAGACTTCAAGATGAATTTAACCATCTTCCAAGATTCGTAATATGTTTTCAATTAGGAATTATTAGCAATTTTTCCTGACCATTGGTCCAAGTATACGTGTTCGCTGCTTTTTATTTTCGTGTCGGGGTCTTTTATAAAAAATAGTTTATGATATTTATTATAGGGTAACCAGAGTCCAGAAGTGTAATTCTATCTAGGATAGAAAATCTATTAGCCATTCACATTTATTTTAAAATTTAAAGCTCCTTAAATTGTTTATTCAACGCAAATATTTTCTACGCCCTACTGTCGCCATATAGAATAGAGCTTTGAAAATGATTTAGGAGAATATTGTGAAAAGCAAACCTGCTATTACAATTTAATTGTTGGTTTTTGTTATTAACGAATTAATTTAATTGCTAAATAGAAAAGGCACCCGATTGTCTAATGGGAATCTCCAGAACAGTGAGAGTCTCACATCACTACTGAGATAGTTTAATATGTATAGACCAACATTACTTTGATCTCCGGCCGCTATTATGCTCTGAATAAAATATATACACGGAAGTTCTATGGAAGTAATCGAAATACGTAGAGAAAATGCTAAATAATCGCATATTGCAGTTGTAATTATATACTTGTATGTATTTGTTCGTGATTGTGACAACGAGGATGAACTTAATTCTACAATTCATCTATTATCCAGTCACTCAGTCTATATTCGGAATCAACAGAGAAAAGACAAATCTATGAATCTGCATTAAAGAGAGACGTTAAATAATAATATTGCAGTTTTCCTCCTAAAATATTTTAATCAATCCAGACCATTGCCAGCGATCTCAATTTCGGATGCTAAATGGCCATTTGGATATCGCGTCGGTTCAAATGTGGGTTTGCTGTAAAACAAATAACATTGTTTAAAAATTATTCTTTTCTTTTAACTGCGGCAAATCGACTAACAAGCATAAAATCACATTCAATCATAACGAAAATATCGCCATTACAAAAAATATTTGACGAATCTTTCTTTTATATAAAGCGCTTTTATATGTTTTTTTATTTTAAGTACAGTTGACCAAACAAAGTTTTTTTTTAATCCAGGCCAAAATAATTCATTAAATACGATCTTTTGACCCACAAAACCCAATTTTATTTTATCCCATAAATTGTAAAAAACCGCTTTTTTTATTTTCTATCTACCAGTTACTCATCCAAATAAATGTCGAATGCTAATTTGGGATTCGTGACCGAGTGTCAGATTATAGAAATTACAAACGTACTACATATATTGCGATTTCAAGTAATATAGAACAATCGCCAACAGCAAACAACCAAAATTATCAACACAACCGGAAAAATAGATTTTCTCATGTTAGGTGATAGGTTGAACACAAAAATTCATTTTTTTTTCAAAAGAAAAACGTTAAAGGCGGTGGTTGCCACAAGGCATTTCTTAATAAATTAGCAATAATTTAAAAAATTTAATTCAAAACTAAGTATTTCGTGGCTAGGAACGAATAAATCGTTTCTAGAAACGATATGCTAATTTTTCAATTAAAATTGTAAAATTTTAAACTTTTTAAATTTATTTATTTGTATTCTTTCCCAATAATTTGAATCATAAATGGGAAAAATTTTGCTAGAAACGTATAAGCCGATGTGGCAACTCCTCAACAAAACACATTTGCATTTACTGAAAAGTACTATTTGTACTGGAAATTATCTGAAAGGACTGGGTCCTGAAGCTGGCAAAAATGATATAAGAGGCCAATAATTCAAGTGCCACCTATAAGGAACACAAATGGAGAACGGATGCGAGGTAACGATGAAAAAGCCGAACTGTTTGCACAACATCGGTCATCAGTATTTCAACCACACGATATATAATCTAGGATTGATCCTAAACCAATCTATAGATCTCCATTGAACATCAATAGTGTCACTCCACTAGAAGTCGCACAAGAAATAGATATGAATTTGAATCCCAAAAAGTCACCTGGAATTCACGAAATTTCGCCAAAGCTGTTTAAAGAGTTATCAAAGAGAGCAATCCCTATATGTTAACATTTATATAATGCTTGCCTCCCACTTACATATGTGCCTGAGTGTTTCAAGGCTGCACAAATAGTCATGATAAAAAAACAGACAAACCCGGTGAGCAAATTACATCATACAGGCTGAAAATTTGTTTTCATACGACTAAAATCAATGATCATTACACCTGATTTCCAGTTATGACTTAGGGATAAACATTCGACCATTGATCAAGTTCATCGCCGTATTTCTAGATGTATCACAGGCGTTCGATAGAGTGTATAAGATAAGTAAATAAGTGCCACAAAAAAACTGCTAACAGTTGAATACTTACAACAGGCACTCGATAAAATCTGTCAATAGACCAGACATTTTAAAGCTGAACGAGCTGAAATCAGTCCATGTAACATATGCGTTGCGGCACAAAAATAGCATCTTCCACACATTTCTCAATGAGGTACAAATTCCACAAGCTGAATTAAAATGAAACGGTGAATAAAACAACGTGAAATATGCTGGCTGATATGAAAACATTCTAAGCTAAACCAATTTGGATGGATGGTATCCAACTCTGGGGCAGTACTTAACAATCAAATCGTTTAATCAACAAAGAATGCTTACCGCTATGTAGCCAACGAGGAATTACATGATGACCTAAATGTTAAATGGATTGATAAAGTGATCCAGGAATGGGCCATCAAACATGAAAGAAGATTACTGCAACATACCAAAACTGAAGCAATCCAACTTCTAACACAAACACTAAGACGCCTTAAAAGAATTAAACCCTATGAGCTATAGTCATCTAATAATTGAAGATTCGTTGTTGGGAGCAGAATAGTAATTCCTTGTAAACCCGTACTCGTTTCACTTATTTGTTATAAATAAGTGTGGTTCATCATTAGTAATAAATTATCATGTGATAAGATTGTACTATTTAAAAAATAAAAAAAAATAAAACATTTGAATGTAAAAAATTAGAACAAAATTTGTCTACATTTGTAATCTGAGACTTATTGTGTTTCACGAATTAGTCGCTAAACCTTGTCTTTGAATCCGTTGATCATTAGTTGGCGTCCAGCGGTGTGAAATCGATTGGTCTTAGCATCACATTCGTGAAAGAATTAATCCTCTAAACTATGGTAGCAATAAAGCCATCGTTTTGTTGGCTGCATACGGTAGCATAGCGCGTACTGCTATGTTGGGATCACATAATTATAAAGTCCAAATGGAAAAATCGATGGGGTTTCGCATTGATATGCAGTGGAGTGATCTGTTCCATACTTATTATTGCTTAATTATTGTGAACGGTGTGTAATTTACATCAGGGGATCATAGGCTACACTTTCACTTCTCTCGAATTTATGCTTGATAAATTCACGAATTTTGTGAAATGTGAATTTTAAGGAATATGAATTTCCGTAATAAGTTTTATCGATATGAACACAGTGTTTATCTGAGTATCATTCCTGGACTAAAATATGTCCTAATTAGAATAATTAAACACAAACAACGAACAGATTGCTATATAAAAGCAAACATAACCCAAAAATAAACTGCAGCTCTTAAATGAAACCCTTTAAATTCAACGCCGACTATATACCTTAATCTTCCAAGAACAAAATGTTTTTGGAGATAACCAGTAGATAGATTTCTTTCTAATGAATAATGGTAGTCTCGATGTGTTTCGCTGGGACCCTAATGTATTTGGTACAGCACGCCTGCTCTCATGGAGTGGACGATATTAAATTAGAGACACAATGAATATCTTTCCATATTTTGTTGGGCCATTCCAAAGCATCAGAAAATTATTCATATTCTTAACACTGATTTATTTAGATTCACCATAATTTTCAATAAAATACTAATTGCGTCACTCAACAAATATGTATGATCTAGATTCAACGATCTATGTATTATATTAAACAGAAATTTATCTTACTATAAAATGTATACCGTCATAACCAAACTAAATATTTAATAATAGAATAGAAATAATAAATATTAAAGCAATTTTTCATTATTATTTTAATTGCAGCATTAATTAAATAGAAATAAAATATTCAATTAGAAAAAATAAAGAAGACAAACAATGATTTGATGGTTTGGAATGTTAACGTTAGGGAAACTATCATTTTATGATTTCAGATTTATTTGCCATGTACTCGTATAAATTTCATAAATGAAATCCACAATTACGAATATTCTTTCTGACACAATTTTGTTGAGATAGAAGCAATTATTGATTACAAATTTATGATCCAAATATTTTGGGAAGTTTGCAAGAAATTTAAGATTATTCGACGGATGCAACGATTCACTCAATATAAATTTGCCGAAAAGTCTTCCATGCACACGTGACATTTTGTGACACTAATAAAAGAAGCTAAAAGAAGTTAAAATATTTTCAAAGTAAATGTAATATTTTCAGCATATTGAAATAAGCTGGAAAATATAAACGCTACCGGCCCCCACAAAAATTCTTTTTTCCTCTGCATTTGATAAAACATAAAAAAAACATAAAAAATTTTAACTTTTAAAACCGCGGAACAGGTGCAATTTTATAATTTGTTGAAGCCATTATAGTTACATATGTATAAGAATTGCTGGCCAAACAAGAATTATTAAGTTTGCTGGCAGTAATTATATTTGAAAATCTCTTCTGGAGTAGCCAATTGTTAGTGCTTAGAAAAACTCATAAATCTATGGAATATGGACACACAATAACCATTATTTCAGTTGCCTCAAAAGAGCCTTGTAGCAAAATTAAGGTTTTGTAAATAAACGAATTCCGAAGTACAAGTGAAACCAATTGGCTGATTTATTTTGAATAAAATCATATTTAATTTATTGAAACTCAACCGTGTTTTACTAACCCGATTAAATGAAATGCTCTATACAATAAACGTGTCACGATCGGCCGTGTTAATCATTTTACAATATTAAATATTGATGGTATCAATTGCACCCGGCATTTCGAATTTCTCGAGTATGCAATAATTTAATTTTAAATTGGTATTCGAATACATATTAAGGCTATAAACTAAATTACCATTTTCGTCTCGTTTCAGATGTCGACATTCTACAGCAAATGAGCATAAATACATTTCCCGTGGGAATTAAACCGGCTCGGGGGATGTGCGGCGAAATAAATTCCACAAATCCAAATTATCCATCGGCCGCATTTACAATCAGTAAGGATACCATGCTAACGGCCGGAACTGCTCAACTATTTCCAGGGGGTTTTCCAACTGATTTTTCTATTTTACTAACACTAAAACCTAACCCGCAAATTGGCCGTGTTCCATTATTCACAATATATTCGTCCGAACGCGAAGAAGTATTATCGATCGAAGTTGGTGCCCAAGTAGTTATGTTCTATCAGGATACCGATTTAAATCCAATAGATGATAATTATATAACGTTTGATGTGGATATTGATGATAATAAATGGCATCGGCTTGGGTTTAGTGTCAAAGGTGATTCTGTTACTTTAATCCTCGATTGTGAACAAACGTTTACAAAAAAGTTAGAACGGGAAATGACTTCGAAACTGGCAACTGATGGGTTAATACTAATTGGACTTCAACTTCTCGAAGAAGCATCATTTTTCACTGTAAGATTATTCTAACTTCTCATTTATTTAAAAATATACTAATCGTTAATACTACAGGGTGACATCCAACTATTTCAAATCGCCAACACACCTGATGAAGCATATTCGATTTGTTCTCATTACTCGACCAATTGTATCGGAAGCATTCAAACTATTGAGGAACATTTTATAGTTTCAAATACCGGTAATCCATTTCAGTTTGGTCCAGATTATATTGATCGAGTGCCAAATAATTTCGAAAGTGAAGTACACTCCTCCGGAAATGGCCAGCTGGGCAGTACACATAGTACAATTTTCACTTCATCATTTTCAAGTGGCGGATTGGACGGATTTAACCAAAATGAAAACGTTAATTTCGATTTGAGTGGTGGACAAAGTGGTTCTAGCTGGCAAACTTCTTCATCATCAGGTGGACAAGATGGTTTTATTACAAGTCACACTTCTTCATCTGGAGGACAATCTACCTCAGGAGGGGCACATGACATTTCTGGTGGAGCTTCATTTGGGCAAGGTAGTACTTCATTTGGACAAAGTGGAAGCATTGGGCATGGTGTATTACAGGGAGGGCACGGTATGCTACATGGTGGGCTTCTCGTTGGTGGTCAAGGTTCCGATGGCGGAGGTGTCTTAAAAGTAGATGGTGATTTAATTGGTGTCGGCGAAGGTGGAATAAATTTATCGGGAAGCGGTATTGACTATTATGATTATTTTGAAGAAAACTTAGATCAGGGCGCTGGTGGTAACGCTCGACCTGACGTAAATGTAAGAGGTCGAGGCAGATCGAATATCACATCTAGCGGTAGACGAAAACCAACCAGAGTACCTTCCAACACAACTCGCGAAGACGATTTCGGCATAGACCAATCACCAACAGGCGGTAGAAGACCTGGTGGCACAATACCTAATACTACTACGGAAACTTCAACAGAATCAAATCTAGAAACACATACTCCAAGTTATGTATATCCGTCCACGAGTACAATAATTGTAGCACATGGTCCTGCCGGACCTCGAGGTTACCCTGGTCCAAGGGGTCCTCCAGGCGACCTAGGGCCAAAAGGTGATTCAGGCCGTGACGGACTATCAGGCCAATCTGGATCTCCTGGAGCGCCTGGCCATGTTTTTGTAGTACCTTTAAGCCAGTCAGGGAATGAGAAAGGTCCAGACACACAGGCTGATATGTTTCGACAAATCTTAGCGCAGCACATGGTTAGTGGCGAATGTAACTCTACCAATGAACTTTCTAAAATATCGAATAACATTTTAATTTTAATAGATGGCCATGCGTGGTGCGGAAGGGCCTATGGGTTTAACTGGAACACCAGGTGCTGTAGGCCCTCCAGGACCGGAAGGTCCCAAAGGAGAACCAGGCGATGCTGGAGAACCAGTAAGTTTTAAATTATCATATCATATATTACTAAAATTTTAATTATTCCATTTTAGGGCCCACGAGGATCTCGAGGTCAAATCGGACTTCCGGGGCGTGAAGGTCGTCGAGGAAGATCTGGTAGAGATGGTGAAAGAGGAGCAGTAGGAGCGATCGGAGTGAAAGGAGAACCGGGTCCAATTGGACTCCCAGGTTTACCTGGGGAGAAAGGAGATAGAGGCAGATCTGGTGCAACTGGTGAAAAGGGTAGCATGGGTCGAGAAGGGATACCAGGTGAAGATGGGCCTCCAGGTATGCCTGGTATGCCAGGCGAACTAGGGCCACGGGGGTTTGTGGGACCTAGAGGATTCCCCGGCCCCATGGGCAACCCAGGCATTCCAGGAACTGAGGGACCACCAGGCCAAAAAGGAAATCAAGGACCACAAGGCCAACCAGGGGCTCCTGGACAGACCGGGCCTACTGGTCCAATAGGGGCACCAGGACCCCAAGGTAATTTAGGACCGCCAGGGATAGCAGGACCAATTGGAAAACCAGGCTTACCAGGCTTACCTGGGGCTGATGGCACACCTGGACGAGAAGGAAATCAAGGAACACCAGGCCATAAAGGTGATATGGGACCACCAGGGTCGCAAGGTCCTATTGGATTTCCTGGAAGCCGCGGGCCGAAAGGAGATGATGGTCCTCGAGGTGCTGCCGGCGACAAAGGAAACAAGGGTGATAGAGGACTCGACGGCGAAAAAGGAGATCTAGGCCCTCCAGGAGATAAGGGTCTTCAAGGGCCCATAGGACCTGCAGGCTTAGAAGGACCTGAAGGACCGAAGGTAAAATAATTAATTCATTTATATGTATTCACATTTAAAACGTTGATGGGTTTGGACGTGAAATCGATAAAGTAACCGATATAATAAAAATAAAATAGTCAAAAAGTGCAGTGATAGTAGTTTCTTTTTAATTATTTTATATAAGTACATATTGTGAAAAAATTGAAAGTGCAGTGTTAGCTTCTTTTTAATTATTTTATATACACTTCCGGCCAAAATTATTAGGTCGATAAATTTTTTTCTTTAAATAAATCTTCGTATAAATTTTGTAGGGTATTGAAGGTCCAAGAGGTGAGGCGGGCGTCATTGGTTTGCCAGGGGAGAAAGGAAAACAGGGTGTTCAAGGTTTCCCCGGATATCCAGGAGCTTCTGGTGAAAAGGGAGATAAAGGAGCCGTTGGGCCAACCGGCAGTGCAGGTCACAAAGGAGAACGAGTAAGTAAATTTCAATAATTCTCAAACAAATTTAATGAGACAAGGAAATCTTTACTAGGGTAATGCAGGCAGTCCTGGGGAAAGAGGAGAAGTTGGACCAAGAGTGAGTATATATAATCACTTGTTTAGGAAAAATATTTCCCTTTAATATTGTTCTCTATAGGGATACAGAGGGTCAAGAGGTCGCAGAGGTAGTGATGGTGTACCTGGGCCAAAAGGCGATACGGGACAGCCAGGTCCATCTGGACCACCAGGAGAGATTGGTCCCGTTGGTATTGAGGGACCCAGAGGATTTATTGGAATGCCAGGCCCAACAGGGGTAAATGGGAAGGATGGTCCCCCTGGGCCATCCGGTGAACGTGGGCCAGTTGTAAGTAACATAATCAAATTTTCACCTAAATTACCTCTTTATTATATAAGGAATGTATATATAACTTCTACCCTACCTTTATTTAGAAATTTAAACATTCTTCCGTTAAGACATTTATACGTTTATAAAGTTTTAAAAATTTTCTTTTTACGTAGTGGCCACAGGAATTTAAAAGTAACTAACTATTCATTACGTAATGCAAATCACGTTAATTGCCCACCCACAACCAAGAAAGGAGCGTTTTAAACATTTGTTTAGCTCTGTGGCACCTAAAATTTATAATCAGCTATCAGATAGTTTAAAACAGATTCCTGTTTATTTGACCTTATTGAAAGGTGTTAAAGTCTCTTTCACACATTGAAATGAAACTACATTCCTTTTACGTTTTTAGTTATAATTGAAACTAAACTTTATTAATTGAAATTTAAAACTGAATTATTCTGTCGATTTTAGAATTTCATTTTTAAATTGTTTTTTATAGAAGCTTCCCCACTGCTTCTTTAATTTTAGTATATTACTCTCGATGGTAATATTGATTCTGATCCTTTGTGATCAAAGATATTTCCTAATTCTCTTTAATTTTTTAAGCATATAGAAACAAAAATTTTACCGGATAAGAAACTGATAAGATGATTTCACCACAGCATATCATAATATTTGTATTTTAATCATAAGCTTGTTTTATTGTTTAATTTTTATTTTTTTAAACATTTAAATACTTTTTCTTCTTAGTTTTAATCCTATATGTAAAAAATCAAAAAAGACAAGATACAATAAATAAATAAATAATGAAATAAATATTTTTTATTAGGGTGCAACTGGCAATCCGGGCCCAACTGGCGCTCTAGGGGTTGTTGGTCCACCGGGCCCAATTGGAGAACCTGGGCCAACGGGATCTTCGGGTGCCCCAGGAGCACCAGGTCAACCAGGAGAACCGGGGGCACATGGTGAAGCTGGGAAAGAGGGACCCGCAGGGCCGATAGGTCCTCCCGGGAAATCTGGCCCAGTAGGAGCGGTTGGATTTCAAGGCTTTCCAGGTGAAAGAGGTCATACGGGACAACAAGGACAACTTGGTCCGAAAGGAGAAACAGGGCTCCCGGGTGTGATGGGACCCAGAGGGGATAAGGGACAGCAAGGTGATACAGGAAAGGAGGGTCCAACAGGACCTGAAGGTCGCCCCGGGCCACCTGGGTCGTTAGGTCCACCAGGACAAAAAGGTGAACGCGGTGAGATTGGCCCAATTGGAGTAGTTGGTAGAGACGGAGTACAAGGTCTACGAGGATTGCAAGGTCCTCCAGGGCCAGTTGGTGCCCCAGGAGAAGATGGAGATAAAGGGGATATTGGAGCGCCAGGAGAAAAAGGATTTAAAGGGAACCAAGGTGATCATGGTCCACCTGGGCCTCAAGGACCTCAAGGTGTCAGAGGTGAGCCAGGTCCTCCTGGCTCACCAGGGGAAAAAGGTCCACCAGGAGAAATAGGGCGACAAGGTGGGAAGGGTGAAGATGGCCCAGCAGGTTTAAGAGGGCCACATGGATCACCAGGTAAACAAGGTTTACCTGGGCCATCTGGAATCAAAGGTGAACGTGGTGATGATGGTCCTCCTGGACCACCAGGATCCGCTGGGCCACCGGGAGAACCAGGTGGGTTTAATATAGATTAATAACATTTTAGTAATACATACAAATACGCATACATATACAGTACGGGCTCGATTTATGCAACACAATTAAAACCGACTCATGTGCAATTACCGAACATGACGCAATTTTCGAACATTTAAGTTTTATGCATCCTTTTATGTTCAAAATTGATTTTAACTCGATAAATTAAACTCAATTTAACTTCATTCAATTGAACATTTATTACAAAATAAAACTTTATATACATTATTACATTGTACAGCTAAAATAAACTAAAATCAATCTATATAAATTCAATTTAGGTAATTAAACACATAATTATAATTATGATAACTTAAATAATATCTAAATGAAAAACCAATTTGTTTCAGTTTAATTATACACTTAATTGAAAAAATTAGAAATTTTGGATTGTTTCAAACAAATATTCTGGCGCATAACCGCTTGCTCTCGTAATTTTTGGAGAATCATCAATTCCTCCATTGTTGCATTATTTTGATTTGCCCAATCTAAACAAATTGTGAAACTTTTAATTGCCTCGTGAAGTTTTATAATTGGTTGATTGGAGGACTCTGAAATAATGGTGTCACTGTCAATACTCTCTTCATCAGATGAAATTGGATTAGGACCCCCTAAATTGACTTCACCGATCCAGTCTTCAATGTCTCCGTTCGTGATTTGTTCGATGGGTGAAAACTCATTTAGCAAAGTTTGCAAAATCTCTACATCTGTGTTTTGATTTTGTTGCCTTTTCCGCAGTTCCATTAGTGGCAATTCATCCTCGGAATCCCATTCATCATATCTCGGCCGCATTAAAAATTTCCAACAGCTTTTAATTGTAGTTTCGGTGAGGCCTTCCCAAGCATTCGCCAAAAGATTAACGGCGTGTTTTATATTAAAACATTTAATGGCTGAATCTAAACCGTTTTCATTGGAGGCTACCAGATGTGCTAATAAACTGGTCTTGTAATTTAATTTTGTAATGTTTATTACATTTTGGTCCATAGGCTGTAGAAGTGCCGTGCAGTTTGGTGGCATACACATTATGGTTATATGTAATCCTTCAACAAAAATTTCTGAGCTACGGGGATGACAAGGAGCGTTATCCAGTAACAGCAATGCTTTACAAGGAAACCCACGCGAAATTAAAAATTGTTTTACCTAAAATTATATGTTTAAGAATTAAGACATGAACATGATAATATGACAAAAGTAACACCTTACCTGAGGTGCAAACGTGCTTTCGAGCCAGGTTTGAAATAACAAGGAAGTCATCCATGCGTTTTTATTGCCTCTATACACAATTTTCGACATGTTGAAATTTTTAAAAGGTCGAGGTTTTTTGGCTTTTCCTATGATGAACAAATTAACTTTGTGAGCACCAGAGCTGTTGGTACAAGCAACAAAAGTAATTCGCTCTTTGCTAATTTTACGTCCTGGCGCCGCTTTTTCATTCGCTCGAACTAACGTCTTATCTGGTAATAACTTCCAAAATAAGCCACTCTCGTCGGCATTATAAACTTGGTCAGCGCTCATACCCATATCCAACATTTGTTTTTGGAATTTAAGTACAAATGGATCAACAGCCCGACCATCATTTGACAACTTTTCACCGGTAATTTTTAAAAAACGAATGCCATACCTTTTTTTAAAATTTTTTAACCACCCGTTACTGGCAACAAATGTTTCATCTTCCTTAATTTTAGAGTTAATTTTTTTTGCCTTTTCGCTTAAAATGGCTGAAGAAATGGTTACGTTTTGAGCCCGCTGGTTACAAAACCATTTATACAGGGTTTGTTCCATTTTCGGTAACTTTGAAGCTTTCAATGTTTTTCTGCGACCCGGACCTATTTCTGTTTGGCACACGAACTCTCTGATGTTCTTTTGATTGTTTTTAATGCGAATGATTGTAGAACGATGAACAGCATATTGTCTCGCTAATGCATTAGCTGTTATTCCACGTTTAAGTTGGTTAATTATTTGTTGTTTTTGCTCGATGGTTAAGAAAACGCGTTTTGTTACAATAGGCATCTTATATACAACTAATCCACCTTGTATCCAACTTTGCACTAAATACACATCACAATTTGTTTGCTTTGCAATATTAACTGTAGAAATTCGTTTATCCTTATTTATAATAGTATTCTACTCATTTAAAACGGTAAAATATTTCGTTTTTATATTTTTAATTTTTTTAGAAGGAGAAAGGTTTTGTTTTTAGCATACAAAAGCGAAACAAATAGAAGATGAGATTGCTAATGCAATTATCTTGCTCTGAAAACAAAAAAGAGACTAATAGTGGAAATTTACATTATATAATTTTTTTTTTTCCAATTTTATTAGAGAAAACAAGAGAATTTTTTTATTTAAAATATGTGCAATTATCGAATGAAATCATCAAAAATGATGCAATTATCAAACACAAGTAAATTTTAATTTTTGTCGCTTGTATCAAATGTTGCAATTATCAAATGTTGCATAAATCGAGCCCGTACTGTATATCCGATTGCTCCATGATTAATCCATCTATATATATTTAAATTAAAAACTCTTTTTTCTTATTTTTACTTAAACTCACACATTTTTATTTCTAGTTTAATCCATTTATATACATACATATAATTAAATTTAATCTGACGATTAAAACTCTTTTTTCATATTTTAACTTTAACTCACACAAATTCTATTTGAATCATAAGAACACATCGATTTATTAATTACATTGATGGCAATGTTGTTACTACTATAAAAAAAATAAAAATATCGATATAAACGATTGACTACACAAATACATATATAGATATTATTGCTTACCGTTTGATGAGTTAACACCATTCGAATGATGGGGATTTGGCGTTGACGGGGGCGATAGTCAATCTAACAATATTATAGATGATGATAAGTTATCTAGAATTTGTGAATGAAACAAAAATAATAGAAACAATGGAACAAAATATAATTTGAAAAATTTCTAAGTACTTGGTCGGAAAAAAAGAAAAATCGAATAAATATATTTTATATATATATATATATATATATATATATATATATATATATATATATATATATATTATATTATATATATATATATATATATATATATATATATATATATATATATATATATATATATATATATATATATATATATACATATGTATATATACAAATAAAACATAAACAGCTCATACCATTTGTTGGTGTTTTTCGTTTCGCCACAGCCTCCGAATCGCTTAGAGTCACATCTACCAAATCGTTCGAATCGCTTAGAGTCAAATCTACCAAATTTGAGTTAAATCTTACGCGTCGCTTTGAGTTAAATCTACCAACCTATAAAAACAAGTTTTGGATTAATAATTATACTCCAAATCGTAACTATACAGTTTTTTAATACTTCCACGGTCTCATTCCTTATGGACAATGGTTCACTATTATTATTTGCCGTGATTCCTGATTCTATTCTTAATTTCTTCGATTTTGGTGGATCCGTTATGCTGTGCTAATTTTTTGTGAATAGTATATTTAGGTTGCAAAGTATCGAACTATACAGTAAGATTTTTAGCTGAAATATTTTGTTTTGAGTATCATTTGAACTTTATTTCTTTCCTTTCTTATGTATACAAAAACAACAACAAAACAATTTAAAAACTAGGTAGGTAGGGTACTAGGTAGACGAATTAGATTTTGTTTTTTTTTATCACACAGACAGGACCCGTGTGAATGTGCGATATTTGTTTTACATAGCGTTTTGTTGTTATACAAAATACTTGCATCAGTTAGAGTGTTATGTATTTTGATTTTAAAATCTTTGAAAATTTAACTTCGGAACTATCTAGGATTTTCGAAATATACATTTAAATGTACGTTCTTGTAGAAATATAAAACAAGTAGTTAATTAAATTAAGTTTGGAAGTGAAACGATTTCACGCATATTGAATGATTAAATTGAATGAAACTTTTATAAATCAACAGAAACCTTTTTCAAATAAAACGAAACCATTTCTAAATAGAATGAAACCATTTTCAATTGGAATGAAACTTTATTCAATTAGAATGATACTAATTACAATTCCAATGATACCTTTTATATTAAGTTGATCGCCTTTGAATCTAACACTTGAGATTTATGAAGGATAATCATTAATAAACAGTAACATAGCTGTTAATTTAAAATTCGACAAAATTAATTTTTAATTGGTGTTAACAATACAAGATTAACCCTTATCGATCTGATAGGAGGACTCATTTTTTCATTTGTTATTTCGCTCTTTGCAGATTTTCAGTTGCTGATGTTTTTTACCATAAAAAATGTATAAAAACCAAGACTTTTTCGTAATTAAAAATACAATAAAACTGTTGTCCATTGTAATTTTGGTTATTTTGTTATCATTGTTTTTGCACCTCAATGAACTGTTTAGAAAATGCAGGGGACAATTTTCAAAATTTTTCGGCAAAACGAGCTAACCGATAGAGATGAAATTCAGCAAGAATGATGAAAACGGGATTCTAAAATAATTTTCCCATATGAAGTTCTGGAATATGGCCAATTAGGAAGGAACTTTGTTATTCCTTAACCGATTATGATGACGTTTAGCATGTACGATGCAAGTGGAATTCTAAAATAATTTTTACAAGTTCTGGAATATGGCCAATTAGAAAGAACTTTGTTAACCGATTATAATAGAATTCTTAACCGGTTATTATGAAATTCGGCATGTTCGAAGGTACTCAGGTGTTTCTTAAAAGATTTCATATCGTTTCACCATAATCGGTTATGAAAGAACCAAGTTCCTTTTTGACTGCCCATAGTCCAGAACCCCATGTAAAAATTATTTAGATTCCTTTTGGCAGTGCACATTTCGAATTTCTCTAAAATCGACTAAGACATTACAATGTTCCTTAGTGATTGATTGGTGATATTACAATGTTCCTTAGTGATTGGTGATATTCCAGAACTTCCTGTATACAAATTATATAATTTAATTATTATAATCCCAATTTCATCGTATATGATGAATTTCATCATAATCGGGTGAAAAAGAAATTACCAAGTTCCTTCATAATAAACACTTCGACTTATTGCAAAAATTACCTATAAAACCGTACCGACCGGTAAAGTTTAAACATAAAGGTTCATTATGAAACTGAAAGAGTCCGTAGATGGCACTGAATTCACACTAGCCCCGACAACTATCACCCAAATTCTGTTCTCTCGTTGAACCCAATAAATTTCTAGCCATTGCTTTTATTTTTGAAAAGGCTTGTTCAATTGGCTTCAACGTTCAACATGGAAGAGTACGGCGGTAGGAACCTTAAGCCGTTTCCTGAGGTTTCTATTATATCCTTGATCTGCGCAGTTTTGTGGTTTTGTGCGTCATCCATAACAAAAAGTTCATTAATTTTGCAGCGAGCTCTTCAATAAGTTTGCAAAATTTACTTGAATTAGAGCTTGAACTATAGAGGTAGAGTTTGGTTTATTTTGGAACGAATAATGCCCAAATCTATAAAACTGCCTATTTCATGAATAAAATAAAAACTTGAGGAAGTCATTTAAGGTATCTACCACCGTACTCTTTCATGTTGAAACCAATTGAAAAAACCTTTTATAGGCCGTGTTTAGAGATATATATAATAAATAGAGATCGATTCTGGAGTAATAAAATGCATCCTGTTTTCTTATTTCTACATGAATATATTTCGAAAAAATTAAAACGTCATCTATTAAAACGAAACTCTAGCTATAGTCATCTATTAAAAATGTATTTATACATCATTAAAATAATCATTTGCATTAAACGCTGTAGTTTAAAAGAGCTCATAGGATTTCTCAAGTGTGTCCAAATACCCTTTCCCTAGTACTTTTAGAATTAGGCTGTGGTTACATTTGATAGGAATTCTTACGAACATTTCTTTTTATGAATTTGTAAGGATGTGTACGAAATCATCCAAAGTAAACTAAAAGCTCGTCTAATTCAAACGAACCCTCCGAATTTGAACTGAATTTTAATACCAACAAAATATTTTGTAATATTTTTTATGTCATCCCTTGCTGTTGTACTGTTTGTGTATAAACACAAACAGAACAACAGCAAGGGATGAAATAAAAATTATGGATTAATTTTTCTTAAATAAATTAGACCCTTCTGCACAAAATCTGTATGTGAATATCAACATTTTCGGTTTATTTTAAATATTTTATTAAAATTTGGCATATATTTTTTTGGATTTTGCATAATTTTTTTAATAAAATCAAAATTAATTCCTAATTTCGATTGATAAAATCTGCGCAGATCTCAGAACAAAGTTTAACTACATACAGTGCCAACAGTTCCACCATTCTAATCTTCACCAAAATTCTGAATAACAACTTTAGTGTTGTTGATTATAACATATTTGAGGTTTAAACTCTTGCAGTTTTGTGTATTTAATTTTGTTTCTTAAATACAAAATTTGTTATAGAACCAGCGCAATTTACTCAAATATTCCTAGCCAAATTTTGGTATCGAAGCAACGCAATCGCACTCCTTAGACGAAATAAAAAATTGGTACATAATAAAAAAATATTAAGAAACTGAAAATAAAAAAAAAATTTAAAAAACAAAAGATAAAAAATTTGTTTGTATGTTTGTAAGGTTATTTTGCTTTTGGTAATCACTCTATATATAGATACACAAAGATATTATGTATCGTGGAGTGGACATCATAATACATAAGTATGTATGTATTGCAAAATACCAATTTGCATAGATAGATATTATATATATATATATATATATATATATATATATATATATATATATATATATATATATATATATATATATATATATATATATATATATATATATATGTATATATATTTTTTTTTTTAAATTAAAACTTACACTTTGATTTTCATTAAATTATGACATAGTTTTTGGAAGTTTAGGATGTAGTATCAAATTTTTCTCATATTCCACACTATTAAACTCTTTATTTTTACCGGGGGAACCAGGACGACGAGGCCCTCGAGGTTCAGAAGGTGCCCAAGGAGCGCCTGGACCAGCAGGCCATCAAGGACCGCTTGGAGAAACCGGTCCAGCAGGCCCACCAGGACCTATTGGTCCAGACGGCAAAGAGGTATTAAATATTTTTATTTATTTATTTTTTTAAATGCTGATAATCGCTTTATTCTTGAATGTTTCTACAAAAGAAACTAACAAGAAGTATTTAAATCTTAAGCTAAAATTGTTACATATTTTAAGTCTTAACCAATGTTAATACTTTTAATTAATGTTAAGTAATTAATTAAATAGTGAACACTAACACTATTTAATTAATTTAGATTACATTTATATGTAAAACCTAAACATTTAATATATTTACAGGTTCATCAGTCCAAGTGGATCTGCTCTTCTCTCAGTCGCCTAAATCGCGGCTGTTTTAATATATCCCTGGCCAATTCATTGGGATGTGTCTCTAGTTTTGTGTAATATTTCGAACTGAATTCTCTAATGGTTTCTTTAATAGTTTTAATTCCAAGATCAACGTATATGTTACTATTTCGAATGTACCGCGGAGCATTGGTAATACTACGAAGTATTTTCGCTTGGATTCGTTCCAGGAGTTCTCTGTGTGACGCGCTAGTGGATCCTCATAACTGAATATAATATGTCCCTATGGGTTTGATTACACTTTGTACAATAAAACTTTATTGGCTAATGACAGCTGAGATTTCCTTCCCATCAACCAAGACATTTTGGAAAATTGTATTTTTATTTGTTTGCGCTTTGCATCGATATGTTTTTTCCACGTAGCCTTCTATCCAGGTGCATGTCTAAGTATGTCCAGGTGCATGTCTAAGTATTTGACCTTGGTTTGTTGAGCAATATTTATATCGTTTAATTCCACTGGTGGGCAAGTGCGTTTGTTTAGCGTGAATGTGACGTGAGTTGATTGGTTTTCGTTACCATGTCTTCAGGCAGTTCTCGATTTTGTTTAGATGATTCTGTAATTCCTTTGAGGCAGTTTCGGGATTACTGTGTGACACCAGGACGGCCATATCATCGGCAAAGGTTGATATGACTACCTTGTTGGTTACAGGTAAGTCAGCTGTGTACAGCAGGTATATTATTAGACCTAGAACGCTGCCTTGTGGAATACCTGCGTTGATATCATTTAAACAAGTAGTTGCATTATTTTGTTTTACCATGTACGGCCTTTGAAAGAGATAGTTTCCTAGAACCGAGTGGAATTTCTTCGGTAGAAGTCCTTTAATTTTGTATATTAGCCCATCATGCCAAACTTTAACAAAGGCTTGTGCAATGTCCAAGAAGGCAGCAGAACAATATTTATTTTCCTCAAAGGTGTTTTTGATTGCATTTACAATTCTGTGTACTTGTTCTGTGGTACCATGTTGGTTTCGGAACCCAAATTGATGGTCTGGAATAATATGCCGTTCTTCTAATACTGCTTTCAATTTCGATTTTTTTATTATCTGGTTCTAATTCCAGACGGAACAATGACGACTTCTCACGGTTAATAATATTGGTGATACCTTTTAACACTTTCAATCCTATTTGTCTTTTTAGTTGGTAAGTGTAGTAATGTTTACCAACTTCGTCGAAATGTTTAACTAACGCTCTGTAAGCGTCAATATTCAGCGGTTAAATTTTTGTTTCTTTTATGTCTCCTCTTTTTATCACGGAGATATATTTATATCGTTTAATTCCACTGGTGGGCAAGTGCGTTTGTTTAGCGTGAATGTGACGTGAGTTGATTGGTTTTCGTTCACTTTTATGCACCATGTCTTCAGTCAGTTCTCGATTTTGTTTAGATGATTCTGTAATACCTTTGAGGCAGTTTCGGGATTACTGTGTGACACCAGGACGCCCATATCATCGGCAAATGTTCATATGACTACCTTGTTGGTTACAGGTATGTCAGCTGTGTACAGCAGGTATATTATAGGACCTAGAACGCTGCCCTATGGAATACCTGCGTTGATATCATTTAAACAAGTAGTTGCATTATTTTGTTTAACCATGTACGGCCTTTGAAGGAAATAGTTTCCTAGAACCGAGTGGAATTTCTTCGGTAGAAGTCCTTTAATTTTGTATATTAGCCCATCATGCCAAACTTTATCAAAGGCTTGTGCAAATATTGTGTACTTGTTCTGTGGTACCATGTTGGTTTCGGAACCCAAATTGATGGTCTGGAATAATATGCCGTTCTTCTAATACTGCTTTCAATTTCGTTAGTAGCATTTTTTCAAATAACTTCGAGATTGTAAGCAGCATGTTTATTGTACGATATGATGAAATCTGTGTTTCATTTTTCCCAGCTTTATGTATCATTGTGATCAAAGATATCTTCTATTTTTGAGGAATATAACCAGTCCGCATGATTGCGTTGAATATGAATGTTATTAGTTTTATGCATTAGTCTGGCAATTCCCTTATCATTTTTCCAGTAATAAGATCATGCCCTGGTGCCTTTGGACTTAAACAATTTTTAATTGTATTCTTAACCTTGTTCCAGTTATATTTTATGAGTTTGAAGGACAAACCATCATCCATTTGGTCAGGTAGCACGAAGTTATTAGTTTTTTCGTGTGGTGCGAATACTGTTGTTAGATGAGCAGCAAAAGCATTGGCTTTTTCTCCATCGCTTCTCGCCCAATTTCCAGTTGGTAGTCTAATCGGGTGATTCGAGTTTGTTGGCCTTTTTAACTTTATTGTTGCCTTCCACAAAGAATAATCTGTCCTCTCGGTTGCCGAGAGTTCATTTAAATAATTCTGGAGGCTCTGGTTTTTTCTTCCCGCAATGCAAATCTTATAGTCTTAATAGCTCGATTTAATTTCCATTTCAACAACGGTAATTTTGTTTCTTGCCATCGGCGGCGAATTTTCCGCTTTTCCTGGACTAGTTCCTGTATATTATGTGACAGTTTATTAACTTTTTCTGTACTATTTAAAACAGGTGTAGCCTTTTCAGCTGATAATGTCAGGACATCTTTAAGATTTTCTGCCGCCGCATCAATATCTGCTGGTCTGATAAGAGGGATATTCAGTACACAATTTTGTTCGACTAACCTCTTATATTGATCCCAATTAGTTTGCTTGTTTGTAAGCCGTTTTGGCATTTCTATTCTTAGGACACTCTTACAATTACATGTGAGTGATCAGAAGACAGATCATAGCAATCGGAGGCCTTAGCATATGTGCGTGGAGTAAAGACATTCCTTTACACAAAAGTCAATTAAATCAGGAACTTTCTTTTTATCTGTAGGTCAGTACGTTGGGTGACTGGTAGATAAGTAATCCAGGGACTGTTCTTCTATAGCTTCATAAAGTTGTTAATTTAATCTGGAACCTCATTGAGTGTGCGTTGAAATCACCCTCCGCAAGAAATGTATTACCTAGCTGGCTGAAATAATCCATGAACTGCAGTTTTTTTAAAGCATGTTTTGGAGGACAGTACACTGCTGATATGACACAGTTGCCAGACCACTCCTGCAGACAGATGCTCGTTGATTGGATATGTTCCTTCTCATATTTCATGAATTCATAGTGTTTTAATCTTGTGTTTATCAGTACAGCTGTGCCTCCACGTGCTTTCCCATCTGGGTGCTTTGTGTCATAAACAGAGTAGCCATTAATTTTGAAATAGTTATTTTTGATGAAGTGTGTTTCAGATATTAACATTATGTCAATATTGTGCTCAGTGAGGAATGCTTGAACCTCTGCTTTATGTTGTGCTAGGCCGTTTGGATTCCATATGGCTATTTTGAGGACAGTCATTTTTGATTTTTAACGACTATCTGCATCAACGCGTTCATTCATGGTTCTCTCCATCATCGCCATGAATCTTTGCATCATGTTAGTTAACTTGCTTAAAGCGACGTTTCCTTCTTCGCTTGCTTGCACTTTTGGAGCGGTACCCTTAAGGATACTTGCATATGAAACCCCGTGATGCACACTACTATTTACAGTTGCTTTTGGTTGGTTATTTTGTGCGTTATGATATGATACTTCTGGTCGTACTTTTGGTGCAGTGGAAGAATGAAGATTAAGCATTCGTTGCTCTGCTCGCTGCCTTGGATTGATTCTTCTTTTCAATTCTAGATAAATTGGACACCCTCTATAATTTGCAGTGTAATCCGCCACAGTTGCTGCATTTTCTCACTGATGCTTCCGTTTTTTCTTTGTTGCATACATTTGAGTTATGGAGTTCACCACAGATAACACAAACATCGCTTAAAGTGCAATATGCTTTAGTGTGTCCATAATCTTGGAACTTAACACACTATACCGGTCTAGTTCTTTTTCTGAATTTAGATTTTAAGTGAAATATGGCATGTTCCCTTTGATTTTTTTATTATCTGGTTCTAATTCCAGACGGAACAATGCCTGATGCAACTTCTCACGGTTATTAATATTGGTGATTGATTTGCATTGAAATCCTTTTTCAGAGAGAGCGGCTCGTATCTCATTTTCATCTGCGTAGGCCTCTATACCTTTTAACACGACGACGAATCCTATTTGTCTTTTTAGTTGGTAAGTGTAGTAATGTTTACCAACTTCATCGAAATGTTTAACTAACGCTCTGTAAGCGTCAATATTCAGCGGTTAAATTTTTGTTTCTTTTATGTCTCCTCTTTTTATCACGGAGATATAAAATTCTCCATTATTAATGAACTCGATTGTTTTTGCGAGTTCTCTATTCGGGCGGAGGGTCTTCAACATCCAAACAAGAATACCGGTTGCTTTGAGTTAATTCAACGCTAAGCTTGGTGAAATTATTCACATTTGTACTAGCCGCTGATCTAGCGCTTCTCCTTCGCTTTGAGCTGACAGTAATATACCTGTCCAGCCCTGTTTGCACTAAACACTGACCTGTTTATTTTATTATCATCTGTTTTTTTATCGTCAAAATTTGTCGACGATGCACTTTTATTGTTCAACGCACTAAGTTCATTTACGTTAATTTTTAATTCACTTGATATTAAATTACCTGGTAAAGTAATGTTTGATGCATTTGCGATTTGTTGTCTTTTTGGACTATGTTGCACCTGTTTGTTAGTGGCGGTCGTGACGTTTAGCGCCAAATCGCTTGCAGACATCGCTTTCTGCAGATTTGGCCCAGCCTTTCTTATTTGAGGTGGAGAATATTGGAACATCACGATTTAACATATATATTTATTTTTTTTTTTATAAAAAATTGATAAATGATTAAACTTTTCACACTAGTAATAAGTAAATTATTTTTTTAATGTTTATTCGGCGGTAGCAAAATTGTTTATGAAGTATTAAATATGCGATAACTTGTTGATTGGTTTTCTTCATCTTTTATTCTATATATTTTTAGGGAGAAAAAGGATCACCCGGACCTAAGGGAGAAGAAGGTAAACCAGGTGAATCTGGGCCCCCTGGTAAACCAGGAGTAGCTGGCCCTGAAGGACCGAAAGGTGTAGCTGGACCTCCAGGATTTCCCGGAAGTCCCGGTGAGCCAGGTTTACAAGGTCCTAAAGGTGAAATTGGACCTGAAGGTGACGAAGGTAAAGCAGGTGAACTAGGGCCACAAGGTATATCTGGTCCTACTGGAAGACCTGGAGAGCCAGGACACCCAGGCAAGCAGGGACCAGAAGGCTCAGCTGGGCTACAAGGTAGTACGGGCCCTCCAGGAGAAAAAGGTGACAAAGGATCTCTTGGTCAAATAGGGTTAACAGGTGCTACTGGACCACAAGGTCTTCCTGGGCCACAAGGAGCACAAGGAACTCGCGGCTCATCTGGACCTGCTGTAAGTTATTTGAATACATAAACATATTTATACCCATATTATGATTCTCACCTCACCTCACCTCTCACCATGTCATCTGCAGTCACGCTAGTCAAATTTTGGTATTATGATTCTCGCTTTTATTTGGGTGAGCGAGGTACGCAGTGCATTGCGTTATTTATGATATTTTAGTTTCTTTATGTTAGTAGCTGTTATTGTTTTGTGAATTTTTGACATTTGGTCAAACTCAAATCTGATCCTTCCACACTACCGGTTGGTTGACTATATCTATGCTAGTGCTTATCAATTGATATTTAAATGTATTTTTTACATATTCTAAAACATGGTGTTATAAATTGTTTGATTTACAAGCATTTTTCGTATAAATGAAGATGGACTTTCATATCTATTGGACAAACTAGTAGGAAAATACAAACCATCTTTTAATTACTCATCCAGTATTCCTCCGCGGGCAATATCTGGGTTTTTCTCCATCTGAGTTTTGCGAATTGTTCGCCATTAGCTATTTTCGGTTTATTTATAGTTATGAAAAATAAACATTTTTATAATAAATACAACAATAATATTATTTATTATAATGCAACAATTATTATTTATTACATTATTAATACCGAGCAAATAGCGCAGTGGTTAAAGCTGCGACGTTTGGATCGGGAGGTACCGGGTTCTCGAATCCCAACAGAGGCGGGTGCAAAAGGGATTTTTTTTCATCTCCCGATTATGATCGGTGATTAAATTGAAAACATCTATGACCCTCTGTTGGAATGTAGAACTCATTGTACAGGGTGACATGGAGCTATGCAATGCGCAGATGTTATACTGTACTTGTGTGAATGGGATGAATGAATGGATTGAATGAATGTTGTGTGAATGTGAGGTAAGGCTATGGACCGTAAAAGTTACTATGCCAAGTCCTTTTTTATAAAAAAAAAAAAAAAAAAATTATTGTAATACATAAACAAATATAAAAATTTACGAGTTGCCTTCCATTTTGTCTAACGTGAATAATACTAAAATAAATAATGGTTAACAATATCAAAAATTATTTTCTCGCTCAGTCTCGCCACCAAATTGTAGGTGAGCATATGCGACATTAGACTCACTCACGGCGAGAATCATAATATCAAAATTGAAATTCGGTGACGTCGTGTCACTCGGTGACGCGTAGGTGAGATTCATAATAGGGGCATTAGTATTATGTTTCTGATTTGGTAAATTAAATTTTTCTATAGGGTTTAACTGGTTCACCTGGCAAAACTGGTACAACTGGTCTTCCTGGGATAATAGGTGCAGCAGGACCACGAGGTCCGAAAGGTGATCGAGGTAGGCGAGGTCCTAAAGGGCATAGGGGTGAACTTGGTTTAGTAGGAATTAAAGGTGAAATGGGTGAAAAGGGTGAAAAAGGAAATAGAGGTATTCAAGGTCCAGAAGGTATCAAAGGAGAAATCGGACCATTTGGGCCACTTGGGCCTAAAGGTATTGACGGACCAATAGGACCAACAGGCCCTCTTGGATTGATAGGGCCAAAAGGTGCCACTGGAGTTGCAGGGAACAAAGGAGAAACTGGACCACCTGGACCTTCAGGCCCACCAGGAGCTCCAGCAGAAGCACCGCTGTTACCACCGGAATTACTGTTCCAATTAAGTGAGTTCTCAATGACTAAAGGTGAAGACCGTATGAAACGTGATTTAGAAGCGATTGATGAATTAGAAGATGCAATGGATGATGACATGTATGATAGTGACAAAAAATATAAAAAAGACGAACTAGGAGCAAAATTCCTTGATATGTACAGTTCAATTTATTCGATGCGACAAGAATTAGATCGAATTCGTAAACCAGTTGGTACTCGCGAAAATCCCGCACGAACTTGTAAAGATTTACATTATGCGCATACTCAATTCAAAGATGGATGGTATTGGATTGATCCCAATCTAGGTATGCCAGACGATGCTGTGTATGTATATTGCAACTTAACAGCCGGTGGAGAGACATGTGTACATCCAGATATCCATAGTTCTCAAATGCCGAATATACCATGGCGCAAGGAAAATAATAAGAACGATTGGTATTCAAATTTACGAGGTGGATTTAGGATAACATACGAAACGATTGGTACAGTACAAATGACATTTTTAAGATTGCTGTCACAAGAGGGACATCAAAACTTTACATACACGTGTATAAATAGCGTGGCCTGGTTTAATGGTCATTCGAAAAATTATAAATCTGCAGTCAAATTATTAGGTGAAAATGAAGAAGAAATAAGTCATAACAGTCCATCTTTGTCACCGACCATAATGTCCGATGGATGTCGAGTATGCTGAAAATATACATACACATATTATATAAGTTAAAAATCTTTTTTCTATTTTTTAGTCGGGTGGCAGTCGTAGTGAAACCATATTTGAGGTGCGAACAAAAAAGACATCATATCTACCGATTATAGACTTTTTTCCCATAGATTATGGGCAACCGAATCAAGCATTCGGATTCCAAGTTGGGCCGATATGTTTTAAATAAATTCTAATTAACATTAAGTTTAATTAATTTAAGTACTAGCAGTATAAAATAATATTTAAATTTTAATAAAACCGATTTAAAAATAAAAAGATAACTGATGATAAATGTAACACCAACTAATGTAACAATATCACTGCCAAATGTAATAATAAAATCCAAATATTTTTTCAGTAATTAGAATTTAATTGTTTGTACTTATGTGTCACGGACTTTTGTATGCAAATTATAATGAAAAATACTTTTAAATTTTTGTGATTTTTAATGAAGATTGGACTACCGACAAATGTGATTCTCTACAAGTGTACCTGAGATATTTCCTTAATGATTTTACATTACTGTATATTAATAATTTAGTTGGTTTCTTATTAAGCTGCACAGAATTCTTAAACAGAACTAATCCTGTACGTATAAAGGTATCTAAAAGAGTATTTCTCAATCAAAACTAATTGGAATAGGAATTGCAGAAAATATTTACCATTTTTAAAGAACATTACTGACAATAAATACATAAATAATGAAAAAGCATATTTACATTACCTCAAAGGTACGTTGGATTCTTGGAACAAAGAAAAATAATCTAACAGAACAGGCCGGCTCAGCTCAGTTGAAAACAAGAACAATTGAAAATCTGCATCACCCGAAAATCAGCAAAATATGTTATCTCTAATAGTGTTTTTGAAAACAAGAACAATTGAAAATCTGCATCACCCGAAAATCAGCAAAATATGTTATCTCTAATAGTGTTTTTGCAACGATAGTTGAAACACAAAACGAGCGTTGAATCTTATTTAAACTTATTGAGAACCACATTCAAAAATGACGTAAAATCAGTTGTTTTCGCGCTCTGGCTTGATCTACAATGGTTTCACATCAGTAGATGTATATTCATATTAGAATAAAACAGAACAAATGCAATTTAATTTTTTTCTTTTTCATGTTTTCTGTTTATTTTTCTAGGAAAATTATAATAAAACAAAGAATATCTTATACGGCTAACAATGAACAATCAATCATCCGCCTTATTTATAATCATAAAAGAAAATTAAATAGCGACAACAGTTTCCATTTTTTGTTTAAAAAAAACAAGTTAATTTACAAATTAAAATGGAAAACATAATCATAACAATATACAGAAAATAAATTAGAATTATAAAAAATAAAAAAGCTCGCAATCAGCTGACACTGGAAAATTGTGATTATTAAATTAAAAACGAAAACCGTACAAATTATAATAAAACCTTATTTCAAAATAAAAATTAGTTGTTCATTTTCATTTACAAATTAAAAACTATAATATAAAAATAAAATAAAAAAAACATATAAGCGACATAATTTAATGCGTTCATATACCCTGAGATCCTTATATTGATCAATTAATTAAAAACAAAAAATTAATTCACACACGCATCAGTCACAAAGTCTTTTTAAATTACGTTTACTTTGCTTTGAACCAATCACCGACGTTTTTACTGGCCTGTTATCATCGTCTCGTTCCGGCGAGAAACTTCCAATTTCCGAACAATTTGTATTAGGATGATTTTCTTTTGAACATCGATTACAAAAAATGAAACCACATTTGCGACATATAGCTGAATTCGCGTTAACCATAATACTTTCGTTTAACGAGTGATCACTGATAATAGGCAATATTATTGAATGTGAATCGAATAGTGACATGGAACCCGATGAATTGCTTGATGTCAGGCCGGATATATTGAAAAAGGTTTTATTCCCTTTACCGCTACGATCTTTAGTGGTGGGACACCATGAATTTGAGCGCGTCACATCTAATTTTGCAGATTCATTACGTTTATCCAATGCCGAAAATGATGATGCGCGTTTTACATTCTTTGGCGTATCTTGTAATGAAAACAAACATTTTCGTGGCGATTTATATGGTTTGCGACATGTTATTGGTGATATAGGAACTTGTGGTGAGATTACTTCACAGAAGCTATTACATCGAGGACACCGTGATAATCTGGAATCCTTGTGTAAATTTTTCACCAACTGAAAAGATATAATACAAAAAATTGTTGTTACAATTTACAATACAAAAAACAATTCGAAAAGGCGCTTGAAGCAAATCATTTTTGATATTACCCAAGCAATATTATACATATCTTGCACAGCATAACCTAGTTTAGAGTTGAAGACTTGTCAGAAGAAAAATAAAGGAATTACATATATCATAATGGATTTTTTTTTTGGTTTAATCGAGTTTATTAGAATATTTGAATCGTATGACAAATCAGATAAATAAATTAGAAAAGGTTGTTTTAAGAAAAGATTTCTAAACTAGAAAGAGTTTAACAAACAGGATAATTGGGAACTTAAAAGTTAAAATTATCGTCGCCTAATGATCATACTACTAATATAAAATGGGTAAATATGGAGTGGACATAATACATATTCCAAAATACCAATTTTGCATGGATACAATATTTTTTGAACCAATCTATCTCCTTATCATTCGTACTGCATGCATATATATATGCAGTGAGTAGATGGCCAATAAAAGAAAAACATGTATTCATAATTTTCATATACATTGCTCATCATGTGCACTTAGCTTAATTAGACCTCATAATTCTATTTAAAAAGATAATATAAATATAAAAATTTCGGTGTGAATAATCTGCAATGATTGAAATTCGTATACTGTGATAATCTATAAAGCAAAATCCTAAATAAGCATATAATACCGAAGTTAGAATAAGCTAAATTTTACATAAACAAACCTCTGATTGCCTATATTTGAATTAATTAAAATAAAATTAAAACTTACACTTTGATTTTCATTAAATTTTGACGGACTCATCGGTGGTGAAGCCTGCACTCTCGAACGATGCTTAAATGAACAATTATTTAGTGTAAACGGAGGCCGGAATGGTTTTCCAATAATAGTTTTACAAAATGTATGTTTCTTAATATTCTCCTTAACCGGTTGCGCCATCTTTAAGTAGTCCATCTTCTTTTCACGCGCTCTATTATTACTATCCACAATATGCCTCCATTTCTTTGAAACCATTGAGACACGCACTAAATCTTCGCCATCCAAATTATTAAAAATTATATCGAGCGCTGGTTGTATACTCTCCAAATGGACTAAAATATTAAGCCGATCAATTCCTTCATATGATGTGCGGGGGATTTTTTTACGCTCGGACAGTGCAAATTTTGTGGAATTTAAACGTTTTAAAGTTTTAATCTTTTTCGGTGGAGTTTTTGGAAGTTTTGGATGTAGTATCAAATTCTTCTCATATTCCACACTATTAAACTCTTTATTATTCTTTTTTGGCGTAATAAATGATTCGATCAGTGACAGCGAATCCCGCCGTTTAGGTGATTTCAATATATCTTCCGGCTCAATTGTACTTTTACTTACATGGTTTAACAGATCGAGGGAATCGGTCGTATTAAATTGACTTTTTGCCTTAATATCACTATGGTCTAAAGACGTATTTTTTAAAGCATCAAAATAGGAATGTATCGAAGGCACACTTATTTCTTCACACGAGTTATGCTCTATAAAATTACTGAATAACGAATCAGCTGCCTCAATCGATGATAATTGTATAAACGGACCTTGAGAATTATTATTAATTTGATTTTTTCGATCATCTAGTTTATGAAGCATGTTATTGTCATTTTCGCTGCATAAATTTAATATTGGCCCATTGATCAGATTACAAAATTTACCATTGTCTACATCTAGAGTATTACTAAAGGAAAAATCTCGCCAGGTATCATTTTCTAGAGTGGCGTTTCGTGGTAAATCGAGTGACGATGACGTATCAGACTCTTCCGTTAGCACTTTTAGTGAATCAGTTACTGCACGAATGTTTTTAATTGCGCCACCAACACTCCCATTATTCTGATCGGGTGAAAATTCTTCTGCAATACTCGCCTTTTGTCGTGTTAATTTCGGCCGTTTACGATTTACGTTCTCTTCACGATCAGGAATAAAACTTAATCTTTTCTTGACCAACTCAATATCATTGTTTGGCGTCACAACTTGTTCTCTCGTATTTTTTAGATAACCGATCGGACTGAAACTTTGAAATTTTTTAAGAATTCGTTTCTTTTTGCATGGTGATGCCGATTTGGGAACATTTTTCTGATTGAAATCGAGCACGCGAAAATTAGGTGAAAATTTCGGTGTACTTGTACTTAAGCTGCGAGTGAGTGGCATGCGATTTATTGATTTCTCTTTCAGTATATTGGTTGCAATATTGGATGTGACAAAATTCAAACCTGTTGATTTCATTTTATCATCTACCAATATGTTAGTGTCGCCACTAATTACGCCAAAAGCCCGATTTGGTGTTTTAACACCATTGTGAATATTTTCATTTCCACTGGGAAGCTTCGATTTTTTTGGTGTACACTGAAAATGTTCAGGTTGAGTTTTTGTGGCACTGCGTTTTTGCGGGATGCGAATCAATGGTGTGGTTTGAATTTTTGGGCTTGATAAATGAAGCGCATTCATTCGTTTAATGCTTGCTGTTGTTGGTGTAGCAAGTGGTGATATATTGAATGAATTATTTTCTGTGTCCTCGTCAATTTTTGGTAGAACGGAACCGAGGAATTTATGACTAAATTCATGTGTAGTTTGATGATTTGTAGAATTATAGCCGCTGTCACCAGAATTATTTGCGAATGTAAACTCCATTAGTTTGAGCTGCGGTATGTTGCTTGATAGCTTGATAGAGGACAAGTTAGTAGGCGAATAACTTGCCATTTTTTTATGATACGTGATTTTATCATAAAATTATATCCATTCAATCTATATAAAAAAAACAAAAATTAATTTCAAATCCAACAACAAATTATCTTAAATAATTTAATATTTATATAACATTATAAAAATAAAATTTTAGATGGCGGGAAAGCGATCATCTTTGGTTAAAGTTCTTTTACTATGTATTTTACTTATACAATTATTTTAATAAATATTTAGGGATCCAGTACACAAAGCGAGGGTATTTTGCAATTTACAGTCATAGATAACCCCGAAGATAACAAATACAATGGATTCATAAACGGACACCTGCCTTTTCGCATAAGAAACTTTTAAGTGAATTTTAACTAATTTCAATATTTTTCACATGAATTTAAACTACATGAAACAAATTACAATGTAATATTCAAAATTAATTCCATTTTCTTTAAATAGGAATAACATAAAATATTGTAAATGATGAAACAGCCAACAAGCGCAACTCACAAAAATAAAGAAACACTAATTTATTTATAAAAAATATTCAATAATATTTGTAATTTATCATAATTAACAAAGTAATAATCAAGTACAAAACAATGGAGATGAAATAAAGAAATGTATAAATAATAAATAAAAAATTTAAAACACGAAAAAATAAAAAATAAAAACTTACCTTGTTTTGATGCTTCCATTATTTGTCTCGAGTGAAAGAATTAATGAGTTTCCTAGTAGCTTTCTTTTTTGTATTACAATATTGCGTACCACAAAATGATAACTAATCACACATTAATTTACAACATTTGTTATATTTATATAATTACAAATTATTTAAAAGATCTTATTTAGAATATATATAATTTATACACAAATAATTACGCTAGTTAAATGAATATTAAAATTTGTCTAAATAGTTTGTTTCTATTTTTTTTATTAATTCCGCCATATGTATTAACTGCACTAGACGAAAAATAAATGATTTGTAAAGGTCATCAGACACGATGATTTTATAATTGAGTGATTGAGCAAATAAAAACTTAACGAAATAATTAAGGCAAATTTGAAGATTTTTTAATACCGCACGCACGGATCTTTAAATATTATGCCTGCGCCTGGCCGTTTTTATTATATTCGATAGATCAGACAGATTTACAGTCGTTATAAATAAAACAAATATTAATATTTAGCAAAATATTTATCAAAATTATTATAATTGGGGTCCATTCTTTGAGGCTCATTCTGAATGAAAATATAACTTTATTTTAGATATCCCGAATTCCACTAAAAATCATTTTATCTAAATTTTTTGTTGTAAATGACCGTTAGGAAGGACAATAATCCTTATGTCCTCATGCATTAAAAATATTTCAATAATCGAACAAAAAATTAAATCAAAAATATAGAAATTAAAATAAACCGAATTAGGTAGTTTTAATTAGAAATTATCAAAAGGGAACTTTTAATATAAAACTAAGAATTATTCGATTTATTAGTAGATTAGATTTATTTATATAAACATTTAAATGTTTATTTAATCACTATAAAAAAGAAAAATCAAACTTCCAGGAAAAAATAAAGGAAACATCAATTTCAATTCAGATTTTAAAATTTAATCTTAAATTCAACCTTAGAATAATATAAATAAATTACAAAACAATTATTGATTGCTTTCCAGTGTATGCACATAAATAAGCATTAATTGAGCAATACAATACTAAATGGAGGGTATTGTCAGTAGAATTTTTATGTTCCATTCCCTTGATGTCTAATACTTTTCTAAAGATGGTAGTCGACCCTTTGAATCCCTCCATTATATGGAAACGTTGTTAACTTTATTTACACTGCAGCAATGAAATTCTTAACGACATTTAAATGAAAAATTAAAATTGATTATTTTGTTCAGTACAAAACACATCTAATAGCGACATCTATCTTACAATAGTAAAACATTTTAACTTGACGAAATATTTTATGAAACTATCATTGTCACTTTAAATGTCAAAATGACCAATTAATATAATCTGACATTTTTGAAAACACAAATTTGAAATTTACATTTATTATTTTAAAATTACATATAGATAAATAAGATATGAGTGATTTCGAGTGGCCTTGGGAATATAAATTTCCACCATTTTTCACGTAATTTGCGTATGAAATCATATCACTTCATATAATCATAACATCCCTAAAATTTCATTACAGAATTCAGCCCCATGCTAAAACTTTGGAACATCAACTATCAACATGGACAAATTTAGTGATAAACTATCATAAACGTAATAAATCGTGTACATGTTATGTGCATGAAGATACTGAACTATTTAAAAATAGTGAAATAAATAGGAAACTACCTGTCGATGGTAGAATACTAGTGTTTGATGAATTGGAACGAAAAGGTTATGCCGCACCCGTTGATAAAAAAAAATCACAATGGCAAGTCTATTGGTATCCCCTTGAAGAGTTGGGTGAAATGGTTTATCGATTTGCCAACGACAATGGCCTGACTAATACTGTGTGTACATTATTCGAGTTGAGTCAAGGTGACAATACGATTGATCAAGAATTTTATGGGCTCGATAATGTGGTACTGATTGCGGCACTTAAAACACTTGAGGCAAAACAAAAATGCGAATTAATAATATCCGATGAAATTGAAGGTGTTAAATTCTTTTAAACAATAAAAATATTTATTTGATGCAATTATACATAAAAATTATTTTATTTAATTCAAAATATCTTTAAAAGCGTTTTCAACTTTATTCTTCGAGCTAATTTCAGCTCTCCATCGATTTGGATTCGTCGAGAACGTATGCAAATGATATTTCATAGATATAATTTTGCCCGATTGTGAACCAGACAAGAGTCCTAATTTTTTAGATAGTTCTGACATTAAATATTCCTTCTGTTTTTCACCAGCTGCATTAAATAAAGCTTCAAAGGCTCTTGAACCATTTCGCGACATTACCATATCAAAATAAGTGCCTTGCATGTGACGTATTAACTTTTCACGAGATTTATCACCAATTGTTTTGCTTTCTACAAACGCGTCTACTACTCGAGATCCAGTTGGAGTTGAAAATATATTGGCGAGAATTTCATTTTTTGTATTCAACAGGTTCATAACAATATTGATCGGTTTATTGAAATGTAATATTGTCTGTAGGATTAGCGAGCCATGTAGATGCACAAAATTTGATTTATCTTCCAAATATACATGATACGGTTTCAATTTAAGGACTAATAACGGGAACAGTTCTAATTTATCTTTTCCATCCGCACAATGTAATGCAATCTGGAGACTTTTGATAAATGGAGCCTGTTTAGATTTTAGGCGAACACACGCTTTCCCCATTGCTAATACGACACCGGTATGTCCAATCTTGAGGAAGCTCTCGATACTGGGAGACAACTCATCAAATACAATTTCAAATTCTGTTACATCTTTAATATTATCCAACAGTTTCTGTACAGCAAAGTTACACGATTTCATTTCACTCAATGCAACCAGCCGATTTAGGAATAAAGCAGCCGTAATTTTGTTTAGTAATTTGTTTCCCGCCACTTTTAACATTGTTTCAAGTAATCTTACCGATGGTTCAGTTGTAAACACTTTTAGTAAATTGTTTTCTTCACTTTCCATACATAATGCAGTTTCTACCAGTTTTTTACCGAATGATTTAAGCTTGGTTTTGTCACATTTCTTGAGAGCGACCAATAAACATTGCAATATTCCGGACGAATATTCATCATATGGAAACTCTGGAAGTTGAGGCCAAAGTAATAATCGATCGGCATATTCGATTACGATTTCATTCCATGCATCAGGAACAATAAATGATCGTTCCTCTGACTCATTATTAAATCGATCTTTATTGGCATAAGCATTATCTTTTTTAGCGCAAACACCCGTCAAATTTTTTAAACACGATCGAATCAAGTGATTTGCATATTGGTCCCAAACAAAATCCTCTAAATTATTTAATAAGAAGTTGCTAGCTTTGACAACGAATTCACCGCACTTTGCTCTGTGGTTATCAGAAAATTCGGTCTCCAGATTATAATCAACATCGCTAAGCACACCAAATCGTTGCCTCTTTTTGCTGGTTCCTTCAGTGGGATCTTGCAATTTTGCCACCGCCCGCAAAAAAGATACCTCAACCAACTTTTGAAAAACATGCGATGCAAATCGATCACTACATATTGGTCGAAAATTACTATTGAATTCATTCAGAAATGTTTCAAAAACTATCTCGCTTGAGTATCCAATTAAATTTTCGATCACCCGACAAGCTATTTGATTTGAAGAGTATTTAACCTCGTTTCCGATACAGGTTTCAAGTGTATTATCAGCTAGTATAACTTTATCCTCAGTTGTTTTAAATTCCTCGCGTACTAAATCACATATTTTTAAGAAATAACTGCCTTGTTCCGGGTCTAGTTGGATTCCTCGGCCAAATATACCTTTACGACCGAAACCTTTTAAATTTGTTACCGTACGTTTCTGCTTTCGTTTATATATTTCTTTCTTTGATCGAAATTTTGTGTCTTCGCCCGTTTCGGGATTATCCTCCTCTACTAATACATTGGTTATTTCTTCTGAATCCATTTCAATAAATCAAAATACTTTTTCGAACTTTGTTGATGCTTACAATCAAAATAAAAGCATGGTAAACTAGTGTCACTTTGTGTTTGTAGCTGCCTGCTGCAGTCCGTAACGTTACGAAGTACAAATGTTTATCACTAGGTAGTATAATAGTAGTTTGACAGCCAACCAAGTATGTAGCATGGTTTGTAAAAGTAAACAATATATTTAAAAAGTTAAATCATTTTTAAGAAGTCGAAAAAATTAGAATGAATCTGTATAAAACGTGTGGATTTTGTCCAGATTGTGGATCAATATTGCCACAGCTTCAAATGACTGGTAATGTAAATTGCTATAGCTGCAAAAAAGAATTTGATGCCAAATTGTACGGTGAAATGAAAACGGAGTACACGATACATTTTAATACGTACGATAAGCCTAAAGATAGAGTGAAAAATGAACCAAATGAGCACGAAGCAGATGGACCTGTTGTGAATAGAGTTTGTTCTCGATGCGGTTGTAAACAGATGTCTTATGCCACTTTACAATTACGATCGGCGGACGAAGGCCAAACTGTTTTCTATACGTGCATCAAATGCAAGTAAGTTTATTTTGTGATGAGAAATTATTGGTTTAATTACAAATGTATTTTCAGGTTCAAAGAAACGGAGAATTCGTAAATTATTTAGATTTAAAGTATATTTTGTTGTAAGAGTTCAGAATAAAAGAAAAATATACATAGTTTTAAAACTCCTGAAAGTTATGCTTCAGATTATACTGCACACAATTATTAATGAGTTTTTAGTACGTTTTTATACTGACCTATACTACATTCAACATTTAAATTCATGTTAATTTATCTATCCTATTGCACTTACACAGAGCGAATTAACTTCAAGTAAATTTGAAATTAATAATTAGTTTAGTGTACATATATATCTGCGCAATCGAATTGAATATAACCATAAAAATGCACAAATTACGAATCTACTACGATTTTCACTATCCATTTTGTAACAACTTTATTGAGAGCGAGAATTTTAAAGCCGAGATAACCTTTCTCACCAAATTTTTTATGTAAAGTAGGGTTGGAACTACCAAATATCTCTTTCTGTTGTGTTTTTAAACTTTATTAATTTGTGTTACCGGCCCTCTAAGTGAGGCATATTAATAGTTGGTACCTACCTAAGCTAGGTAGTGCATTCATTTTCAAATTCTAAAAATTGAGAAGCATTGTAAATATCATTGAAGTATTAGATCTTGAGAACAACTGTAACTTGAGCATGAAAACATTAACAATAAAAGGTGTGGACCCGGAAGTAAACTAATCACAAGCGAAAACAGCATTTCATTTTACAAACCTGTGTTATAACATTATTTATGTATATTCTCAATTCTATTGAAATGAGTCTGATAAAACAGTTACCAAATTAGTGATACATACCTACTCCAGAATTGTTCTTACATATGGTAACAAGCCGTCTTTACCACGCCTTTTAATTAACTGCATCATAAAATCACGCATCTAGACTCTAGATCTACGTACCCAGATCATCTACACTTCGCCACAGGATGGACGAGATTTGCGGGAAGTCATTACTTTACTGTTAGACATACCCAATATAAGCTTATTATGGACAGTCCAGACACAAAAATGCTTTCAACTCATTTAAGACAAGTCTGCCAGAAAAAAATTGTATTTGTGCTACATTTTCACATTATCTGGATACATCAAAGAGTTATACAAACTAAACAGGCTAACTAAATCATTTATTAAAAGTACATATAAAAAATTAGTTCAAGATGTGCTATACCAGAAGAAACCGTTCAGTTTTATTAATATCGCAAGGTAAGAAACTAATCAGAATAAATTTTATCATTATGAGTAATATCCAGTTTCAATAATAAAGCTTGATCTAAGTTGTCCAAGGCTTTTCCTTATAAATTACATTAATTTGACCTCTCTGGCTTGTACTCTATCATTCACAAAACCAGTCAAGTTAAAAAGATACAATAGCAGTTCGACTAAAGAATTAGAACAATTGTGTGAAATAATCGATGGAATACCATCCGGCCCTGTACTTTTAAACGTACCGATATTAAATAATCCAACCAAAATTCTTCCTTCGTAAGTTAAAGAACCGGCTAACTATTTAAACAAGTGTGTACGCCTTCTCAACAACACTCTTGAAAATTAAATGATATACGCAACAGATTTTCTTTTTCCACATCAATGAGAAAAATCGCTTAGGATTAAGATACTTAAATTCTTTTCTTAGATACTACATTTCTTATAGTCCGTCCTACTACCAGTCCGCTTAAACAATTTACTTGCCACAGATTAGCGCTTAGCTATAGGTTTCTTAACTTACAGTGTCCGGAATGCCTAAGGGTTATCGCTATAGCTTAAAAAATGTTATTTTCCCACTTCTCTGTGGATGGATAGTTGAAATTAAAAGAGGGTTTCTAAAGTTTTCCTGAGTGAAATAATATTAAGCAAAAACACCGAATTTGTTCAAAAACAAATACATATTAGATACATATTAAATACATAGCCCAGCAGCTCTTACGTAGCATTAATTTATATGTCTTCCATATGATTGGATTCCACTTTCAAATTATCAACAATTTAGAAACTGGCCTATTGAGTTACCCATGAAAATGTATTTATTTAATGGTACAACGTATAACAAATGGTATAACAATATTGTAAGAACACGTTGCTAAGGTCTTATTACCACAAGAATTGTGCTGATTCCGCGTCAAAAATTATAGCAAAAATTGGTGTTACTAAGTATAATATGTGTTCGAGTTGGTTTCAAATCGATCAACAGAATAAAATTGGTACACACTTTTTCCGATTAACAAAAAATTAATCTAGACGGTCATGATGGCTTTCTGTATTATTTTCAAGACTTAAAAAAGCGTGAATTGTTTTTCAACCGCAATCATGGTAGATGTAGAGGGATAATGGTATGGTGTGCGTTTTCTTATTATGGTGGAGTGGACTTAAAATATTAAATCACTAAAATAACGGCTATAATTCATATTAATCCGTATTGGATTTATTATTTCCAAAGATTCAGGAGCTGTTTGGACAACTAAGATGGTGTTATGAGCATTATAATTCACTATTTCATGGGCAAATTACACTTCGGATTTAAACATATTTGATGCTTGTTGCTGAAGGTTAAGAGGCATAAACTGAGGGAATTAAAGTGGCTTTGGATGAGTTTATGACGTGAAAAAAAATATACGATTTCTTATTTACATATACCGCAGAATAGTAATAAAATTTCCTTCGTCATGTATGGTTCAAAGGTGAAGAAAGAAGGTAATTAATTTTAAAAAAATCTTTAAAAAATATAATAGTTTGTTATATATATAATATATATAATACATAATATTATATAATACATATCTAGAAGTATTTTTACATATGGGACCGGTCTCAAAGATGTTTCCGAGCCGAATTTATTGGCCAGTTTGGTACTGGCTTTACTTGTATAACTTCGCACGTGGAGGCGATCTGTCAAGTTATACGTGTTTAAGCAAAGGCTTAAAACTGATAATTAACACTCTAAAAAAGTGTTATCTTAATTTTTTTTAAATGTTTATAGCAATACAGAGATTCTAACCGAAAGTAAAATTCCTACATTTTGTTTGGATGACATTTTCCACTTGACTTCATGTCATTGAGGCTTGGAAACTCTGAACACTAAGTTTAGTGGCCTGAAAAATTATTGCAGTGCGTTGTTAACTTTACATTGAGTAATATGAAAAAGAGAAATTACAAAATGATAATCTGGATTTTTGGAATATTCTTCCGGCTTTTGGCTGTTTTTGCTATCTCGTAGACGATTAAATAAATTCAACATATACTGTAAGGAGACCAACTTCATTCAACTTTATTTTGGTAATTATTTTGAAAAAAATTAAATATTTGTTGTGTTCAAGTTGGTTCAACGACGTCTGGTAATGTGTTTTGACGGTAAATTTTTTATTATACCTGCAAAATTTAAAAAATGCCCGATCATTTTAAACTGTCCCGTGAACGCTTACATACATATAAAGATTAAAAATATTATATTTATATATATATTTTATTAAGTAAGTAAATTATGTTTTACGAATATTCAATATAAGAACATGTTTTAAACCCCTTAAATTTATACTACGAAAAACGCATGGCGCAATACATAAATTTATTATAAATTGCATCAAAAAAGTAATAATAGTAATAAATTCCTACTACATATTATTATTTATTGCGTTCCTATAAAACGAAGCTATAGTGCAAAAATATAAAAGAAAAATTGCGATTTAAAAACATTCAGTTTCCAAGTAAACTTTAGTGAAATAACTACATTTTACAATTATTCAAGTAAATACGAGTACATAATTTTAATTTTGTTAAATAATTTTTGTGTGATAACTATTGTATTAAAAAATACAAAGTAAAGTTTGTTTAATGCAAAATTTTGCAAATTTGTAAAAAAAAACTTAAAAGTGCAAAAATATAAAAGACTAGATTTGCGATATTTAAATTAAATTCAGTTTCTAATTAAATTTAGTGAAATAATTTTAAACATAAAAATTAACAGTTTTGATATACTATATTTATATTGAATTAACTAAGGTAATTTTGTTCGTTAATTAATTTTGTGATTGATTAAATAAATAATACGAATTTCCACTATTTTAAGAATTAGTACAGAATATGTATAAAATAAATCAAATTTTATAGTTATAGTGCCAAAGATAAGTAGTTTTTATTTAATTCTTAAAATTTAAATTTTTAAACAAAATAAATCCGCCCGAGCAGGGACTTGAACCCTGGACCCTTGGATTAAAAGTCCAATGCTCTACCGACTGAGCTACCCGGGCCACAATTCATGTAATATTATATGTAAATTTGCTAGAAAATGAACAGTCAATGTAAAAATCTTCGGTTCTAACATCCATATTAATATATGTTATTATTAGCTTAGCTAACTATTAAAATAAAATTTTCATCTATAAAAATTATTAAATCCCATTTAAATTACAATTATGTATATATAAAACCCCCTAATTATGAAAAATTATATCCTTCATAATGTGTATGTAATTATGTAGGTATGTTGTTTGAACATTAAAAATAAAAATAAACAAGGGTTGTACATATCTAATTTTTCGTTTTTTTCAGTTGTTAATGATGCAGACAAAACTTTTTGTAGTCTTTCCAATTTCCACACTTTTTCTTAAAATAACATTTTCTAGTTTACATACAGACTTGTATGTATCTTTAAATTTACTCTATATACTTTAACTATGTTAATTTTTTTAAAGACCAGAACTGTGTTCAAGATACTTTTAAAATAAATCTTGTTTTGTAAAAAATCAATTAACGTTAATTTCATTTAACATTATTTTCAATTTCTACTTACATACATATATACTTTCTTAAATTAATCAAGGATATTTTGAAAGAATTTCGACTTGCAGTTGGAATTATGGCGTTAAGTACATAATTAATTATCGGCTTTGATATAAGATATATCGGGATCTTTGCTCGAATACATCATTTTATGTAATAAATTATATTTCATAACTTTGAAAATATATGTTGGTATTATAAGGTAATATTACAATGCGTTGTACATGCATATTTCATGCAAGCGGATATTAAGAAATGTATATTATTGTTCGAAAAAATGGCGTATCATACAAGAATAAATCGATTGTCGTCAGGTCAAGCATGATTAGAATAAAAATTAAATTGATATACATATAATATGTACATAAAATTCAAAATATATACCAACTAAAGTAACTAAAGTACATATAATGTTGCGGATTAACGGATAAATTGGTCCGGTTTGCGAGTCGAGAATTAAAAATAGATAAAAACTCTTGACGATTAAAAAATTGTTTGGTAATCCGCAAAATTATTTTAATATAACTTTAGATTATAGTTTAATTGAGTATGGAGATATTGTAATATATGTACACCCATCCATATATCAATTTAGTTTTTATTAATCATGCTTGACCTGAAGACAATTGATTTATTTTTACACTAATACATTTCATAATATCCGCGTGCATGAAATATGCATATACACGGGTATTGTGCAAAATAAACTTGCAATACCAACATATAAGTTTTGAAATATAATTTATGAGAGCGTTGACGTTTTCGCAACTCTAGCACAGTCGCGTTTGAGAATTGTTTAGCCAAATCAAGAACGCACTTCCGATTTAATTGACCATTTGCATATTGCATAACCTTCGCATGCCAGTTTCTTTACTGACATGGACAATGGTTCGCCCTCTAGCAAAGTAGTTGCTTTTAAAATTTGTTGAATTACGTATATAGATTATTTATATATAGAATAGCGCTTAGTTTTAATTTCACTTACCAAATAATTTGATTAGAAAATAATTAAATATAAATTGTACCTTTATCATAATTTTCTGCTGCCAGATGTATATTAATACAGCTTTTGTTGAAAATATGCGAAATGTCAAGAATTTGTTTTGATTGTCAATATTTTTGTCGAAAGAATTGTTTTAATTATTTTGTTATTGTTTTTTCTCATATTGCTCATAATACATTGAAGCAATTTCCCTCATACTCTGTTGAAGCTCAATACATAACTGCGGAATGAGCCGAAAAAATAATCACTCTTCACTCTCTACCAATCAAAGTACGCCATTTTGATATAAGCTCCTCCTTTTTCATCACACTCGAGTTGAACATTTTGTTACTCACACAAATTTCTCGATTCAACTCCCGCAGTTATGTATACTGAGCTTGGATATGCTTAGTTACAAAACGTCGAAACCATGGTTGTCCCCGACGTTTTATTTTTAGTTTAGTAAGTTTCATTACATGTCAACGCCGTTGGATGAAATATGTATGATCCGTGTTCGTGATTTTCTTAACTCTTGTAAGTCATGTTTTAAATAAAATTGTGACTTAAAACAGTCATAAAGTGCTAGATAACCTGAATATTCGCCTATTAGAACATGATTGGACATGTTCTAATAGGCGAATCGTTGATTCAATCAACAAATAAAAGTTCAAATAAGATTTGTTTTGGACATTAGTAGAACTCTAAAATTCATTATTGTAGCATATTTTTTTTCGTAATTACCATTTATTTTTGATAAATTTTGCTTCGAGCTTTTTTAAATTTTTGTCGTCATTAATATAAACCAAACCTCAAAATTTTGCGACTCGAGTTAAGAAAAGTCACATAAACACTCATATAGAAAGTCACATTTTCCTATACAGTTAGACTCGTTAATTTATTATATGGGTCTGCGTAGAATAATATAGAATTAAATTTTCGAAATCTGTTGTATGTGTAAAACGACAATCAATACTGAATTTATAATTAAGTGTTGAGGAAAAACGATCACGGCTTTAGTAATTTGACGCCAATGAAACTGCTAGAATGGATTAGATTATTAGCCTCAGCCTATTTACTTATTTACATAATGCTCTCGAAGTTGCCTGCGTCTTGATAAAAATATTTTGTAAAACTTGACAGAAAATGATCTTGTAACTTGCAATAACTAGAAGTACTCTCTTAAGCCGCTCTCATGCAAATGAGTCTGAGGTTTATTTGAGCTGAACTCGTGACGAAGTCAACATAATAAAGTTAATTTATTTCCATCTCACTATGAAATATTTCAATAATCTATTTTTGTTATGTTGTCTTCGTCACGAGTTCAGCTCAAATAAAGCTTAGACTCATTTGCATGAGAGCGGCTTTATAGTACTTGAATGAATCTGTTAAAGGGTAATCAAATTAACGGTACCAATCCAATATTAATGATACATATTACATATACTCTGCGTCACTTGGAAAGGGGAGGGGTTTGTTTAAGAGATTTTAGCTCTAAGCACGAACTAAGAGCGGAAAAAATATTTATGTATTACAAAACAAATTTAAATTTTGAAACTATAAATATGACGGAAAAATCGTACAATTTTGACCCTCTAGAACTCACTAGAAAAGGCTTCTAGTTGTTCACATATAGCACAATTCCTGTGGCCCAATACAGTTTTTTCCACTAGATTTTGTGTAAAAGTACGACAGTAGCAACAAAATTCTGTATTTTTTAATATTTTTATTAGCAATATTGCGTTTAACAAATTTCTATATTTCACACATCTGTATTTGAAAAGCTTCATTAACCACTTCGTTTGAGTTATGGATATCCATTTTTTTGTTGGCATAGACCAATGATTTAACGTAGCCCCATAAAAAAAAGTTTAGAGATGTTAAATTACACGATCTAGGCGGCCAATCGACAGGACCATTTCTGGATATAACACGTTCATCGAATTTAGATTTCAATAAGTCGATTGTTAGACCCGCTGTGTGGCATGTCGTACCGTCATGTTTAAACCACATATCATTAATGTCTAGCTCATGCAATTGACCAAAGAAATAACGTTGCGACATATCTCTGTAGCGATCTCCATTGACTGTAACGTGACGGTAATTTTCATCAACGAAAAAAAACGGTGCAATGACACCACCACAGCATGAAAACCACACCATACAGTTATTTTTTGTGGATTGGATGAAGTGGTGTTTCTTGAAGCACATGAGGGTTTTCACATGACCAATAACGCATATTCTGTTTGTTGACGTAGCCATTTAGCCAAAAATGAGCTTGACCAAAAATTTGAATTAACGCTCTAACGAAAATTCCGAGTCGGTGACTGCAACTTCAAGTCACCGACTCGGAAGATGGACAGACAGTTTGGTTATTTGTTTAATGGTGCGTTCAAAGTTGTCAAGTACCAAATGGAAAACCCGATATATACATATGCCCAAATAATAGAAATAGTATAGATATGATAACCAATCTAATATAAGTTTTATATAAACCAAAAATATACATTTTTTTAAACTAAATCTCAAAAGCCGTGTACACGAGACCGCATTCTAATCCTAGCAAATCAAATCCAATCTCTCTACCAATCAAATCAACTATAATGACTAAAAAAACGCCCCGTTTTCTCTTCTTAAGTTGAAATAGTTTTAACTTCATAGTACGCATTTTGAATCCTAGGATTTAAATCCATTCTCCTATACGCAGCTTAATAGAAAAGGGCCGAGATACATTTTTTTAGCTTTAGTGAGTAATTTTTTTTAGTTTTTTCTGTAATCTATGTTTTAGTTGTTTACCAAATCACTTATAAAGTTGGAACATCGTCATACACGGTCAAAAATTTGTTTTATGGAAATTGTGTCTATTTAGTTTTAATTTTTAATTATTAAAATTGTACTAATTAGAAAATCGATATAGTTCAACCTGATTTGAACATATAGTTGAAAGTGTTTTTATATATTTTGGTCATTTGGTACAATTTTATCATTTTAAATGCTTGAAAATAATCCTTAAGAATGGCAAAAAAATTTATATTAATTTATAATTTAATTAAGTTTTTGTTGAGTAAACAAATCTGTTAATTATTAAAAATTTTTAAAGTCTTAGATATTAGTCTACCATAATTTTGTACTAAATTTCTACCTTAATCCATAGATGACGGTGATTTACATGAAACTCCACACAAAATGTTGATCACTTAGTCTCGATTACAAAAGCTTCATGTATCAAATTTCACGGAACACGCATCTCTTATGGTTTTGTGTTTTCAATTATAAATGAGCTCTAGCCTATCTTTGCACCGGGACGGAATACATTTGAAGTTCCGCCTTATATTATAATATTTCTGCACTTATATTATGGTTCTTGAAATTTATATGTACGAGTATTAAGAGTATGTTTGTTTTAATTTTAATATTGCATATTGTACCCACAGAATCTTTTTAGCTTATACTTAAATATGAGCTTTTTTGTACATACAACATATGCAAGCTAATTTCAGAATTTTGTGCTGTATAGAGTTGTGAAATAAAACATTTTGTGATACACAATTTTGTATATCCAACGCCCACTCTATTCTTCAGGCTTGAATATCATGGATAACAATATGCCGATTATGTGAAAAAAAAACAATCATAGCCATTTGTTAATTAAATTTTCTGTAAAACGGGAGTTAAAAGGAAAATTTCGTCAATAAATTTGTAATTTTTTTTTCTATCTTTAATTGTGCGTCATTTTGTGATTGGTAAACGTAGTCCATCACAAATATTTTTTCATTTCGCATTGGTTGCCTAGTGTCGTTCACGTTCCAATGTAATGAAAATATGCAAATTACAATAGTACAGCCGCGTGTAGAAGGACAAAAAATTAGTTATATAATTACTTGTTCTTCTATGCGCGGCTACTAGTGCAATTTGCATATTTTCAATTCATTGGAATGAATGTGCATGTCGCTAGGCAACAAATGCGATCTGAAAAACTGCATTTTCATTGTGCACTAGTCACCTAGGCATCCAGTGCGAAATGAATAATTTAATACTGTACAACGAGCACGGAATAATACTCATTTACCACCAGTAAGAGGTATTTATACAATTTACGATTGATAAATTATCATTCCTTTACACTGTGTTAAACTGTGATAACAAACAGAATTATTTATCATCAGTTTGTTATCACAGTTTTACACAATGTAGAACCGCAGCGAACAAGTATAATGTAAAACTCTCACGGAATGATTTACCAATCGAACAACATATACTCATGGTAAATGATTATCATTTCGTGCTGGTTGTACAGTTAATATTTTTTACACCATTAGTGAAATGTACTCAATGTGGGTGTTGTTTGTAAACGTATGTACATACATTGTATACGATTTATTATTTTGAACTAGTTGTCTATAACCGACTATTGCACAATAAATATTAGTTATATTGTAACACAGTTTTACATAGTGTAGTAGTGCAGTCGAAGAAAAAGTATAGTGTATAACACTTCTTTGGTACAATATATGTATGTACTAATGTTGAATGAATTTTATTAGCTTTTCTTGAAATCGAAAATTGGTCTTATTAATAATATTGAAATACAAGTTAGGTAATAATAATATTAGCAAATAAAGTAGTCGGACGTGAACCGGTATGATAAACATGGTATTTGATATGATTATTGCCATCTATATAGTATTGTTGTACATTGCACTTGTAGAGTTGCAATATCTGACCGCTCGGAAAAAAATTTATTCTATACCTAATATGTTTTCCTAAATAATCTAATCAACAGATAATATTGAACAGTATATTGTTTTAGACAAAAATGAATTGAATCAATTAATTAATAATTAAATTTACTAACAAACTATATATTTTATTTATTTATTTTACGATTTCGTAGTAGATCTTTTTTTTTAATGAGCTTTTGTTGGCGAATTTTATCAAAATGTAGTAAAAATTGTCGCATATTCTCTGACAATTTTAAGTTCAAAATTTTGCAAAAAAATCTGTGATGTGGTATAACAGGGTGTTCAACAAAATTTTTGTTTATTGGTTTAGATAAATTATGAATTCAAAATATTGGAAAATTTCGATGTATATTAACTTTGTGTATTATGTCAATTCAATCGGTCCGGTGATTTAAATGAAAACTACGGTCTTAACTGGCCTGTAATGGTATATTACATAATCACAAATCTGAATGTAAGAAACGTCTCCTTCAATCATAAATTAAATTAAAAAAATAATAATTAAAATTGTAAACGCTTATAGAATTTTACGACACATGAGACCTTCAAATCTACATAGTACATACATACATATTTGCATTTCTTATTTATTTAACTGTCCATAAACGAAGAAATTTGTGTTTTTGGATCTAAGTTCGTTTTTGTCTTATTTATATGATAGATGTTTGAATAAACATTTTTATTGCCTAATATAGCTATAACTCGACGACATATTGAACGTTTGTACGGTATATAAAACTCGTAGATTATATTGGTATATAAACGTATTAACAAAATAAATAGTTATATAGCTGTACACATAGTTACAAAAGTAGCAAATCAATAAATCATTGTAGAATAATATACAATACTTAATACACGACCATTTTCAAAATTAACTATGCAATACGAAAATTTTATAATGCAGTATAGCTTTGGAAATAAGATCTATCAACCATATTGTAAAGGATGTTTTTTTAGGGTTACACAAGTTTAAATCATAATAAAACAAAGAAATGTATTTTTAAAATCAAAGAAACTGGCTTTATTGGATAGAAAATTTTATGCCAGCTAATCGAGGTTCCTAAAAAATTTCTAATCATATCCCTATACCGCTCATCATTGACAGTAACATTCTGACCATCATCGTTTTTGAAGACATATGGACAAATGACTCCACCAGCCCATAAAGCGCACCAAGCAGTAATTTTCTGTGGATGTAATGATGTTTCGACAAAAGCTTGCAGATTATCCTCACTCCAAATGCGACAATTCTGCTTATTTATGTACCCATTCAACCAAAAATGGGCTTCCAGGGATGGGCATTTACGCGTCATCTATTATTTTCTACGTCGACGTGTCGAGAATTTGTATAGACAACGTAGATATCGTAGACAACGTCGACTATTCGTAATAGTAGGTATGGCGTTACTTGAACCAGATATTTTGCAGTGGAGCCACCAAATATTAGTGTAAATTTAGTACAGTGCGCTGTATTTCCTCTAAATGTGGACTGTATTAGAACCAATAATGGCGTTTAGCTTTTATCAAAGATCTGCAAACCGAATTATCGAAGACACGTCATACTCAGCACGCATAGTACCAAAATTCAACACTAATATTTGGTGATCCAGCTGCATTGTCTGCAAAATGTCTATGGCTGAAGTAACGCCATCCCGATTTCTTTAGGTTTAATACGATACGGATGGCGTCAGTTTTATAATCCCTTTCGATGCAGTTTAATTAAAATATTTCTATGATCTATCTCTAGAAATTTGGAATGACATTTGAATGTTCACAAAATTAGATTTTATTTTTTAAAATTCTGACATTAATGTCAACTAGGGAAGAAACAATTAAAATTAAACTAATCAAGTTAATACACTTGAATTTTGTCTTAAATGTGTCTAAAAATATGAGGATTTTTTTAGGACAAACATCACAAAGTTTGTCCTAAATCCTGAAAATGTTTACATGTGCAAGTGAGAAGTTTATTCGGATCCATAAAACTTATAATTTAACCGATTATGTGAATTTCCTTTACAACTCATGTATGTCAATTAAATAAATTTCCAAAATCCCTAGGAAGCTAGCACCATAATGACGTATATTTCAATATGTCATTATGGGTTTAACCTAAGAGAAAAAGATTTCAATTTTGAAAAACACGAGATTTTGAGGTTTACGGCACCAAATTAGATATGATCTTGTATTTTGATTGAATGTCTTTTCCGAACTGTTGCCCTTCTAAACCCCTACTTTTTTAAAAACTAAATTAATTTTCGGATAATTAGAACCAATGACATCGTGGTATGTATGTTATTATGGTGTTACTATTAAAAATTGATGGGAACCCCTGAAGGTTCCCCGCTCAATGCCACTAACGCCCATTATGGCGTGAGTTTGGAAATGGTTTTTATGGCTTTAGAGAACAGATTTAAGACAAATTTCACATAAGTGTCAAATAAATATTTGTCATACGACTTATCTGAATCACTATCAGCTTCACATCCTCTTAAATTTAAATAGCATAACATATAGCATTTTCTATTTTATCGCATTTGGCGACCGTGAAATATCTTAAAGAAGCACCTAATTTAGCCAAATCATAAAGTCCAAAAGCGGTTATATTCGAACAATCAGATACGCTTAACTCTTGCAGAGCAACACGAAAACTTGGCAAGTGTTTTCGGCCAATATCTGTGATTTGATTAATGACTTCGCGTTAAGTAAACGAAAACGAATTGCGAACAATTTTTAACGATCACTTTTAATCTATTATCAACGATCACCGACCATTCTTCTATTTGTAGTTTCAACATGCAAAACTATCGTAAGTTGTTGATGTTGTCTTAATTGTCGACGTTAATAAAAAATATTGCCAAGTAATCTACGCAATATTCTACGTGTCAACAATTGCGAAAATTACATGGCGTAATCTGCCCCGACCATCCCTGGGCTTCATCGGAAAACAAAATTTTGAATGGAAATTCAACATCAATATCAATTTGTGCTTCAGCCCATTCGTTTGGCTTAAATTCCTGCACAAGTTGAATCTTGAAAGCTTTTAAGCCCAGATCCTTTCGTAAAATCTTCCAAGGACACAACAGATTTGATTTGGATCTTCTTCAATGCTTTCCTGTACAGCGGCTTCTTCAGTGCGTTGTTCGGCATCTCACGGGATGTACATTATCATTAAGAGTAAACGTGGCCCGAAAACGATCTATGGTTATTCGAATTAGCCGCTCTGAAGGACGATTATGTACGTCATAAAATGGACGAAGTGCACGATAAGTTTGACGAACAGAACCATTATTTTGATAAAAAATTTAAGCAATTTGCAAGCGTTGCTCTGATGTAAGTCTATCCATAATGAAATGTCAAACCAAACTAAAGAAAAAGCAACTATCAGCTGTTAAAACACCCAAAGTTGTGAACCTCTAAAAAAACACCCTTTACAATAATAACTTAATACACAACCATTTTCAAAATTATTGGATAAACAAATAACTTTTATTAACGTATTTACACTCCAATGCCAAACACAAGAAAAAAATAGCCACAACAGTTTCAAAAGTCCGGATCAAAATACGCATGTTGCTTTGGCTAGCGCAGATTTAAACTTTGTAGACAATTAACTATGGAGTTATATGAAATGAGAAATTTCTATGAATGTCATTGACAATCTTTTTCATTCAATGCCGAAAAGTCTCGTCTCGGTACGATTTTAAAAGCTATACGAATGTTTTTTTAATTTTTACTTTTACTAAATAATTTTGAACTTGACATATCTTAAGTTGATTTAATTTATTTAAGAAATTTTTTTTAAGATGTCCTAACTTTAACGATAATAATCGAATATAACATGAGATGTAATGTTAATATAACCTTGAATGCTGCAGCGGTTGATAAGTTACTGGTTTACTTTAGGTAATTTGTATTCCACTTCTGTGGTACAACTTTTACTTGAATTACAATATTGTGTATATACAATATTTTTAGGGAAAGGAATGCAACGAGCGAATTTGTCAAACGGCTTTGGTATAACTTTATTTGTTAGCATCCAGTAATTAATTACCCGCATAGACAATAAATACTTCATCCTGGATACAAAAACAAATATTATGTTTATATATATTCCGACAGATTGGCAATTTTGTTTTTATATATAGTTAAAGTATATATAATTAAGGAAATAATTAGGTAAGCATTTAAGATTTCAAAGATACGTACACCTATGTATAAACAAAAGTACATATATTTAGTATCAATATCAACAGCATGTATTCAAATGACATCAAAATGAAATTATATAATTTTATATTTTGTACTGATGTTTCTCCATCGTTATATAACTGAAAAATCAGTCTATGTTAAAATGTGACATAGAGAATTATGGCATAATAAAAACGAAATGAATATTTCCAATTTCTTTTTTCATATTATGCAATTCATAAATTATTAAACAAAAGTTAATTACTATATTGATCTTACCTACTTACATATATTTTCTGCAATTTTCTTTACAGATACCTACATATACATATAGTATATATGCGAGCAAATAAAAAAGAACAAACAATGAGTAAAAAAGCAGTTACATCCGCAGATAATTATATATATAATTTATCAGATGATTTTAAGAAAGTTGCCAAAAATGAATTACGAGAATCTGAGGCTACAATACAGCATGCGTTGACAGCGATCAGAGATTGGGTCGAACAAAATGAGAGAATTATGAATATAAGATTGGGTAAGCAAACTTAATGTATACAAATTACGGTTATGAAACCAATAATTGTTTAATAATTTTATTGTCCTTACCTATTCGCATTTTTTAAACCGTACCCCAATTTGTAATAAAATTCGTTAATTTAAATTTCGTTTTTAATGTTGTGCAGAATTTCTAACCATTTAAGCTAAATCCACTTTATTCAACCTTATTTACTTCTATTTATTAATAGTAACAAAATCATCAAATGAAACACTACTAATTAGGTGTGCCAAATTGATATTCATATTCGGACTCTATATATGCTAATAGGGTGTTATTGTGATAAGAGTTGTTTATGAATTTCTATACCTGCCGGTAGTATAAAGGGTTCTCCAATAAGAGGTTTCATTTTGATATTTTAAAAAAGGAGTATATTTTAAGAGAATGTTTATGAATGTTTATTTCATTGTAAAGAGGCAGGTAGGCCATTAACATTTGAAAACGATATCAGCCAAATGACCGCCACGGCTACGCTTGCAGCACCATATCCTTTTCATGAAATTTTCCATGACCAATTCGCACATTTGCCGCTGTATGTCCTCGATAACTTCACGAATTCCATCTATAAGGTCCTGAATCGATTGTGGAGCATTGGCATAGCTCTTATCTTTCACGTGGCCCCCAAAAAAATGTCTAAAGGTGTTAAATCACAAGGTGTCAGTGGCCAATTGTGATCACCTCTTCGAGAAATAACAAGGTCAGGATACTGTTCTTGCAAAATTGCGATTGTTTCGTTGCTTGTGTGGCACGTAGGGGCGTTTTGCTGAAAATAAATGACAGCCACTGCAATATCTACCAATTCCGGCCATAAACAATCATTAATCATAGATAGCGCAATCTATTCACCATAACAGTTGCATCAGCTTCATTTTCGAAAAAGTAAGGTTCAGTTCAACCACACCGCCAGCCCAAAAACCGCACCAAACAGCGACACGTTGAGGATGGAGAGGCTTTTTAACATTCATTCTTGGATCATTCTCCGATGTGAAAATGGGCCTCATCACTCAAGATGATGTTTCGATGAAAATCCGGATCATTTTGATGCATTTGAAAGACCCAATCAGCGAAGATACGACGTTTATATTGATCGACCGGCTTAAGTTCTTGTGTTAACTGAACTTTAACAGCCTTAAGTCTTTATGCGAAATACGGTGTTATCGTTTGTGGAATGTCTAATTCCAAAGATCGACGAGCAATCGACAAACCTGGGGTTTCTTCAACACTACGGGCTACAGCAGCAATATTCTCAGTTGATTCTTGAGCGACGCACACGGTTTCGATTCTTCACATCACTAGCTTGCCCCAACAGCTCAAATTTTTCCACGAGTTTCACTATTACCGGCCGAGAAAAAGCTTCACGACGAACAAAAGTGCTTTAGTTTGGCGCACTGTGACAGACAAATTTTCACCATTTTTGTAGTGAATTTTAACAATTTCAATGCGTTGTTGAAGCGGGTATCGTACCAATTTTAGTAATGGCGTAGTTTTTACTTATCAAATGTCAAAAAGATAACTATTCCAAATGAAACCCTTTATTGGAAAACCCTATACAATTTGACAATTTTGAATCTTGAGAGTGTGTCTTTACTTTACACACTCAATGAGGTATCAGAATTCTGAAATCGGAATTTCCTCAAGTGTAAAAATAATACTAAGCGTACTAAGTCTTAACTCTATTATATTACTTAGAGACATAATTTTAAAATGAAATAAGCGTATGCCCAACGAAAAACTGGCATAATTCTATTTTTTAATTATCAAAAGATTTATGTCCAAACGTTATTCTATCATAAAAATTATATTTCGGCATATTTTTCCGTTTTTCTTCCATTATTTCGTAATTTGAAAGCAACATTATTTGTGTCGCACTTGCTTTGTCAGTGAATGTCGATGAATGAAATTACATTACCGAATGCAGTCAAGCATGAAAATCTTTAAATGTTGATCTTGTTATAAATTAGAATTCATTGCCACTGTAGTGATGATAATACACGGCGCTATAAATTCGAATCAAAAACTAATTAGAATTTCATTCCAAAATAAAAGGAATCAAAGAAATTATTGGCCCAAATCCCTATTTCATTTGATGACTCAATCAAACTGTAATTTAAAATAAAAATTGTTGATCATTTCCAATTTTTTTTGGATTAAAATTCACTTTTCTTATGGTTTGTCAGTGAACGTTTAATGTTCGTGCTGCCTTCTGTGCTTCTTAAAAACTCAGACTAGGAACTTGATGGTTGAACATGTGGTGGAATTGCCCTCTAATGGTTTAAAATTCTAATTATTGGTGTATATTAGCTGCCTAACAGCAACTAGCTATGTATTTTATTTAACTAATAACTTATCACAAACAGTTGGAACACCTACTAGAAAACAGATTAAACCGAAACAACATCATATAAATTGAAACATTTTTTTAAATTGCCAATGGCTTTATTCTTGAATCTTTCTTTATACGAAACTAACAAGAAGTGTATACATCAGAAGTGTATAAATTTTACCGCCCTCGTTGGCACAGTAAGTAATGTCCTTCGATAATGTGTTTCGATTCCCGGTGGAGATCAAAAATTACGGATGGGTGTTTTTAATGTGTAAGAATATATGTTTGTCCGGGTATTGCACCGTGGGCCCATTAGTGGCATTGAGTGCTGGAATAATCCGCCCAACTTTAATTTAAAAAAAATTTAAAAAAAAACAAGAAGTGTGCAAAGCTTATAATCTAAAAAATATATTATCTAAGTCCTTAACCTTTGTTAATTACTTATATAAGTATATGCATGAATAATAATTAATTAATTTAAATGTGTGCTAGCTTAAATATGTAGTTAAATTAAATTTATCATTATATTAGATCTAAGGTACTTTAAAGTGTGTGCTTGGATCATACCTTTGACCGTTTTAATCCCAAGGTCTCTAGGGATTTGCAATTTCGCATATACGACGAAGCATTTATAATATAGCGAAGTATTTTTGATTGCGTTCGTTGTAAAAGATCAATATTTGATGCGCTGTACAGCCCCATAGTTGAATTCCATAAGTCCATATAGGACATTAGGATCATTTTGTATAATAAAACCTTGCATTCAGGGAAAGATTTGATTTTCTTCCAATCAGCCAGTATATTTTTGAAATTTTTTTTTTATTTGGTTGCGCTTGGTTTCACTGTGCTTCCTCCATATCAATCTTCTATCTAGGTGAAAACCCAAGTATTTAACATTTGTTTGTTGACGGATGGTGACATTGTTTAATTTCACCGCTGGACATGTAAGCTTATTCAACGTAGATGTTATATGTGTTGATTTGTTTTCATTCTCTTTTTTTTTTTATTTTAAAGTTGGGCGGATTATTCCAGCACTCAATGCCACATGGGCCCACGATGCAATACCCGGACAAACACATATACTTACACATTAAAAACACCCAACCGTGATTTTTGGTCACCACCGGGAATCGAACCCGGGACCCTTGAATAACAAAGCAAGGCCGCTACTTACTGTGCTACCGAGGACGGCATTCTCTTTTAATCGCCACGTTCTTTGCCAATTTTAATTTTGTATAAGTGATCTTGCAATTCTCTTGAAACAACTAGCTTTCAAGGACTGCATGAAATTTATTTGGCAGACGAGTTTTAATTGTATATATAAGGTCCTTATGTCATACTTTGTCGAAAGCTTGCGCAATGTCTAGGAAGACTGCAGAACAATATTTCTTTTCTTCTAATGCAAATTTAACTGTGTTAACTATAACAACTCTGTACACCTGCTCTACAGTACATTGGGTCTCGAAACCCAATTGGCCTGTACGATGCGACTTACCTGTACTTGCTTTTTCGGTCTTTTTAGCTGTTGTGCCATCGGTGCCCTCCACATCCAAGCTAGAAATTCTATTGCCGAGAGGTATTTGATCAAAACCATGTTCTAATCTAGAAGTTTTAGTTTTACTAGCTAATTGCGCTGATTTCGGGCTTCTTTTTCGTTTGGTCTGAACAGTTATATGTATATCAGTTCATTCCGGTTTGCATCAAATTTTCTTTATTTAAGTGACCTATCTAATTAAATTAATATCGGTATTCACGTTCATTGTCGAAGCACTTTTTTCTTTTTGCGTAATTATATTTTTTTTTTGGGGCTGTGATCAACTTTACACATTGCGGATCAATTCACTGCATTATTCTGATTCAATGGAGGTATTAGGCTGTTCTCGTTGAACAGATATTGTTTTTTTGGGGGGAAATAGGCCCCTTATTATTTTAGCACAAATTATTATTCGTAAAGTATATGCACAGTAATACAAAAAAAAAAAAACTTAAAAATAATTAAAAAGAACTGGCACTGTATTTTTTTATTTTAATTTTGATCGCGTTCAAACTGCACGACGATAGAAATCAACAAAAAAATTGAAACATGCATTCATTTTTTTGACCGTGCTAAACCGAAAATCCATGTGTGCATCGCGTACACATAAATATGAGATGATAAGTCTATCTAACTATACATATCTACAAATCACTGTAGCGATTGTTGTTCCAGATCTTCTTTCGATATTGTTTTGTTCGATCATTATTGTTATCTCAACTTTCCTTCAATAAAGCTGTAGTCTCTACAGCTATATAAATTATATAAAAACAACACCTCGTCTATAAAATAAATGATGTCGCTTTTATTCGGTGAACTTTGAAGTTTCACTTCTAACCTCTTTTTAGTTTGATTTATTTTAATTTTTAACCATTGTCATAACCACACTGACACTATCGTGCTAAACCGAAAATCCATGTGTGCATCGCGTACACATAAATATGAGATGATAAGTCTATCTAACTATACATATCTACAAATCACTGTAGCGATTGTTGTTCCAGATCTTCTTTCGATATTGTTTTGTTCGATCATTATTGTTATCTCAACTTTCCTTCAATAAAGCTGTAGTCTCTACAGCTATATAAATTATATAAAAACAACACCTCGTCTATAAAATAAATGATGTCACTTTTATTCGGTGAACTTTGAAGTTTCACTTCTAACCTCTTTTTAGTTTGATTTATTTTAATTTTTAACCATTGTCATAACCACACTGCCACTATCGGAAGTGTTTGTATACATTTTCTCAATATCGCGAATTTTTTGCGTATTGACGAATTATGCCCCTTTCACATATCGTTACAGTCCTATTTCCCAATATGCTAACATACTCTACTGCGACAGAAGTAGATCCACTTATAAAATTTAAAGTGATAATAAAATTTGTTTAAAAAACAAATGTCCTTTTATGTAATTTTTCGAATGGCGTGATGGACTGAAACATTTTTATCTACCTAACGGCTCCAAACTAGCCATTGTATCTCTTATTTCTAACTTTCGAAATAGTAGATTCATAAATAAAAATAGAAAACCGAAATATTGGAATAATGCGATGGTGTAGCTACGTTTCAATCCTACCTATTAACGCGCTATTCAAATTGACTTTATGTTATTTTAATTTCAGATTCCCGTTTTCTTCTACGATTCCTCCGCTTTAAGAAATTCAGCATACCAATGACACAAGAAACTATTGAACGTTATTTATTACTACGCGAATATTCTGATGGGCTTGCGTTTAAGAATATGGATTATACTGATCCATCAATGATGGAATTAATTAATTTGGGGTACGTAGAATTACAACATTAAATAATCATTTTTATTTTTATAAACATTTGTCTTTAATAATATGTAATAATAAAATTAAACTGAATTTAATAATATTTAAAGCAGTTGTGGCCGAGCGGTTAAGGCGTCTGACTAGAAATCAGATTCCCTCTGGGAGCGTAGGTTCGAATCCTACCAACTGCGAAATATTTTTTATTATTTTTATAATAAAAATTTCACATTATTTTCTCTGTTTCAGATATATATTTCCCGTACCGAAACGTGATAAACTTGGCCGCCGCGTAATCATAATACGACCAGGTAATTAAATAGTATTAAATTTTTAATCGTGTTTTTATAAACCCTTAATACTTAAAAGGAATGTTTCATCCAACAAAATACTCAAATCATCATATGCTCCGCATTCATGGTATAACATACGAAACTCTCATGGAGGATGAAGAGAATCAAATATGCGGATTTGTTCATATTATTGACGCATCCGGCGTGGGATTTTCCCATCTGACTTTATTTACGCCAAAAGAAGCCTATAGGATAGTTAAAAATGTTGAGGTAAAACAAAATAAATAACGCAGCCGGTAGGATTCGAACCTACGCTCCCAAAGGGAATCTGATTTCGAGTCAGACGCCTTAACCACTCGGCCACGACTGCAATGAAATTGTTAAAGTTCAAATCATTTATAAATTTTTATTTCATTATAGAAAACTCTGCCGATGCGACACAAATCGATTGAAGTTATAAATGTAATTTCTTCCCTTAAATATGCCGTAGATTATGGCCTATCAATAGTTTCGGAGAAAATGCGAAAACGTATACATTTGCATTCAACGTTACAAAATACGAATATCGATTTATCACTGTTACCAAAAGAATATGGAGGTAGTTTACCAATGGCGGATATGATTAAATTATGGAAGAAGGAATTGGAAGCGGGCAGGAACATTATTAAGAGTAATGATGATATGACTGTCAATTTGAAGTTGTATTCGGAAAAGGCGAAGGAAGGCGCAGTTAGTGCATTGAACCAAAGTTTTAGCTGTGCCGGTTCACAAACCCAGGATTTAGGGATTTATGGATTACAAGGAAGTTTTAGAAAATTAGAAGTTGACTGAATATAGCTGTTCAATTGGTGTATTAGGGTTTTATATTATATAGACTTAACGAATATAATTAATGTAGATATCATTTTATTATTATTACATTTAAATAAATTGGTTACTTTCAATATTTGCATTCTTCATGAAATGTTTCGAGGGTACGAAAGTCTCGCCAGGTTGGTGGAAGAGCGTTATTTAACCGGTTTCCACATTTACGACACGGATCCGAAAATAATGTGATGTAACTGTGAATCCATGTTTTAAAGCTGCGAACCGCTAGTTCGGGTAGCGTTGGCGAATAAAAATGTAACATTGCTGCGTGAGTGTTTTCTTGCACTTTACGGAATACTTGATGTCGTGATTCTGTCCATAAATCATCTATTTCTTCTAGTGGCTCTTCTAAACCTTTGACTGTGATCCATTCGATCATTAGACCTTTGAACACGATTGCGGCTTTAAATACCCGGCCAAGTGTTATTAGGAGAATAGCATTTGAGGCAAATGGACGCCATATTTTTAAAGTCATGTCATTAAAATTACGTTCAACGCTTCCAAGCACATTATCAACAATCCTACAAAAATAGAAGTATTTAGAGTAATGAGCCAGATTAATAAAAGTTAAACACCTACTGTGGTTGAACGTTATGTCCTGATGAAACTGGGCGCCTTCTTTTGTTTGTATTAGCATAATTAGAACGTTTCAATGCATTTGAAACCAAGAGAGCTGCTGTATGATTACTGTACTCATGAATTTTATCGATCCACTTGTAGCTGTTGATAAGTTGTGAGTACAGGGCTTGCTTTTCCTGGGTTGTTTCTTGAGCTAAATATGCGGTATTTCCTAAACTGAATGGTGCGGGTGGTGCAATTAAACTATTCACTGAAGACTCCACTTCTCTAAAGAAATATAAAAAAAACGTAAACAAAACGAAATGTATAGCTAACTTTTCTAACCTTAAATTGCCATTCACAAAATTTAAAAGTTCTTGTAGTTCCAGTAGAAATTTCGTTTCTTTGCCTTCTTCGCCATGTTCGGCGCGTAAACCATTACCAAGCACCTCGAATACCTGTCGAACATTCGACCGTAACGTACGAACGGCTAACAAAGCTGTGTTTAATGGTTCCATTGTAATTCTATGTCCTAAAAGCTGATTTGTATGCAATGCACTGACAGCTATAAAAAAAGTTTGAGAGACCTATTGTAATATTTATAGTTCAGTGGATTGAAAGTTTTACAGCTATATACATATATGATTGTCAATGTCATTCTGTTATTTCAATTATTGAATCGACATTGGTCGTCAGCAATAAAAAAGGGTTTTATTTATAATTAAAATTCATATTTCTACAAGTAATTCATCAAAATGGGTAACAAATCATCATTATTATTAACACAAGAAGAAATTGCCCAAATACAAAACGAAACAGGATGTAAGTAGAATTTTATATCGAATTTCCTTTAAGACAATAGATAGGTATGGTATGTGTTATCTTTCAAAACAGTACAAAGTGTAAATATTATTGCCCCATTAAGATAAAATAAATTTATATATTTGTATATTTTGTATATAACTTATTTACCTTGGCTTAGTTGTAAACTATATAATTGTTTATATTTCAACTATATTAATTGTTATATTTTTAGTTACCCCAAATCAAATTGAACGTCTCTATTCAAGATTTACTGCTTTAGATCGGAGCGATTGTGGCACGTTGTCACGGGACGATTTCCAGCGTATTCCAGAGCTGGCTATAAATCCACTATGCGACCGAATAATTCAAGCTTTTTTGGCCGAGAGTGAAGATGATCGTGTTAATTTTAGACAATTCATGAACACATTAGCTCATTTTAGGCCAATAAGTCGTACCAAATCAACAAAATTAAATTCGCGAGAAGAAAAATTAAAATGTAAAATTGCTGGTACAGCATAATCGGTCATACAGTGCTGGGATGTTCTATCATCACTTCGATTCGCTTCGATAGACATTTGTGTCTCTTTTTTTTATGAACAAAATTGTATTCTATTTCGCAATTTATATTGTGATCATAGCCTACTCGATTCTATTTCTATAAATTCATGCGATAAAATATCACCAATATTTTTATTTTCGATGGCATATGAAAAGAGGAAAAAGAGATAGTTTGCATATTTAGTCTAACAGGCTGAGATCGCAATAGACAAAACGTAATTCAAAAAATGCAATGGAGCACAATTTTGTTCGTAAAAAAAGAGACACAAATGTCTATCGAAGCGAATCGAAGTGATGATAGAACATCCCAGCACAGATATTTAATTATAAGTATTTATTTCTAGTTGCCTTTAAAATGTACGATTTGGATGATGATGATTCAATTTCCCGAGATGAGCTATTGAATATATTGCACATGATGGTTGGTACTAACATTAGCCAAGATCAATTGATCAGTATTGCAGAGCGCACAATACTAGAGGCAGATGAGAAGGGAACAGGAAAAATATCATTCGAAGATTTCTGTAAAGCGTTGGAACGTACCGAAGTCGATCAAAAAATGTCGATCCGGTTCCTTAATTAAATTTTTTTTAAACAATCACAATGTATATCATTATTTCTAATCAAATGCTGGCATCATTTGTAGAGATATTTATTATATACATAATTAAATATCTAAAACGAAATTAGTAAAACATTCCTATAAATATGTTGTTAAGATATCAATACACAGGTTGAAAGTATTTAAATATCCAGATGATTTGGTTTTATTTATTAATTATCAATTACAGTTGCAAAACCGGTAAAGGATCGTAAAATATGCGTACCTAACTGTTTTTTATTACATAATAATGTATGTATATAAAAAAAACGGACCGCTTGCGATATGGGTATCATCTCCAAAATCTGTGCTCGCATGTGACATTGGAAGCGTTCCGACAACCAATCAATTTAACGCAAAACTGCCGTTTCCAACCCAACATAAGCCTAAATAATTTATTATTTAATTAACAAACTCAAAAAGTTAACCAAGAGCAAACCAGTATGGCTGTTGCTCACAAGCTCCGTTCGGCAACATGACGTCGCTAGTGGCATTTCATGTTACCTACTTTTTAGCAGCCTACATAGGGGCTGAATCTATTTTACATGAAAATAAACGACTTTTTGCTATGTTATCAAAATTATAAAACAATTTGTATTTAAAAAAAAATTGGTAAAACCGACATTGAAAACAAAATTGCTAAATGTCATATTTTCAGTGAGAAAAGAATCGAGCTATACTGAAATTCACAATCTATTGTTAACATATGTCTGAGTCATGTTGATGTCATCATATGTGTTTATTTCATAAAAGCACACAGTAGATGTCACCTGAAATTGTATTTTATCTTATGACTAATTTATCATTCATACATAGTTATTCTATATTTTATCTTGCAATTCTCTTGATTTAAATTAAAATTAATCATTATTCTAAAATCGTACGATACTGAATCACAATTCTTAGAAAATATGAAAATATATTTGTGAAACTGGCGCTAGTGTAGGTTTTCAATATTTCTATTAGGTTTAGTTCACAATTTCACATTCATTAGTACAGCTTGTGCTTGGACGGCAGAAGAGCTTTTTAAATTTTGTTTATATTTTCCCGGAGCATTATTTTCCGTTTTAAGTAACTTGCAGTTTTAATATACATTTATTTTAAGATCGAAATGGATTATGATGTAATTACTGTTTTATATTTCGTGCACATATCGTGATTTTATATACATATGTGTTGCATATTTTTGGTTCAGTCTTTTTGTGCTACGTCATTAGTTTTTCCTACCAATATTTGTATGTGTTAAGTTTTTGTTTTATTTTTATTGTGTAGCCCGTTGCAACAGTTTTCCCAGCAGATGGGTTTGCCGCCGCCGATGATGCCGCCGCATTACGCGCAGCTATGAAAGGATTTGGTACAGACGAGCAAGCTATTATTGACATTTTGACAGCGCGAAGCAATTCACAGAGGCAGCTAATTAAACAGGCATTCACGAAGGAGTATGGTCGGGTAAGTGATAATTATACATTATGATAAATAAATTGTATTTTATAATTATTTCGTCTTATATAAGGATCTGATCGACGATTTAAAAAGTGAACTGGGAGGCAAATTTGAAGATGTAATAATTGCTTTAATGCTTTTCCCGGAAGAATATTTATGCAAACAATTACACAAAGCTATGGATGGCATTGGAACTGAAGAAAGTACTCTTGTTGAAATACTCTGCACTAAAAGCAATGAAGAAGTTCAACGATTGACTGGAGTTTATGAAAACAGTGAGTAACTTCATAATTCTATACATAATCATAATTTTAATATTATTGCTTCAGAGTATGGCCGTCCGCTTGCCGAACATATGTGCAGTGAAACATCAGGCCACTTCAGACGTCTTCTCACTTTGATCGTTTGTGGAGTACGTGATCCAATTGGAACAATTGATCCAGCTCGGGCTGTCGAAGAAGCTGCAGCTCTATATGATGCGGGTGAAGGGAAGCTCGGTACCGATGAAGAGGTATTCAACCGAATTTTAGCGCACGACAGCTTTGCACAATTACGTTTAGTATTCGAGGAATACAAGAATCTTTCGGGTATGACAATTGAACAAGCGGTAAAACATGAAATGTCGGGTGAACTATGTGAAGCAATGATGGCTATTATCGAATGTGTTCAATCACCTGGAGCATTTTTCGCCAACCGATTATACAAAGCAATGGACGGTGCTGGAACCGATGATCTAACACTAATTCGTATTATTGTTTCACGGTCTGAAATTGATCTCGGTAATATTAAAGATGAATTTGAACGAATTTACAATCGCACGCTGCTAAGTGCCGTACGAAGCGAAACGTCTGGGGATTATAAACGCGCTTTGTGTGCTTTAATTGGAGAAGCTTAAATGCAGTTTTCAGTTAGGTTTTGTCGTTTGGCCAAATTTTCATTAAATTTTTTTTATTTTGATTAGCATCACGTACTTTTATTTATGTAGTATATAATATGTTTTATTACAAGAAAAAGTTATAAAATTTTTATTGAATTCAGTATTTGAACTCGAAAGTATAGATTGATATTATAAATTAACGGCTTATTTATATTTTTATCTTGAATATAGAAAATATATGGATTGTTGAAAAAATATCACATTTTGTTTTATTTATTCTCTGTACCGTACAGATCATACAAGATTGTTCATCAAGGTTTTCATTATCAGAAATACTATGTAATGTACGTATAATAATTTTGCTTACAAATGCCTTTAAAACTACATAAAACATCATATAAATGTTTATTATGTTTACTTGTTAATTAGCACCTACAGGTGTACATGATTCAAGGTAAAATGCCGTTCTAATAATTTTTAATTGTAAATTTAAGTAGGCCGCGGCCCATGAACTGTCATTTACGAATTTTTTTCCATAAAATCCAGCTATAAGCCCTACTGGGTTGGATTAATCTCACTTATACACCCTGTATTTTAACTTTTGAAGGTGAAATTTTGCCTGTGTTACGCAAGCTATACAACACGAACGAATTTTAATATATTATCTGCATTTAGGCTTTAACAATATTATCTTCAAATTTGTGTTTTACGCCTATACTTACTGTACAGAAAATAAATTCATTGTTTATTAGTATGTATGTATTATGATTAATATTTATAATGTATGTACGTATGTTTTAAATTTATCCTGAGCTTGGTCTTTATACTGTCTTAGATAATCAGAAGAACCAAAGTGGTTCTCTGCACCGTGGAGCCGTCGTCGCCTGCAATAATTCAACAATGTGTCTGCAACACAACAATGTATTTTTTATTAAGACAAAAATATTAAGATACATTAATTCAATTGTTAATTATGTAAAATTATTATTGATGGTGGACTGGTGGTATCTCAAAATCATAAAATAACAATTTAATATTAATTGTTCGTCGAAAAATTTGTGACAGTAAAAACAGGATCGATACTTATATATTTTAATGGCTTGAGGCATTTGTGGTAAGGATTGAATTGGAAATTTAGCCGCTATTTGATAACATGGGTTTAACCTGTCGGTTGATATATTGACGACTCGGTTTTTTAATGTAATTTAAAAAAAATTTGTCACCACGCACCACCACAAGAAACAAAAGTAGTCTGAGAATCAATCTCTGTAAGTAGTCCTCAATCCAAATTAAACTATCACAAATTTTTTGTCCAATCGGATCGATCGTGGCACATTAGTTGATTTAACAGTGCAATGCCAACTTTAAATTAAACCGTTGGCCTAAGGATCATAAGCCGTGGTGCATTTGCTTTTAAAACCACGAGCGGAACTTTAAATGTTGAGCTTCCCGCAGATTATAGGTTAGGGCACCTCTATAGTTGGAAACACAATACCATAAGAGATGTGATACGTGGTATTTACCCTTTTCTATTCGGAACCCTGCGGTTGCGGGGTTTTGCGGGTAAATAGTTTTGCTACGGCTTGATGTGATTGGCCTAATTGTTTAAAGCCTTGTATTAGCATTTGTCTGGTTCAACATATTTCTTGGCCTTGTCACCAAAACGGTAATGATATCAACAATATTTGATATTGATCAATATCAAATGAGAAGATGAAGAAGATCTGCTTTATCGATCTATTTTGTAAACGAAATTGTTGATTATTCTTATATTGACATTAATGTGAGAATCTCTCGTCGGAGATGATTGTCTTATGTGGAATGTGGTTGATGTTAAACCCGAATGCGGGTGATAAAACATCATTAATTTTATCGGCAAGTATCGCCAGAACATCGTGTGATTCATTCCGATCCCAACCGCTTATATTGCTTGCATTTGAAGAGGTAAACGTTGAAGGCACATGTTTCAAAGAGCTTGATCAGAAAGATCATGATTCCTGCTTATTCGTATTAATAATATTGATAATAACTGGCTAAGTTTTTGTTTATTGCTATAAATCCATTCCTCAAAGTAGTGATTGTAGACTAGCACTTTTCATCAGGCGGATTCTCCAATAAATCACCAACGATTTCTAGATAACTTTCGTCTAAATTACCGATAACATAAATAAAACTGTTTCGTCGTCCTTAATCCCCGATATTTTAGATTGAGCTGCGATACTGTGAAACCATAATTTAGGTTTGGTTGTCCAGAATTTAATAGTTTAACGGCAACTCGCTCTACTTTAGCAGACTCACAATCCGTTTTAGGAGAAAGATGTGGTTTCAGCGTACATGCCAGTTTCGGTGATGTCGGTAGAGTATTTGGCATTCAAAATTTGGAAAATCAAAATATAGCTTCTCTCCCACACTGCCATATGAATATACAAATTTGTAAGAAAATAAAAAACAATATTCAAAATTCTTAAACACTATTTTATAATTCCACTTACATCCAATAGTTTCATCAGAAACGTTTATGAAACGGCCTAGTTCCCTTCCAGATGCCCATATTCCAGCAATATATCAAAAAATATTTAACAATCGCATTTACAATACACAAATTCATCGATTTTTTAACCAAATTTCAAACCCTTACTCAGTGTGTAAATTTTTCAGTTCCGAATATGCCTGAATTATGAAACATTCCAACAACACATTTGTGGATATTTTGCAGAATCTTCACAAAACAATTAAGAATGCCCAAAATTGTCATATACAAATAGATCTAATGGTAACTGTTTGATATTATGGGGTACATTTAGATAATTACGACGAATATAGAAAAGGTGGCGGGAATCTCGATACTACATATAAAAAAATTAAAACAAGTTCTGCAAATCAGAGTGTCATAAAAAAATCGTATTGATTTTCACTTACTGCAATAAAAATTTTTCATTTGAAATCCGCAGCAAAATATTCGCGTTTGTACGGAGAATCATTAGCTGTGTACCAATGGGAAAAATTTGCTACTCACAAGTACTTGTGAGTAGATAACCAAAGAAACGGCAGGGATGGGCGTTTACGCGTCATCTATTATTTTCTACATTGTCGTGTTGACAACCCGTAGATAACGTCAACAACGTAGACAACGTCGATAATGTAGACAATTCCTAGAGTGGTTTTATCAATTAGTTCTAAACTAAAGGGTGACCAAATTTCTTTAGGAACAATGCGTTATTGGTGATAGTTTTATAGAATTTCGGTCAATGCATTTAAATCTCTTTTCAAAAAGAGCGGAATTTAAAACTTGTGGAGCCAGGTTTGTGTCTCATTTTTCATAACGACGTATTTTGCTGTTAATTCTTCAACACGATTCAGCAGTAAAGCTTTGGCCATATAGCTCGTTCACGCGACTCTAATTTCAACAAAAGCAATAAATTTGCACGAGATTAGGCAAATCATAGTTATCTCAATGAGTCCACAGGCATTTGGGGTATAGTGAAAAGAGTGCTGAAGTGCAAAATTCATACCGGCAGTTATGTCAGAAATAGGCAGCATCAAACAGGATGTGCGTGATTTTATACGAAATCTATAGATGTGATTTGTGCAAAAATTTAAAAAACTCAAAAAATTCAATTTAATCGTATGGAAACTTTATTATCATTCGAAAGAACATTTCTTGCCATTTATTTTTTAAAGATTAATTCTGTCAAATGATGGCCACAACTGCGATGGTCCTTTTTCAGTCCAATTTTTGATGACGCGTTCGAAAATATCGAATGGTATTTGGCGAATGACATTAGTAATGTTGTTTATGTTGGTTTATTCACATAGACTTTGGATTTTGCGTAACCCCAAAGAAAAGAGTCCAGAGATATCACACGATCTAAATAGCCAATTCAACGATCCGAACCGTGAAATTAATTGCTCGCCAACATGATTTTTCAATAAATGTTGTTTCGAGCGCTATATCTTGGAACTAAATGTCGTCGAGGTCGGGCTTACATTTCAGGCAGCAAATATTCCGTTATAATGGTGCAATAACGAGCACTATTCACAGGTATGTCCAGGCCGTTTTCTTTTTTGAAGAAATATGCACGAATGATTTCACAGGCGCATAAACCACACCAAACCGTCTATTTAGTTGCGTGTCAATACTGTAAACTGGGATTCAAACTTCTAAATGGTATTCCAAATAGTAGTCTCGACAGGCCGATTATGTCAACCGTATAACTTGGGCTAAGTGCACGAAGCACATTCCTTACAGAACGCTGATTTTCGTAATAAAGCTGAACAATTTGTAGACGCTATCCCGGGCTCAGTCTTTCCATGATGAAATGGCAAACAATACTGAATAAATAAGATCATTTCATTTGGTCATTTGTCAAAAATGCATGAAAACAAATGAAAACATCACCTCTAGATGAACGGTTTTACAAAATACTCCCGCGAACTGGCGCAATCGATTTCAAATCGCTAAAATATCAACCAACGACATTATTTTAATTGTCGACGTTGACAAAAAACACTGCCAAGTAACCTATTTTACGTATCGACAATCACGTAGATTACATGACGTAATCTACCTCGCCAATCCCTGGATATTAGTTTATTTTCAATCGATAATCAATTTTCTGTATATGAGCCAATACATTTTTGACAGTTTTATTCCTAATTGCTTTCTTTTTGTCCATATATGTTTACGCCATGTTAGATGTTTGTCGAGATGAATACCTAAATATTTTACTTCATCAGCTTGAGGTATACCCAGGTTATTCATTTGTACTTTTGGGCAAGTGTTTGAATTTAGCTTAAGCAGTAATTTTTCAAATAATATTGACATAATTGGTAACAAACTTATCGGTCTGTACGACGATACTTCTTCTGGGGGCTTGCCTGGTTTTGGTACTAATATTACTTGTGAAATCTTCGATTGCATTGGGAAATATCCAGTTCTACATATTCCAGCATAAGTATGTTAGAAATCGAATACCTTTATCTGGCATCTGTTGCAAAACTTTTCCTGTGATAAGATCTTGGCTCGTTGGCTAGTTTCTGATGGATATGGTTGGAATATTTTTTCGAAATGGCCTGCAAATACGTCAGCCTTTTCTTCATTATTTCTCGCCCAGTGACCGTCACTTTTACGTATCGGCGGAATGTTATGTTGTGAGGGTGATTCTTGAATTGCTTATTTTTTTTCATTGAGTATCGGTTTTTAAACTGTTTGACCGCTTTGTTTAGCTTGCGTTTGTCTTTCGTTAGTCGATAATGTTACCATTGCTGTCTTAATTTTCTTTTCTCCTTAATCAGTTTCTTGACAAGAATTGAACGTTCCCCATTCTTTTCTGTCTCATTTTGTACTGGCTTGGACTTTCAAGGTTGATCTATATCACTCTCCGTCTTTAGTTTAATGTTTGCGTTTAGTTTCTCTGTTATATTATTTCTGAAGTTGTTCCAATCAGCTTTATTGGTGCTTAACAACGATTGTTTCTGTGCAGTATTCACTATTTGAATTCTCAAAGTGATTAAGACAGGCGAGTTGTCCGACGACAGGTCCGAAATCTATGATGTCTGGGATCTTTCTCCTATCAATAGGCCAGTAGGTAGGTTCACTGATTAATACATGATGTAAATTATTTCTTTGAATTTATTTAAATAACGCTCATTAACGCTTTAACTTCTTGTCCATGTTGTGACAAGCCATTGGCATTCCAGATTGCTAGTTTAAGGCTGGAGACAATGGTCGTTAAAAGTATATATTTGGAGACAATGGTCGTTAAAAGGTTGAGGATATAGTATCCATTTATAACATTAACTTTTCCATCATATTTTCCAACCGTTGTGTGGAAGACTTCTCAGGCTGCGGGTTGTGAGTTTTTGAACCATGACAGAGTACACATTTCACCTCTGTAACCCACTTCTTCTTTTCACATTGATTTGTGAAAGAAAAATGTACAGGTGACATTTCACACACCTGGGTTTATGATTGCAATACGATTTAGTATGCCCGTATCTTTGTCAAGTAGTGAATTGTACTACTTCCCGCTTGACATGTGGCTTTGCCACATGTACAACTGAATGCATTAGTCGACTGATTGAATGTACTCCTTTATTAGTTTCACTCATTGCAAGCTCCACTTTAAAGAGTGGGGGTGGCTTTTTCCTACCACTTTGCCGCATGTTGCAGATATTAACAACAAAGTGGTCCAAGCCTGTTAACTCACTTTTTAAATCTTCAGTGTTAATTGACGTATGTAAAAATTTCTAATCACAACCTGACAGGTTTTGTTCACGTTCTGTTGGAGTGAATGGACTTTTGTGTTTCACTCCGCCAGGGCTTTAATGCCAGCTGGGTATGTCTCGGCATCTTTTAATTGGATTTTAACGTGGCTATATAGTTCTATTTATTTTTAGGTCTTATTTGTTTTCAGTCAGTTCCTTTAACAAGACAGTTAAAGGATTGATGTTTTCTACGCCTCTTCACCTGTTTTCGTTTGTAGTTAGGTGATAGAGGACTCGCGCCTCTAGACATAGATATGGACGGCGTGGATACATTTGGAATGCTCAATTCTTGAAGTTGTTCCGATTGTGGCAGTAGTTGTGATGTCAATGATATTATGTATTTGAGCGACTTCGTACAATTATTTATTTGATGGGAGTTTATAATGTTCGATCACTATTTTTGTTAGCACTGCACTCTTTACCTCAATTATAATGTTTGTGTATTGAAATAATAAATTAATAAAAAAATATTTTTTATCTTACTTAGGACGGCACTACAGGGCTGCAGTAGAGTTAATTAAAACACAAATTTTACTTACGACATAACTTTAATAAATGTTTGTTTTGTTTTGAAATTTTTAAAAATATTTACATTAGTTTGAAAATTCTCAAATTTTTTTTGTTTCTTTGGTGATTTTTTTAATGTATTTTCTTCTATTTTATGTATGTATATGTATAATTTTCAAAAGTTTTTATTTTAAATTTTTTTATCTAATTTGCATATATATTTTTTTATAATATGTATGTAAATGTAATTTCATATAATATGTATGTATCTATGTATTTTATACATATAGTTTAGTCATATATTTTGATGTATTAAATTTTTTTTTGTTTTGCTTGCATTTTACAAGAATAAAAATAAAAAACTTTAAAATTATTAGATAACTTATAAATCAAATATTGCTGCCAATTCGGCAAAATTAATATATGTTATAATCTAGTCTATTTTATGTACCGAATGGATCCAATTATGTAATTAAAAATTAACTCGTATGCAAGCAAATTTTGTATTTTAATGTTTATAATTTAATAATAAATATATATATATGTATAATTTTTTCCAAGTGCAGTAAATAAAAACATGATTTTATTATTTAAATTAAATTTATATAATTTTATTAAGAACTCTAATTTGTTTTCCATTAAAATATTTTTGTATATAAAAATTAATCGATCATCTGCTCTTAGATCGATGTATGTTGATAAAAATATCGTTCAAGATAAATCATAAATTGTGTAATAATCACTTATTTGTTATATTTGTTTGATTTATTTTTAACAATGGTGTGAATATATGATTTATTATTTTTGTTATAGAAAATATTGTATGATTTGTTTTAGGGTTGCTGGATTAGGATCTCTTCAAAATTTGAAGACATTTGTTGTGCACGATCCGTTTACAATTTATTTAATATAAAATTTATTTTTAAATTTTACTACATAACAAATTAATTTTTAATTTAATTTTCAAATAATTATCTTTAACTAAACCTATTGGCAGTTTGTGTTTTTTTTTTTTTGAAAATCTAAATTTATTTATTTTTATTTTTTTAAATTAATTTTAGTAAGTTAGTTTTGTTTTAAAATATAGGGTAGAGCGACCTGCGCCATTTAATTTTTCTTTATCGTTCGTCAACCCAAAAATGATTTGGTTCGGTTTGCATGAAAATTTTACGGATTGATTTCATCCTGCTACCTAAATTGAAGAATCGATTTAATCGCTTATATCGAGTAGGGATATTCATTAGAATTCGCCCAAAAAAATGTTTGATATTTTTAATGGAGAAATTAAATGGAAGACACGTTTATGATTTAATTTAATTAAACGGTTACATTTAAAATTATAATCGATCCGTTTCTATTGTATAGTATATATAAGGACTTCCTTCGAAAAAGTTTAGTTAAACAAAAAAATCAGAGCGATAATGAGAGTCCGTTGAGCGGAAGTATAAAAAAACGATTCAATGAATATCCGGCTACTATACATAATTATAGTATAAAGGTTTAAAAATCCAATCGTTCTATAAGATTTTAAACATCAAATGTTCGTTATTATTAAAAATATAGAGTTTGATTTATTTCTAAAATATGTTTAATTTATTTATTTTGATATAATTTTTCTGTAAAAAATGTATTCTATTGTAGTACTATTATGGAATGATGTTATTTGGTATTGGTTTTTGTCGGTAGATATGAATTTTTGAATTTTGATATTCAAGTATTTGAGGGAGTAAACTATAAAAATTTACTTAGTAAGTGCAAAGTTATAATCATAATTTTAAATCACAATTTAATTTTAGTGAAATATTTTTAATTTAAATAAATTTTTATTTTGTTAATTTCTAAAGAATTCGAAATTTTTTGTTAATTTTTAAAATCCAATTGTTAAAAAAACTTAATATTAAAGTTAAAAATTAATATTAAGAGTCGAGAACAGCAAACGAGTCTGGAAGCAGAACAGCATATTCAACTTGTGCATTTTCCTTATCATCACTGTCGTCTGACCCATCTTCCGACGTTCGACCCTGAAACATATATAATGGGCAAATACATTTTCGGCTATATTTAAATTTAGCTTCTAAAACTCTGTCTACCGATTTGTTTGTTTTGTGAAAATGATTAATATTTGTGTAGTCCCTTACTGTGTTAAATAAATTCTGTTACATATATAATTGTACAATTACTTGACTAATATTGTATTTTAAAATAATACCTAAATTTATTTCTAATATTCTAAAAACCTACAATATAATATGTTTGTTAAATAACAATATTAAGTTACTGGATCAGTATATACAGAAGTGATCAATTTATTAAAATTGCAATTTATGTGGTTACTTTTACGTGTTGAGAACAACCTCAGCTGCGATAACAAGTAAAGCGTTTTTAATCTCCTAAAACTACATATTTATATTTGCATATTCAGTATAGCTGAACAATATCTAGCTAGGTCTAGATAATTCTCCGATACTCACCAGTTAGCTATATTGAATTGCTAATTTTAATATAAGTTCATAGAACATCTCTATAAAGATTATTTGCTCACTTGACGATAAGAATGTTATACTTAGTACGAATATATTCCGTTATAAATTGGATAAATAATTTCAAAGATGTTGGGTATTTTGTATTCGCTTCACTTAGGGTATGCAGTGTGGTCCTGATCCATGTCTATACGTGCAAATAATTTTGTGATTTAATATATGTAGTTTTGTTATTTATATATTTATGTGTATGTATTAGGGTATTGATTGACATAACCTTTGTATAGTTCACTGTATGGATAACAAAGCGCTAGTTTGTTTCCCCCAAACATACAATTTGTTGTTGTTTGGTGTATTGTAATTTATGTTAAAAAGTCACCTCTACCTGTTTACTAAAAATCCCATCCCAGACATTTTCAAATGCCGTTTGGTTATGTCTTTCACGTCCACTTACCCATTTCTCACCTGTTGTTGTGGTTTCACTATCAGCTACTGATGATATGATACTGGGTCGTTGTTCCCTTGGTGAAAATGTGGTTGTTGTTGGTAGTCTAGGGGATATATGAGTTTCAGATCTTGCAGATCTGGGTGATTCCGAGGCCGCAGCATTTGTACGCCACGGTGGCCACAGGGGCTATTCTTCTACTAACTCCCACATCATGAGTGTGGCATCAGTACCGCCAACAGTAACAATAAAACGATCACCAAATAAGAATCTCGCACATGCCATGGAATTCGAATAGGTTTTAGCTTCAGCATATTCAGCTCTTGAACTGATACATGGGTATCTAAATGTAATTTAAATGAATTTATTTCTATTCAAAAGAGTGTACTAGTGTGCTAACTTACCTAAATAATCGGAGGTATCCATCAGCATCACCGGTAACTAACATATTTTGTCCTGTCGATCTGTTGGATGTTGTCATTAATGAACCGGTTGTTGAATAGTATCTATTATTCCAGATACCTAAAAATTATAGATTAGTATAGTAAATTCTTCAATTTCAAAATAATTGTTACTTCTTTACCTGCAACCAAGAAGCCAACAGTACAATTATGTGTCAACCACTTAATATCTTTCATAGCAACAGGACTTTTCTCAGGCGATAGAGATCGCACGTCCCAGAATAGTAGATCATAATCAACAGTAACTGTTTGTAAAAAGTTTCCATCGATACTCCAATCGATATGGCTGAGTGGTTGCGATCCACGAATTTTATTAACTTTTTTATATGAAAATCCATCACGTGATACCCTAAACAAATAAATACTGCCGTTTTGTGACCCAATTGCAACCATATCCCCAACTTGATTAAAACCAAGACAATTTAATGGCGAACCACAAATACGTAGCGTTAGCATAACTGAGCCACTGTCCGCATTCAATACAAGAAGATGACCTTCGGTACTACCAGCAGTGAGAGCCGCCCCAAATGGATGATAGCACAATGAAATACATTCATAACCCACTTGTGTTGTCCACAATAATTTTTGTTTCTTCCACAAGCATATATTTTTATCGTGGCCCGCTGTTGCAAACAGCTCTTCTTCGGGATGTGCGGCCAAACCCCATAGCTGACGACCATGACCAAATACCACTTGATTAAATCGCCGCTGTAGCGAACCTTCTAAAATATTATTACGAGTTGTGCCCACATATATATTACCATCATTGCGACCTGGACGTTGTGGGTATATAGTTCGTACCCCACCGGCGGATTCCGGTAGTTTTGTATCCGTAATTCGTTTATAGTTTTGCAATGAATCCCATGCGGCAATTTTTCTATCTTTTTCACCACCCGAAAGTAATGTACCCTCGGACAACATAACCAAACAACTAATACCTTTATTGTGGGCTTCAAATTCCATACGAACGAAATAGGCACCATCAGAATCAACGCTGTATACTGTTATAAAACCATCACTGTCGGCAGTTACAACATCCCCGTCTGGTTCAAATTGTACACTTGTGACATGGGTACGTGATGGCTGAAAATGTAATATATAATTTAGATATATATACATGCTAATTTGTAAAATTGTACGAGTATATGTGCTGTCTGTATAATACTCACTGGTTTAATAATATCTGTTCTTTCGAAAAATCCATCCTTTCGTCTATGCCAAAAAGCTAAATGACCTCGACCGTGTGTTATAAGCAGATTATCATCTAAAGGATGGAATGTTGCACCCGATAAACCTTCTTGTAATGTCTATATGAATTTATAAAATAATTAATTTCACGCTATAGGTAGGGTAATTAACACAAAAACAATCGACATACCGCAACTTTTCCTAATAAATGACCCCATTGCCATTGCCATACCGATAAAATACTTTCACGCCCTGAATCAACAGCGAGTATATAACTTCCGCCATTCTATTTAAATAATTATACAGATAGAATAAAAAAGAATATTATATTTTGCTAATGTACATTATGTAAATTATTCAAAGGAAGTTCGCCAACACACCCAATTTAGAAAAAATAATTAATTTTTTAATTAAAGGAAATTTTTGATTCAAAACCTGATAAAACATCTTAAGGAAATTAATATTTACATACCAATTGCGAAAATGCTACGGCTGTAACACCACCGTCAAGTTCACTCATGCCAAAAACGTATAGCGTTTGAAGCGATTCTGTACTCCAAATTCGAACGTGCGCTTGTGATTTGCGATCTCGGCCAGCCCGTTGTCCTGACGCTACTAGTTCTCGTGATGGATGAACATCCATGCACATAATATCTTCGGTATGTCCTGTATAATGTCTTTGCGATTCTTCGTCTCGGTCAAATAGTACGGCAACAGCGGCGACATAGTATAATAGTTCACCAGTTGGCAGTACCCATAAATTGCGTCGGGCATCAATGCCACGGTATCCATGAACCCAATGTAATAATAATTTTTTATCTGGTGGTGAATTATCAAGTGGAGGATGGTGTACGGGTGGATAAAATGTTCTACGTAATCCTTTAATTGTAACTCTACTTGGTTCCTCTTTTAACATATCGATCATAGAATAATCAGCCGCCCGGACAATTTCACTTTCGGGTGCATATAAAACACGGGGACGACTTTTACTTCGTGCTCGTGCTTGTCGCGCTACAACAGTTTGTTTTGTAACAGGTATTTCTTCTGGAACAATTGGTGCACCAGCACGTGATCGAGATCGACGCACTGGTGAACCAGGTCCAGCCATACCTGGTCCAACTGTACCGGGTCCCAAATAGAATGTGTCTACATCTGCAAACTCATTACGGAGTTGAGAGAAACTTCGGATCTGTTAAAATAATAATTAAATATTTTAGTAAAATTATGGTTTGGTTATTTTGACAGTTTTAATGATTTAAACGAGAAATTATAGAGAGAACGATGATATATGGAGAATATTTCTAATTACGAGAATATTATATGAACGCTTAAATATATCTAGTAGAGCGATATGAATAATATCTATATGTATGCGGTGTGGATACAGGAACTTACCTACCGATGAAAATGGATTCTTCTAAACATATAGTTTTACATATATACAAGTTTACTACATGAATAATGCAAGGCTATACATAATTAAAGACATACTGTGTGTGAAATGTACTTATTTACAGAAGTTTTTGTGTTTCAACTATATTGAATTGCAATTATCTTATATTTCATATTTCAATGTGATAATCTTAACTGTAATCAAACTAGTAATGTGTTAAATTTTAATATGCATTACACATTAGCACAAAGATAATATGTTTATCCGAAACACGGGTTTCATAGCCTTTCAATCTGATACGTATCGGATCAAACGACAAGAAATACAGCTATTATGTTTAACATTTAATTTTAATCAAAGCCGTTAAGTTACTGAGTCATCAATGTAACCGTAAGAATATATTGACAAATTTTAATATTTTGTACGAATTATTGTAAATTCCTACAGTCTATAAAAATTAGCCAATCGGTACAAATCTGGCTAGGCTACTCGATCCATTTTATCATTTAAATTAAAATTTCAAATTCAAATTTTGTTTTATTTTATTTTGGCGACTGTAAATAAACGAAGACTGCTTGGTTGGGTTGCCATTTGCGAATGACAATCGAGTATCTGCCCCTATACATAGATTCAAAAACAAATGTTTGGAGCTATTGTCGAAGCAACTGTGATTTAAATTTAGTGAAAATGTTTCTTATTTACCAAACATTCTTATTAGACAAAATAAATTGTGCATACATTCATACATACAAATAAAAACAAATTGGAAATATGTAGCAACTGAAATTTTCTCATTTCTTGACTTATAATTGCAATGTATTTTACATAATTTTGCAACGTTTTTATGAATTAGGGAAATACATCTTCAATATGTTTAGTAATTTTAGTTTAGAAATCGTACATATATAATAAAGTGTGTTATGCATTTATCTCAAGCAGTAAGAGTAATAGAACCCTTTAACAGGGTTTGCAATCCTAATTCAACCTTTTGCATACTAATTTCAACCGTATACAAATGAATTCCTTCCTTTGGTAAATCAAATTCAAAAGTACTGTAAGGTCAGCATTTTCCAGGCCGATTTTCAACGTATCCCTATGCCACATTAGCAGCACAAAAGGATATTACTTTATTCACATGTACGAAAAGCTCAATTTGATTAATCTTCAATTTGTAAATTCTTGATACGATTCTTAATTGAATTTTAAGTGTAAAGTATGAGTTTAATTAACAGTTCTACACCATTAAAGTAATAAATGTTAACATTTCAAATTAAAATTTGGCTCATGTAGTCGAAAATTACATGTATATACATATATGTTTTAATTTCCTCGACTATTTGAATCACTCTCTGCAAAATTTGTCGTTGAGTTATTGCCAAATCAAAATGATCAGTCTTTGATAACAAATTTTAAATTAAAATTTAAAACTTAGTAAACTAAACACTACTGTTTTTAAAATTTTAGATTATAACCAAAATTTAAAGATTTTTAAATTTTAGTTTCTGTGGCTCGAGAAATTCTGTATTTTTGAATAAAGGGGAAGAATTTCATCCAATTTTTTTTTTTGAATTTGTAAATTTTTAATTAAGTTTTAATTTATTTAAATATGTTGAGTAACATCCAGAAGATAGAAGCAAAGATCCACCGCAGGACAAAATAAATCACTCTTTTAAGAACTACATAATTTGGTTGACTAATTTTACATTCAATTATTGTTATGATTAATTAAATATTTTTTTATTTAATTAATTAATGGAAGTGCAATCTGAATTTATGAGATTTAAAATGACATTTTTAGTTAATTTTTTGTATGAATGGACCACACCGTTTTATGCGGACTCTATACTGTAAACAAATTTATTTTAAAAGACATGGTACTGTGATCATATATATTGGCGAATTGTTAAGTAACAACTAGCAGTTTTAGTCATTGAGATTTGAGTCGTTTTTGAGAAGTCGTGTTTAAATCGAGAAATATATATTTGTTTTATTGGTATTCTCAACTTAAGAAGAGGGCTGAAATCACCTGATTTATATGTATATATTACATAAAATTTATAATTATAAGTTATGCTGGAGTTTGGAAATAGGCTAGAAATTCTGTTTTGGTGTATAAGAATATATTTCATATAAAGTTCTGACATCTGACAAACCAGGGACACCTTTTCAATTGTTAAGTAAAGATAACTGGTTTTAATAAAACGAGAACTTTTGCGAGAAAATTAAAAATACAAAATAAAAAATAAATACAATACACTGATACAAATGTAGAAAACATGGAATTTTATTATAAAATTGTTTTTATTTAGTGAGTCGATTACAGAACTTATTTATTTTTGATGAAATAGAAGATTTTCATAAAATAATCATTTATTGTTTTATAGATACAGTTCTTTTAAAAAAAAGTTTATATAAATTCAAATAATATAGCAACACTTACAATTATCAATTTATTTACAAAAAATAAATTTTATTTTATATCAGTTACTCACTTTCAAATGGGAGGAAATTTTGGAAATGTGGGAAGTTTATCTGAAAATATGTATAATTTTAGGGTTATTTTCGTTCATAACTCAAAATCGTAAAAAATTCAGTTAACTAGTTTCTCAACAAAAAAAAAACAACGTAAAGTTGATTATTGAGTAGGTATGGCGTTACTTGAGCCAGACATTTTGCTGCAAATTAAAATCCAATTTTGAAATATCAGAAATTCAAATATTGGAATTTATTTAATAAATAGTTTATTGAAAAATTAAAATTATTTTTGGAAATTTAATTTGTGTATTTTGTTTTAAATTTGTAGCAGCTCGAATATTCAACCCACCGATATTCGATACTGGCACAACAAATAATTAGTAAAATTCAAATATAAATCAACTAATTTGAATTAAGAGTTCACTAACCCCATCACACATCCAATAGTCGCAAGACCATTATAAACATTTATAGTGAAGCATGGCGCCATCCAACCAACATCATTCGAACCAACAAAGCTCGATGATACAAATTCACTGCACTCAAAATAAAGTGCAATGTCAACCGTGTGTCCGCGCATGTGTTGCCGGCTTCCCGCATTATAAACGAACACGAAGGCGACGTCACAAAAACAAACATTGAAACAACACGATTCACGAACACAAGCAAAACAACAGGCGGAAAGACAACACGTGTCACAACACATTATTATTATATATATTCTTCGGCCATTACGTTTTTGGGAATTCGTGGTGGTGTATGTTAATTAAATTACACAAATCCATACATTAAAAATATATATATAAATATGCGCAATTTAAAATAATTTGTAATTAATAAATAAATTGGTCCCTGTGGTCGGGGGGCACTCACATGTCTCGTAAATCTAAATTGCACGAACATGTTTCCTAAGAATACCACCACAGTATCCTTTGCTTGTCGTAGGAGGCGACTAAACGGTTGGATCGCTGGGTTGACGACCCGCATTCGTAAAAAAATCAACTGTTTATAAAATCAACAAAAAGAAAAATGGATACCGCCAAAACAACACCGGACCCCCGCTCAAGTACCCGGATACGAGATTTAGGATCGGCACGTGGAACGTGCAATCACTTAGAAAACCATGCTTCGCCTGCGCATGAAGTTAGCCAACCTGTCGATAATTTGTGTACATGCGCCCACAGAAGTCAGCCAGCCCCAAGATAAAGACTCATTTTACAATGACTTGGACGATCTGATGGGATCTATACCCGAACACGATGTTAGAATGGTAATTGGGGACTTTAATGCTAGAGCTGGCAGAAATCAGGCCGACTTGTGTGAAAACATAGGTCCGTACTCCCGACACGAAACTACGACCGATAATGGTGAGAGAATGATGTACTTTGCAATTGCTCATGATCTTAGAGTAGCAAGCACATTCTTCCCTCACAAACAGATACACCTAGAGACATGGACACATCCTCGCAAAACATCCCGGAGCCAAATTGACCACGTGTTAATTTCAAAAGGGCGAGCTCGGGTTGTGCAGGATGTGAGAACTTATCGGTCAGCAACCAAATACGTAGGCAGCGATCATTATTTGGTCGCTGCAAAGCTACGGTGGAAGTTTTCGTACAGGTCGGGGAACACAGCGAAACGGATGGAACGTTTCGACTGTGAAGGTCTGATAAATGAAGATCAAAAGAAACGATATCAGGATCTTGTCAGCGACAACATTAGTGAACTAATTACCAGTCTGACTGCAACTCTGTCTGGGAGGTACTGAAAACTTCGGTTGTCAGTGCTGCTCAACAGACTTTAGGTATAGTGAAAGTCAGACCCAAGAATGATTGGTTTGATGACGAGTGTCGTCTTGCAGTTGAGCAACAAAATATAGCCCATAATGAAGTGCAACAACGTCTCACAATCGCAAGGAAAAACAAGGCAGCTCTTGCAAGAAGGGCAGCTAAGCGGAATTGTAGACGGAAGAAGCGAGAATGGTGGAAGGCCGAGGTTCTGAAAGTACAACAACTCAGCAATGAGCGTAGTTCACGTAATTTCTTTAAAGGAATTACTGGATTGCACCATACTTTCAGGCCTTCGTCAACCGCCATTCGGGACCGGGATGGAAACCTCTGTGTCAACATCGACGCAGTACTTGACGCATGGAGTAGACACTTTACTGAGCTGCTTGATGTTCATCATGCGTCACAGACTGTTGTTGAGCCACCTCTAAAACAGTCTGCGGAGATTTGTACTGAGGAGCCATCCCATGAGGAATTCACTAAGGCCATGCAGAGAATGAAACGAAACCGCTCACCTGGAGTGGACTGCATTAATTCGGAGCTCTTGATATTCGGAGGGGATACTTTGTGGAACTGTCTTTTCGACCTTATTCGATTAGTATGGCGAACCGAAGTTATGCCTGATGAATGGAAAGTGGCCGCGATATGCCCCATCTTCAAGAAGGGAGACCGCTTGAAGTGTGAGAATTATCGCGGTATAGCTCTCCTTTGCACAGCATACAAGTTACTGTCATACATTTTATTGGATAGAATCACTCCTCTGGCGGAGGGCTTGGTTGGTGACTATCAGGGAGGATTTCGTCCGAATCGATCAGTCACTGATCAGGTCTTTTCGCTGCGGATGATTCTATCTAAATATTATGAGACATCCATCTCCGTACATCAGGTTTTCCTGGATTTCCGGCAGGCCTACGACTCGATCAATCGAGAGAGTTTGTGGTCTGCCCTGGAATACCTAGGAATGCCAACAAAATTGGTACGACTGTGTAGGATGACAGTGACGCAGTCTCAATGCTGTGTTAAAGTTGAGAACAGGCTATCGACAATTTTTGCAGTTAACTCGGGTGTTCGGCAGTGAGATGCTCTGGCCCCGATACTCTTTAATCTAATGTTGGAGTACATCTTTCGTAAAACTGAAACACCTCAGCGCAACATCTTATATCGCCAGTCCAATCAATCTGCTTGCATATGCAGATGACATATGCGTGATTGGACTGAATAGCAACGGAGTGAAAGAAATACTTGATCCGCTTGTACAGTTTTCAGCTTCTGTTGGACTCCAGATCAATGAGTCCAAAACGAAATAGCTGATCTCTGGTTTTAGAGACAATGGCACACCAGATTTTAGTAGTGGCCACCACACGTTTGAGGGAGTGAGGAGGTTCAAATATTTGGGCTCTCTTATCACTCACGATAACAGTGTGGGTGAGGATATTAAAGTGCGGCTGGCAGCTGGCAGTCGTTCTTTGTATCCTCTAAGGCCACTGCTAAAATCTAAACACTTATCAAGTGCCGTGAAGCTGAAGCTTTACAAAGCGTTGATCAGGCCCGTTGTTATGTTTGGATGTGAAAGTTGGGCGCTGACGGATGAGTACGAGAGATGGCTCCTTACATTTGAGAGAAGAATCATGCGTGTGATTTACGGCCCTAAACACGAAATAGATGGTACATACCGAGCTCTGTACAATTTCGAGATCAGAGATCTGATGAAGATCCCCGATATTGTACATGAAGTTAGATCTCAGCGAGTACGCTGGCTCGGTCACGTTCTGCGTGCTGATCCGGAACGAATTGTGCAGCGATCTCTGAAAGGAGAGCCACCATATGGTAGGCGCAGAGGTCGTTGCAGGCGACGATGGCTCCACGATGTAGAGAACGACTTGGCCTCTTCAGATTGTCTAAGACAGTATGAAGACCAAGCTCAGGATCGAAACCGTTGGAGCCAGATTGTTGATTCAGTAAGGGGCCAGTAATGGCCTTTAACACTGTTATTATTAATAAATAAATTAGTTATAATTAATAAATAAATATTATTATTGGTGCATGTGAAGTGAAGAGTCGGGGCCGGACAAAAAAATTAATTAGGAACAATATCCTAACAATTTTAATAAAACTTGAAATTTCGTAATAGAATATATTGAATTGATTGAAAATTTTAATTTCATTTTCGAAATTAATTTTGCATAATTTTTTTTCTTACAATTTTAACCTCAATTTCTAGAACATATTTTTTGGACATTTTAATAATTTTTAATTTATTTTAAATTGTTTAACCAATTTGAAATTATGCAAATTAATAAATTTAGCTTATTGAGAATTTTAAAGAAATTTTGGAAATTCTTTGTTAAATTTTTTTCTCCAAAAATTGGCCATACATTAGGTTACTTGACCGGGAGCCAGACATTTTGCTGCATATTCAAATCCAATTTTGAAATACAGTCTAAACTTGGTTATCCAGGATGCTCGAGACCAGACCCTTACCGGATAATCGAAAATCTCGGTTGATGGAGTTTTTGGTTATTTTTAAAGCAAAACATCATACATACAAAAAGAAACTATTTCAATTTATTTAACAAATAGTTTGTTGAAAATTTAATTTGTGTATTTTTTTTTAATTTTAATAAAACTTGAAAGTTCGGAATAGAATATTTTCAATTGTTTGAAAATTTTAATTTCCTGTTTGTATTCTTTTTTCTTTTAAATTGAACCTCAATTGTTCCAAAATTTAACACTAATATTTGGTCAGCAAAATATCTGGCTCAAGTAACGCCATACCTACTTAGGTGCATTACTATATTGTCAATTCGATTTGATTTTCAATTTGTCTTTCGATTGGTATATAAGCATTGAGTAACCCAGTTAAATTACAAATGAAAATTGCAATTTATCTAATTTCATTAGATTACAAAAATTTAGACTAATAAAAAATCTCGATTATTTTGTGCTGAAAACCAGATTTGATATTTTTTGAATTTCAACATTTGTAAATAAATATATGTGGGCGAATTCAGTACGTTGATCTACTTTTGAGATATTTATCCAAAGACGGACAAATTTCATTTCACTAAACAATAAGATATTTTTTTAAGCAGATACTTTCCATCATCAGGGAAAATTTAAAGCACAGCTAGATCTTCATGGTGGAATTATTAGCTAATAGTAATTATTAGCTAAGTTGTTTTTGAATTTTGTTATAGGAAAGCTATTTTGTATTACGATTCTAAAATTAAATTTCGTCTATAATTTAAAGATGTCTTGGCTAAAAATAGAAAGAAGATATTATAGTTGAGAACGTATAGTGGCTAGATTCGATTTTGAAAATTTGTAATGAAAATCTTTCAATTAAATTGGAAAGATAGATTCAAAATATCAGTTATTTAATTTAAGCAAACAATATATTAGCCAATAGGGTAGGTAATCAATTGTCCTCAGCTTCTATCGTCGTCAATTTCTACTAAATAAATTTTGAACAACTTTGTGGTAGATGTTCGATCGACTAGACTTGCTAGTAAAATTACTACTCGACTGAGGCGTTACCACCAATTTTGGGCTATTCCGCAAAACTTGATATGGGTCCCTAAGATGCGTCACTTCATCCTCTCGTGTATCCAAATTTCCTTCAGAGTAATAAAATGTTGAAATACAAAAGAAAAACGAAATATAAGCATTGGAAGGTTAAATTCTACTTGACTTCATATTGGCAAAATCCCTAATTCCTAATTAATTTCCATGTTCATTTCAAAAATAATTTTAATATTAAATATTATATCACATTTTAAATGAAAATCCGATTTTTTTTGTTAAATTTTGACTTGAAAGGTATACATATAGGAAATCATATGGGGGTACATACATATAGGAAATCATATGTATGGGGTGATATGTAATAGTTCTTCATTATGAGAACAAATTCTACCAGTTACGTTACTCGATCTACTATACTATACAAACGTGAATTTAAAAATAATATTTTTTTTTATTTGTTTTTGCGATTGTACAGTTAAAAATAGGCAAAGAGTGCTAGACATTTTTCGAGCAAGCAAATGAAAACTAGTAAGTCAAGCCATTTAATACCAAAGAAAAAAAATTGAATGTAAATCTTTACATGGTAAAATGGATCAAGTCCATATTTACCGAATTGCGATTTGCGAATTGCTAGAGTATATCGAGTACCCCAATATATTTAATTTAATTAATTTCAATTAAATATAACATTATATAATTTAAACTTACTTATGGCTTTTAGAAAATTGAGGTTATAGCCTCTCGAATCGATATCTCGGTTCAAGGCTACATGAGAGAAGATTAAATTATTTAGATTTCATCTGACAGCTTTGAATTTTTGAAAATAATATAATATCGAGAATTGAAATCATAGCTTGGTAATTTGACTTGTGAGTGAATCTTAGCACCCCGATAGAAGTGTAGTAGTATTTAACTACTACGTGTGTGGGTTATATAATCATGAAAGGCTCAGTTTGCAGTTCATGATTTACTAATTTGACGAATTATTACTGTTTGTATGTATAACGTGTTTGTACTGCTATTTTGGTAGGTGCAAGTGATTATGTATAGCCTTGACCCAACTAAGCACAATATTGAATTCGATCAAATATTATAGTTAGTGTGTGTACATAAATATATACCTATTCTGAATGGAACTTAAAAAAATCTATTTCACGAAGGTTAATTCTACTCAAATTAGTGTATGAATTTTACTTTAAAACGGGATTCTCTCTAAGATTTTGACATATGAGCTCATTTATAAAATATAATAATATAGAATATCGTGTATAATTTGATTTGTGACTATTTTCTAATTTTGTACTTTTATTTGAATGATAATAATGAATGTTACTACCATAAAAATCTTTATCTTACTTACGAATTTATTTCACTTTGAAAACAATAATTTATTTATAAATAAAAATAAAATGTTCGCTGATTTAAGAATTTTTAAAAAAAATCAAATGAACCGATGTAAATATCTCGTTCGTGTCATATTTATTATAGAATATAATCGTTCATTGACCTGTCAAAACTAATAATTATAAAGAAACTATTACACTTACTTCATGTCCACCAGCTGTATACATTTTTTTTGTTCCGATCATTTTTAAAACTTGTCCCAAATCATCCAATACTTCTTCAAATGGCTGTGATGTTCTTAAATTTAAAAGTACGCGGCACTGAAAAAAAAAACAACAAACAATAACAAATTTATAAAATGCATGCTGATTATAATAATCGCGGTCGGAGGATTTTTTTAAGCAACCCACATGAATCACCCTATACATGATTTAAAGTATATAAATGGATAAATAATAAATGACGGAAGTTCCAGTCGTGAAATTAGCATGAGAGATATATAACTACATACATACATTCAACTACATACTGGATGGGAAAACAATTTTCTTAACGGTTTTCTTGATTTATTTTGTAAGTTTTTATTCGTTTTGTCGCCGTTTAACTATATGTTGTATATTATTGAAATATTTTAATACTATGTACATACATATATGCATATTTTTGGTTTGCTCGTCCTATTTTAATCGATTTTTTAAATATGTATACGAAGAAGGTGAAGGGGACTAAAATGGAAATCACATTCAAGGCCAATAAAATAAATTAAAAGAAAATTTATTTTTTTGTGCAGAAAATCTGAAATGAAAACTAAAACGATTTGATGTCATTGCAGTATGAAATGTTGGGAGATTTTTGTTTTGCCGTTGTTGCTTTTGGTATAATGCTGAAAACTTTTTTTTTTTCAATACCATCATGTTTTAAATTGACTTATTTCGTGTACGATTTCAATGGGTATTTCCACTAATTTACACGTGAAATGTGTAGCTTTTAGTTATTAATTTCGTTGACAAGTAATCTAGATCTTTCATTTGATGATTAATGGAATACCTTTTTCAGTTTACTAAGGTAAATACAATTTTCAGTTGGTTTATTACAGTTAAAACCGGTATAGTCATTTATATGTACATATGTATGTACATATACTTTCTAGCTTGGTTTTAAATTTTTGTAACTAAACTTTTAAAATACGAAAAGTAAAAGTTTTTCGACGACAAGGTGTAAGAATTTACCTTAACAAGAAGGCTATTAATACCTAAATGAACGAAATGCATAATTTAATCTATGATTTATAGTAGTTGTAATTAACGTGTGAAGAACATTTAGTTTGATTTACTTTAAATAATTTTTTTGGTCAGTCAATCCTCACGGGATTTTGCATTTAGTGAGTTATATCAGAACGCGCCATTGGAGATACCGATCTTTTGGTAACAGTCAATAGTAGTTTATCACTATAGACTGTGAGAAAAAATTGGGTATGATTTAATATCACACGAAATCTCCACATTACCAATTTTTTCTATAAAGGGTTCTTATACATATTTTTTCAAACTTATTACATAACTGAATTGAAATTACAAAGTGATTCAACCTCAACGGGATCAACGAGCCAAAAAAAATAAACTGACAGTATATGGTTCTTGCTGTACATTTTAATTTATTGAAATTTTGAAGAAGCTTCCATAGAAAAATTTTCAGTTACAAATTTTGAAAATACATAATTTTTTTAATTTCAGTCACAGCTGATAATAAAATTTAATTGTAATAGAAATTAAACTAAAAACGATAAGGCTTTCGATCTCCTTAAATAAATTTTGAAATATTTTGACTATTTTATGAAACTATTTAACCAGCTGCAATTATATTCTAGAATTTCATCAAAGATTGGGTCCAGTGAGTAAATAAAGCATTTTGGTTTATTCGTAACGATCTCATTGATGTGAGGAGATACAGAGAATGAGCAGAACCCAAAAAAAGTTTTGCGGTTCTACATATGTAGGTCTAGTTGTAGAATCCTATAATTTATTAAAGATAACCATAAACAATTAACAAAATTGATCGACTCCTAATTTGCATTATACCGGGTGTTTTTTTAAGCTGAGACTTTCAAATATCTCGGAAACTAAGCTCTCTACGATAAAAATGACCATTATCAAAATTAAATCATTCCGGGAGGGAAATACATTAGTGCTAACTTGGAAACTTAAATAGGAACCACTATTTTTTATTGCAGATTTGGATTCTACGGGTAAAAGTACGTTTTTCGATTCATGATAGATGGCACTGTAATAGACGATATTACATTTTTGTCGATTTCCTCCTACTGAGAACATTAATCATACGATTCTGCGATGATTATGCATAGAAACATGCGACTAAATTTGCTTTCAAATAAATGATTGAATGGTCCTGGTTTATGGAGCAGCTGTCCGTATTCTTGATAATGCGGTCAATCTCTATACGCTTCGCGTTTTCCAGATAGGTTTCGGTCACGTGCTTCATTTTACCGGACTATCAAACAATTCACTGCTGATGGAAGTGTTCGACCGAAGAAAAGAACCCGTCGAGCAATAGTCACTGTGGAAAATAACGAAACTGCTATTTTGGCTGCAGCAGCTTATAATCCTCATATACATATGTAAGTACAAGAGAAATAGTCCTAATTTTAGCACTAATGTATTTCCCTTCCGGAATGATTTAATTTTGATAATGGTCATTTTTATCGTAGAGACCTTCGTACTTAAATTTAAAGCGAAAATTTAAATTCAAGCTTCAATTGGAAAGTCAGATGTTAAAGATAACTTTTTATTTTTTAGTACACCAAATGCCAATGTCAAAACTTAAAAGCCATAAATAAATATTTCAGAAAACTGAATCGTTTACATGAAATACAATTTATGACTTAATCTTATGACCGTGGTTTAGTTATGACACCAATAAACTTAATATAATTTGCAGACTTTTTGTATATATGTATAAGATAAGTTCACATAATCACATAAACAAATATCAATTTACACAAAAATTTACACAATTGAAATTTAGACAATCACTGTTTGTTAGAAATGCTATAAATAAATTTCACCTAAATTTGTTAATTCTCACAAAAAACGCAAACTCAAGTATTTCGATCACGAATATAAACATTCTGTACTATTTTTATGATCAAATTATATGTAACACTAATACATAATTATAATTAGTTCGACCTTAATTTTATTTGAGCGTTCTTTGTATAAAACGAGAAAAGGGTTTATTCTGGATCACAATAATGTTATTATTTTAGTTTTATGTAAATTTCCAAAAAAAAAAAAAAAAACTAGGACTACATAGTATAGATTAATTATATTGGTATGACCTATTTTTAAATGACCGCCGAATTAATTTGATATAATATATACACACACACTCACACACACACACTGGTCATATAATATACAAAATAAAAAAAAAAAAATTAATTTCACGGATAAGGTATGTGACACCAAAAGGATATGCGTGCCATGAAAATAATTAAGAAACTCATAATTTCATAAAATGATTGATGGTGATAAAAATAAATGTTACTATATACTCACTTGTACACTATGGTCCATATTATTGATTATGCGTATGACACGGCCGGCACTGGGCTTGACACCCCCTCCAGCTGGTTGTGAAACATCTGCTTCAACGACAGATGACTTGCGTGCAAGATTTTTATTTGATCCTCCCCAACCTTGATTACCTGGTGATGCGTACCACATTCCGTTTTTTTTACCATAACTAGCGGGCTAAAATAACAAAAAAAATCATTTATTTATATTTAATTATTTATATGTTAATAATAGTATTAATGTATTTTATTAACAATATAGCTGAGTATTTCACGTTTCATGAAATATTTTTGTTTAATGTGATCGAGCGGTATAAAAGCGCCATCGAAATAAAACCGAAACATAATTCTGCACTTCTCAATCAAATTCCCAACGAATAATAATGTAAATTATCCTATTAGTTATAAACATAACATACTTTTTATTATTATTAACAATTATATTATATCCTTCAACGAAAAATATAAAAAATAGTATATGTACGTAGCCTTGTTTTAAATTAAAATGTCGCGATTATTAACGCGAAAAAGTAGAACAGGAAAATTTTCTTTTTTTACATTTGTTTTTGTACACACACTTGGTGTACATACGTATACGGTAATTGCACGATATGTATATATATATTAAATTTCACTTCTTAAAATCACCTTGACCCTATTTATTATTATAGACAGCTTTTCGAAATATAAAATAAAATTAAAACCCTAATTCCAGAATCGAACCTGCATATTAATGACGGGTGATGTTAACACCACAAATGGAGCTTCTTCGTCACTGTCGTACATCAGGCACTAAATAATTTTTTTAAAATTTTTTTTGTAGTTTTCTAAATATTTTATATTATATCACTTTATTATAAAAAAATATTTATATTTATTTAATTTAAATCACTTAAACAATTTATTTATTATATCATAATTTTTTAACAAGTACAAAAAAGCTTTTATCCGCATACGAGTATATCGTTACTATACGACATATAGTTGAACACTTTTTTTTTTTTAAATATAAAATAAAATAATATTATTTTCACATTATATTTAATTATTTTTATTTTTCAACACTAAGATTATATTAATAAACAGTAAATGTAAAAAAAAAATATCTTATTTATATATTTACGTATTTATATATAAATAAATAATGTTATTTCTTGGATTGCTCGCTTTAGACTGACAAGAATATTTACGATGGAATTATTAGAAAAGCTTTTTTCGGTTTTCATTTTTCTTTTTGGTTTGGTTAATTTTTATTTCTACAAAAATTGTGGTATATACAACATACTATTTCACTTTCTATTATAATAGTAACCCGTTTAGGAACAACAACAAAATATATAATTTTATTAAAACACGAATATCTTAAGTTTTCGGTATTGAACGCAAAAGAAGCTTTTTAATTTTTTTTTGTCGTTTTGGTTTTCGAATGGGACGAAAGAGTTTACAGTTTATGCATGAACCACTTAATAAATACAATATGTATTATATTTATAAGGAGATGGTGGTTGGTACCTGTGTGACTATGTCAATGATATTTAAGAATTTTATTGTTTGTTTGATTTGTTTGTCTGACTCGATTATATTTTTTATACTATACATGTAGCATGCATATATTTGTTTTGTGTTATTTAGGTCAATAGATTATGTATTGTGTATATATGTACGTATGTGTTTTTTATTTTTATTCATGAATGAGAATATATGGTCTAATCTAATATCTAAACAGTATTGTTTAAGAAAATATTAACTTTAAGTCGTGGCGGAGACAGTTTTGTTTAACATGAATTTAATTGGAATCTATAAAATGTAGGTTATTGCATGTAGTTTTAATGGATACGATGAAAGGGGAGCAGAATATTTATTTTAATTAAGAATTTTTGAATTTTTGTTAAACAAACCAATTCTTATACACAAATATAACAACTTTTTGTTTACAATCTTAAGTACGCACATAAGTATTGACGGTATTACATTTCCTATTCCAAACTCGCAGCCCTTAATTGATTCCTATCGTTTGTAGTTGTAATAGTTTTAACATACATACTCGTATAAATATTATGTATATAGTTAGCTAATTATAGAAATTATTTATATATTTCTTAATTCATAACGCATTAATTAATGTAGTTAATGTTTTATATTTATTATTCATTCAAGTTTAATTTCTGTTCTTTTTATGTTTGAAGTCTAGATGCATACAAATTATATAATTTTGTATTATAGGCAATTATGATGCGGCAGGGTTATTAATTGTAATTTCAATTGTAATTGGTATCATGAAAAGTTAACTTGCTTCAAAATTTAAAATTTCTCTAAATCTATGCGATTTTATTATAAATAAGATGGTCGATTCTGAATTATATAGTTAATATGTACACATTGTTTCTATGCGTTTTCATCGTTGAATCAACTTTGCAATAAAAGTGTTTAAACTACTTTACACATATACAGGGTGCTTTTTTAAGCCTGATAGAACTTGAAATTGTAAAAAATAAAACAAAAAATTAAATTTTTATGGAGAATATACTCTAGCAGATCTCAGTGTACTCTGGCAAATCATCATGAATAGTCTCACGCTTGAACAACGCTATGAAATTATTAAAATTTACTATGAAAATCAGTCGTCGATTCACGCAACTTATAGACGAGTATAGAGGATGCAATAACATCAACACGTCGAAGGAATGTGCGTACTGAAGAGAATATCGCCGTTGTAAACGAAAGTGTGGAAGAATATCCAAATTTATCGATTCGTCGTCGTTCGCAGGAATTGGGATTCTGTCCGTCCACTACATGGAAAATTTTGCGCAAAGATCTTGTCATACACCCGTACAAGATCCAAATGGTGCAGGAATTGGAGCCACGAGACCATTATCAGCGTCGTTCTTTCGCCGATTGGGCTCTAGAGCACGTTCAGCTATGAGGCTCATTTTTGGCTTATTTAATATTTCCTGTGGGGCTACGTGAAGTCACTGGTTTCAGCTGATAAACCAGGAACAATTGACGCCTTGGAGGCCAGAATTGTTCGTGTAATCGTGACATACGACTAGCAGTGCGTTTCCTCAAGAACAGCCGGGGTGCCCATATGCCCGAAATCATTTTCAAATATTAATGCCATGTATTGATCTTTCGAATAAAAGAAAAGCATTTTGATTACAATTTAATTTTTTGTGTTATTTTGTATCGGGCTTAAAAAAACACCCTTTCCATAGCCTATAAGCTATTTTCAATTAAAGCACAAAGCATAGTTTTGATTTAAATTGTAGTCGCTGCTTAGGTTACGATTCAAAACCGTTTATCATTGATGTTTAGCGAAAGTTCTAACAATAAAAACTGAGGATTAAAAATACTAAAATTAATCACTGAATAGGATTGTTCTGGCAAGGCAATTTAAACAAACCATATGAATTTTCATTTTCGGAAATATTTTCCCTAAAGTAAATCAGTTGCCCTACTATGATAGCCGTCGAAAATAGTCGACGAAATCCATAGTATAGGACCTCAGAGTTTTAGTTAGGCACCATACCGCTTCCCGTGGTTGTTTTTAAATTTATCTTGCAAATAATTCGCAACAAGAAAAATTGGGAAATCAAAGGTCCAATTTGTGTATGCGTTGCCAATATTAATATTGCCAACACATATGTACATATAACAAAAATGTTTGTTTGGGACAAATTAATTTTTTACCATAGCAACTTTTTGTTTATTTTATAATCAAGATCCCTTTAAATAGTGGCTTTAAGTGATGGATAATAATTAAAGGCGAACGAGCAAGCCTAATGAAATAGAGATTTGTGGAATCAACAATATACCTTTATAAAAAACCATTTATGGACCATATTAGCTTATTGATATAAGATAATTTAAAATCATATCGTAAACTAAATCATACTAAACCACTAGAAAATGTTTGAAAAAGGCTTTTCAGAATGTTTCCTTACTAAACATCAAAAATGTCTCAGCTCTCAGCACGAAAATTATAGAACATAAAGTTAAAATCTATGGGAAAAATTATTATTAACAAATTAAATAATTTTAATTTATTATAGCAAATTCCTATATACCTATGCGATCGAGGGGAAAATATTTGAAAAGCTATTTCCATAATCCATACAGTCTTTGAGGTACTGAAAGATGCTCGTCCGCCCATCATTGTATTTTAATTCTCTATGCTAATGAACTTCATATTTTGAGTTCAGACCCCATATCTTGCTTATAATCGCGCCATGAAAACATATACGTATTTCGTAGTAAAAGAGAATTTTTGTGTTATACGTACCTATACAATTCGTTGCAAAAATATTCTGCGTTAAAATTAAATTAATATGTCACGTCGGTACTGTGAGCTTTCTTATGAGATTGGTCAATTAATTATTAAATTAAGAAACGGCACAAATCGTTAGGGAAAATTGCCGAAATAAATAAAAATCCAAAACCTACTGTTCAAACAATGATTCAAAATTATACTGAGGCTGGACCTCTTTTACCTTAACCTAGATTTTTTCGAACATGTAAGTTGGCTGTTCGCGAGAAACGTGAAATGGTGAATATAGGTAGTAAAGAATAATTCGATGAAAAGTACTCCAAAAATTGCCTCAAAGCTGGCGGACAACTACCAAAAAATGGTAACATTGCAAACCGTTCGCAATATATTGCACCAACATGAGTTGATAGCGCGAGAGTGTTAATCTAGTTTTCCGTTCTAATACATTTTTCGATTTTATTCAATTAGAGTATAAGTTATATGTAATTAAATTTAGTATCGCACAATGAAAATTCCAAAGACACTAGATATTAAATAAAATTAAAAACTAACTTAAAAACAAAACAAAATTGTTTTTTTTAATTATTTCAAAGCTTACTTGAAGTTATAGCATAATAGAAGAAATTAAATTCTGTATAAGAAGTGCAAAGTGATACTATTATTTATAATTGTAAAACTGTTTGCAGCCAAAATTAAACAAAAACAAACTAAAATCAACATTTATTTTATCGGTACACTAGTGGTCTATAAAGTTCTGCGTGCTGATCCGGAACGAATTGTGCAGCGATCTCTGAAAGGAGAGCCACCATATGGTAGGCGCAGAGGTCGTTGCAGGCGACGATGGCTCCACGATGTAGAGAACGACTTGGCCTCTTCAGATTGTCTAAGACAGTATGAAGACCAAGCTCAGGATCGAAACCGTTGGAGCCAGATTGTTGATTCAGTAAGGGGCCAGTAATGGCCTTTAACACTGTTATTATTATAGTGGTCTATAAAAATAAAAGTTTCTGCACCGGACAATATATTCAAATAAAAATGATTATTAATATTGCTCGTTTATTAAAAGTTTAAAAATTAATAAATTGTAAATTTTAAATTGTTCTCTATAAGTAAGTGGTCACGTCTCATTAATCGCAAAAAAATGCATTAGTCAACTTGGTAGAGGCAAATTTTGAATTTATTCAAGGTAAATAAATATACGTATCTTAATGCACATAATTTGATAATTTTTATTCAATCTTTGCTTGTAGGAAAACATTCAACATCTAAAGGGATAAAAGATAAGAAAGCAGGGTGGAATTTATTTTATACGATAACCTATACAATGTTGATTTAACACTGGCCAACATACTTTCACAAGAGTACGTGGAAGAAAAAATTGGCAATGGTCTTTGAGATTTGAATAAACATTTTGTATATTTGAAAAAAATATACCCAAAACCATGTTCCCATAAACCACATTCCCAAATGGCTTGAAATCTTCAAAAAAAAGGTAATTTATATTAGTTTTATTTTAAGAGACAAATTAAACAGCGAAACTTAAACTTTTCGTGCGAACATTGTGTACATATATAGTTTTAATTAGTAATGTATTTTATTGGAGTTGTGACAAAAGGAAAATTAACAAATGTGGAGGTCGACTGATTACATTTCTAAATAGTAGGTTCAAATGAACATGTTATTAAAAAAACAATCAAAATCAAATCAAAATAATTACGATCCATTAGCCTTATGAAGTCGAGGTACCACTGCTTCTAAACTGTTACTTTCCCAAATTATAAACAAAACTATTGCCGAAAGTGAACCACCAATTCTTGGATATTTGCCAAGCAATGGCACAAACCTCAGAAATTAAGCGCGCACGTAGAACTAATTTTATCGAGGAGAAACATCGAATTTTATATAGAGAATTTGGTTATCCCGCTCTACTTAAAAGATCAGTTAATCGTGCTTCCAATAACGAATTTTATCAATAGATATTAGGTATTATATGGTTATCAGTTAAACTTCATTTATTAATTAATTTATATTTTAAATAAAATATAAAATATTAAATTGTTAGTATAGTTAGCACTGCAAAATGCTGACTCGTCGACCAGATCTTTTTTGTTGTTCCCAAGTTAATGCGATAATTGTTTAATAATATTCTACCTAATAATAAGATTCTAGTCAGAATTCGACACCACAAACAATATACGTATTTCCAAAAACTAAGATTAGCGTGCAAGCTGTTGCAAACAATTTAAAATTTTCTAAGTATCTTCATATATATATATATATATATATATATATATATATATATATATATATATATATATATATATATATATATATATATATATATATATATATATATATATATATATATATATATATATATATATATATATATATATATATATATATATATATATATATATATATATATATATATATATATATATATATGTATATTAAATTTTATATTTATTTTCTAAAATTCTAATATAATAATTTGACACTTAATTTGAGATAATTTTTTCTCCCATTTGCACCATGTAGAATAATTTTGGTAATAAGAAATTTTTACCATTTCTTAGGTTTTTGCTCTAGTCATAAATACCCATTAAATTTTTATAAAATAAATGAAAAACATTTTGTCAGCAAACTGTCTGGCTAATGAACGCCATTCCTACAAATTTATTTAGAAGCCATATTCAGCATACAAAAGTTTAGCACTAATATTTGGTGGCGTCACCACATTGTCAACGTCTGACTGAAGTAACGCCATTTCTAAATTGTCAGCAAAATATCTGGCTCAAGTAACGCTATTCCTACAAAACATTTTAGTAGCTATGTTCAGCACACACAAATTTAGCTCCAACATTTAACACTGATATTTGGTGCCACCACTACATTGCCAGCAAAACGTCTGACTGAAGTAACACCATTCCTATATTGTCAGCAAAATCTCTGACTCAAGTAATACCATTCCTACATTGTCAACAATTTATTACTTTTCGTATCATAGACCAAAGATATATCTATCAAAATTTATTAGCCATATTCAACATACAAAAATATGGTTCGAAAATTTAACACTAATTCTTGGTGGCGCCACTACATTATCAGCAAAATATCTGACTGAAGTAATGCCATTTCTACATTGTCAGCAAAATGCCTGACTCAAGTAACATTCCTACTACTTTTTTCATTTATTTTATACCAAAATATGGTAATAAATAGTTGACAAATTGCCCGGTTCTCCAGGTTACTTATAAGTAAAAAAGGTTCAGAAAAAATTTGAATATATCTGATCAGACAAGAATTGTGTAAATTGTTTTTTAAACTTAGTTCCAATTCGATTTTTCGAATTTCCTACGTTAACCATCCATATTCCATACATACGACCAGACTTACCTAAAAAATTTAACATTTTTTAAAATTTAGTTTTAATGTTTACTTTAGAATTTAGATCTCGAATTGTAAAAATAGTTTTGAATTTTTCTGGATTTTAATTAAAGTTTGTAGATTTTTATTTTCTGACAAAGCTCATACAAATCAGTAATTTTCTATATTTATTTAATAAATTTGAAAAAAAAAATTGAATTGTGTCTAAGCTTGCGTTTTATCATAATATTTATCAATTTTCTTCAATATAGTTGCAAAAAAACGTTAATCAATTAATTAAAAATAAAAAAAAAACAATCACGAAATGTAAATTAAAACAAGCTCAAAATTTTAAATTTTATGTAAACTCATATTATATGATTACATATATTAATACGTGCTTTCATTTTATAAACTTTATTGTTGTAAAAAATGACTCACAACAATATGTTGTGCCGAACATGGACTTTTAATATAGCTTTTCTTAAATTGGGGTACTTTGATTGTGACACTAGTTTCCAAAACTCATTTGCAGACTGTGTTGATTTGTGATGTATTTTAAGACTGTGATTCTCTTGAAGTTCTAATAATTCCATTTCTCCTGTAGCACTTTATACAGTCACATACAGTCATTAATCCATTCATGATCCTTTAATTCCAGATAGTGTTTTTCTTTTTCTTTGGGAAAATTGCGGATAGGTTCCATTAAATCTACAAATCGGCTTGGAACATTATACGTGGATAACCATCGCACAAGGCAGTAAAATTTTATATCTTGACGATGATTTTCAAGGTCCAATACTTCAAGAAAATTCTTGAATTGACGATGGGTTTTTGAATTCGTCCGAATATAGTTTACAATTTGTAGCATAGTTTTCATTGTAACAATTTGAATTTTCGGGATGTTATATTTTTGATTGATACTGTTGATCGTGTTCATAAATTTTGGATATGAATTATGATGTTAATTAGAAATTATGTATTAGCTAAATCAATACTAATTTAAGGTTGGTATTGATGATTTATTTCTCTGTAGTGTTTTTCTAGTTAGAGCATTTTCGGTTAGTGGTTCAATTCTGAATTGCTTTGGGTTATTTTGCATTATTATTTTTTTTCTATTAAACGATTAAAAAAATTAAAGTTGGGCGGATTTTACTCCAGCACTCAATGCCACTAATGGGCCCACGGTGCAATACCCACATTCACACTAATTTATTCAACCCATTCATCCCATTCACACATGTACAGTATACCATCTGCGCATTGCATAGCTCCATGTCACCCTGTACAGTGACATAGAAGATTAAACGATTAACTTTGATAGTTTAATTCTGAAGCTTTTCTTTGGTTTCTTTATTTTCTTATTGGTAATAATTTTTTTTTATATACTTTTCGTATAAATTTCTTGCTTTTGAGCCTTTTAGAAAGATAAACTGTTAATAATTGTGTGGATAATTTTTTTTATTAAATAGATCGATTGCGATCTTGTTTTAATTTTATTTTTTTGCTTTACATTTTTTTTCTCTATGTACAATATATTACGAACATATTCCACTTTCTCTTCCTAGTTAACATTTTCTGCTAATACCAAGAGTGGATGGTATGGATTATGGAGTTGTAAAAATTTTTGTGAGTGAAAAGATATGCAAGAACAGAGGGAGAATGTTGGTGGTTGTTGGATGATCGAAGAAAAAGTTTTTTTTTTGCGTGCTGACTTTGAAAATTTAGAAGCAAAATTGCGGACATCCTGCAGAATATATCGGATGCTAATTAAGGAAAAAAAAACACTTATGATGAGTACACAAATTTTTTTTGATCATAAATCATTTTTTTTCTTTGAATAAAAAAAAGAAAAACTATAGAATGTGTTGTGTGCACACTAACAATAATGATCAGAGTATTATGATTCAGTAAATGAGAGATGTAACGTTTTTACGATCTATATTGAGATCGTGGGTATATTTTTTGTTGTTGTTTGAGTGGTGAAGAATGGCGTTAAAGTTGGAATATCCGATATCGAGAATTATTATTAGTAATATAGTGATCTTAGTGCTATTTTTGTGAATGAAAAAAAAGGCGCGGTATAGAATATACATGTACCTACACATGTGTTTTTGATAAAGACCGCATGGAAAAACTATGGCAGACCTCCATTCGCTTTCCTTCACCATAATATTGAGTTTCATGTTGTGTTAGTAAATTTTGTATTATGTTTATAATTAATCTTTCTTTCTAGTTAATTTTATAATAAGTAAACTTTAGTTAAATTCTTCTTTCTTCATTTTATATAATCATTATTATTTTTTTTGTTCTGTGTTCCGCGAAGTATATTCTATTTTGAGTTGTAAATCCTCAACTTGCAATCCACGCCAACAGCAGTTAGCAGGCGACCTTACATCATTGCGTGAGTTCGGTTCTCTGCTCAGCAGAGTGGCGCCCAAGGAGAAGGTTACACGAGGAAATTCTTATTGACCGAATAGGTGATTTACAACCCATGGCGGATCTCCAGAATTGAAACAGCACCGCAGATGGGGATTTTATTTATTGTTGTTTTGTTTGGGTTAGGACCCAGTTAATTTATAAATAGAGTAAATATTTAATTGCTAAGTTTCTTTTCTATTGATTTATAATAAATTGCACATAACTTATGTATTAGTGGTCCTAATCATTAATTTCAGTTGATGTGTTTATTTTATTAATTTTTTTTTTAATGCATGATTTTCTTTTATTATTTGTTGATTTTGGATTTAGTAACGATACAACCGAACGAACACGCGTTACATCATTACGTTTTCGAATTTAAAATATTTTGCAACTACATAAATGTTCACGATGAACAATGCAATGAAGTGGTAAAAATTCTGGTATTCTTGGTAAATAATATTATACATTATATGTATTACTTCCAATTTTATTACAATTTTAATGAATTATTAAATATTATTTAAATTTTTCATTTCTTTTCGAGAGCGGCATGCGGCTCGCGAGTACCAATTTGGCCATGTACTCGTATGATACATATATATTATTTAAAAAAATCTGATTATAAACCTACAAAAACATCACAACTATGTGCATGATGTAATTACCTTCAAGGGTACCAATTTTTATGATTTAAAAGCGAACTAGTAGATTGGTATTAAATAAAATATATAATATGTACTCGTTTAACTATTGAAATTCAATTAGGAAAATGTATAAATTATTTCCAAAATGCATACCTATATATGTAGAACTTGAATTATATTATAATGAAAATTTATGTGTTTTTTGATCGATTGTTTGCAGGCGTACACATAATATCAAATAAATATTTATGGTATTTGATTAATAATTGGATTTAAATGCATTTGGGTGTGACCATATTCAGTTAACATGTTATATTGCTATTAAGCAAAATCTACTTGATATACATATAATTATTGCTTTATAGGTTGATGTTAAATGTAATTAAATTTAGTGTGTGTCAAGGTTATAATGATACAGTTTCTAATCTCTATATACATGATATGCCAATAAGTTAATTAAGATTGTTATTAATTTTTTATTTTCATCAGCTGTTGTGTTTAGGCTTGCCACTTTTTCAAAAAGACAAATGAGGGCAGTACAAATTATATTTTTCATGTGATATTTCGCTGTAAAAATTTGAGCACTAAAATGCATTTCATTTAATCATTCTGATTTAATCATTAAGATTATTATTGATGTTCCGAATAAGTTTTCTTATAGCAGTTGCTTAAAATGGTCTGCACCACTTTGAACGCATTTTAGTCTTCATTTCCATCCATCTCAAACTACTTGTCTATAACGTACTTTATTGCTATGGTGATAATGAAAATGGACATCCTCCTCAAAAACGTTTTGCATGTACATTATCGTTAAATATGAGTTATTTAAAAATATTTTTGAAAACATGATTTATTTTCCTGGTGGAGGACATTTTGGCCGTCGTGGAGGATGGAGGAAATTTCTTACGAAAGGAGGACTGTCATCCACAAAGGAGGACGGGTGGCAAGCCTAGTGATGCCGAAACACAATTATATGAAATTTCGATTAAACATCAAAAATATCATATCATCAAGGTCGGGTGTACTACATAACTATCCACATGTATTTAATTTGAAATAATTAAAATTCATTCAAGAATAATAAGAAATATAGGTTACCAAACGTGTATACGTTACTTGCGGCACACAATAAAAGAAAATGCCCCTTATTGTTTTTATTTTGGTATAATTTCCTTAAAGAAGTACATTATTACAACAAAAAAAAACGTTTTTATCGCCTACTAATCTACATTCCTTGTTAGTTTCACAACAAAGCAGCAAACAACAAAAACGCGTTTATAAAATTGTATGCCAACGATCAAAACGAGTGAAAATTCTCTTGGAAATGTATAAAAAAATTTAATAAATATTTATTTGTTTATAAAAAAAAATAATAAAATTATAACAACACGAAAAAAAACCAATTTAAATTATAATAAACGTCCTTCGACTTGAAAAATATATTTAAAAAAAAAAAAAGTTTGTATACTGCGCATATCCGATGAACCAAACCAAAAACTCATAAAAAACAAAAAATTCGTGTGCTTTTGCCTAATAGGTGTGTCTGTAAATCGAAATCGTTTTTTTTTTTTAATTTTATTGAAAATGGTATGAAAACATCTTCATTTTTCCAAGCCCCCATTGTATATAACATGTATATATGTACATATAATTATATACTATATAGTATTCTGTATACCAACCGGATATTAGGATTGGAGTAAATAGTAATCATAAAAAAATAAAATAGGAATATTATAGTAATTCCACAACAAAATGACAGACAAAAAAAAATGGTTTGTATGCGGTAATGAAATAACCCATTTTGTATACATATAGTGTTTTATGCGGCGTCGGGCACACCGGTAGATTTTCCACATAAATTTGTGTATACACCAGAGAGTAAATTTATCGATAGATTTGTTGTTTGCAAAAATAATGGACTTGTCCAAAAAATATAAACAAATACAGCAGTCAATTGCTTCGTGGAATTATAACGTATGTATGTGTGGTCGCACGAGGTTTGGGCATATTACGTATTACTAACATATACGGGGGGATGGATTAATCCAATAATTTGTTAAATAATTTTTTATGGCACTTTGTCAGATGGAGAACGTTTCTGTTAATTTATGTATGTAATGCAATACATATTTTATATTTATGTCGTTCTTTAACGATTTTAATATGACGTCATTGGCCGTTGTCCAACTTCTACCAGTGTTTTTGCGGCTTTATAATTGAATTTTTAAAAATATGTTTTAGAATAATTTTTTAATTTATATATGTAATTTTCTTTTGTGGTTTTCAACTTATTGATGTCGTCTTAGGTAGATGTTACGTTTTGTTTTGATGTAGTAATGTAATGAGTTAATGACTAATGGAAAACTATCGAAAAGCTTAGAAAAGGAAAATTATTATCGTTAGTGCATTATCCAAAAGGAGATATCGGGTTTTTACAAGAGTTCCTATGGAAAAAAAATGTTTTCTAATAAAATCAAAGACATTTGGCACTGGAATTCTTTGAGTAACTTCATTTTAAAGGCTACAACCAGTCGTATACTGCCATCTTCCAAGAGATATCATCAAATTTTTACAACACCAAATAGAAAATATATTTGGCGGAAAAATCTAGATCTCGGCAAAATTCAAGAATTTGGTTTGAGAGACTTGAGCAGATTTTTACTTTTTTGAAAATAAATCCCTGTTTTCAAATTTGATCCAGTCGATTTGCTAGCTAACAGGCGTGTCTTGAGGCTTGCTTCACGAAAATGTACTGCCGTACCACGGTACTGCAGTACAATTTTTCAAGAAACCCAGAAAATATAAAATAATTTTCGCTTCTTTTCATACCAATTTCGTTTATTTTATGTACAAATTTAAAAGATGAAAAGTATTTAACTGCAGAACATTTTCGTGAAGCAGGCCTGAGTGACTTTGGTTCCTTTGGGTAAGGAGTGAAAAATGCAACAGACATATTTCGAATGTTTTAGATGAATATATGAGAAAATTTAATCGAAAGGAAGAAGTACAAGTTGTGTGGTAATCCTTATAAAACTCTTACTTAGAAGCTTTTTAAAAGGAAAATTGTACTCTAAATGCAAATGCTTGTCTGTATAATCAAGTCTAATCCAAAAAATAAAACTAAAATCGGGTCTGGTTTAAACTATCGGACATACAATTAAAAACAATTGATTTTTGAAATTACAAATTAGAAACAAAAATTAGTTAAATTTTTTATTAATTTTTTTAAAAACTGTCTGAATTTCATCGTTAAATATTAGAATTTGCAGAAAATTCGAGTGCAATTTCTCAAAAATTAATTTGAATTGGAATTCCTGTCTATCCAAAATATTTTTTTTCCACCTTTAAAATTAATCAAAAAATTACTTGCTTCCCAAATTCTAGTTTCTATGTTTATTCGCAAAATGCCCGCATGCTCGCAAAATTCTGAACTTCGAAATTTTTTTTTTAATGAAATTGGAAAGACTCTGAAAGGATTTTACAATTTAAGTTTCAAAATGTTTCATGTAAATAATCTATATTTATAAATTGGCGGATTTTGTACTTCAAAAAATATCTAAATGCAAAAGTTTGCATAGTCTTGATTTGGTGAAATATTGAATTTATTTAATTTCCCCTGCATTGAGGATAAGCAAAATGCGTTATTTTAAGGCTGCCATACTACAACTAGTAAGAAGCAATGATCCTTTCGTAACTGTGGGTCCTCGGGAAAATTTTCACTTTTTGAAGCAATGATCATATTGAAAATCCAGAGAATCGAAATTTTCTGAATTAAGTTTTCGTATATATGCGAGAGCCTGGAAATTCCAGAAAATTTGGGTTTGAAGCAATTTCCATTCTCTGGTTCAGAAGAACGTTGCGCGGCCTCAAAAACAAATACGAATTGTGAACCAAGAATATTGTGGATTCAGAAACTCATAGTTATGTGGTTCGCATATTTGGAGAGCTTTAAAATTATTTGAAGCATTTTCTATTTTCTGGTCCAATACTATTGTCCAGAAAAGTGTTGGCAATCCAAAAAGAGAGATACAATTCAATTTTCTGGATTCAGTTAAATTTTCAATTAAATCATTCGCTTATTGGAAAAGCATTATAACTCCATAAGGTTCTCCAAATGAGCGAAAGATTTAATTAAACGCCTAACTGAATCCGGATAGTTACAATTATCAACATTTAGAGAACCTAGAAGTTTTATTATGTTAAGCGATTGCTATTTTCTGACCAAAAAAGATTTAACTAAGTTAGAAGCCAATAAAACCTAAAGTTTCTGGATTCTGTTGAATTTCCCTTTTAATTATGTCCTTTTTGGCGAAGAAAATAATTAACAACCCAAAAAGAAATACGGGTTTTATAACTTTGATAGCCTCGACACTCAGAGAAATGTTATTTTTTGAACTATTGTATTCATCGTGGACAATTAAGGAATTGTAAACTGTACATCCCTGCCTTCCTCTACATAGATACATAAAATATTTGAATATCTGAAATTTCCTTTTTAACTCGCCAAAGTTATCTTCAACTCTTTTAAACAGCATAGATGGCGTTACAGTCGCTGAAATGTAATTTTCTTCATTATGTATGGATAAATACATATACATATGTATACGTATCATACATCAATTGTAACATTACATTACATGTGCAATTTCTCTATTTATCTGTAGAAAGAAATGATTGGCAAAAGACCAACATTTTTTAACTTCTACTGGTTATCAATTTTAACTTACCAAGTATGTCGAATTATATACTACTAATTAACCCACATTTTGTCGGTCATTGCGATTGTCAAATCTGTAAGTTTATTATCTTTTGCACCAAAATTATCTTGGTTAGTGTAAGTACATAATACGGACAAATACATATTTTTAATTTCACATTTCACTTGAAAGCCGTGTTCATGTTTCATTTGTATTTACTTTCCAATTTAAACAAATCCGTCATTGTTTGATTTTAAGAAATTAATGGGAAAGCCAATTCCTTCTTGGAAATAATATTTTTTTATTAAATTCAACTCCTCAATTTTTATTGAAACCAGACTTAAAAGTGGACTCATCACTCTAAATTATTTGATCCCATTAATCTTTATTAGTCAGTTGCGATAACGTACTGTTAAACTTTGGCCAGTTTTAATTGTCCAAAAGAATAATCGCTTTTTTTCTTGGTTCCTGATAACTAGAATACTAACTAGAAAAAGGCCAATCATATATATATCCACAAATAGACATTAATTGTCAACCATCATAAATTTTAAGTTGGACATCTTTTAAAATTTCACTATATTTAATCTCGAATTTTGAACAATTTTAAATAGAATTACAAAATCTAAACTAAAGACAGACCGCGACAATCCGGGTTTTCTATTAAAGCGTTTTGTTGTTCTTCTTTCTTAGTAGATATTCCCTCCACCATGTTATACAGAACTCGATACCTAATTCAAACCAGCAATACTTTCTGCAATGCAATTGCAAGTGCTGTTGTCCAATATTCTCAGAATCTTTAACATTCCTTTAATCGAGTTATGTGCAGTAAATATAATGCAAATGTTCATATCTTCATCCCAGTATAGAGACCTTTGTTAGGTTCACGCGTTACTCCAAATTTCATTACACTTCTCTTATTCGCAACATCTATCAACTTTAGACATTTTTCATCATGAGAGACAGCTGCCCATGTCGATACGGTTAATTGATAGATTTTGTAATGAGTATCGGTAAATCATCCTGCCACAGTGCTATTTAGATTTGGAAAAGATTATATCACAAATATTTTAAAATGGTTCTGTTTTACACATCCATTCTGCTTTGAGCAATCCAAATAATATTGCTAAGCACTTAAAATTGCTCGTTAAACTGATGATTGGCTGGCATTTACCTCTGAATGAGAGTGAAAACATATATAGAATTGTTAACAGGGTTACCGCATTTATTTGATTAGAATATCATTGAAAACGTATAGGGCAGACGGTGTGCAACCAACGAAGAGTTTATTGCAGGAATTGAACCTGTCAGGTCAGTGATTTCATTAGACTATATGTACAAATTTTATATGATTCACTTAAAGACAGAATCATTGAAGTTATTTCAAAGGACCGCGATCCATCAGCACACATTACCAAAAATAAAATAAAGGATTAAAAATGTTATCATTATCAACAGGAAAAACATTATAAAACGAATTAAATATCTTATGTTTTTTTTATATTTGTTACTTGAGTGCACCGAAAAAGTTGGGCTAAATTTGAACTTATTCCCAGGGCCGCGCTAACCCCGTGTTCGAGTATGCGACGAACACGGGCGGCCGGATTTTAAGACGATTAAAACAAAAATTCCCGTGCTTTTCTTGAACAATGTATGATGCTGCCAAAATTAACTTTGATGCTGCCAAAATTAACTTTGAAACAGTCGATTGATTTAATATAATTCAAGAATTGTTTGGGACAATTATTGGGACATTAAAAAACATGTTACGAAATTACTGATAAAACTGTTAACACGATGAGAAAGTCGCATCGATGCATTAAGACAATTAAAGCAAGGAATTGGTTAAATTTATGATGCTATATTCGGCATAACCGAAGATAAAAATAAAAATGACAACTCACGACACCAGGCGAAATGTTTAGCAACGAAATTAAAATCTTTTAAATTTTTATGTTCAGTGGTAATTTGGTATGATATTTTAAATAGCGTCAATGTAGTTAGTAAAATAATGCAAAATCCACAACTAAACATAAATTCCTGTATAGAGAAGTTAAATAATTTAACTTAATGATGCGTTTTTGGAATTTTTAAATGAAGCCAAACAATTAGCCGAAATTTTGGAAACCGAAACTAAATTTCCCGATATCTCTCTTATAAACGACGTAAAAAAAATCAATTTAATTATGAAAACCCTGATGAAACGGTGTACGATGCACAGTTAAAATTTAAAATTAATTTTTATTTTTCACTTCTGGATACGACAGTTATTTCATTAAAAGACAGGTTCGATTTATTAAACCAAAGCCATCTTAATATATAAAGCCTCCATGTTGAGCGATATTTTCAAACGAGCTTTTTTTAGTTAACCAAAAAATGTGTAATTTACAAAGAAGTCTATGCAATCCCATGGCAAAACATACAAACTTATTTTGAATTGTTCAACTATTAATAGTGAGAGCTTTTAATATTTTATTATATAAAGTAATAGATAAAAAATTGAATTAGGCGATGGCCAGCGTTATTTTTCGAAACTATATTAATTAAACATAATTTTTATGATTATAAAATTGTCATTAATTTAATTTATTTGCGCTTTTAAATTTGTATATACAAATATATATCTGATATATTCTAATACTCTCTTTCAATACACTGCATTCACTCCAACACAGAAATAAAATAGTTTGATTCAAAATCTAAACATCGAAAAATATGTATAAAAATTATGATAACTACGATAAATTAAAATTTAGGAGATTAATCGGATTAACGCTGGGAAATTTCTCATTAAACCAAAATAAAAACATTGATCGGATCGATCAAATAAATGATAAAATGTTGTGTTTTGTTTTGAAGGTTACAAAAGGTTACATAATTTGTATACAATATGTCAATTAGGATTAGGAGAGGGACAATTTGATCACGCTCTCAATATTATTTTTTATACGATAATTTTTTATTGTTGCTATGAAATAAAAAATTGTGTTCATATATTTTTTCTCGTTTTTTGCGTTGTTTTATGATCATTATGTTTGTTCCATTTTTTAAAAATTCATTGATGTTTTCTTCTTTTGGTTTATTTGTTTGATGGGAATAAATTATTTTGTTGGTTATGTACACAATGTCCCTTTCTTACAAATTTTTATTCTATTTCTATTTGAGCTTTATTAGAGAATAAAGTATCTTATTTTCCTTTAATTAATACAATAAAATGGAAAACCCCACGGAAAAATCCTTCAAGTCAGGTGAAAACCAATGTTTATAGTTTCAATTGATTTCAAAAAATTATAATTTTGAGTTACTTTTCATTCAAATATTTCTATAAACGAAAATCATGTCTCTCCATATAAAATGTATGAAGAGAGCGATTATTTTTGTTAATAAAAGTTCGTTTTGAACATGGAGGCTTGATTTATTAAGATGGCTTTGATTAAACTCACATTGTGAGGCATTCAGCTTTCTGTATGACTTGAGTAATTTAAAGCTTCTAAACGATGACTATATTTCCAAATGTTGCTAAGGTTTAGAAATTAAATTATCGGATGAAATCAAGAATGAAAAGGATATCGATGCTGTTGAAATGACCGACGAATTAAAAGTACTTCGAAATATTTTAAAGCCAGATTTATTAGGGCCAGAAATTTTAGAGTATATTATTGAAAATAATTTATGTAGCACTTTACCAAACATAGTATAGTTGCTCTTAGAACAATCTTTACATTGCCAGTGGGTGTAGCCACCGGAGAAAGGTCCTTTACAAAATTAAAATTGTAAAAGCACAATGGGCCAATACAGATTGGGTAACTTGGCATTGGTTTCTTATTGAACACGATCTAGCTAAATATTTAGATATGCATGATGTGATTAAACAATTTGCAGAATTGAAAGCTCGCAAAGTGCAATTTATTTAATATAAGTGTTTTAAATATTTTATGTTAACCATTTAGAATATGAATGATAATTTTTATGGATGAGATATTATTGTAAATGGTAATTTTTTAGGTGAAGAACGGGACGGCTAATTTGTCATATGGAAACGGGCGGCGAACGTGCTAGGCCCTGCTTATTCCAAACTACATTCCAATAGCTAATTTTCTTCGTATAGTTGTAATTCTCTTCTCAGTGCAAACATTTTATTGTTTTGGCGATAAATGACAAACATATTTACATTGCAAAATTGCAAGTGCGTCTAATCAAGTGAACCGCAGTGTCTATAGCCGCGGGAGTAGCATATATCTAAAAAAAATCATCCCAAAACATAGTCTTGATGCTTAGTTATGTACCTTTAAAATCAAGATATATTCGTCAACAAATTTTACATTGTAAATTACAGAGCATAGTTTACGTTTATATCAAGTCAAGTTACATTTTTTGAATTATAGAGCGAATTTACATTTTATGAATCGAGGCAAAAGTTAGCAAAATGCGATACACTAAATTTCCATATGTAATGAACCAAAATGTAATTAACATAAATAAGGACATAAATCCTCATTGACAAAAAAAATCAAATTGATATATAAACAAAATTAAACATTTTTTCAAAATACCACTTTGCTTATCCATTTTCCTTGAATTTTAATTTTTTTTTCGTTCCAAATTTAATTCATTTCCTGCGTTTTTCATTCATTTTCTTTGTTTTTCGCGTACCATTATAATGATTATCATTATTATTTTTATTTTTTTTATACTTCGATATAATATAATCCTTCTTCTTATTTTTATTTATTATTTCGGTGTTGAAATAACCATAAAACAAAAATTACATCAACTAAATTGCTATTTTGTGTGCCGTTATCCGCAAGCCAAACTAAACTCCCCAAAACCTCCACCACCAATCGAAACTATATACATATGTACATACATATTATAACTCTTTCGAAATATTTTGGAAAATGTACATTCAAATGTTGTTTTTATTTAAATTTCATATTCAAATCGATTTTAGTTCAAGGACTAGTGTAGCATACACATATTCGTCATACATACACGAGTGATATATACATAAAACATAATATACATTGATATATTGTGTAAAGTGCTTTTAAAATGTATACACACAACCTATATACACCGGGTTTTCCTGTTGAATATTATTATTATTGCCTTATATTATAACCCCAGTATATACCTAGACCATTCTATAAAGTAATAAACCATTTTCATTTTCATTAAAATTTTCAAAATTGATGTATTTATTTTGATTTCATCATCGCCACAAAATGGAAAATACCAACACGATAGGTTTTTTTTTCTATACTGTGTATATACAACACCCATAGTATTTAAAAGTTTTAATTATGTATGTAGAGTGCTGGTGCGGTTCACTGAACTTATAATTATTTATTTTCATTGATTATACGGAAAAACCTATAAAAAAAGACACAAAGTTCATTAAAATTATATATCAGGATTTTTGATCTGATTTGTTCTTGTGGAAAATAATCAAAGCCTTGAAAAATGAATATTTTATTAAAGCGTGTTAGTTTAGTTCAGTGGTCTTCAAATATTTCATATAAGTATGTATAACGAATTATATATTTTCACTAAGAATATGTTATAAAGATTAATTAATCATTAGTCATTTTTGATACTGAATTCCTGAATTCCCAACCTATCCTTTTTGGTAAGCTTAACCGCAGTGAGTGTTAAAAGTTCTGCACAATTTTCCTGACCTTTTTAGTATTTAACTTAATTTGTCAATAACCCAAATTCCCTTTCCCTATATACAGGAACAGTTTTCTTAATTCAAGCTTTTCTATTGGTTCATCATGTTCCTCGTCATATTTATTTTCTGCATTATATTCAATGTTACCAACAAAATTTTATTTCCATATAAAGCATCAACAACATACAATTGAATTCTATGACTTAAAAATATTATTTGCCACAGACTGTGCTGGCTTTAGGCCACTATTGACAATTTTTAATAGAATTGGTATTAATATATTGCAGATGACAGAATATGAACAGAGCTATTGGAAAGAAGTAACTTACGTAACATAAAATTAATAAGTTAATGGCTAGGTTAGTTTCATAGCGTAGCCAGACTGCAATTTAATAAATTCAGATAGGAACCAAGCTAGCTTAATATAATTTGCTAGATAAACGTATTATTTTTTCATATAGTAGGCTTTTACTATCAATAGTGTAACGCTAAAAACAATTTTTCTATATTGATATTTTCTATTGTTTTGTGACGAAACCAGCTATTTAAAAGAAAAAATAAAGTTGAACGGATTATTCCATCACTCAATCCCACTAACGGGCCCACGATAGGCTGACCATATATTTTCGAACGACAAAGAGTATGGTTTAAAAAATGTAAATATTTGAAGACGTTCTAATTCAAACTAAGCAACAAACAGTTTTCGCAGTTCATGCAGTCTAGATAATTATTTCATTCGTTATAAAATCAGTCCCTGATTTTGTTTCAAAACTTTCATATTCGTTAAAATTTATCTTTTTTTTTTAAATTAAACAAATGTTTAACATTTAAATTTAATAAAATTCCATTTCAAAATTCAACGAATTACACATCGAAATTTAATTTTAAAAGCTGTGAAACTGCGGAGAATACAAAAAAATTCTTTTTCAAAATTCAATATATGATTAACTACATCCATCGAACTGTCGAATTTTGAAATTGGATTCAAGTTTCATACAAGGTTTCCTAAAAATCCACTTCGATTTTTATATGACAAGTCGTTTTAAATTTGACATTTATTAAATAAATTTGATTATAAAAATTGAAGACAATCCAAACATATTGAAGAATTTGACATTTAATTTTAAATTTTGGTTACCGTTGTCAAATTTTGACCTTAACAAACTGCACACCCGGGACGCATGTCTGCGTCTTGTATATGTATGTATTGATCCGTATAGTTTCATAGATTTTACTTTTGGATCCTCCATTCTAAATTCATTTGAACGCGATCAGCTACAAATATTTTAGTGCAGCTCAGCACAAGTGCTTCTAGTTTAGCTACAAATATTAGTTCGAATTTCGAAAAATTTCAAAATCAGATCCAGAAAAATTAATTTTTTCGAATGTTTTAGTCAAAATGGAAGAGCTTTCACTAAAGAGGTCGGAACTGCAAAAATCAACCTAAATTAGATATGGTGAATTGGAAAAAAGCAAGTCATTTTAAAAATTAATAATTCAAATTGGAATATCAGATTGAAAATTGTATAACTAAAACATCGGTTTCATTATCAATTCGACCTGAGGTACCTGGGCTAATTAAAAATTATAAAATTCAAACTGTTTAAATTTAAATTTTATAATTATAAATTCAAAATTTCTAGGCGATAAATCGAAATTTTTAAAAATTAGTAATTAATTTTTTTATAAATTTCGAAACTTTAAATTTTGCATTGTTCGATAATTAGGATTTAAATTTTGAATTCGCAAAAAAAGCTAATTCTACATATTCTACCGTTAGAAGGACTATAAATCGGTTTCTGGAGACTCAGAGCGTCAATAGAAAATTTGGAACAGGCATATCGAGCCATATTGATAAAAAATTGGAAACTAAAGTGGTGCACGCTCTGAAAAACAATCCAAACCTATCTCTGAGGGATTTAGCGAAAAAAAATAAAACAAATCATGTGCGAATTCTTCGAATTAAAAAGAGGTGTGATTTTCGATCGTTCAGTAAATTCAAAGTACCACGGCGTGAAGATAAACGACAAGCTACGGTAATCCAATGAAGCCGAATGCTGTACAAACTTTTGGTGGACAAAAAAGATGTATGTTTGGTAATCAATGATGAAACCTACGTTAAAGCTGATTTCAAATCTCTGCCAGGTAACCAATATTATTCTGGAAAGGATAAACTGAGTGTCGACATGAAATTTAACATTATCCAACATGAAAAGTTTCCGAAAAAATACTTGGTCTGGCAGGCTATTTGCCAATGTGGCTCTAGAAGTGCTCCGTACATCACGCAAGGGACAATATCTTCGGAAAATTACATTAAGGAGGGCCTCCAAAAGCGACTCTTGATTTTTTTACGTGGGCACCAAGTTGGTACTTTGTTTTGGCCTGATCTAGCGTCATGTCATTACTCTAAAAAACATTAGAATTTTACGAATCTAACAACGTGTGTGTTGTTCCCAAATTTGTCAGTCCACCCAACTGTCTTGAACTTAGTCCAATCGAACGATCTTGGGCAATAATGAAAACTAAATAAGAAAGACCCACAAGGCAGCAAGGATATGGAAGATTTAAAAAAAAAATGGATAAAAAATACGAATTTGGTTCCAAATTCGTCTGTGCGTGCCTTAATGGTGGCCGTCCGCTCCAAAGTTCGACTTTTCAGCCGGCAATTAATAAATAAATAGTTTAGATGGTTTTTCATTAATAACAAATATGTAGGAACATAATGGAATAAAGAAATTAAAAAATTCGTTGTTGTTTATGAAATACTTATTGCCGTTTTAGAATTTGCAAATTTTACTGTACCACGTCTTAGTGGTACTTACAACACTGTAGTGGTATGAATATTCGAATAAACAACAACACAGTTCATTTTATCGAGGACGAACATATGTTAATGCTGCGAACGTTAGTACCCCCTGTAGATTTATGGCTGTGATGGTTTAACCTAAATCTTGTATGTGATCATGTCAAACCAAATGAATGGCTATTTTATGGAGCTAACGAATACGGATAAAAATTCTATGAATTTGTATTAAATTACAATATATTAAAAAGGATTAAATTAATTTTTTTAAAATATTAGGAATTAAAATTATAGAAATCAATGTTGAATTTTATTTCCTAACTCAAGAACACTAAATAGTCTATTGAAACCAATTAATTCAATTTATTTATGATTTGTTTATATAATTTATTTTCAAATTAATTTAAGATAATTCTCATGAATATTAAACATATAGATCACAACTCTTTACAATACATTAAACAATAATAATATTTATTTATACTCTCCAACAATTTGTTTACGTAATATTTATTTGCATATAGGCAAATTCATAAGATCTGTAAATAAAATAAAGAAACCCACAAAATATTATATAAAATGACACATCCCTATGTTCCCTAATATAATCCTTATTATAAATCGTAAACCATAAAAGTCTATTTAGATGGTAATTTAAATGTATCGAAAATTTCGACTCTCCTCGAATAGTGGATAAATGCCATAGGAATAAAAGTATTCTAATTTGTTACAGAACGGCAATGTTGCAATGTTTAACCACAACTTTAATATTATTTTATTATTATTTTAAAATTGGGCGGATTACTCCAGCACTCAATGCCACAATGGGCCCACGGTGCAATACCCGGACAAACACAAATACTTACACATTAAAAACACCCAACCGTGATTTTTGGTCACCACCGGGAATCGAGCCCGAGACCCTCGAATAACAAGGCAAGCACGCTACTTACTGTGCTATCGAGGGCGGCACTTTAATATTAGTTATTGTATACCGAAGAAGGATAAATGAAGGAGAAAAAAAAATTTGAACCATCTTTTGTAAACCATCCATCATCTTATGAAGAAAGGAGCACGAAGTGTAAAATAATTAGACAAAGCAACAGCTAAATATAATCGACTTTCAAAAAATTTTAAAATGCCCTTTTCGGCGAGACCAGTTCATTTTACTATAAAAGAAATCTGTCTATCTTTAATTTATCCAATAAAGGGCTCGGTTTCGTGTAAGATGAGGCATTTGGTCCTGTGAAGCTGCAAATTGTTTAATGTTTATGTAAAACGAAATTGTAAAAAATAAAACTATAATGAAATTTTTATTTTGGTCTGACAAAAAAATTCTAGAAATGAATTCCTATACATCTCGGAAATTTGTGAAGTTTTTAGCTCCAGTAAGGGTTTAAACTTCAAACAAGCTATTGTTCAATATTGACTACAACAATCATTTTTGTAATGCTATTAGTACGATACCGCAGAAACAAAGAAACGAGGTAGAAAAAATTCGATCTTGTAACTAAACTTTATAATCCTAAGCTTCGATAATAAATGTATACAATATATTAAAAAAAATTTTATGTAACTCGTTCTAATTACAATAATCAATATAATATCTCCAGATATGAAAAGCCTTTAAATTAATTTGTGATTTTGGTAAAATTCCAACAAATATACTCTTAACTATGAGTAAGTTCTGTTCTATGTTTGTTGTAATTACTTGTTGAATAAAAAAAAATGTATATCACAATCGGGACATCTCGCTACGCTCATTAATATTTATCGGTTGGGAACCTTGATTATTTTGAAATTAATCTTTTCAGTCTAAAAATGATAAATTATAGCCTGTCATAAACAAAGCATACATACATATACAATAGAAACCATGGCCTGGGGTGTATGTCCCACTAAAAATTAGAATTATCATTTGTGGTAAATAACATGCAACATGTTGAGGAAATGCGGAAGTAGTTTAGGGGAAAAGCGATATGTAGGTATAAAATGTCAGTTTTTGTGTACGAATAGTCCCATTTTAATATCAATCTAATGTTATTACACGTGTTATATTTACAACGAACAATCGTTTTATGTTAACGACATATCCTTGGATTATGAAATATTTCATAATTTATTATTCGCGAAGGTTATCAAAAGTAATAATTCATTTAACGATGGCCCCAAAAATACTTCACCCTAATTTGATGACATTTTTTTTTGTTTCAAGAATTGACGAAAAATTTAATACCTCGTTAGAAGAACAAAACAACAAAAATCCCTCACCAAATTTTTTTCTTTTATACATTTTTTTTAAATTACAAATTCAAAATAATTTCCGCTTATTTATTTTATTTATTAAAACATTAGCGATTATAATCTAAAGTCTCAAACAAACATACATACACACAAATATACGTATTACGTATATCTACATAATTTATTTAATAGGTACTATATGTTTTTGTAAATCAAAACATTGGTATTGATATTATTTTATATACAACATATATACAACACAATCTTGTAATATGTTTTGACATCATTCAAATAAAAATCGTAAATAAAATAATCGTACGACAATCAATTCGGTCATTATATTATAGAATATCGTATCACGATTTGTCGTACATGAATTTTAATAGAAATAACCTCAAATCGTAGATCATAACATGTATCAGAGTATCACATAAATATTCATAATTTTGATATTATTTTGAAATTGTATATTCAAATATGCATTTTACAAAACGAAATTTACATACTCGTACACGGATATACATACACATATGTATACACTAAATATACGAAAAAACATCTAATTAGCTTTTAAGAAATTTCAAATGACATTTTTTTTCCACGTAAGGAAATTAATTATGAATTTTTAATGTACACGCAACTAAAAAAATATTTACTTTTGTGGACATTATTTTGGTTTTAGTATTTTTTTTTTTGGCTAAAATCTGTTTATACGAGTACATACATATATATATGGATATGACCTACATAAATTACATAACTACTATTAAGAGTGTGTTTTTATCACAAATGTTAGCCGCATTTAGTGATATGGCGACAATTATTAAACACGAGATTTCCGTTTTCGAAATAATTAAATTGTAATAAAGCTTTCGATTTTACCGCAGGTGAATAATATTCTTGTTGATTTTTAGTATTACCATATTTTTCCTAGATGGCAGTAGGTGTGTTAAGCGAATTTTAATTGATGTATTAATATATTTTCATATTACGTCTTGAAAGCGAGTACTCTACAAACATATGTTATTTATACATGTTTGCTATCGTCAATTGTAAATTACAAATCTTACAATATTTCTTGTGTTACCATCATTATTTCATTTTACTATATTTCATTTCTGCCCTACATTAGAATTATTTTAAGTTTTGGCAAGTAATAAAATATGTTCTGCTAGATAAATTTATGTGATGTTAATTTCAAAATTTTACTGGCTCGGATACTTCAAATTTCAAATAACGTGTAAATTACATATCGCACAATTGAAAAATTGAAATTTTTTATTAGTTTGCCTTATTAAGCTTCTATACACAAAATGTATTTTTTAAATAGATGCTTGAAAAAAATAAAGATCCAAACCCCCAACAACTTACTGGAATGAAAGCAACATTGGTCTCACAAATTAATTGAAATTATACATGTGTTTGGGGTTGTATAAACGAATGCAATGCAACTTATGCTAAAGCATAATGCATAAAAATAACCACCATTTGTTGTATTTCAGGGAAACTTCACCTGCCAAAATCGGCAATGAAAAAATGTCTCCCAGAAACACGGTAAAGGACTAAATATAGAAAATATTAAAAGTAAATATTTAATACACAATAAAATAAAAATATACATATATAAAATATTAAAAGTTCAAGTAAAATCAATAAATAAAGTCCTTATAATTATCATATTTCAAGTGACACGACAAAAAAATATAAATAGAAAGGTATAAGTACAACCCATACAAAGCTGTAAAGGAGATGAAAAAGAATTACGTAAAATTAAGAAATAAAAAGACGAATCAGAAAAAAGGAAAAAAAAAAGAAAATATCGGCTGTTAGTCTATTCCCCCAAAAAATCCGTATAAAAAAACCTTACGGTTCTATAACGGATTTGTCATTAATTTAGCATAATTCATAGAATCAGCCATTTGATTAGTATATAATTCATCAAACAAGTCATTAATTTAGAATCAGTCATTAATTTTGGTTGTTTTTAAGTATAAAATACATTTATAATTTTAAGTCACATTAAAACGCAAATCTTTCTTTCAAATTATAAAAGTGTTAAGGGAAAAAGTTCTGGTGAGTATACTTTAAAACAGTGTTAAAGTAAATATAACCTTCAACGAGAAAAACTTTCTTACTAATATCGGTGGTTTACCACCATTAGTCAACTAAATACGAATAAAAACGAGTGAATGTTTTAAAATTGTGTAAATCGAAATCGATTATGTAACTTTTAAAAGGAGAAAAAGTAGTAAAGCCCATCAGAATTCAATTTGCTTAACCACAAAGATTCTAAACAGTCTTAATTATCTGAAATATAAGAAAGATCTCGTGAACATCTCTGAGATTGCCGGTACAAAATTTTAACAATCAGTTAAAATCATGTAACCTTTAACTTTTGTTAAACAAATAGTAAAGTTCATTAGAATTTGGTCCACTTGACCACAAAAATCCTAGTTGGTTTAAACTTTCCAAAAATGACGGCGACACAAAACTAACAAAACACCTTAAATTCAAGTTTCAAGTTTTCAAGAAAAATAACCAATTTTAACAGTGTAACTATTTGTTGTTAGCTTCATTGTAATTGGATAAATAAAATAAAATTAATGAAATACTTGTCTTAATAAACTAACACAAAAGTACCGTTTAGCAGCCTCGCTATTGTTCTTGATTGTGATAAAAAAAGGAATAATAAACTGTGATCAAATGTTAGAGTCTCTAACTATGAATCTCCCAAAGGCATCGACAAACGTGTCAAAGGTAGTCTTCCAAATCATTGTTGAAAGAAATTTCCCAAATTTGTCCTGTGTTACTCAAGAATCTCCAAAAATTATCGATCTTCTTTTGGAAAATGGGTTTTCGTGTGGATTAAGAGCATTTGAATATAAAAATTACAAATATTACTTTTTTGATTTTATTAAGCATTTCATAAGATATGGAGCCGACTACACCACAAAAATGAAACGAACTGGCTTAATATTGAATTGCTTCAATATTACAAATCATCAAACAAATATTGACCAAAATTGTGTTTGTAATATATCCAAATATATAGAATTTTTTATGAAACGCTCTATCCAGTTTGATTTTTAATGCCCAATTTGTTTCATGCAACGTAATACCGAGAATTTTTATCTTATTTTAATTTTAAGGAAGGTTCAATTTTAAGGTTCAACCTGCAAAAATTGTAATCAGTTCATCGAAAATCCTGAAGAATGAAAAATAAACACCCATAATTGTTTTGTTGCATTAGACGTTCAACCATTAATAATCTTTAAATTAGGGAAAATTCATCGGAAATAACCTTAGCAACAACCAATCTAAAATTGATAGCCTTTATTCATTACACACGAGGGATGAATAAACCAGATCCAGGTCAGTACGTATAGCTTACATTAAGAGAAAAGCCGGGTCATGGCAAATACACGATGACTTAGCAGAACAATTGTTTGAAACTATGCCAGAAAATAGGGTTAACCCAGTAACACTATTTTATATTGAAAGACAAAAATAAGTTCACTAAGAAAAATATAAGTTCACATCTCCATCTAGATTACATCAAAACTGGTTCTCACCTATAAACCATCATAAAAGTTATAATATTTATAAAATAATAATGGAAGCAGTAGTTTCATTCTTCAACACTTGAAACATTGGCCATTGAATATCTTTCATATACCAAAAATTAAGGATAAGCTTTTTTTGTAAAATCGATATCTAACCCGCTGAGGGTCGCGTTAACATAATGTTTATTGATTATAATCTACAAAGTACATATACCAAAATGAAGGCATACTCACAATTATTAAAACATTTCCACGAGTGTCTGTCAATTGTGGAACAATTACCAAATTATTTGTTTGCTGGATTTTATATAGGTTAGGTTTCATGGTTGCTACGCATATACAGTTTTTGTTTCTTGTCATTTTTTTGTCATATACTTCACACTAGTACAACTTTAATTAAATTATCCCATTAAGGCAGAAGTCAAAACATACTGAGATACCCGGGTTGCATAAGATTTGTTGATATAAAATAATACGCCAATTTTACAGACCTTCCAAGACAAAACCCGATAAAACTTAAATATACAGATCCAGTGCCTAAATAGATTCTAAAAATCTAAATCAGAAGCCGCGTACATGATAGAAAAAAAAAAATCTGGTGCACAAAAATTTACCACGAAGTTAGAACTATCTCAGTTGTACTATTCTCAACTCGAATAAAATTTCATTTGGACAGCCATATTAACAAAACTGAAAATTATACCTGTTTTGATATTTTTTCGTCAATGAAACATATTTTGCCTAAAAAATGTTCCTTTATCAGAAATCCAAAAATAGCAATTTGTTTTGTTGCTCGTTTATTTGTAGATAAACAAAGAATTTTCATTTTTAGTATAGTTAAACAAAAGTTTTCACTCGAAAGTCATAATATTTTCGTAATTTTCAAAGGCTATAATGATGAAATTATATTTCGAGTAGTGAATATTGCAACTCATACAGCTAAGTTCGTGGTGAATTTTTGTACATCAGAATTTTTTTTTGGTATCATGTACGCACCTTGAGGCTTTAATAACGTGACCCTCCTTTCGCTAGACGCACTGTACTTATATGCGTTTCTTCAATTGAATTAACTAATAAACACTTAGCAAAAAGACTGCGTTTGACTTTCGTGTCGAATAGTCGTTTTTTTTTCTTCATATTTTGATTGAAATTTTTATTTTTAAGTTTTTTTCCAATTTTTCACGTAAATTTAAATTTAAATATTTTGATATTGCTAATATTGAATAATTTTTGTGGCCTGCTGAAGAGTAAATAACAGCACTACTTCGGGATACGGTTATAATGCCCGTAGTATACGGTTCACATATACATAGAAACCGATGCAAGCGGTTTCAATATTGTTCAATATTGTTGCATGATTAAATATTTTGAAAAATAAAACCGACCACAGGTATTATATAAAAACAAATAAAATTTAGGACAACTTTTAAAGAAATGCTTTTACTACATTTTATGATGTTTCAGAAAAGCAAAGCAAATAAGTACAAGCAGAGCCACCTATATATACAGAGCCGTAAGGATCAGCCATGTTTTTTGTCGAGCTTTTTTTAGAGGAACTACTTTTTGCATTATCCCATAAGAATCAATGTAAAAATGACACTTTGGGGAATTTATTCTACATTGAAGCAGCACATATCTGAAAGTCAGAACCTTAAAACTTTTATTAATTTAATAAACATTAAATCAAAATTAAATATAATTTTATCATATTTATGTAAACATGAATTTATTTGAATGTGTCGGTAAAATAAATAAATAAAACATATATTGTCATCCTTTCGATCGATAATTTTGTCTCTTTTTTAAGAATTAAATCTCCCATTATTTCTTTTTTTAATTTCGCTTTATCTATTGCGATCGCAGCATGCTCGAATAAAGCATTTTTCTATTTCCTTTTGTACATTTGAAAATGTATCATCACATATTTCTATTTCGTTACCTTGTATCGAAATCGGGAAAACGGATAGAGTACAAAATTATTCTAATAGGCTGAGATCGCAGTTTCTATTGCGATCTCAGCCTATTAGAATAATTTTGTACTCTATCCGTTCAAATCAAAATTGGATTCACGAAATACGGGCATGAAGTTTCTAAGGAGTTTTTATGGAACGGTACAAATGTCAAAAACCTATCAAATGTCGAATTGTCTCATGAAAATTTATTAAACCGTTTCGAATAAAACAAATTATAAAATCATAAACATATCACTCAAACTACTAAAAGAACTAATTAAAAATGAAAATAAATTTAAACGAATAAATTATTAAAAATAACAGCTGAAGTATTCTAAATAGAACGTCTCATTAAATTTTTTTTTAAAATTAAATTGTAAATGTGCACAAACAGCCACCATATAAAAAATGACCATAAGGCTCTAGTCAGACCAAAAATTACTGAAACGGCTTAAAATATAGACCCTGAAAATTCTCATTCCTTCCTAAAAATATCGAAAAATCTATGTGAAACTATGACGCGGCTCATAACTTGATAATTTCTATTAAACTCATTTTACACAAACAGCCACCATATTGGGGATGACCATAAGGCTCTAGTCTGAAATTCTCGAATAATTCATATGAATATATGACGTCACAAGCAACTTGATAATTGAAATAGAGGCATTTTACACAAACAGCCACCATATAGGAAATGACCATAAGGCTTCAGTCAGACAGAAAATTACTGAAACGGCTTAATATATAGACCCTGAAAATTCTCATTCCTTCCCAAAAATATCGAAAAATCTATGTGAAAACATGACGCGGCTCATAACTTGAAAATTTCTATTAAACTCATTTTACACAAACAGCCACCATGTTGGGGATGACCATAAGGTTCTAGTCTATCAAAAAAATGCCAAAGTAATAAAATAAGCAGACCCGGAAGTGTGTCATCCGTTCCTGAAATTCTCGAATAATTCATATGAATATATGAAGTCACAAGCAACTTGATAATTTAAATAGAGGCATTTTACACAAACAGCCACCATATAGGAAATGACCATAAGGGTCTATTTATTTTCATTTTTATTAAGTTCTTTTAGTAGTTTGAGTAATATTTTTAGGTTTTATGATTTTAAATTTGTATAAATTAATTTGTTTTATTCGAAACTATTTAATAAATTTTCATGAGACAATTTGACATTTGATAGGTTTTAATGACATTTGTACCGTTCCATAAAAACTCCATAGAAACTTCATGCCCGCCACGAAATAGCGTTAAATTTAAAAAGTGAACATAAACATCGATCGATAGAAAAAAAATTGTGATGTTGACAACTTACAACTTGTCATAGGGAGTTCCAATACCAGCTGCACAATTTGCTTAGAACAATAATTAAGCACAATTGCGTAACAAAATCTTACCAAAATAAAATAGAACCGTGCCAGAAGAACTGTAATAGTCATGGTGTTCCATTTATATCTAAAATCCAAAATTTACGTTGAAATTAGTTTGAGATTTAAGGTTGATTTATATTATCCGTTCCGTTCCGCACAGACACGTACCGGCACAGACAAAAAAAATATTGTTTCATACATTTTATATGGAAGTATTTATATTATCCGTACGTTTCCTTTCATACACGTACCGTACAGACAAATATTGTATAAAAGAATATTTGTCTGAAATGATACGTAAGCGAAAAAATACGAACAAGACGAAATAACTCGAACTCATAGTATCGTTTCATTATCCATCCCAGTGTTGTCGAAAGTACTACTATAGGAGTAAATGTACTACTTTCATCACCGATGTACTACTTTACTCCCCAAATCAAATCTATACTCCCCTGAAAAAATTTAAAATAATGACACTAGCGCTCATTCGCTCAAGCGCTGTAACACAAGACTGCGCTTCCATTAAAAATTTAGTTCTATTTATTTCGTTTTTATTTACGAAGCGAGACAAGTATAATTTTCTATTACATTTCACATACATTACATACTCTTCCCCTAGTTATTGGACGGAACCGATGCCAGTCAATGGAATCCTTCAAACGAACTGATAAGTAAATACAAAAAATAATGTTTATTGTGTATTTCATAACAAATTATTATTATGAACTGAGTTCCTAATTTCTAAGTCATTTATTTACATATTTGAATTTTATTTTATTGTGAATTGGACTGCCTTATTTTTTTATTAATGAAGCAAAATAAATTAATGTATTTTAGTTTTGTTTTAAATAAACTACATATAAAATAACGAAAATTATTTTTTTTCATATACTCCTCTCCTTCTTCAAATACTCCTATTGGTATACGATATTTGCTACTTTTCTTTTTTGGAAATCGACAACCCTGCCATCCATGCTGATGTATTTTGTATTTTTGTACATGAATTATTTTAGTTTGTTGCGATCAATCGATCATGCAACTTGAATCGGTCGAAATATGTATGTATGGATATGTCGGTTACTTTCAGATAATTTTTATTTCAGATTTAAATTATTTTCAGATATGATTATTAAAGTTATACGATTACAACATTTTTATTGATTTTTACTATCAATATTACTCTTATAATTCTGATATTATCAATTGATTAAATATTTTATTCTAAATATTTAATTTTATTTATTTTGTATTTTTATATTCTTGTTTTTCGTTTGGACTGTACGTAGTTGAGCGGTGACTGTACGTTGTTACGAATATATACGATCGACATATCGAAATAACACAAATGAATGTCTGTACGGAAACGTACGGATAATATAAATACTTGATGTCTGTGTCGGTACGTGTCTGTAAGGAACTGAACGGATAATATAAACCAAAGCCATCTTAATAAATCAAGCCTCCATGTTCAAAACGAACTTTTATTAACAAAAATAATCGCTCTCTTCATACATTTTATATGGAGAGACATGATTTTCGTTTATAGAAATATTTGAATGAAAAGTAACTCAAAATTATAATTTTTTGAAATCAATTGAAACTATAAACATTGGTTTTCACCTGACTTGAAGGATTTTTCCGTGGGGTTTTCCATTTTATTGTATTAATTTAAGGAAAATAAGATACTTTATTCTCTAATAAAGCTCAAATAGAAATAGAATAAAAATTTGTAAGAAAGGGACATAGTGTACATAACCAACAAAATAATTTATTCCCATCAAACAAATAAACCAAAAGAAGAAAACATCAATGAATTTTTAAAAAATGGAACAAACATAATGATCATAAAACAACGCAAAAAACGAGAAAAAATATATGAACACAATTTTTTATTTCATAGCAACAATAAAAAATTATCGTATAAAAAATAATATTGAGAGCGTGATCAAATTGTTCCTCTCCTAATCCTAATTGACATATTGTATACAAATTATGTAACCTTTTGTAACCTTCAAAACAAAACACAACATTTTATCATTTATTTGATCGATCCGATCAATGTTTTTATTTTGGTTTAATGAGAAATTTCCCAGCGTTTATCCGATTAATCTCCTAAATTTTAATTTATCGTAGTTATCATAATTTTTATACATATTTTTCGATGTTTAGATTTTGAATCAAACTATTTTATTTCTGTGTTGGAGTGAATGCAGTGTATTGAAAGAGAGTATTAGAATATATCAGATATATATTTGTATATACAAATTTAAAAGCGCAAATAAATTAAATTAATGACAATTTTATAATCATAAAAATTATGTTTAATTAATATAGTTTCGAAAAATAACCCTGGCCATCACCTAATTCAATTCTTTATCTATTACTTTATATAATAAAATATTAAAAGCTCTCACTATTAATAGTTGAACAATTCAAAATAAGTTTGTATGTTTTGCCATGGGATTGCATAGACTTCTTTGTAAATTACACATTTTTTGGTTAACTAAAAAAAGCTCGTTTGAAAATATCGCTCAACATGGAGGCTTTATATATTAAGATGGCTTTGTATAAACCAACCTTTATTCAAACAAAATCATGCAGCTTTTATTGAAATATCCTGTAAGTATTTTATTCACAAAAATATAATTCAAAAGGACACAACCACGGTTTTACTGTTTTCTCTTTTCGTCTTGCAGTTTAATTTTATCGCGTTGGTATTTGTGTGTATTTACATATATCAATTTAATGGAGAAATGTGTTTTTTTCTGTAAATTTTATTAATAAAAATAACAAAAATTAAACAACTTCTTTGATCAGGTTTTTAATCGATTATAAAGTGATAATTGTAGATTCCATTTCAATGTTAAAACACTTAATCCATCGACATTTTCATTGAAAAATATCGGACCGAAAGAAATTTATTTTTCAGTTTTGTATGGAAAAAATGTTTTTTTCGTCAATTTTAGTTCCTCTAGAAAAAGCTCAATTTTTAACCTTAGGGCTCTGTATATATAGGTGGCTCTGGTACAAACCATGTACAAAGCGGTCTTCCAAAACTAAGTAGAGTTATTTTCAAAAATATTCGCAATTAATTAGCTATATAGGATCATTGTAGAAAAGTGGAAATCTTTAAAAAACGGGGCGAATTGGAATTAAGGTTCAAAAGCAAATTTAACAATCAAATTTTTAAAAAACCATATCAATAGTAATGCATATGTCGTAAGACGCTTTGAAAAGCATTCTAATTTTTATAGAACTTCATGCATTTGAGTATTTGGCTTTCAAAGGAGTGTTAAATAATTTGAAGTCAGAATACATTTACATAATTTGAAGTCAGAATACATTTGAAGTCAGAATACATTGTCAGAAAATGACAATCTTGATATAAACTTTAAAACAAACCTTTAATTTGGAGTTTTAAATATATGATAGCCGAAATTAATTACGTTTTAATCTACTTTTTTCCTACTGCGTCAATTTTTTCATTATGTGGGAAGGTGGCCTGGAAACCGGTACTTCTAAATCCGTATTTGCGCTTAAAGACTGAGAACGAAACATCGAAAAATGTTTTCTTGGAATTTTTTAAAAATAAACATATGTGTGACAGATGTTCAGGGATATAAATCTAGTAATATATTACTTTTGCTTGCGTATCTAAGATACATTTAATCGATCGATTAACATTGAGGATCGGAATCGGCTGCAATAGAACATATAGAATCTAATGAAATCAGGTTTAAAATTGAGAACTGATTTGAACTTTAAAAATTGTTTGGTATTCTTAAATATTTATTTCTTTATTCGAAATTAGCCAATTTGATAGCTTTCAAATAGTTTACAACCGTAGGTATTATGAAACAAAATATTATTAAAATCATTTTTAATTTATAAATTCTCAAATTTGTGAGAGTTAGTTCCGACATTCTCAACATACACAATTTTTTTTAAAATTTTCATTACTTATATATTCTCATAACATTTTTAATTTCTGAATTACCAAATTCTAGAATACCGTATGAAACTACAAATCATAAGAATGAATGATATCGTGTACACATTTAGAGCACATTAACTAATTACAATTTTTTGAAAATCACTGTCTCCCGAATCCGAAAGAGTAAGATTCCTCTTTGTTTTGAATAAAGATTCATTCAAATTTTATACGAATCAAATAAGAATCTTACACAGTCGAATTCATTTCGTAGGTTCTGAATGTACCATTGTTCGGAGCACCTTATCATAATGTGAATACAACATTTGAAAATGCCATTCTGAATTTAACATTTTTATTTAGATTTTTGAATGTCCTTATAGCTTTCGATGAAGTAAAGAAATAAAATAAAGCTGCACAACATTGACGAGATTTTATACGCCATAATTAAAAAGTAGAAGCAACAGTTAGCTTATAGTTTTAGCTTACAATAAAATAGCCGTACCGGTTGTTGTTGTAACAAATTATGATAAAATACCCTATGTATTCGAATTTCATCGCGTCATTTTGTAATGCGGAGTTTTGTGGGTTTCTACTTCCGCTACTTCTGGCCGTAACACTATCAGCTCGTTGAAAAACTTCTCTGTTTTAACAATAAAGAAGATATCGTGGTTATGGTGTTATTTTCTAATTTGTAAAAAAGGCAAGCCCCTATCTACACCGGTAGAAGTAAATATAATGTTAAAAAAATAATTATTATTTTATATAATCACCGATTACTAATTTGACCGTAACATATATGTACATATTATATACACCCCAATTACCGAAGTCGTATCACAATACATATATTCATCAATCTCAATCTTGTCACTTGAACAAATTGTGTGGCTAGAAAGTCATTTAAAGTGACAGCAGTCGTTTCAATAGACTTGAGGCGTAAGAAACGATTTCGACAATAGGAATATTGATGCGACGTAACTTTAGTCATCTAAAGTGACGTGACACGACTTTGGTAATTGAGGTGATACAGTTTGTATAAAATCCAACATGGAATACAATTTGGGTGGGTTAAATTTGTGACATATTATGCATGCTGTGTGCAATTAAATTGCATTTCTCGCGATATTTAATTACCATGTTTTCATATTCCTTTACATTTTTTATTATTTCTGTGATTTCCAAGAAAAAAACTGATAAAAGTGAATAACTTCTACTAAAAATTAATAATGTTATTTAATCAAAATGATAAGTCAAGTTATTAAATTTTTTCTGTTTCAATAAACTTGGTGCATTAAGTCCAAATAAATATTCAAATATATACAAAAAACTACAAGGGAGCGAACCCCGCGCTGTGGGGGGGGGGGAGTACTACGTTACAACGGCGCTACGATAGAAACCAAGGAGATATTTCCAATGATGACAGTGATACTCGCAGGACGAAAATGAACATAATGAACATAATATGTGTTTCCAGAATCATGTTTATCTTTTTCGTGTGGCAAGGCGAATTTCGAACGAAAAATACTATCAAATGAAACGAAGAAAATGTTTATTATAAATGAATCATGTCGACCACAAGAGCGTTTTATACGGAATCTATTACAAAATTATCGTAGGTTTTCCACGAGCATAATAAGCATAATATTTATAAAACATATACAACATTCGGAATAATCAAAAGAAAGTGGTTATGCAATTATTATATTGCTGCTGTATATTGCGAGCCTTGTTGGCTTTTTGCCGAAAATAGACTGTGTAATTGGCGTTAACATGAAATTAGAGATTGGCGTGGTCTCTCTAAAAAAAATTAAAACGCACCAGAACAGCCAAACAAACGCAACAGCTTGTTGCATTTATGAAAAATGGAGGAACACTGAAACAATTGATAAGCACGTTAACGAACAAATATGAATACGATATGAATCAAATTTTTGGGTACAAGTTTTAGAGAGGTTCGTTAACATAACATTATCGCTCCCTAAAAATTCGCTGTCATTTTGCAGGCATCTTGAAACTAAACAAGATGACTATAATGATAATTTCTTGAAGCAAGTTTTGAATATACCACATGAATCAATAAAAAATTTATGTCCTCAAATTCAGAATGAAGTTATTCATTTCCTCGCAATACGTTCAAGAACTCCTCTTGTATCTGATATCAATAGTTCTCCCTTTTATACAATTATAATGGATACAACTAAAGATATAACAATGAAAGATCAACTCCGTCAAATATTTAGATATGCAAAAATTATTAAAAAGGAGAAGGATGAGCCAGTATAAATTGAAATTCGACAAGTATTTTTGGAGTTCACTGAAATACACAATTATTTAGCTACTGGGCTTTACGCAAACATTAAATGATGATGATAATGTTATGAGCGGGACATACAGAGGTCTTCTAGCTCTTCTCAAGCAATATCAACCTAACTCTGCCTGCATACGCTGCGCAGCTCATAGTTTAAAGTAGAATGTAAACGATGCAGTTAAATATTGCACTAAAGTCTCTTCATTTTTTACAATCCTGGAAGGTATAATATATTCATTTTTCAACGCGCTGGGCAGGACGTTATACTTCATTTTTAAGTATTAAAAATCAGTTTGTCGGTATAATGAAAGCCTTATCCGAAATAAATTTAACAAGTTCAAAACGGGATAAGTGCGCTGAAGCTCTGAGAATCCAAAATTCTTTGCATTGTGTGCATTTTTGTCAAAAATATTAATTCTGCAAATCAAAAATTTAGATCTTATGACCGCATCGGTATCTTTGGAAAATGCGTTTAAAAAATTAAAGCAGTATAGAAATATGTTTGATTCTTGAAAAAATAAAGCAATATAAATTGTGGATCACTACAACATTCGCACAAAAAAGAAGAAAAATTGATAAAAGGCATTTTGAGAAATAGCCAGAGATCATCGTCTCAATAGTAGTGAGGAAATTTTCCGATTTTATGAAAGTTTTAGATGTCGTCGTGAATCAATTGGATGACAGATTTAAAGCTATGGAAGAAATAACGAAACTATTTTTCTGTATTCAGCCAAATAAATGTATGAAAATGAATGACGATGTTCTCATGAAGTCTGCAGAAACGATACAAGATAAATACAAAGATGACCTATCGGAAGAGTTTACAAATTGGTGATGGTAAAGTCAATGATAAAGGAGAAAATTTCAATAATAAAATTTCCTACAATAGCTTTCAGTGTTTCGCAGGTAATAACATGTTTATTATTGTTTCTTCCGTTAAGGTCTCAATAGCGGAACGATCGTTTTCTAAATTGAAAATAATAAAAAATTAATTGCGCAATCCCATCTGTGCAGATCGTTTAAGCGATTTGTCCATTCTTTCTATTAGAGCAAAATCGACGGGCGAAATGGAAACAAAAACTTTAATTAGGGATTTTGTCAATATGAAGTCAAGAGCGAATAATCTAAGATTCTAATATTTATATTGTATATTTTTCTTTTTTTTTGGATGTTCTTGGAAAAATGAATATCTACATATATAATTGGCTAAGTTCGTGTAACTATACTTTATTTCAATAAAAAAGGTATATTTTCGATTACCAACATTTTTTATTACTCTGAGTGAAAGATATGCAAGGGAGGATAGGGGCCCTCTTTAATTTTTGCGGGGGGTCCAATAATAGTTGTTACGCCATTGTATACATTGTATAACTTACTGAAATGATGTACCTACGAGTATAAAAGCATAAAACGGTATTCTGTACTATTTAACTACTTTAACAGCTAACAACTACTAATTGTATGTAATTACGGTTACTACCAAATACTGAAATGTTTTGATTGTGTCCTTAAGCTTCTAAATTTATATTTTCTAAATTAGCTTTTGTAATATAATTAATTAACTGCAGATATCAAGTTTAATAAAAAACAAATTTTGAACCCAAAATGTGATATCTGACAAATTCTAGTAAAACTAAACGAACAAAAATTCATTCAAAAATACAGGTGGATAATTATTTGCTATTTTATTGTACTCTGATTTTTCTTGTTAATTCCTTAAATTTGTGAAAAAGTGTAATTTCTCAAAAAAACCTATATATTCCACAGCTTGTGCCAGAAATAATAATTTATGCAAACTTTCAAGAAACGCATCAACTGAGAAATGCGAGTATGTCCCTATTTATTTTACGCTATATTTTTGACTTTACTTGCAAACTGGGGTAAATTCACGACAATTTACTTTTCGATGCCTACTCTAACAAAAAATTTTTTTTATTTAAATTTAGGTGCCTGTGGTTTTTATTATCAGGTGCCGACATTTTTAAATTGAATTAATTATGACCCTGTCAATCATTTAAGTCAAAGAAATGTTTGCTCAAAATATATAATGTAATACCAGATAAATATGCATTTTGAGGGCAATAACCGACCGATTTACTATTATTATACGCCAATCTGATAAGATTCTGAGCTAATTTTAGCGCTTTATTATACAATAACAAAACATTTAACTTTTGCCATTTTGTCTTACAAAAAAATAATTAAACTGTTGCATGCTACCTTTTGTGTACTACATACATATATACACATTTCTATTTTTTATAAACATAAAAATTATAAAACTATTAATAAGTACTTGTACATACACTACACATATTACTAATTAGATATGGGTCAGAATTTACATAACAATTACTTTTAATTTAATACGACTTTATACGTTTGCTTTGATACTTGCGTTTATGTCTCACCTAATTTATCTTAATCAAAATTAATTTTTAATCAAAAATAAAATGTAAAGCAGTAAAGCTTTTTATTAGTGTGTGCCATCTAGTGGTAAACACGAACAATTATATGTATACAGATTTTTTTTTGTGTCTGGGCTAATGGAAATTTATAGGGGAAACATCACGAATACATATACATATACATATATGCAAATTAAGGAAAATCATAAATTCTGTTTTGATTGTGTTCAAAATGAAAATAAAAATAAAAGAAATGAAATGAAAATGGACACACGTTCTATATAGTATATACATATACACATTGGGGTATAGGTAATAGCCAGGTCAGACGTTATTTTCCTTTCAAATCATTTTTCTTCTTCACATACGAGTATTATAGAACAAAAAATGGTTATAGCATACATAGTGAAAATCAATGAAGACGGAAAAATTCAGTTTTTTAGGTTATTCGTATTTGTTTGATTTTACGTTTTAGTTACACTTTTTATAGTGTTGTGAGCTTTCACTGTTAATTGTGTTTAATTGCCCATGGCTCATAAATCTGGATGATAGATTATTATGGTGAAAATTTAATTTTTTGTTTAGGTTTGATTTGTTAAAAAAATATGTATATTGTACTGGTCAAATGTCGGTCAGTAGGGTAAACATTATTAAATTGGGTTACATATTTTTTTGTGTTAGTACGTATTATATATATTACATTTAGAAAGGGAAACTTTATGACGTCAATTTTGAGGACATATTGCAAATTGAATTATACATTTGATTTATTCAACAAAAAATTTTCAACAACAATAAATTTAAAATAATCAGCGTGGGTGTTTCCAGCAACTTTAAATTTATAAAAAAAAAAAAAATCCATATGTAGAACAAATCAATGAATATTAATTAATTAAAAATATTATTTTATAAAAAAAAATGTTGTACGAGTAATATACATGGACTAAAAATAAAATGCAAATATTTTACTAACCTGATAACGTGCACGAACGTCTTAGGATTGTAAACATTTAAAAGGTTTTTTTTTGTTCTACGAAACTTTCAATTTTTATTTTAAGTTTTTGCTGTTGTTGTTAATGTTGTAATATTATATAGCATTACAAGAAAATGTATAAAAATTGGTGCCATAAAAATTTTTAAGTATTAAAAAAATTACGTCTTATTATTATTCCTGCCAGGGATTTTGTATAATTGTTAAATTTACCAATTTACGTAAATATAAAATAAAATACTAACTGCCATTATGTGGTTATAAAAAATTTAAATTACTTTGTCGTTTTGTTAAATAAAAATATCTAAAATTCATGAGCTAAACTAACTATTTGGCTATTCGTTATATATTTTATATTTTTAAAGGGAGGTTATGGAACCGAATTTTTATGTCACTAAACATCGAATAAAGCAATTAAGGCGAAGGTTTAGCTGGATATGTCATTAGCATTAATTGTTATTATAGATATATACATACATATCACATACACGATTGATAATTTTTGTATTATCAAGTATTATCGGAGGTGAAGCATTTCAAATTGTGTAAAGATTCTTTAGTGCAATTTATAAGATCTGCTATAATTTTGAATCAAATAATTGAATAGCGTATAAAATGATATGCAACTGGAGCCTGGAATAAAATTTATCGAATTGGAGTAGATTGATGGTTAAAAATAAAAGAAAATTATGGCAAAAAGTTGGGGTAACTTTTGGATTATGCCTCATTAACGTCATACATTTATAATTTGAATTTAAGTTTTATAAAATAAACAATCCACAAACAATTTATTTAAACTTTTGTTTTCCATATGCTTTTGTTTTTAAATAGCAGATACAAATTTCTGATGCTAAGCAAGCGAGGCAACCAGTTATGTATAGAAAATAAATTTATAACCAAACTCTGCATTTAAATTACGAGGTTTCTTCTCAGGTACTTAATAATTCGATTTCCTAATATTCTTTAGTTTTCTAAATTATAAAAAATTAAAACAAATACGGTATTTTTATTATTCCAGTAGAATTTGGAATTCGAATTTCAATTTGTAAAATATTTGTTAAACATATGTGGGGCCCGATAAAACAAAATTTTTTTTCTAATTTAAGAGAAATATAGCATTTGTGAAGATGAAATTTTAAATACAGAAATGGTATAACTTGTCGAGGTGTGAAGAAATTCAGAATTCATAAGATTTAAAAAATTTTTGTTTTTATAAATCAATTATTTTAATTTCATTGATTAAAGAATCTTAGAAATATTCAACATCTATTGTCTATCATATTTATAGATTTTAGAACTTTCATTATCTTAAAGGACATAATCAAGCACGTTGAGCTCTACTTTTCAGATATTCTCAAAATTAGAATAACTCACTTGTAGAACCGAGATGTGCTGGATGCAAATTCTACATTTCATTTGGGTTTGTTTCTCAGATCATTGTTAAAATCGAAACCAAAACATATTTCTAAAATTATTTTTATTTAAATTCATTCAAAAATCCATCGCATAAATAAATCACTAACAGAAATGTACGGTATTTTTGATCCAGTACAGATTTGTGAAATCTACTTGTTTTAGTGAAACCTCAACGTGCTGAATACCCCCAATGTAAATTCATAATACACTGTGGTGAGGAACTATAGGAATACGCACCTTAACATCCAAGTTAAACTTAATCTATTCATAACTTCTAACAGAGCTTAGAAAATAACTAAATATACTCGTATACCGTTCGACAATTTTTATGTCAAATGATCAGCATACAAACTGATAAAAAATTTCTTGTTATTTTATGGCCTGCGAGCATAACAACAGCCGCAGTGTTTAGGAATCTATGTAGGTCACATTTATTTGTGTATACCGCGAAGATTTATTTATAGAACTCACCACTATAATGGAACGATTTCGGCAGATACGAGAAAAATGATAATGTAGTAATCAATCAAATCCATATTCGCCTGTACGATCGGTGCCGCCATGCTTAACAGAAGCTTCATGAAACGAAGAAAGAAATCCATTTGTGGGCAGAAACATTATGAAAATAGCTCAAATGAGATCATTTAAATTGTGAAACGACTTGTGTCAAGTTATCGACGATTACGGTGTTAACAGATAATTTTGTTGCATCACTGCATATTGTAGATAAATGGTCAGTTGTATTTTAAAACTATTTCCTAAAGAAACTGAGGTATTTATATACTGAGATAATTTATTTGTTGACTTTAATTTGCCATTGATGGTTTAATACATTTTATAGATTCTTTGTAACAAACGTTTCCTAGCTCAAGAATACCACATAAGCTCCACAAAATACTGTAAGAGGCGATTGATTCAAAAGCTTGTTCAGAACATACCAGAAGAAAGGATTAATGAAAGCCGTTACAACACCAAGCAGGCCAAGTAGAGGACCTTGATGAACATTTAATACGATGCAGTTATAGTTAAAAAATAGCGATTGATATTTAATTTGCTGAGGTTATAACGCTGGTTGAAAAAACCAAAGATTTATGTACCGAATAGTAAATCTTAATCTCTTATTAATTTGTATAATAATCGGGTAATATTCTTGTATGTCTATTCTATAGGATAGGGCCCCCTCTATAATTGAAAATACAAAACTATTAGAAATGTGTTTCTTGTAATTTCATGAAATTTTTGTAATCGAGACAAAGTGATCAACATTTTTTGTAAACCACCATCATCGATGAATGTCTAGGTAGAAATTTAATATATTTTTAAGTAATTGAGTTATTTTTAAGTGTTCGGAAAATTACCCGAAGGCTAAAGTGGTCTGACAAAGTAATCTGTGGTTTTTTGGAAAATCCAGCTACATGATCACGGTCGAAACAACATGGGTGAAACAACATTTGTCTAGTAGGAACTAGACAAATGTCAACTATTTTTCACAATTTGCAAACTATATTTAACGTTTAATAATTTAAATTTCTTTAAAACTATTTTAGGAATTTTATTTAAAGATTGTTTTTTTAGATGTGAAAATTAATTTTGGACGGACTTCTGCGCAAAGTTGTAGTTAGTAGTGCGATTGTACAGTAAAAAACATAAAAAGACTGCTGGATATTTTTAGGCTTGTAAATGAAAACTAGTATAGGCCAAAACAATTAATACTAAGGCTGCGGGCGAATATTCGGATAAATCCTCGAAGGACCATGTTAAATCAACACTAGTCCAAATTTACAGCTTGGACACTATTGTGAAATTTAACATGGTCCTTTCAGCTGGATTAAACAACTGGTAAATACAAGTATAGCCTATAACGTCGTCAAGGGTGACGACATCACCAGCCAAGCAACAACAGACATATAACTTCACAAAACTAACGTCAAAGGGAGCAGCGCAACAACAACAAGCACCAATACCACCACTAGTAAATCAAACAAAAAAATATGGATGAGTTACTTCTAATCCAAGAGTTAACAGGTGGAAAGATAGTTCAACTAGAGAAAAACTATCGAAAAGACGGTGAATATAGAAAGACGAAGTCTTACTTAGAAAAGAGAATAGCGAGTCTAAAAGCGGTATATAACGAATACATTGGAAAATTGTAGTAATAGTCCCGCCTCTGGGCCAGAATCACGCTTATCTCACCACACGAAAAAACATGACAGTTGTTTACAATAAGATACGCGCCATCGCCTACACAGCGGACCGCCATTGTCACCAACAACGTTACAAGAACCCCTACAACTTCCAAGCTCACGTCTCGAGCCAGCATATAATCCAACGCCATCAATTTGGGTGGATGATATACAAAGTTCATCAACCGATTCCGAAAAGGTAAAATCAACTAAGCCAAATTAGCGGCAAATCAATACCAACAAACGTTGCTGCAGCAAAGATAAAAGGGAACAACAACACAAAATTGTTCAAGAGAGAAGACGTCTTCATGCGTCAGATATATCAGAAATTGGGGTCAATAAATTTTCCTTGGAAAACAACAACATATCTAAGGAATATGTTAATATTAAAACAAGATAGTTAGAAAAGGACATAGGGTAAATCGCAGCCCAACACACAGAATTATTAGTAGAGCTGGAAGAAGACAAATAAACATCCAACTACTTTAGGGTAGATTGTGATGGCAAGCTTCAAGAGAGACTAGAAGATGTAATGATCAAACTACAACTGTTTCGGTCTCAGACAACAACTGCAGCAGCAGCTCAAGTGAAATTGTCTAAGGTAGAAATACCAATATTTTATGGTGATTATGAGCGGTGGGAAACCTTGAACGATATATTCACTGAACTGATCCACCAAAACAGTAGACTATCAGATACGGTAAAGATGAAATCACAGCTGCAGAAGGGAGCAGCCCAACTTCGTTCGAACTATCGAACTGAGTTAAAGGCTAAACTTAAAACAGAACTGGCAGTACCAACTCGAAACAATGAATACCTGTACCCTATCAAACAACCAACCACTATTTCACAACCTGCGTCAGATCCAACAACAACAAATTTTCCTAGCATTTCCACCACCTATAGGTCAACAAACACGCAAATAGAAAGCACAAGATGTTAAACTACGTTTGGGCGATAGATTAATAGCCAACGCAGAACAGCTATAGTAGAAGCTGATATTCTATATCACCAAGGTTGATGACACAATTTAATTATATTTCATAGACACATATGTAGACGAAATATGATTTAATTCATCATATATATACAACAACAACCATATAAATAAGACACCTATGAAATTGCAATTTGACAATTCTATATTAGTGTAATTCTTTACTAGTAAAATTACTGAAATGCAATTTATTTGTTATTGTGTAATTATTATGTAAACTTTTGTATACTTTTGTATATACTGGAAAAATGAATTAATAAAATTAGGATAATTTAACAACTCAACAAAAACCGGGTTTTCCGTGAAAAACGTGTTTTTCTGTAAACACCAAAAGTTTGTTTTTTCGTTTTTTGTAATAAATAAATTTATTTTTCTACTGTTTTTTTGCCTCAAGTGCTTTAAGAGAATTTATTGCAAAGCGTGGCTGTAAATGCCTAAGAGTGAGAAAACAATACAAAAATTGATCGTTGAATTTGCTAATTTAAAAAAAATCGGAGTTTAAAGATAAGTTTTTAAAAATGCCTGAATCTGGAACGCGTTTCTCGTAATGGACTATATAGTTGTAATGGCAAAAGATATTTAAATGTGACATTACATTTTAAAGGGGATAGTTATTAATTAGTTTTTATTGCCATACAGGGTTTATGTGATGCGTACCAGGTTCAGTCATTAGCTGAACAAAAATTGGAAAAGTGCGGTATAAATTTTACCATATTTTGCCATCAAAACAAGATGGAACCATGCGTTATGAAGAAATGCGCTCAATTGAACAAAATGAAAAATCAATGTTTTGGTAAATTTAATAAAAATATTAAAGCCGACAGAATTGGCTGTAAAAGCACCGAGTAAAAACACTTCAACCTTACTCTCTGCGGAAGGAGTACTTACGTTTTTGTTTAATCAAATTAAACAAACCATTACTGCTTTAGGTAAAAAAATTTATAATGCTATGAAAATAAGAATTTCCAAATGACGAAATAAAAGATTAATAACATTATATAAATTTTTACAAAGTGGAACTTTTCCACAAACGAATTTATTGGAGCTTCCATATTCGACTATACGATGACTTTGAGCTTGGCAACGACGTTAGCTCTAAGATTATTTGGTGATTCACCAATTGGTGAATTGGCTAGTGAAGAGAGTATTGATGAAGATGAAGTCGAAGACATCCTTCCAAAATGAGAGGAAAATGCTTGGGGTTACTAATGAAAAGGTCAACAACTTATTCAATTGTCTGGTATCAATACAACCCACTTCAACAGACAGTGAGAGAGCCTTTCGATCGCAGGTAATTTCTGTACTAGATTACGTTCATCTATGAAATTTGAACTATTGGACACAATAAATTTTCTTAAATATTGTTTTATTAAAAAGGAAGAATTATAAGTTAAGTTTCTCTGCTATATTTTTTAATAAAACAAATAATTCTAAATTCTAAAATTTTCTTGTTTGTTTTTTATGTTAAGAAAGGTTGAATTGTATATTTGAAGTCGTACTCAAGGTGTTTTTTAAATAAATAAAAAACTGATGAAACCCCGGTTACCCGGTTTTTTATTTTATAAAAAACCGGAAATTGGTTATTAAAATTTTCCGGATTTTTACATGCTCTACTTCATAGTGATGTTTCTCATTTTCTGTAAAATCAAGCTCCGCCAAAATATAAATATTGTGCATAACACAGCACATTTGAAGCACTGAACATTGAAGATTAAAATGTTTGACATTTATGTACGCTTATGTACCACAGAGTATAACCCTTCAAACCAGTTTAGGTCTTCACACCTACATACTAAAACACGTACCGCTTCAAACCTACTTTAACAACATGTTAAATGTGCACGTCAACAGCAGTCTTTATTTGTACTAAATATACAATTTGAATAGCAAATAATTTATTTTTTATATAAAAATTGCTTGGTTGCTAGATGCACGAGAACAAATCTTCTTCCGTATTTAGAGAGATACCTACCAGATAATAAATTTTTGAAAGATTAATGCTTTCGTGCACAAGAGCAATGAGACTCACTCTTGGCTAGAGAATCACATCGAAATCATCCGGAAGTTATGTTTTTAAGCCAAAAGTCACATCTATTTTTATTCAAAGGCTTTCTAGAGGAGTTCACTTGTCGCACATATGCCCTATAATTTCTGTTATGCTTTTCGTTCCAAGAGTACACTTGATTTAAATAAAATATTTGATTTAATTAATAGGATGGTGCAAATAGTTTTAATTACATAGTCGCGTAAATTGATATTAATGTCAATTCTGTTCATTTAAATTGTCACTTTTTAATATTTCTGCTTTGTATATAAATAGCTACGACAATGAATAAATGATAAGAAAACAATTTTCGAACATATAACCAATTTGCTTTGGTTTTTCCACACACCATAATGAAAAATAATAAACTTTTATTACAAAAATTACTATTTAAACTATATGTATAATAATTTGAACGAATCGTTCATAAAAATGTAATTACCCCCGTGTATAAATTCCACTTAGTCACCATATCCTTTATTATGGTCCGATATTATGCGTATATATACTGTATATACGCGCAGATATGATATAAGTAATAAGTATATTAATATTTTTAAACTTTCACAAACCACAACATAATGAGTCGAGCACTAAAATACATTTCACATAAAGCTCGCAGAAGAAAAACAATTTTCACAAAATCAAAATCAAAAAAACTAGAACAACTGTTTGATAAGCTGAAATAAAAAAATACTGAAAAACTTTAAATCACGCACTAAAACTACTGTACAAATACAAAGAAGAAAATTGTATATTTTTAATATTTTCGGTTTTGATTGATTATATTATAGTTGATAATGATCAAAACGTAAGAAAATATAGTAAGAATTTTTTGAGTGTTCACCGTTCGTGGTGTAAATGACGATAAACTTAACAATTTAAATAATAAAAGTTTAGAATTAAAATCCTCATTGACTCTGTTTCTATAAGCGCGAGTCGATTTTGAAGTCAAGTTTAAACATTCGACTTGTGTGTTATTTAAGAGTGGTGAGGTATTGGTAGGTATATTCATATAATGGTGTGACTATTTTTAGAATGGAAAATGAGTGAAAATATATTTTTAACAGCTTTTAATTAGGGTCACACAATATTTTATTGTTTTCAATATTTTTATTTATATGTAATTGGGTCATTCGAAACAGAGTTGATCAATGTAACATTATCGATTTTATATTTCGTTATGATGTATGTATATATTAATATCTACAGTACATATATAAGTAACGGTGCGGCACTATTAAGATTATCCAAAATATTATACGATTTTGTCTTTGGAATTTGTTATAAGTGGTAATTTGCACGCAATTGTGTTAGGTACTTTGGAATTTTGATTTTAATTTTTTTTATGTTTCTTAAAAAGGGAGTGTTATACATACATACATACGTACGTATATAAAAATACCTTTGATTTACTGTTGTGATGGTATCTAGTGTACAGTAATTAAAAGGTATCGTGTATTTACTACTGGTAGACATACGATACGTTGCATGAGTGAATTTTTATTCTCGTAGTCATGTTTAACAAAGTTCTGTTAAGTAGTTAAGTGTCATATTTTCTAAATTTATGTTTGACAGTTTTATGATTATTTATTTTACAAAGGACAATTGAACGCTATAATATAGATTTGTGGCTGAATAAATATTTGGAATTTTATTAAAATTTCATTCAATTGAATTATTTGTTTAAATTATAAATTTGAGCTAGATTGAATTACAGATATTCATTTAGCATAATTTTTAAAATTTATTCAATAATTTAAATTTAAATTAAGCTATTGTCGAATTAAATTCAATATAGTATTGAATTTTTTATTTTTTATTATTTTTTGAATGAATTGTATATAATCGAGAGAACTGGCTGCAAAATGTAAGCTTAGAGCATAAAACTCATTAGCTATTTTTGAATAGATTTACGCGTGTTTGTGCTGTAATAAATGTTAAATGAATGAACTATTAATCGTATAATTGTTGGCGACAGTTAAGACTACTGTCGCCTACTACAGACTACAGCCCTACTAACGAGCTACCCGAAACCGTTAAGTAACGCTGTAAATAATTGAAACCGACGAACAATTTTATCTGAGCTAGTAAATTAATATTCACGAATTAGTGTAAATGAAATTCTTAACCGACGATTTTGCGGTTTGTTGGAGAAGAGTACACACTTGCTTTAACACGAAGAAGGAAAAGTCTATCACCTGATTCGATTGACCATATTTGCAACAGGTGATGTTTTAGCAGCTATTGTCTTATTAGATGTAGGAAATCTATTTCTGATGCCCGAAACCATTTCATAATAAATGTAACTACATAATTGAAACTGACGAATAATTTTTTTTCTAGCCATAAAATTAAAATTCACGATTTGTGGTAGATAAAATCCTTAACTTTTTATTCAATGATTGTGCGGTTGACTTGAGACAACGGATGCTATATACACAATGCTAATACCAGTTTCGTTGATGAATTGCATAATTTCATATCAGTGATAATAATAAGCTTCCAAGCTCATTTGATAGACATTAAAGCAATTGACAATCCCTTCAACTTCATAACTGAACGGATGCTACACACAATCAGGTTTGCCTGCGCAGGTAAAGTTTGTACAGGTTTATCAAACAACATTTTATCAACATCTAGATATTCTAAGACCTTCCAAATGATCAATTCAAGACATTAATGACAGATGGGCAAGCATTTCTTGGAGTTAAGATTTAAATTAAGGTTTTGGTTATCATTTGCTTTGTAGATAACGTATACCCAAACCAACAAGAGGTCAAACTTAAATTTGAGTTTTTCATGTGCACTTATTGATTCTTAGGGGGTACGTAGAACTTGTCTGAAATTTGTTGAGAATTAGGCGTGTAGACCCATAATATCTTATACAACTGGTGCTTAATATGACAGAATCTTAGGAATATGTTTATAACACCTGTACGTACAGAATATTTTTTTTTCAGTTATGGCAGCGTAACCTGAATAATTTCAGTAATATCACTTGGATAGTTCTTAGCGGTACATTTGTCCGCTAGCTCGATGGAATTGGTTTGATACTTAAAGGTGGAATTGGTTTGATTCTTAAAGGTGAAATACTTCCTTAAATACCACATTCTTTGTGGTATTTTGTACTTTGTGGTAAATACCACTGGGCGCCTACAGAACTGTTGGGGCACAAAATAGCTCTGTTCACGAAGCTGATACACAATTCATGTGTAACATCTTAGTTCTCGGTATGGAACCAATTTCGTGAATCTAATGGAAATGCGTATTAGGAAGTAGAGAATAGCGCACGCTATTCACTTTAGAAATATAATTACATATATGTTTACTTTTATACAGTAAAAAACCAAATAAAATTCAAACTAAATTGGTTACTTAAACAAAACCAGTAATGAACTTGATCAAGCTGCATCACTCGCCATTTTGATTTAAAGTTATAAAAAAATTCAATAAAATCAAAATAAGTTATATGATGTGCCATTCTAGATAAGTACATTTACGAAAAGGTAAGATCGAAAAATGCCCGCCTTTGTGAGCTATGGAATTTTAAAGTTTCGTACTGCTCGGACGTAAATTTGATTTATTGTTTTTGGTTGCGTAGATTATGTTACAGTAACATAGCAATAATAAAATTCACACCAAAATAACTATACTGCAAGTGATTGTATACATTGTTATTTATGTATGTATCGTTGTTTTTGTATACAATTTTGGAACATGGCCGAAATAAATTTTGTTTTACGCAAATATATTCGACAATAAATCAAAATTCTTTCCTATCTGCCGAACTTTATACTATCTACTATCTATACAAAAAATATTTTGGTAATTCAAATTGTAAAGTGCATATTATACCGCTATGTAGTTCGCGCGTAATAACAATTTACATACAAAAATGACACAAACGATAAGCAAAATGAAAATTTTACGGCTGGATTTCATTTTATACTATACGCGGTTAGGCTAATGGAAATTTTCCTATTAAAATATAGATGTCTCTATTAAATCTCTACACATTTTTTCAGCAATTTTATCGTCATGTGTGATAAATATTAAGCTAAATGTTGACATTCCGAAAAGTTTCGTTGTTTTGATGTGCATCATTAAAAAGTTTTATCACGTTTTTAAGAAACTGTGTGTAAATTAGAGTGTTATTTATACTTGTGTTAATTTTAACCAAATCAGGTAATTGATCAGGCAAGTTAGTTGGGTAAAGTAAAAATTAATAAATAATTTCTGTAATTAGTATTATAAAATCCAAATAACTTATAAGACTATAAGAGAGTTTACTGGAGATTTCCATAGTAAACTCGCGTGACATCATATTATCGACAAAAATTAATAAACCTTTGTCCTACAGATGGCGCACCAAATAAGAATTTATGCGTTACCTATTATTTCCAAGTTATTTCAGCCGGGTATTGTCAATTTGGTTTTGTTTATTTAATTTTTAGTTTTCTTAAAGATTTATTTACATTATTTTTCAAAATTTCGTTTAAAAAAATGATAACATTGCGTTTATTTGCCAGTGGTGCTATCTAGTTAAAAAAGGTAAACTGCGATAAACTGCCATATCTTAATACTCAAATCTGCAGCAATTTCCCTTATAGTATTACAAATAACTTATAATACTATAAGGGAAATTGCTGCAGATTTACGTATGATACGCAAGATATGGCAGTTTATCTTCATTTTCTAGATGGCATTACTGGCAAATAAACGCCATGTTACTATTTTCTTAACGAAATTTTGAAAAGTAATGTAACTAAATCTAAAAAGAAAAGAAAAATTAAATAAAAAAAACCAAATAGACAATACCCGGCTGAAATAATTTGGAAATAACAGGTAACGTAAAAATTCTTTTTAAAAGACGTTCGGCGCGCCATCTGGAAAAAAGGTAAATTAATTTGTGTCGATAACAAGATGTCACGCGAGTTTAAATCTGGGAAATCTGCAGTAATTTCCCTTATAGTATTGTTACGATCGTGGCGACATCTATGTTTGAATAGCGACACTATCGTTAATGTAAAATTGTTATAAAGTAGAACAGTATAGAGGTGTCTAGACTTATCTAGACTAATCGAATATTCTGGAGATTTCTAGAATGGTTAGAATATTTGGTATAAATACGCGACAAACATTTGGGAGAAATTCAGTTGTGTTTTAACCGTGAGAGTGCTATTAGTAATTAAAAGGAAAGTGTTTATAGAGTAAAATAAAGTGTTATTAAAGTGTAATATAGTGTTGTTAAAGTATAGAAAATAATTATTGTGAAGTTAAATAAGTGAAATAATTAAATTAGTGTTTAATTGGAAATAAATAAATTTAGTGTGTTCTAGAATTTACATCGTTTGTTTTATTCACAATCCAGTGATCGAACCTTGAATTTGACAAGGCAAAAAACGTAACAATTGGTGACAGCGGTGGGATTGTGAATTAAAAGATGATTCTAGACGAATTGAAGATTTCCGATTAAAAGGAAGAGTTGGAGCGACGTGGTTTGTCAACGGTCGGCCAGAAAAATGTATTGAGGCAACGATTACTTCAAGCATTAGAGCTGGAGGGTAATGATCCGGCTAGTTATAATTTTGATGAATCGACATTTTCCGACCACGCAGAAGGGGACGAAGAGAATGGAGAAAGTAAAGAGGCGGTAGTGGAGGTTGCAGCGGTACCTTCTGGAAATTTCGATATGGCGCAGTTAATGGCTGCTATTCAACAGTCCAGTTTGGAAATGAAAAAGTCAGTTGAAAAGTCTGTTGAAAAATTAAACCATAAAATGGAACAATCTAGTAATCAATTAAATCAGAAAATTGATCAATCAAATCAGGAAATGAAAGAAATTAATCGGTCAAATCAGCGCATGGAGCAGTCGGTGGGCGAGATCAATAACAAAATGGATGAGAAATTCAATGAAATGTATATCAATTTACATGAAGAAGTAGAGCAAATTGAACAAAAATTACAGAAGGACATCCAAGGGTTAGAAGAGAAAGTTCTAGGCTTCGAGAAGAAACTTCTATGTATCGAGGTTAATGGAACAGCATCGCCAGTAGCTCAGCCAATTCAAGCAATGAAATTTAAGCCACCGATATTTGATGGCACAACATCGTTTGCGGTTTTCAAATTTCAATTTGAGACAACGGTTAATCAAAATGGGTGGAATGATGCAAATCGGGGAACAGCATTAATAGTGGCTCTAAAAGGAGAAGCGGCTGAAACACTGCAGACTATTCCGCAGTATGACCGTAGTAATTACAACGAAATAATGAAGGCGTTGGAGCGAAAGTATGGAAGTGACCATAAGCGAGAGATGTATCGTATGGAGCTGAAGGGCCGAGGTCAAAAGATCGGAGAGACTCTTCAAGAATATTCCGCAGCAGTCGAGCGGCTAGTGCATTTGGCACATGTGAATACATCTCCCGATTACATGGAGAGGATTAAGATGGACACATTCATCGATGGAATACGGGATCCGGAAACACGTAAAGCAGTGATGTTATCACCTAAGGCTACTTTTGCCGAGACCATCGCGTGTGCCTTAATAAATGAAACTGCGCAGGCTATCATAAAACCGTCGCTTAAGGTACGACGAGTAGAAATGGATAGAAGCACCAACGTCGAGCGGTCGGTTCCAAGATACAGAGAGGGTGGTAGCAAAATAAGATGTTGGACATGTGACAAAATGGGTCATATGTCGAGAGACTGTAAAGAAGGAAAATGGAGACGTACAAGATCGCGATCTCCTATGCAACGAAGAGTATTAAGTAGAGAGCGAACGTTGGTCAAGGAAGATGGCCAAGAACGAAAAGAGTCGTTAAACTACAACGAGTCAGCCTAAAGGGGCAGAAGCTGACTCCCACAACCAATTGCCCCATAACCTCCATCCCTATTTCGAGATTGGGACGAGTCGGTGACAGCTTAACAATTAAAGGAAGTATTGACGGGAAGAGCTGTGTTATTACCCTAGATACAGGAGCGGTGCGCACGTTTGTCCGTGAGGATGTAGTAAAGGGAAGAGTACTACCAGCGAATGAGTTGAAATTACGTACAGCCACAGGAGAGAGCGCAGACATAAAGGGCAGGAAGCTTGTGAGAATTAAGATAGGCAATGCTCAATTCCAACACGAAGTGCTGGTCGCAAAGATAGTGGATGAAGTCATCTTGGGGATGGACTTCATGAGGGCGAATGGCTTCGTGGTGGATGTTGGAAGAGGAGTATTGGACTGTGATAATTTCGAGTTACCACTGCGAGTGGATGACGTGGAAACAACTACTAGGCGGGTAATAATAGAACATCGGGAAAAGCTGCCACCGAATTCGGAAACAATTGTGTGGGGGAGAATGGAGGGAGGTTCTGGGCCACCCAGGTTGTGGGTTGTAGAAGCCAGTGAAGGAGAAAGCGAAACCAAAGGAATTATGATAGGGAGGACGTTAGTAAAATCAGATAACGTATGTAGGGTACCGATTAGGACCCTAAATCTCTCGGAAAAGACAAAAACAATTAAGAAAGGAACTGTTATTGGTAAATGTGAAGAGGTGTCAACGATAATGAAATGCGAGCAGAAAAATCCGATTAGAAACACCGATACTCAAGGACAAAAGCAAATAGTAGAACACCTCATGCAGAAATGGACTGGGGATCTTACCATGAACCAGAAAAATTCAGCACGACAACTGTTCGAACAGTATAAGTCGATATTTTGCAGTACACCGGATAATAATGGAAGGGCTAACATGGTGAAACATCGAATTGATATTGGAACGGAGACGTATAGGCGTATAGGTGCCAAGCACCGAGAAGGTTACCTTTAGCAAAACGAGAAGAGGTGGATCGAATGGTAACGGACATGCAGGCCGCTGGAGTGATTGAATCATCAAACAGTCCATGGAGTTCACCAGTAGTATTAGTCCAAAGGAAGGATGGGAAAATGCGCTTTTGTGTAGATTACCGAAAGCTAAATTTAGTAACGAAAAAGGATAGCTACCCATTACCAAGGATCGATGACACGTTGGACACATTGTCAGGCGCTAGAATGTTTTCAACATTGGACCTGCAAAGCGGGTATTGGCAGGTGGAAGTCCAAGAGCAAGATCGTGAAAAAACGGCGTTCAGTGTGGGTAATGGGCTATGGCAGTTTAACGTGATGCCATTTGGATTATGTAATGGCGTGGCAACTTTTGAACGACTTATGGAGCGCGTGTTAAAGGGACTGCACTGGAAGACTTGCCTCGTGTATTTGGATGACATCATAGTTATGGGAAAGGATTTCGAAGAACACTTTTGAACAAATTTGTCAGAGGTATGGAAGCGATTACAATCAGCCGGTTTAAAGTTGAATCCGAAGAAGTGTTCATTATTCAGAACGGAGGTAAAATTTTTGGGGCACAAGGTAACGACCAATGGAATCCACACCGATGAGGACAAGATATCAACGGTAAAGGACTGGCCAAGACCTAAAAATTTACGGGAATTACGGAGCTTCCTCGGATTGTGCACTTATTATAGGCGATTTGTGCCAGGATTTGCCAATGTAGCAAAGAGCTTACATGATTTGACCCGGAAGAACAGAGCATTTGAATGGAATGACGAGCAAGAGGAGTCATTCAATGAGTTGAGAAGGCGATTATGTACGGCACCATTGTTGGCATACCCTATACCTGGTGTTAAGTTTATTCTTGATACCGATGCAAGTAATGATGGCATCGGAGGGGTGTTGTCGCAAGAAATGGAAGGGCAAGAAAGAGTAATAGCTTATTACTCGAAGGTGTTATCTAAACCAGAACGTAACTATTGTGTAACTCGTAAGGAATTGTTGGCTATAGTGGAATGTGTGAAACATTTTCATAAGTACCTCTATGGCCAAGAATTTCATATACGAACGGACCATGGAGCATTACGTTGGCTACTGCAGTTCAAGAACCCAGAAGGACAGGTAGCGCGTTGGATTGAGCGACTACAGAGCTATCATTACCAGATCGAACATCGGAAAGGGAGTGCACATGGAAATGCTGATGCATTGTCAAGACGACCATGTCAAGTGGAATGTAAGCACTGCGGGCGTATAGAAGCAAAGGAAGACGTTATCGACATCAGGCTTATGCAAATACTACCCGATAAGGAATGGACGGATGAAACGGTTAGGGACGAGCAGTTAGCAGATCCAGATTTGGCAATAATCATGCAACTTAAAGAGACAGGAAATCGTCCAACTTGGTGTGAAATTGCGGATAAGAGTCCCACGGTAAAGGCTTACTGGGCACAATGGGATAGCCTCCAAATCGAGAACGGATGCTTAATACGAATATGGGAAAGCTCGGATGGTAATGTGAAGCAAATGGTAAAAGTGGTGCCTAAATCTAGAATTGCCGAGATATTGAAGGAGTATCACGGAGGGGCAAGTGGGGGTCATCTGGGAATTAATAAAACACTTGCCAAAATACGTCAACGTTTTTACTGGTCAGGATGTAGACAATCTGTAGTGGAGTGGTGCCAAAGATGTGATCAATGTGCGGCGGTAAAAGGTCCTGCACGGAAAAGTCGGGGAGCAATGCAGCAATATAACGTTGGAGCGCCGTTTGAAAAGATCGCAATGGATGTGGCAGGACCATTCCGGACTACGGATGTTGGTAACAAATATGTGCTAGTAATAATGGACTATTTTAGTAAATGGCCAGAGGTGTATCCCATACCTAATCAGGAGGCAACCACGATAGCTGACGCCGTGGTTAATAATTGGATAAGTCGTTTTGGAGTACCAATGGAGATTCACACAGACCAAGGAAGAAATTTCGAGTCAGTTGTATTTCAGGAAGTCTGTCAGTTGCTCGGTATAAATAAAACAAGAACAACGCCTCTGCATCCACAGTCGGATGGTATGGTGGAAAGATTCAACGGGACGTTGGAGAAATATTTAGCAAAGGTCGTGATAATGTTAACGTTAATGATCAACGTAACTGGGATCGACATATTCCGATGTTCCTAATGGCGTATCGATCAGCAGTACATGACTCAACGGGAATGACACCAGCGAGAATCCTTTTTGGAAATAATCTGCGATTACCCGGGGATCTAAAGTTTGGAGCCGTTCCATCATCAGCTTTAGATAGACAAAATTATGTTGACCAGATGAGAGGAGAACTCGACGAGATACACCAGTTTGTACGAGAGAGGATACGAGTATCAAGTGATCGGATGAAGGCTCGATATGACATACGAGCAAATAATAAAGGTTTCGAAGAAGGAGAGTTAGTATGGCTTTACAACCCACAACGGAAGAAGGGTTTATCACCAAAGCTGCAACCTTCGTGGGAAGGGCCGTACACCATCATCACCAAAATAAATGACGTGGTCTACCGGATCAAGAAAGGGCAGCGAGGAAAGTTGAAGGTGGTGCATATAGAGCGATTAGCGATCTACAGGAGTAGTGAGTTGGATCCTGTTCGGGACGAATCAGGATTAGGTAGGGGTAATGTTACGATCGTGGCGACATCTATGTTTGAATAGCGACACTATCGTTAATGTAAAATTGTTATAAAGTAGAACAGTATAGAGGTGTCTAGACTTATCTAGACTAATCGAATATTCTGGAGATTTCTAGAATGGTTAGAATATTTGGTATAAATACGCGACAAACATTTGGGAGAAAATCAGTTGTGTTTTAACCGTGAGAGTGCTAATAGTAATTAAAAGGAAAGTGTTTATTGAGTAAAATAAAGTGTTATTAAAGTGTAATATAGTGTTGTTAAAGTGTAGAAAATAATTATTGTGAAGTTAAATAAGTGAAATAATTAAATTAGTGTTTAATTGGAAATAAATAAATTTAGTGTGTTCTAGAATTTACATCGTTTGTTTTATTCACAATCCAGTGATCGAACCTTGAATTTGACAAGGCAAAAAACGTAACAGTATTATAAGTTATTTGATCTCGTATACTTTCAACATTTGAGCTTAATTCCTTTTAATTCGGTGTCAATTCTTTTAAAATTGATACATAAAATATTAATAAATAAATTATAAAACAGATAATTCGATTCAGATAGTGCGAAACTAATAATAATTTTTTGAATGTAATTTGAATGAAATTTTTTTATTGTAATTTCACAATTAAAGAAGCATTAGAATTGGTGATGGTGAACACATTTAACAATAATATTGCTTCTACCATCACTTATCAATTTTCTTTTACCATCACATATATTTTGTGCAATTTGTCTATATCGAAGTTGTCGTTGCTCTCGACGTTATATCAATCATAAATGAATAACAAACGCACAACGCACTCTTTATAAAGTATTGGTCGAAACAAAAGAAAATGTATCTGGCTACTTAGAAAGGAAAAATAAAATGTCTACGCCGGTCTACGAAAAATAAAATAAAAGAAAAACTCTTGGATGCGGTGCAATAAACAAATATTTTTGAAAATATTATTATGTTATTAATGTTATTTAATGCATTTTTGAAACTACCATTATGTTATTATAGCTATACATTTTGCCGGTACGTGGAATGCACTATATAAATATCAAATACATATAACCTCTGACAAGTGCAGAGTCCTATGAAAAAATTTGGTAAGTAAAAGTTTATCTTTATTTAATGTATGAGTATAATGAGTCACATTAGGCCTTAAAAAAGTATATTTCCTAGTTAAAAAATAAGTTAACTTTTCTTTAGCCGACTTTATCTTTATTATTTCCAATAAATAAAGCGCCATATTGTGTCCTCTTTACTATAAGTCAACTTAACTTATAATACTATAAGGGAAATGACGGCAGATATGCGTATCAAGATATCGCAGTTTATCGCAGTTATGTTATGCTTACTATATGGCACCACTGGCAAATTGACACAATGTTACCATTTTTTATTTTTTATTTTGATTATTTTTTTATTCTTTTGCCATCTGTTGAGATGAGATTCCAAACTGAGTTTCCCACCAGAGAGGACTGGGTGAACGAAACGGTTATGGACAATGAGGCGCTAAGGTTCTTCAAAAAGGGGTATTCTGTGAGGCACCAGAGGTTAACCTCTCTTTTCGTCTTCCCGACTTTTGCAGCGTTTTTCAAGCTGAACTGATCGCGATAATGGAAGTCATGGACTGGTTGAAGTATAATGTAATATCTACGAGGGATATTCACATTTTTACGGACAGCCTGGCTGCTATTAAAACGCTACAACCTTACCTAACCTAACCTAATCTAAAAAAAAACAAAAATAAATAAACAAAACCAAATTGACAACGCCTGGCTGCTATTAAAACGCTACAACCTTACCTAACCTAACCTAATCTAAAAAAAACAAAAATAAATAAACAAAACCAAATTGACAACACATATTGAAATAATAGGTAACGTAAAAATGAATTTGAAGCGCGCTACCTGTTGAGTATAACATTATTAATTTGTATCGATACATGAAGTCACGCGAATTGAATATGGATATCTGCAGTCATTTCCTTTATAGTATTATAAGTTAGTTGTTTGTCCTTAATAATATTTTTCGTAGGACACGTATTTTCGAGATATTTTGATATGTCAAGTTTAAAAAAACACACGGTATATAGAAAAAATTAACACGGCTATTTTCATTCTATTCGTTGTTAAATGATTCCCTGTGCAAACGTGAATATTTCACTGCCGATTTCAAATGGAAAGTTGTCAATGAAGTACGTGAAAATCAATATGATTTTTCTATGACACTCTGATATATTTTCTATGACACTCTAGATAGATGGTTAATTGGGCAAGAAGTAACACAGAAATATGGTAGGCCGTAGTGGTCAGTATAAAAGTCGGGCACATAGTATAAATGAAATTAATTGAGAGTTTCCTATTCGGAATATAAATCTACATAGTTCTTAAAATAGTTATAGTTAAAGGTCTAGGTTCTAAATTTTAGATTCCAAACTCAGAAAAATGTTGTATCAACATTTGTGATCTTGATTTTGGAATTCGAAATTCTTATTTAAAATCTCAATTTTAACAATTTAAGAAATTGCAAATTAAAATTTTAATCTAAAATCTTTCACATTTTAAAAAACAGAAAAAATTTTGTTTGAATATCATTCCGTATAGAACTCAATAACTTAGAATAAAATCAGTATGTTTCGTGATGAATTTTTAGAAATTGAATAGAAATTCTAAATATAAAATTTCAAATTTGTATGAGTTTTGGAAATTTTGTGAAATTATATAAAAATTGAATAAATTTGAATCAAATAATCAAAAATGACATATAATCGAAATGCCATGCACTCGAACACTAAATAAAAGAAGTTATAAAAATTCCACCCAAGTTATTTATTAGCAAATTAGAACTACAATTTATATAAATTAATATTTTGTTCAAAATCGTTCATTTTGAATAAGTGTGGTTGGCCTTCTAGGTATTGAGTTTATGATGGGAAAAAATGGTTATCACAACGCAGTGTATCCCACTTCTCAAAACTTTGCCGCAATAAATCATCTTTGTTCCGAGTTATTGGTTCCCAATTTTTTCACTATTTTAGCAAACGCATAGTCAGTGGGATTTAGGTCAGGCTGTAGGGCGGCCAATTCAAGAGTTAAATTCGTGCATGAATTCGTATACACCATAATAGTAATATTTCATCATCGAGAATTGTTGTGCATTTGTCTTGGCATCTTCAAGTTTTATGATCACAAATAGAAGAAATCACAAATAGGAGGCAATTCAATGTAGCAGTTGGATCCTCGAAATCGAACATTTTCTTCTATTTGGGTATAAATGTCAGAAATTTATTATCTTCTATTACTTATTTAATCTTCTTTGTCACAAACTATTTTGTGACAAAGAAGATTAAATAAATAATAGAAGATAATAAATTTCTGACATTTATACCCATATAGAAGAAAATGTTCGATATCGAAGTTGTAATTTGAGCAGTTATCATTTAAATAATGATCCCACAATTGCAGTAAAACGAAACCTAGACTCATGTTAAAAGAAATGTTAAATTTAATTGCCGGAGCTTCCAAGGTGTATTACAGTGTCGATTCAATCATCACAAAGAATCCTACAAAAATATTAAACTTACGATTAGAGTGTCTTATTTTTTTTTATACCTTTTGGAATGCCACCACACAAACTAATCCTCAAAGTTGGTACAGTTGTGTATGCTTACGCTTATCAAAATGTTTCATGACTTCTTAGGCATAGTTCGAGTTGAATATCATTTATAACGCATATGATTTCGTTCTTTAACACTGCAATCGTCTCTGGCTTAGCAATAGAGCCATTGTTTCTCGCGCCGTGTGACCAGTGGCACCATTCTACTAAAGCCACATATTATTCTAGCCAATGTTATTCAATTTAGGCCCTAGAGAGTTTGTTATGACGAACTGAAGTTGTCGGAGCCTGAATTTCATGCAATATATGTTCTTCATTTAAAGGTTTTTGGAAGGAGGTGTACCTCTATACCGCATCGTCTTCATCTTTTGAAGCAAAATTATTAAGCAATCAACAAAATATGCCATGTTGGTAATCTGTGCACACTCTAGCTCTATACTAATAGAATATTATATTCCCGCTCAAAACACACACTCTTTTAACGAACTGCATTATAATCGTAAACAAATGTTAAGGATGGGCTAAGTCTAATATCTTAATTAAATTTTGTGGTAGTTATACAAAAATAACATACACGAGCTAAATCGAAATCAGTTTGATTATATAAAACAATTCGATAATAAATAGAAATGGAAATATTTTTATCAAAAAGAGACAGGGTAAATAATCCAACTAAATATTTTTGTCATGAAATTGAATTTTATTATTAATTATTAATTAATTATCAATTAACTTTATCCACTTTACTAAATTTCACTTTCAAAACCACTTCCGATAAATAAATATCGTTCGAATAAAATTTTCTGAATTTCGTCAGTGTTTGATCGAATAAATATACCATTCACAATAGCAAGATTGGGATTTCCATTAAGGCTCGCATTTGTCACGAGTATCACTATAAACAAAGCGAAGGGGCAAACGTTTAAAACATTGGAATCCTAAACCTATTTGGCAATCAGTTGCGCGAGGGCTCACACTGATGTCAAATCATAAATAAAATAAGTGAGCAAGGTGAAGGTGTTGACGGGGTTTATACGAAAAACATTACAATTACACATACAAAACTGGTACCATCTAGAGAACTAGATTTGTCGCAGTTTCAGCCCCTTATTTAAAGACGTTCCAACCAAGCAACAAACAATTTTTGCAGTTAATACAGTCCAGGTACTTGTTTCATTCGTTATAAAATTAGTCCCTGATTTTGAGTGAAATCAATCTCCCAACTGATCTCTTCGGGTCCTATATAAGCTGATCAAGAAATCGTTATTTAATTTGAACTTTAACACGATGTTTTTTTCTATAAGAATTCCATATATTGATCACTGTGGTTTTTGCATAAACGTAAATAGACAAAAGAAATAAATCCAAGATCCAAAATATTTTAAAAGTTTCAAAAATTGCATATTCGTTAAATTTTATCATATAATTTTTTTTTAAATTAAATTTAAATTAATTTATATTTTAGAACCGCGGAGAATACAAAATTATTTTTTTTAATATCTCTATTTGATTAACTACATCGAACTGTCGAATTTTGAAATGGGATTCAAATTTCAAGTTGAAAGTTGGCCTCCTAAGAATCCACTTCGATTTTTATATGACAAGTCGCTTTAAATTTAACATTATAGTATGTTACACAAATTTAGTTATTGAAATTGAAGGCACCTTAGATATACATACGAGTAGAGTGAATATACAAATGTAAACTTGGCAAACCAAACCAATTGGAGAATATGACGTTTATTTTAATTTTTGGTTGCTGCCGTTTTATAATTATGACCTAAACAAAACGCGTCTACGCTTGTATGTGTCAAAAACACGCGAAATGCATAACAGTTTTTACACATCTATTATGCATTGATTCCGCATATAGTTTGATTCATTCTTAATTCGTTTGAACGGACACATTGTCTCATACATTTACAGTTCAGAATTTAACGGACGGGGTTTTCAATTTTGAAATAAAAATATTTTTAAATGTAAATCCGAAATTTCCATTCTAATCATCGGACTATGAAATTGTTGGATGAAATACTAACGAGCCTATTAAATTCGAATACGGAATTCTCAGAAAGGTTCAAAAAAATTTTTAAAATACAAAAATTTCTATAATTTTGACTCGATTAAATATTTGTTCAATCCTAGGCGATCAATCGAAATTTTTAGAAATTTCTATTTGAATTAATTATAAAAATTCAAAATTTTAAATATTTAAATTTTTTTTGACTCCATATTAAATATGGATTGGTATTAAAATCTAGCAATCGGAATTTAAACTTCGCTAAACTATACATCGAAATTTAAAATTTAATAAAAGAATTTCATGGTCCGATAATTTAATTGAAATTTCGAGTTCAGATTTGAACGAAATAAAAACTAAAAATTTTCATAATTCTCGAGAAGTTATTAATTCTATAAACTTCGTGTTTAAGTTATTAATTCTAAAAAAAATAAAAATTGAAAACTCAAAATACAAATTTTGGGTTTTCAATGTTGAATTCATAAGTAATATTTCTGAATTACGGACAAATTAATTTTAAATATACATATTACGTGTCTGAGAAATTCGAATATTGTTATTTTCGTACTATATACACTTAACATTTTTAAAATGCAGTAATTCAAATTGAAGAATAAGTTCGGGTTTTTTAAATTTTAAAAATATCTATAATCAAAAGTTTTATGTTGGAATATCAGAACTAGATAACTAAATATGCACCTACTAAAATTTTCAAAATTCAGAATTTCAAATATCAATTTGAATTTTGAACCTTTGAAATGTTGAATTTCGTACATTTTTAATTCTGAATACGTTAACTGTAACTATTGGTTTAAACATTAAATTTTTCTATGACAAATTAAATTTGCTGTAGGATAGCTACTTGAATTTACATTTTATAATTATGAATTAGAAATTTCAAGTTGGATTAAATAGCGTAACCTCAATTTGAAAAATTATAAAAGTTTAGAACCTTTCTAAAATTAGCGAAAATGTTAAATTTTATAAAACATTCAAAAAAACAATTGAAATTATTTAAACTTTTAAAATTTTGAAAACATCATTTAAATTAAAATTTGGTATTATAAAACCAAAATGGGAATTTCATTTGACTACATAGAAATTTGTTATTTTGATCAACCAAAATAATAATAATTAAAATTGAAATATGTCGAATTCAGATTGGTACGATTTGGTTCGATAATTAAAATGTTACACGAAATTTCAAGTGAAATTAATTACTGTTATTTTCTAATTTTCTAACGTTTTAAGATATTTTGTACTTTTCACTAAAATATTTTAAAATGTTATAATTCAGTTTGAATTTTATGTTCAGACTAGTAAAATTAGGTCTCAATGAGATAAATTGAAAATTAATATTTCAAGAGAAACAAAATTTAAAAAAATGATTTAATTTGTATGCAATTTAGAATTTGTAATTTCAATTTGAATTTTTAATTGAGAGTTTAATAAGAAATTAAAATTTTAAATTTTTCACCAAATTTCGCAAACTTGAATCCGGAATTTGAACAGTATGTATTTAATATTGGTTTAAATAAATATTAAATTTTAACTATTTTGAAATATTTTAGAAATTTAATAAAAGTTTGAAGCATTTATTCAAATTTCGATTTTTTCCCGAAATTTGTTAAATTTTAAAAGTATTTCATATTAAAATTCTGAAATTCTGTAAGCGTTTTACAATTAATTAAAAAAATTAACCATCTGTCTAAATTAATCTTATTAAAATCATTTTAAATTATGTACGTTAAATTTAAAAATTCTTTAAAATTATCCATATTCATAATTTCGAGCAAACTGTTGAAACATTTTTGTTTCAAACTTGTAAAATAAAATTCCAGAAATTCTGAAAGGTATAAATATTTTAATATTTATAACTTTCAGAATTTACTATTTCTAATCTGATTTAACTTAATTGGAGTGAAATTGTGAAAAGAAAGAGAACAGATACCGATTTGGTTATTTTGATTAAAAAAATAAAATTGACATACAATTTAAATAAAATATTCATTTTTAGTTCACACCATTTTTTGTAAATTGTAAATTAAATGTTAAAACTGAATATTTAATTTATTGAAGGTAATGACAATTTATATAACAATATTATGTTTTATTTAAATAATTAAGAATTCTTTTAGTTTATTAACTTAAGTAACTTAATTTTTTTAAATTAAATTTTGTATTTGAAAGTTTTATCTGTTGAATTTTGCTCGATAGTGGGATCGATGCAAGGTAACTTTGCATTACAAAATATATGCAATCGCAGAAAATTCATTAAATATTATTAAATTATATTTTTGTAAACATATTTTATACATTTTTGGTTAACCTCAATTTATATATTTTGTAACCATAAAATATGTTTACTAAGAAATAATAAAGAATAGATTTAGTTAAGATAGTGATGTACAATGGAGAGGACTGAAAAAGAATCTCAAGAATGTAATAATTAAAATAAATATATAAATGTATTTAATAATTATAAAAGTTTTGCCTAAAATATCGTAGATAAGAAATAATAAAAAAGAGTAAGTTGCAAACGATATGAAACATATCGTTACCGTTACATTTGGTTAGGCTCGATGTCTTAATGATTTAATCAAATTAAACTAGAATGATTAGATAACATACATGGATTTGTGTATGAAATGCTAATCTAATGTTAATCTGTTATTGTGGCTATAGATTATATGTTATAAATCGTACAATAATCATTTTAATAATCTTAAGAGGGAATCGTGATTATCCCGCACCAATCGGAACTAAACAACAACCACCATAAAATTACATTTAAATTTTTTATTTTTTTCATTTTAAATAATGCTATATAATTTATTCAATTTTTATGTGGAGCACACAATATCATAAATTTACCACCTGTTAATAATAATTTTGTGTTGTGGTCATTTTATGAATATTTATTTTCCTTATTTTTTATTAGTATGTATTACACATCGGAAAAAACGAAAGAAAATCTGAACAACTTTATATTCCTTCTTTGTCGTCTTATATTTATATATTTTTAAAATGTATAAATGTATGTTTAAAAAATAAATAAGTTGAATTAAGGTTAACTCGCGTATATAAAACAGTGGCAGTTTAAAATCGAAGAAATGAAATTATATAAATTTTAATCTAACGCAATGAAACACGAAAACATAATTTTTATTTATGTACAATCTTCTTATATACACTGTAATATATAAAATACTAATCAAAAACTTTCTATTTTTTATTAAACTTAAAATACACAAACAAAAAAAAACTATGGATAACGTAAAGACTTGACCTTATTTCGAATAATTTTTGTTTAGGTTACATGAAAATAAAATTTCAGCGCGGTAATATAGTTTAGCAATAATAGTTTCACTGGTTTTACATACAAAAAAAAAACTATTAACTGACCTTGAACTGTTTATATGACGATACAACATATGAAGAACCATCTTCTAACTCATCTAAATCAAATTTTCTATCACCATCCATCCCGAATATATAACGTGCACCACGTGGCAAATCCATCCGTGCCGATATTTTATCTAATAAACGCTCCAAATTGCTGATGTCGCGACCGGGTTTGAATCGAAATTCCAAACCGTTAAAAAATGCATCACCATTTCGATAGAATGTTAAACATCTGGCTTTCCAAAATGACAGTTGATTCGATATTCGCCCACTGGATCCAGCAATATTTGTATTACTACCCGTTAGAACACCAGAAGGGCCGGCCATGCCCGGATTCCCTATACCACCGCTACCAAGAGGCGTGACACCAACCACATCTGTACGTGATTTTGATCTCGAAATACCAACGCCTCCCGGCCCATTTGGTGCTTGTGACGATATTTCACTCATATTGTCCATCGTGGGACTTGTACCGCGGCTACCAGGACGATCATGTACACCCCAAAATCCTCGAGGCGTTACACCGATGGGACTAGGCCCTTCGGTAAAATCCTCGTCGTCGGTAATTTGGGACGGTTTTAAATTTAAATTATTTACTGTATTAACACTACCACCACCAACACCACCACCTCCCGCACCGACACTACTAATATTATTATTCACGTTACTACTGTTGGTATTATTATTCGGATTATTATTAGGAGTGATTGGTTTATTTGTATTCCCAGCAACATTTGCATTACTATTATTATTACTCGTATTATTATTATTAATATTTTGCGATTGGGATCCGCTCGACACGAGTGTCGTAACGGCACTGGACCTTGGAGGTAAACCAACACCAACAGTTTGTATAGCGTCTGCGTTATTTTCACCACCACCGGACATATTTATTGGTGTTTGTATTTTTATATTATTTTCATTTAAATCCGTTACTCCACTAGTAGCATCTTGTGCTGCCACCTCTTGTCTAGCACCGGCAACATCAAGATCTGACTGTTGATTTGGTGTCCGTGATTCAACTGACACCTAAATCAAGAGAAGTAAACAAAACAAAAAAAATCTACCCGTTAGTATTGTATTGTTAATATACAAAATTAAAAACAAGAAAATTAAAATAAAGCTTTTTGCTGTATACAGTATATGTACATGTTAATAAAAGGGGAAGCCAAAAGCTTTTCGAATTGTGAGCAAATATTTAAAATCTTTAAAAAAAAATTGATTTTATGTTACGTACAAAAAAAACGAGTACAGTAGAGCGGGGAAACAATTTAAAACAAAATTGAGAAATAGAGCTTTCACATTTAATTTGTATAAAAGCATTTTTTTTATTTTAATATTTACAAAGTTTAAAAAAAATATTTAATATTCAGGTTAAATCATATACATAGTTCTATACATAACAGTAAAAATTAGGTGAAAATTTTCATTTTCATTTATGGAAAATGATATTTAAACAATAGGAAAAAAAAATGTTATTATATTATTTATAGACAAAATGCATGCATAAGAAATGGCAAATTTATGTTAAAATAATATAATAAAAAGCTTCATGCAAGTTTCGAGTAAATTAAAATTATATTCCATATCCAATTTTCTTTTTAATTTTTCGCGTTTATTTTGTTTCAATAAAAGGAAATCAAAATAAGGATATAATTTAAATATTATTATAGCAATTTGTGTTGTTGTTATTGTATAAATAGAAATCCGGTGGTGCAATGAAAATTAACGCTTATTAGTAGTATTTTGGTTTATTTTCTGAAAATGTTTTTTTTGCCATCTGAAAATTTTTGATTGATATCATTTTTATTTACAAATATTACAAAATATACATAATATTATAAAACATAAAAAACAAAAAATGGTGGGAATGTGGGTTGTCTTAAATAAAATGTACATGTACAAAGGACAATTTCCTTTTATTTGTTTATGTGTATTTGTACTGTGGCTTTTATCATTTGGGGAAAATATGTGTGTCATGCGCATTTGATTTTTGTGTTGCAAACCCAACGAGATTACTGCAAATCGTTTTGTGGTATGGAATGGTTTTTTTATTTATTTTGGTGGTTAAATGTTTATTAGGCTGGTATGATGATTCATGTTTTGCATAATATTTTCGTGGGAAATTTTTTTTTTCTATGATTTGATAGGTTAAGTAAAACGTAAACACACATTATAATTATCTGTAATATCACCATAAGTAAGTGCGTTTAATGGATTTCTTATAAGTTTCTTTTTCAATTTTTTAGATGATCAACATAATATGGATATTGTACGAGTGTGAAGTTTCCGTTAAGGCTTTGATAAACCGAGTTGTGTTGTTGTAGAAATATTGAGTAAACAACTCAATTATAAATTATTTAATGTGTTACCTATGGAAATGTCTTATCTAACTTTCGATTTGTGAAATTTATCCTAATGATTTGGTAAGAATCTGGCAATGGTTTTCCATTAAAATAGTGTGCCTTCAATAACGTCATTGATTACCGAATAACATAAACTGTTGTCACCGGAACTGTGACTGTGCGGAGCATTGCTTATGTCTATAGTGAACAACACGCCGTATCGCTACCATTTGGGGAATTTGGAGATAGACGCTTCTTTTCATTAAAAACTTGGACGGAAAATTTACTAACTGTCGCTTTGTAAAATTTATCCTAATGATTTGGCACGACTCCGGCAATGATTTTCAATTAAAATGATGTGCCCTCGACCATACCGCTACCATACTCGTCTTGTCGAACAACAACAAATATGTACATATTCTGTTGGTTTTTGTATGTGCCGCGGGTACTCAAACGTACTCCCGTATACTTATATAGCAAGAACGCATTTTAAGAATTAAAATTATTTTTAATCTAGTGTGAAAATAGACGAAGGTATTAGCACAACTTTAGTGAAAATATTTTTTTTATCGTTTCATCGGGAGATGTTTAGAATTTTTATTACATTGCTAGTCATACAGCGTTTTTGGATTACATATTTCCATGCCATTTTCCATGGAAATATGTATGGTTTTGGCGTGCGATTGCTTAGCGGTGATTATAACTAGATTAAATAGAGTATGACTACTGTTATTTGATTATTTGATCAATATTTATCTATTATATCAGATATTAGAATAGACAAATATTTCTTTAGACAGTATAAGTAGAGTAACAATTCCCCGCTAGTCCAAATACACTGTACAATTTTAGATTGTTTGTGAAATGTCAGAAATGTAGAAACGACTTGAAGGTGTTAAGTGAAAAAACCCGTAAGTATGATTGCCGCATGGAGTACCTTAAGCTAAATACATTCAACGATAAATCCTCGAAAACGACAATTCATCGAAAACGACAATTCACCGAAACGACCAATTATAATAAATTGGAATTATTTGATGCAAACGATAATAAAATAATTTTTGGCAGATGTTCTGGAATATGGCCAAAATTAAAAATTAAAAAATTAAAGTTGGGCGGATTTTACTCCAGCACTCAATGCCACTAATGGGCCCACGGTGCAATACCCACATTCACACTAATTCATTCAACCCATTCATCCCATTCACACATGTACAGTATACCATCTGCGCATTGCATAGCTCCATGTCACCCTGTACAGTGAATATGGCCAACTAGATCGGATCTTGACCGTTCCATCACCGATCATGATGAAACTAGATATGTTGGATAGAAATGGAATTGTAAAATTGTTTTCGGCTTAAGTTCTCGAATATAGCCAACAGGAATGGATGTAGTTCACTCCTTGGTCGATTATGATGAAACTCAATATGCTGTATGTAAATGGAATTATAAAATAACTTATAAAAATTACTAAATTACTTTTAGCACATGTGTAAATACGTGCGTTGTAGATTTAAACAATTTTTTTTAAAAATAGTCAACAATCAATTACGGGTAGATCCAAAAGTGATGCGCATGCAATTTCCGTAAATTTAATGCCATTTTGGGCTAGATCACCAACCTTATGGGTCATTAAAGCTGAAGCAAAATTTTTATTAGCACCTCTGATACTGCAAAATACTATTTGATGTTTGCTGCGCTACCACATAGCCCAATTGATTCAGTTTTGGATTATATTCAAAACTCTACACAAACTGATGGTTATAAGGGATTAAAGAAAAACTAATCGAGTGCCATTCTTTGAGTGAAGAATGCCAAACTATTGTCTATTGACCGTCAGTATTTTATATGCATATGAAACAGTTAGCCGATACTTCGAATACCTTCGGTGATAGTTTAATAATGAAGTTATATTACTCAGACGATTGCCGTCTGCAGTAAAGATTGCATTAGCTCCTCTAGTTACAGATAAAAAAGATATATCCGACCTAACCAGAAAAGATTCATCAATTCTTCAATTATAATACATCTGTTGGTATTTCATCAATCAGTTTTGCATCTTCTGCTACTATAATGACACTGCAACGGAAATCGTGGATCCTTTTGAAAAAGAAGTCCTCGAATTAAAATCCATAGCTTATAAACTAATCAGCACCGTTTCAACCTACGTTGATTCCAGCTGATTAGTAATAATGCTACAAAATTATTACATGTTGATTTAGGATTGCGTTTTATCCATCCATTTCGGTTAGCTTCCGTAAACAGGCCCATCATTGGCACTGATTTTATAACCAAATTTGAATTATTGGTGGATTTAAAAGGAAAACGCTTAATGGACAGGAAACCAAATTTGGTGATAAATGATATATCAGCAAATTTGATACGCCTAATCAACTATATTACACACTGGAGAATAACTATAGCTTCCTATTACATGATTTTCATCTCGAAAAGGGTCAGAAGCCTTAATTACAACTTAATGTTAAAGCATTCGGTTGCCCATTACATTGAAACAAAAGGGTCTCGTCCTTTTTGTACTTCGAGGAGATTGGAATCGAAACAGTTTAAAGCTGCAAAATTAGAGTTTGACCACGTGGTACATTTGGGAATCTGTCGGTCGTCTTCATCAATATCTTGCTTCATCACTTTACTTGGTATCGAAGAAGCACATATTGGCATACTTGTGGCGATTATTACTGATTGAATGCTATATTGTCACTCCGGATAGGTATCTTATACCGGTGGCTACCATTTAGGGATGGTCCATTGATTACATTGATGGTCCGGATAACAGAAATTGTTGTCACCGGAACTGAGATTTTGCGGAGCCTTGCCGATCTACTAACTTACATATATCTAATGAATGGTTTTTGGTAAATAAAAAATAAATAAATTGTGTAGAGAGCTCCCGTTTGACTCCGGAGTCGGATCACTTTGAAATTCCAATATAAAGTGTTGTCATTAAGATATTATATAGTAACTTTCAGACTCCTAACTTTCCTTGGCCCCGGGGTCCGATCACTTTGAAATTTTGATGTACAGTGTAACACTAGCGGTTCAGTGACCCCTTAGGTCAAAAAATGGCAAATTGATATTGAGAACATCCATATATAAATGCATAATTTTGTGACTTAGTACAGAAATATAAAAGTTTTAATTTTTGTGTATGAGATTAACAGTTAGTATAAAAGGAAAGCATATAGAAAAAGAAATTAAACGCTGCAACATCGAGATGCTAGGCCTAACTGAATACAAGCAATGAAAACTAGATGAGATTCTTGAGTGGAGACGACATACCTGAACAAGGTGTGGGCACATTAACAACATCCAAAGCAAAGAAAGCATTAATAAAATGGAAACCAATAACAAGCAGAATAATCATGGCAATGTTCCACTCAGGAATAAGAACTACAACTATCATTTAGTGCTATGCTCCAACTGAAGATGCAGATGATACAACGAAAGATGAGTTCTATGAACTATATAAATAACAAGAATGCACGAGAATGACGTGAAAATAATGCAACGAGATTTCAACGCAAAAATTGGAGCAGACACCGACCTGACGACCATCACGCCAAAAACGTGTCGGAGTGCGAAACAACAATAGAGAGAGACTCGCCGACTTCTGCATTAGAAATCCGCTGTTCATAGGTTGCAGTACGTTTACATACAAAAAAATTCATAAATATATTTGGACATCACCGGTTGCCAGAACTAAAAATCAGATAGATCATTTAAAGATTAACAAAAAATTCCTCACATCATTTTTCATCAGAGCAATGAGGGGCACAGACGATTACCAGTTGATTGTTCACAGCGACAATCAACTGGTAATAGCACAACTCCAAACTAAGCCAGCCGTGAGAAAACCAAGACAAATCGGGGGGAATTTAATACAGATTGGAAAATCTGGAAACAAAAGGTTCATTTTAATAAAACGCTCCAACTCAATCTCCAAAGAAATAAAGCCACGAATATGGAACAGCCATAGAATGAAACTTGGGAAGCATATATATCAAGACTGCTACATGTGCGCTCATGTCAAAAGCACAATCGGAAACCATGGATTAGCGATGATACATGAAAGAAAATTGAAGAACCTCGTCAGCCAACGATACAAACATGCCAACAAAACACCGCTAAGGTAAAACGCAAATACTAAGATACAGCACGTAAAGTAAAGAAAATGGCAAGGAATGATTGAAGGCAATATACAAACAATATTCTTAAGCCTGCTGAAGGAGCAGCAGCAAGCCAAACCATGCAGGTACTATACATCAATGTATAAGAAAGGCCACGGAAGAATTTACCCACATACCACCTATACCAATATACCACCTGTCTTAACAACTGATGAAGCATAATTAGAGAGATGGAAAGAAAATATTGCGAAGAAACAGCACAAACAACATCGACAAATTCGAACTATCAACTATACAATACATCTGCAACTACAAACGCAATAACACCATTAAATCAAGAAGTGTGGAATTCTGGTAGAATACCACAGAAATGGAGAGAATAATTAAATTGACCTTTACAATACCCAAGAAAGATGACTTAAAGGAATGCAGGAATTGGCGTACAATAAATAAAAATACTCGCAATGATTATCCTTGACAGAATCTCACCTGCGATCATTGTAAAATAAAAAACTAGCAAAAGCTGGTTTCAGGCCAGGAAAAGGCTGCACTGAACACATCAACTCAATTCGTATCATCATAGAACAATCCAACGAATGGAATTTTCCATTATACCTGCTCTTCGTCGATTTAATGACACACTAAATAGGAATATAATATGGCAGACACTTTGTGAAATGGGCATCCCAAAAAATATAGTTGACCTATAGCCACAATACAAGAAAGGTATCGCGATGCTGGAAATCGAGTTTAATTGTAACGCACACAAAGAGAAATATACTACAACTAACGAGGAGTAAGACAGGGACACGTGGTCTCGACAAGGCTGTGCCTGATAGTATTATAGGACAGTGTCATGCGGAAATTAGATAACACGTCCCCTAATGAGATCCAATGGAGATTAACGGATAAACTCAACGATCTAGGCTATGCAGATGACATATGCCTGCTCACGCGCAAACACTCCGACATACAGCAAAAAGTACAATAGCTCTTAGATCTAGTTAACGAAGTTGGTCTCATGTTAGTTTAAGAAACAATTTTTTTTTCGTTTACAAAGTATGATAAAATAAAAAGAATATTTATTAATTTTTGGATTTCATAAAAGCAACTCTTGCAACTTTTTCATATTATTCTTATGACATAACTGATTTTGATAATAATAATACACTAAGCGAAGACGTTGAAAGGGCTGAAGAACTAATTTTGATTACCGTTGCCGCAGACATCGTTCCTTGTCTTGGAATAAGGTGGGACGGGTACATATAAAATTTCATCAAGCGATCAGAACTAAAGAGGTAATTAGAAGTTGTGTCTTAAGCTTTGATAGCATTAAATTTAATCAATATAAGACTACGGTTTCTTACGCTCATTGTAAGTATAACCATCTCAATATGAAATATAAATTCGAACTAATAATCATATATTATTGGTCAATATATGTAAAACATGAAGGCCATAAAGAGTTTCATCAATTGAGAGGGCAATGCAGATCTCAATGCTACATGCATTTTAATCGATCTATACAAGATAAACTGGAAAATGAACTGGCTCACAACGTCTTATTAAAATCATCAACTTGTTAAAAAACGAAACACGAGGAATTACGTGGAAACCACTAGCTGAAGAAAAGCCCGGTCAGAAAGTAAAAAGGTACTTAATTTTGTCCATAGAATGTGGAAATTTGATGAACCTGCAATACAGAATTAAATTGGAAACGAAGCTGTTTAAACCATTTCAATATTCCAATAACAATCCCGAACAGAATCGTATATGTACCGATTCATTAGGTATAACACTTAAAGATAAAATACCTTTCGAGTAATTAACAAGCAAGGCATTCATAGATATCTAGATACCATTCATGAATTTTTAGATAAAGGAAGATCGACGGATTAAATTAAAACCAGCATTTTTATTTGTGCACCCGCTTATCATTTCATCAAAGACCTGAAGCTTCGATTAACATGTGATCTTTTTATGACGAAAGCACCTCAGAGGAAATAAATGATCTGTATTGTCCGGAATTTATTTTTCAACGTGGTGTTAAATATTTATTTAGAGATAGGACGATTTGTAGCAATTATGCGAGAGGAAACGGGACTGTTAAAAACAATGAAATCCTTGACAAAACTTAGGCTAACTATATGTGTTCAAAAGACATCTGAATTTGTACAAGGAAGAAAACATCGAAGAACTATACCAATCGCATGGGTACTAAGGTTCTGGCAAAGTACTATATTAAAATAGTTCATCATGTCGATTTTCTGTTAAAACCGTTTTTTGAATTCTACCAAATGGACTATTGATATACGTTGAATATTACTAGCGAATATCTTTAGACATATTGTTTGTGCAAGGTACAATTTTGCTACTTGGAATCTCTCTGTGAGTGAAGCAAAACCAATTGTGTTTTATGATCCAATATTCGCGGCGAAAATTAACGACCCAATCGTGCCCGTTTTATATAATTATGTAAAAGCATTGTGGAATTTGCCGTATTTTAAGTTATCTGGAAGCCGTAAGAGAGCATCGAAACTACTTACGTCAGATGAATCGTCACCCGACTAAATCAGATAGTGTGTATAGCATTGTCGGGATTCAGTGTTTAGTTGGCATCGTTAATGTATTTTGTGTAAGTTAAATTAGATGATTAAAAATATCTATTGAAGTGTAAGGACAAAAGGTAACATGCCGCCAACATTTATGAAGCTTGATGTATAGAGATAACCCTTTTTTTTAATGTGAACAACAAAAAATTATGTTCTTGTTTGTGACTAGTAAAAATTCAATTTTAGCAAAAATTTAAATAAATTGAAACATAAATTACACGACTTGTTTGTATCATAATAAAGCTTATATAATTGCCACTAACGCCACATCATATACCGATTGTCAAGCTATGTAGTAAAATCAAAATGGCATGCAAAAACCCAACGCAAAGAGAAACTATATAATAGAATTTCTAGAAATATATACAAGTTTCTGGATTTATTTTTGACACTAATTGTGGTGAAATAGCGCTGTTAAATTTGATGAAATTTTTCAATGGTCTCTTCCAGTAGCCGAAGTTTGGGGATTCAATTTTTTTCGTGTTTTAGTCAAATATCGAGGTATTATAATGTGTTTTCTCTTTCTTAAACAAACAACATAAAACTGAAATCAAACGATAGGTTGTGTCCGTGTATATACAGTACTTGATTTGGTCGGACCTACAGTCGGCCCGAGAAGTCAGATTGGTGTGTAGATAGAATATTAATTTTTATTTGATTGAGATAATTATTTTTGCATGTGTATTTTGAAAAATCAATATTTTAGACATTATTGGCTTTCAAAAATAAATTACCAAAACGTTGATGTTAAAATTATCAATTATATGAATCAGTCTGAAAATTATATATTTGAATACAAATCGAAAACTACTCTACTCTGATTGTAGATCGCATCAGTAGAATGCATTCCTTCTTCGAGAACGATGTACAAAAGTACGATCAGATTTATACTAAATATAAGTCGACTATTCCAATCGCTTACATAGCAAAACACACGGAAAATTACCTCCCTTGAGTGCTAGACAATTTCTCTTGTGTTTTAGACCTTTTAGTATGTCAGCTTGAGAAGGTCGAACAAAATTTGGTATCGATATATTATTTTTTTATTAAATTCTATAATTTATAAATAAGAATAATATTCGCGATACCAATACACGAATTGTTTTGCATCAGGTCAATACAATTTGTTAATTTTTTTATTTTTATTAAATTCTATCATTTATATATAATAATATAAAATTAAACAATTCATAACGAAATTTTAATCGACCTTTTCAATCATCCACATAGCATGGTCGAATACCAAGTAAAGAAATTGTATTAAAGTTGTTTTAAAATAGAAAAATTCTACTTTGTTGAACTTCACTAAATTTCAAAGGTTGTAAACTGTTATAACATTTTGCGAATTATAAAATTAGTTTATTATATTGTATTATAAATAATAATATTCAGTTTTTAAAGGCCATTACTGGCCCCTTACTGAGTAACTTATTTGGCTCCAGCGGTTTTGATCCTGAGCATGGTCTTCATACTGTCTAAGACAATCTGAAGAGGCCAAGTCGTTCTCTACATCGTGGAGCCATCGTCGCCTGCAACGACCTCTGCGCCTACCATATGGTGGCTCTCCGCTGCACAATTCGTTCCGGATCAGCACGCAGAACGTGACCGAGGCAGCATACTCGCTAAGAACTTACGTCATGTACAATATCAGGGATCTTCATCAGATCTCTGATCTCGATTTTGTACAGATATTGTACGTTTTGGGCCGAAAATCACATGCATGATTACTCTCTCAAATATAAGGAGCCATCTCTTTTACTCATCCGTCAGCGCCCAACTTTCACATCGAAACATACCAACGAGCCTGAACAACGCTTTGTAAAGCTTCAGCTTCACGACACTTGATAAGTTTTTAGATTTTAACAGTGGCCTTAGGGGATACAAAGCATGACTGCCAGCTGCCAACCGCACTTTAATATCCTTACTCACACTGTTATCGTGAGTGATAAGATAACCCAAATATTTGAACCTCCTCACTCCCTCAAACGTGTGGTGGCCACTACTAAAATCTGGTGAGCCATTGTCCCTATAACCAGTGATCATGTATTTCGTTTTGGACTCATTGATCTAAAGTCCAACTGAAGCTGAAAACTCTACAAGCGGATCAAGCATTTCTTTCACTCCGTTGCTATTCAGTCCAATCACGCATATTTCATCTGCATATGCAAGCACCTGATTGGACCGGTGATATAAGATGTTGCGCTGAGGTGTTTCAGTTTTACGAAAGATGTACTCCAACATGAGATTGAAGTGTATCGGAGACAGGGCATCTCCCTGCCGAACACCCGTTAACTAACAAAAATTGTCGATAGCCTGTTCTCAACTGTAACCCAGCATTGAGACTGAGTCACTGTTATCCTACACAGTCGTACCAATTTTGTTGGCATTCCTAGGTATTCCAGCGTAGACTACAAATTCTCTCGATTGATCGAATCATAGGATATCTCATATTATTTAGATAGAATCATCCGCAGCGAAAAAACTTGATCAGTGACTGGTCGATTCGAACGAAATCCTTCTTGATAGTCAACAACCAGGCCCTCCGCTAGAGGAGTGACTCTAGTTTTTCACGTTAGAACATATAGAAAATTAAAGAAATTATAACAAAAGATAACATTTAAAAAAAGAGTAAACAAGATCAGGATAATAAATGAGTTGTTATCTTTTAAAGAGACATTCTGGCCATCCTACCTTTAAGGTTGCTTCACGATTCACGTGGACAGATATTTACTCTCGCGATTTACATTCTAGCCCCAAAATAATACACTCGCTTAAAATAGCCCAAAAAATTGATTCATTTCCTCCCTTCCAGATTAGTTCGCGAGTTCGGATATTTACCCGAACTATTTCCATCCGATCGTAAGATCAAAATATTTTAAATTGAAAGAGTTGGAAACGAATGATACGTTTTGCTTAAGATTTTGTTTGATTTAGATTAATTGTTTTGATAATTTCATTGGCTTAGAGCTCGGATATACCTACGAGTAATTAGCCAGGTTAAATAAATCCGTCCTTGTGAATCAAACTTCAACCTCGTGAACTGGTGCATACCATTTCAAAGCGCTAAAACACCGTAAGTTATTGACGTCGTCTTAATTATCGCCGTTGACAAAAAATATTCCCAAGTAATCTACGTAATATTTTACGTGTCGGCCACCGCGTAGATTACATGGTGTAGTCTATCTCGCCCATCCCTGCGAGGATTACTAATCGTAGTATATAGAACGATCAAAACTAAGGACGATAACAGTTCTAGTTCTAGAACAAGATTTATGGGAACTACCCCTTTGAACGACCTCACGGATCTTAGTAAGATCGAGATCCGGGATTTTAAACGCTTCTTGGTAAGCTCAGGATGGTTTAGCGAGTGAAGAGGAGGAAACTCGAATTTGGTACAGCTACGGACCAATTTTGTGTCTATGCTAGTCCTTTGGGACGGCCACCCTTATCTAACCTAACCTACATCTCAACAAGCATGGAACTGTGAAATTTGGCCATCTGGTTCATAAATCAAAAGAATGACTGCAAGAACACCTTTAATATACTCAAATTCCAACCATAGGATTATTGTTCCAGGTAACAATAAAGTGCTCTGTTCTGAAAAAAAAAATTAGATCGAATTTTATTTTATTGTCGCTCTAATTAAATGAACCGGAGGTTATTTTTTTTTTCTGTGCTACGTTGTTTAATTATAATTTTTAAATTCAAACGGAAAATCATTTTGTTAATGTTATAAACTTACATACTCGAATAGTATACATGCATGACCCATAAAGTCGTCAAATTAGTAATAACATTTTTATTTTTGTTTCCGTTAAAGCTTTCATAATGGATATATACGTACGAGTATGTTACGAAAATAAAATTTGTCCTAAATCTGCTCTAAAAAGCAATAAAAACGATTTTCGCAAATATGGGTTGGTGTGCAACGCAGAATGTCTCGATAATTTTATCATTAGGACAACAAAATTTGGCAGGACTTATATGAATGTATATGGCTATGATTTTCTGAATTTTCTTGGTAAAATCATAGGAAACTAATAGGAAGCACTTTAATGACGTACATACCAAGATTTTATCATGGGTAAGCTACCCGGAAAATATTTATTTTGGAAAACGAAGGGGATTCGGAAAATTATTTAAGAAAATGAGGAAACTTCATATGATATATATTCGAAATTCGGATAGCTAATATCCAAAAATCTTAGAATATACGTCGTTTTAGGGTTAGCTTCCTAAGATTTTCCCAAGAAAATATACATGAGCAAAAAGATGCATAACCGGTTGAATTATTAGATTTATCGGTTTATCCGAATACAATATCATATTCTCACTAACATATGTAAAGATACTAAGGATTTAGGAAAAATTTCACCCCGTCTATACAGAATTGAGAATTTTATCCTAACAAATTTAAACGAATCGATTTTCTAAAATTCTCCATATCTAGCGAGATTATTTTTAAAAACGGTTATCTTTGATAAATAAATAATTATTCCGTAATATCTGTATTAAGTTTACATGCACTCACTTAAACATTTAATATGATACAACTTTTAAAAAGCTTTTTTGTAATAGCCAATTAGAGAAATGAAGCATATTGCAATGTGATATCAGCATTTAGCCTGTTTTTACGAAACATTATAATAAATTAAGAAGAATATATACAGTTTTTTACAATAATTAACTAAAGATGACTTATTTTTCACAAACGAAATGTTTAGATAATTGTTAATAAATCAGATAACTGTTCACCTTAAACTCTGTTCATCATCTTAAATTGAAAGATTTCATTTTTGTACAACAAGGTCCCTTCAATCAACGTAATGCGCGGTGTAAACGTGGCTTTGTTAGTAAAAAATTGGGGAAATCACATTTTTAATTTGCTTATTTATAATTGCATTCTTTTTGACGTCCCATTTCTGTTATAGCAATTGAAGTGGAAAGTTTTGTTGCGCGAAATTATAATTTTAAATTAGTTTTGTTGAGTACTAATTGTTTTACTAATACATAGTTTTAATTGTGATAAATAATAATAAATGCGATACGATATGGCATTAAAACTTACGGACGAAACGTAGTGAGCGTGAAATTGGGGAAATATTATTATAATGAAGGTAACAACTGTACTATTGTATACGCAAATAGGTGAGGATTGTGAAATTACAGAAATTGACTATAGATCCAGGATTTATTCTCAACAAAGTTCAAAATCCACGGATAACAGAGGTAAATCTCACAATAAACATAAAATATCACCCAGGGAAGAACAACACGTGATACGCTATATCAATAGGTTCCCGAAAAATGAATCGCATTATTCGCGAGCTTATACAACTAAAAATTACTTGAAAATGTACGATTACTACTCAGAAAAGTACTCAGAGTTCAAGATTTCACAAACATCTACAAGTGGATACTTGCCAGTTTGCCACAAATGCGATAAATTTGTTATGTAGCTTAAATTGGCAACAGAAGAAGCAGATACAATAAATATGGCAAAGGACCACCGATCACCACCAAGCGTGCGCTGAGTTAGCATAAAAGGCAAAAAAGATAGACAAGGGTGATCCACTTTAAAATTTACCAATCGATCTAGCAATGTCTACCTACTTCTCATTTACGATCCAGTATTGCGTTTTATAAACGAAGTTTAAAGACCTTCAATTTAACATAAAGGAATTTCTGGCATAAAGGAATGAGTAGTCGCAGTCGAAGAGGCAATGAGAATAGCTCATGCATTTACAAATACCTTACATCTGTAGAAAATTTAAAAAGGCCCGTTGTGATTTATAAAACATATACATATGGAAATATTTCATCCTCGTAATTAGCACAATTAATTAGGACGTCGAAAGAAAAAATGTAACGTTTATGGAATTTGGTGCTTTTCTAAATATAATTAATTAGATTAAATAATTAGAAACCCAAGAAAACTGTTTGTGGGAAGAAAATTACGTGGAATTATATTAGCATACATAAATTTTTATTTACACTTTAGTTTTAATAAAATTACTTAATTCAGATACAACAAGAATGCGGACGGAATAGTGGTCTAAGAAACCAATCACGAAGCTAATACAGATATTTTACATTAAACGCAGCAGGAATAAATTACTTACAGCATCATCTATAAAGTATAAATTACTTACTTATCTCGAAAACAAAGAAACATTTATTCGATCTCCTGCAATTTATTCCTCAAGATTTCGTGTATTGTATGTATATCGAATACTATCGGTTAAGGACAATGTTAGAAATACACAACGAAAGTTGATGAACAATTATATTTTTTATTCAATGAAAAACTGGATTACATTTAATTTCCATTAAAATTGCATTTTACCGTTTTACTCATAAACCTAATTTTAAATGATTACATTATAAGACATATTTAAGGTTTTACCACAGATAAGGACATACAGATATGGAACTTGTATGGACGAATTTTACATTTGTGAATTCAAACTACAAAATTGTATTCCAATGAAATCTAACCCAACGAGAAATAGGCCGATATATAAAAATTTACATTTTCATCCTTTTCTATTTTGTTTTGTACACAAATATTTTTTATTGTATAATTCATAAAACATTTTTGATTCTTATTAAAATTAATACAGGAGTTGACATGGCAACGATGCATATTTGAAAAAATATAATTTTTTTATCCCATTTCTACTGAATTTTATTACTACCAACAAAAAGTCCATTCCTACATTCTGTGTATGATTGTAGTTCCATTGTTTCAAAATATTTTGGTAAACACAATACGTGTATTGGTTTTGTTTCATTCAAGTTTCTAAATATGATTGCGACAAAAGAAGATATCAAATTTGGTGTATACGATAAAAGGAGATGTAAAATGTTGTTTATGTTTATTGTTTATATTTTTATACAATAAAAAATATTTGTGTACAAAACAAAATAGAAAAGGATGAAAATGTAAATTTTTATATATCGGTCTATTTCTCGTTGGGTTAGATTTCATTGGAATACAATTTTGTAGTTTGAATTCACAAATGTAAAATTCGTCCATACAAGTTCCATATCTGTATGTCCTTATCTGTGGTTTTACGATGAAAATTAATAATTTTAAAATCTTAATATTAAAATGCCTTAGATTTACAAATACTGTAGGCCAAACTTTAACTTCACAACATTTAGGATTTTGCATCACAATCACATATTGACATAATATAAATCGGTAGGTTGTAGAAGGTTTCTTTAATTTGATCACGTGACCACATAATAAAGGATTAAAGAACACAATGGAATTAATTTTTCACAGTATCATATCAGCTTCGAGTGATAGAAAACATTTTTGATTATTTTTTGTAAATAAAAAATATAATTTCTTCAGTTTTATTGATAATTTTTGCAAATTACTCTCGAGAATTTATGTCAAAAACCTCTCACCTACAGTAATTATATTTAAACCTTTTACTGAATCGCCGAATTTGTTATCGCTTGATCCGTACCGAATTAGACCCATGATTCATGTTGCCTTCATTTGTATGCCTCATTCCGTCCAAATCAAGCGTTTTGTTTCAATAGTTTAATAAAAAAACAAAAAATAGTACAATTTATGCGGCATAGTAATCAAAGCAACCTGAATCGTGGTATCAGTTTCTGAAAACTGTTCTGCAAGAAACAAAATTAGTACACAATTTGAAGCAAAGAAGTAGGAATATGAATGGGATACTCCCATACAAATAAAGACAACGAAGAGAATCGTTTTACGTCTCATGGTGTTATTTCCACACAGAATGAATAATAACGAGATAAACAATGTATTACTTAATTTTTAGTTGGATAATGTAATCATGAAATAATTATTACTACACTGCGCAACATGTTTATAAGTTAGCGGGACGCGGAGATCTGATTCAAATCAGATGAAACGACAAAAACTCGGCTTCTATATATTTATTCTATCTTTTGGTTTAGTGGGTATACGAACAGAATGGGTTGAAAGAAAAGAAAAGAAAATGGAATGATTGAATAAAAGTACGACTCGTTTCATTAAAAAGTGGCAGAAACCGTAAAAGTTCTAAAAAAATTGACAAATTTAAAATTTTCACTGTGAGAAAGTGGGATTTTAAATTAGATGGATTAGATGGTTTTCATACAGAAAAAGGATAAATAAATAATTTTCAGAGAAAAATTATACAAAACAATCGCATTTTAATTTTCATTCACAGTAAATAAAATGTTACTTGACAGAAAACATCTACATATATGTTACACTACCCCTTCTAGAAAAACTAAATTATATCAAAACCACATAAGAAAGTCCCACTAGAAATAATTACAGAGTTCAAGGTTCGGTGACAGCGGAGTCCACCTATTAGAATTGATGAAAAATACGCCATTCTGTACAAATACTTTCATGGTGTTCTTAGAAGTGCTGGCTTGGTGAAATATCCAGTCATTGCAGTTTTTGCGGTACAAAATTCCAATAAACAACATAACTTCCTTTTAAATCTTCTAGTTCCTATTCCTATATGACGACTTCTCGCAACTCAAGTACTGAACTTTTCTCTCATCATCCACTTTTGATAGATGGAATAGGGTTGTGGAGTCGTAGTTGGAGTCGCGAGTTTGTACAGTTTTTATTGATTTTTGCAGGAGTCGGGTCGGACAAAATTCAGCCGACTCCAACTCCAAAAAAAGTACATTTTCGTTTGTTATAACTGGCATGGCTGCATGTATGTGTGTATGAATTATGAGTTATTTTGTTGTATATGAATGTAAGAAAACTATTGCAAGGGATTAAAATTATAATTTTATATAATAATAGATTCGGCTCTTCAATCTCATGTTGGAGTACATCTTTCGTAAAACTGAAACACGTCAGCGCAACATCTTATATTGCCAGTAAAATCAGGTGCTTGCATATGCAGATGACATATGCGTGGTTGGACTGTATAGCAATGAAGTGAACGAAATGCTTGATCCGCTTGTATAATTTTCAGCTTCTGTTGGAATGACTCCAAAACGAAATACATTATCTCTGGTTATATAGGAACAATGGCACAACAGATTTTAGTAGTGGCCACTACACGTTTGAAGGAGTGAGGAGGTTCAAATATTTGGGCTCTCTTATCACTCACGATAACAGTGTGGATGAGGATACTAAAGTGCGGCTGGCAGATGGCAGCCCGACTTTGTATCCTCTAAAGCCACTACTACAATCTAAACACCTATCAAGTGCCGTGAAGCTGAAGCTTTACAAAGTGTTGATCAGGCCCGTTCTTATGTTTGGATGTGATAGCTGGGTACTGACGGATGAGTACGAGATGTCCCCTTACATTTGAGGGAAGAGTCATGCGTGTGATTTACGGCCCAGAACGCGAAATATATGGCACATACTCTGTACAATATCGAGATCAGAGATCTGATGAAGATCCCTGATATTGTACTTGAAATACGATCTCAGCGAGTATGCTGGCTCGGTCACGTTCTGCGTGCTGATCCGGATCAAATTGTGCTCTCTGAGAGGAGAGCCCCACCTTATGGTAGGCGCAGGGATCGTTGCAGACGACGATGGCTCCACGGTGTAGAGAATGGCTTGGCTTCTTCAGGTTGTCTAAGACAGTATAAAGATTAACCCCAGGATCGAAACCGTTGGAGCCAGATTGTTGTCGCAGTGAGGGGCCAGTAATGGCCTTTAAACACTGTTATATTATTATTATTATTATAGTAATAGATGATGTTCTACTGAAGTATTAACGTTGATAGATTGCAATCTTCTGATACTTTGTTCCTTTCTCTCTATATTGTTTTAAATTTTATTTTGCGATAGAGCGAAATCAGAAAGAACAATTCAGATGTAATATTTTAGTTGAATTTGAATGTTGAACTTTTGTAAAAGTTAATGTAAAATTTAAATACTTTTAAAATAGATAATGGGTAAACCTATTCATCGACGCTGTCTTTGATTCAAATCTAAGCCAAAATTGTGATTTAAAAAATGGATTAGATCGAATATTAGACTGAATTTTTACTAATCATCCAGCCTTATTTAAAATAGATGAATCACCAACTCCGTTCGTTACTAATGATGTTCACCATAAAGCTATTGAAATAATTTTTGGCAAATTTATTTTGACCAAATAAATTTGAAAGATGAAGTTACCAGCAATAACATAGATATAAACGTGGAAAATGTTTACAACATACTGTTTAAAGGTATTGAATTATTCATTCCCGTAACCCTGAGCAGACCAAACAAATACCCCCTATGGTATGATGGCAAACTTATCAACCTTAAAAACAAGAAAGACAAGGCTTATAAAGAAAACTTTAAATTCTGTTTCCGGGATAACAACTTGAAATTCACTAAGTGTAACCAAGGTTTTGAGTCCTATTTTGAATTAAAATACAAGAGCTATATTAGCGACTTAAAGGGGAAAATAAGTGAGATTACATAAACTTTTGGGGATTTTATCGAACCAAACGCGAAATTGACGGTTACCCAGCCTGGACGACATATCCAATTTTGCTAAGTTCTTCCAGTCAGTTTATAAACCAGATGATATCACAAAGATCCAACAATTACTGGTTATAGTGCATCAATATTTACTCCACACATCGAGCCCGAGGACATTCAGCGAGCATTGGATGGTTTTGGAGAAGGATGTGGCCCGGATGGTAAAGCTGGTTCATTTTTGAAAAATTCCTTAATATTGGCAATTTCACTAAGTATGCTATTTAATCAATCATTGCTATTGGCAACATTTCCACGGAAATGGAAAATAACAAGAGTAACGCCGATTTTCAAGAGTGGAACTAGAAGTGATATCTCATGCTATAGAGGTATTACATCTACTCGTATATCTGCAATACCAAAACTATTTGAACTGGTAGTATGCAGGTCATTCAGAGATTTAGTACCACGGTATGTGTCCCAGAATTCGATTACAGAATAATAGATAACCACAAACAAGTTGACGTGATCTACACTGATTTTGCAAAAGCCTTAGATTCCATCAGTCACTGTAAAACTCTGGAACACATTTATAAGTTTGGGTTTTCCAGCCAATTCGTAGCTTGGTTTAAATCATACTTAAGTAATCGCTTACAGTATGTTGAGCTAGGAGGTAAAAGATCAGAAACAATTCAAGTTATCTCCGGTGTTCTAGAAGGGTCCCATGTTGGTCCATGGATTTTTATAATTTTTATTAATGGCATTACTGAAGTGATACAGCACTGCAAATTCCTAATTTTCGCTGATGACCTGAAAATCTATAGAACCATCGAAACACTTGATGATACCAAGAAACTCCAGGAGGATATCGACAAACTAGTTATTTGGTGTGAGTCTAATTCACTTAGTCTCAACATTGATAAGTGTCAATCTCTATCGTTCCATCGTAAATTTAACCCTGTTACACAACAATATAAGATAAATGATGCACATGTCCAAGAGTTTTAACAAAGTTGACCATTTGTTTGATTTTTGTTCAAACAAAGATAATTTTAAACGTAAACTGAATGAGTTTTATGCTCCGATATTATTTTATTCGTGGTTTAGTGTTTTTAACTTTGTGTTTTTAATTTTCATGTTTTTTTAGATCTCAAGTCATATTTGTAGACTTTTCTCAATAAATAATAATAAATAAATAAATAATAAAGCAAGTAGTGTACATTTAAATAATCGTGTGGTACAAATTCATTTCTATAAGATTAACATTCTGTAAGTTTTATTTCATATTAGTTGAATTTAATTTTAAATCAAAATAATGTTAATTCAGAGTTTCATATTTACAAATACAAATGGTTTTATGTCCTAGATTTATTTTATGGTAATGCCCAATTTTTTTATAATTAAATACAAAATTTTAATTTAACCTGAGCAAGAAACAACAAATTTTCGCTATTAATCGCAGTTATTCTAACAAATTTTCGTTACTTCTGTAGGTGTCGGAGTCGGAGTCAACTTGTAAATATTTACCGGAGTCAGAGTCGGATATTTTTTCCCCAACTCCAATGTCCGTTTTTGGTCTCCTACATTATAAATAAATTTTAAATGGTTTTGGGTGGAATTAATTAGTGTGGTTCGTGTTAAGTTAATATTTAATTAAAGTGTTGTTCTTTCAGTTTGTTAAATTATTTAACAATAAAAGTGTCAAATTAAAAACGCAATTGTGATGATATTATTGCAAATAAGACGTTGCATTTATCTAAAGTGTTTATGTACTTCATATTTGTGAGTACATAATTACAAAAAAAAAAAAGAAAAACGAAACAAAACGAAAAGAACAAAACTCGAAAAAAAGAGACAAATATACTGTGAATAATTTTTCCTGGACGATTAATTAGTATGTGTATATGACTTTCTAATTGAATATTATTTTTTGAAGTGGTGTCAAATTGGAAAAGGAATCTGGTAAATGTCTCAGATAAAACGTAAGTAGAAACGTTTTTGGTGCCGGTTTTGGTAAATTGTTTGTTATGTTAGGTTAGATATCAAAACAAAACATTCCCATTTATGTTTTACGGGTATACGGGAAAATGTGTTCCAATTGGAATTGTTTTTAAATTAAATTAGGTTTACAGTGACAAGCCACAAATAGTATCAATTGATACGGATATCGGTATCTAGATGGTGCGTCAGGTGGAATGAATTAGTCTAATTTTATATACATATCATATTCATTTTAATTTTATTTTATTTCTTATTAAGTAATCAATAATGATATTTACTTTAGGTGATGATTTCTAATTGGAGTGCTATCTTTTACTACTTAAAACACATCTTATTTTAGTGTGTTAAACAGAAAAAAAAGTTAAAATTTTATTATAAATGTATAAATATGAACAAATGTATGTATGTAGTATAGAATGATCTTATCTAAATTACGAGAACATTAGGAAAACAATACAACAAATGGATAGGAAATCAGCTGACATTTTATATTTTTTGTATGTCAGCTCAGATTTGAAAATGATTTTATATTTCAATTTTCAATTAATATAATTTAAATTGTAATAATATAGAAGTCAAATATTCAACATGATTTGCTGAAATTATTTATTTAAAACCGAAGAACTGTTTCAAGAAGTTTGAACCATCCGAGGTTTATATTTCTTGTGTTCTTTCTTTTAAGGACTATTCTTGGTTGTATTTATTTTATTTCATCTAGTATTGCCTCATTCATATGGAGTTTTAATGAATTATATTTAAATTAATGAATTGCATTAAGCATGCAGAATATAATAATGAAACTAATTAATAAACTAATTTAAATTATTTTCAGAAGCATCTTAAAAGTCACATCCCGCAAGCTAATAAATTTTATTGAAGAGTGCAGTTTTTGTTTTAATAAATCATAAAAGTAGATTACAAACGTATTGTAAAATACATATAAACTATTTTGAATTTTGCAGGGATAGAGGCGAAGAGAACGTGAACGATTGTTAAAAGCAAATGGCGGCAGTGTTCACACTAATTATTATTCATTACAGGTCTACCTCAGATCAAATACGGAATTAATAATAATAAATTGAGCTAAATTATTCTCTGGGTTCTCTGCCTTAACTTAAATTTTAATTAATTAATTATAGCTTTGAATTCAGATTATAGTAAATTGGAACTAAATTGAATTGATTTTCAGAAGTATCTCATAATTTTGATCCAGTAAACTAATAAATTTGATTACAGAGCTCAGTCTTGCTGTCAAGAATTGCTAGTTGAAATGTTATTACTAAACTAATTATCATTCATTATACAGTGTCTTTCACAGCACAAATATATGGAATTGATAATAAATTGATTTAAATTTCAGGATCTCTCCTAGTGCTAGTTAAACTTAAATGTAAATTAATTAATTAAACGTTGGAATGCACAATAAAATAAATCGTAACTAATTTGAGTTGAATTTTCAGGAGTATCTCATAAGTCTGATACTCAGCAAACTAATACATTTTATTTGAAAGCCTAGTAATGCTGTTAAAAATTATAAAAGTAGATTAGAACTGTATCGTCCTGTGTTACTAACTATTGGCTATACCAGGTGTCTGTAACCGAGTCAATTTTTATCATATTAACTGAACCTATATGACAACTCTATAGAACTTGTTAGTTTTTTTTTGTGATTAAAATTCCAAAAAGGCAATTATTTTAAATATAGAAAAATTAATAATATAAATAAGAATACTCAAACTAAGAAAAACCATCTAAAATAAAATATTCTATAAGTGCCAAGTGTGTTGTTCAACAAAATTTTATCGATAATTATATTTAATCGTATAAGTTGACAACCATAATTAGTTTAAGTTCCTTGTGTTGGTGTAAAAAAAAAACAATCACTGAATCGAAAAAAACATAGATATGTATATAAATAAATAAAATAGGGAAGAAACCCGAAACCACAAATCAAACTAAGTGTCAAAAGCTAACCAGGATCATTACATCCAACGTATCAAAATCGAGTTAACAACAGAGCAGGAAATCAGCCCAGTTCATCAAATCATCTGAAGCAGGTTTTCTGGTAACAATTTTGTAGGTTACTTAGTTAAGTATAAATAATTAATTTAAGATTATATAAGTGTGTAAATAATTTGTACATAAATAAATTTCTGTTTGAATTTGAATTTAAAATATTTAAAAAATTCAATGTTTTAATAATCCAGGTTACAAATATTCGTAACAAAACGAATCTGAACGAAAAGAGATATAAATTATTTCACAATAATTTTTCCAGAATCCTAGAGCTAGTTTCAACTGATTTTAGTAGCATTATAGTATATATATATATATATATATATATATATATATATATATATATATATATATATATATATATATATATATATATATATATATATATATATATATATATATATATATATATATATATATATATATATATTATATAGTTTCAAATGTGAGTTAGCATAGAATTATTTACTTAAATTTTTCTATTTAAATTAAGTATATATATATATATATATATATATATATATATATGTACGTAGCTATGTATACGACTTTCTTGACACTTCTTATTAATTTTGTTGCAAATTGTAGACGTTACTCGTTATAATTCATAAAGCTATAGCAATTATTGTCACGCATTGAGTTTGACTCATTCTTCGCCATGGATAAACAATTATTATTTTAACATTTCATATTTATAAATAAATAAATTAATAAATTTTACATACATCGCACATACACAGTTAATTTATAACAATAAATTAAAAACAAAAACAAAAAATATTATGTGTGTATGGATTTTAATATAAAACGCGCAATACATTCTTGAGTTTATTATAATTATATTTATTATTTTATTCGTTATTGATTTAAAAATATAATAAAATATAAAATGAAAGACATATTTCTTTTTACTTAGTTTGTGTTCTTAAAAAACAACAATAAAATTTAAAACACGCGAGCTTTTCAAACAAAATTTAAATAAATAATAATTATTTTGGGGTAATAAAAAAAATTTACCATTTTTATTTATTATAAAATCCAAATTTGAGTTTTAAAAATATTTTTAGGAAAGTTAATTTCTAAAATTTGTGTTTATAGTTCACTTTGCCAAAAAATTATTTCGATAACTTTTTACACTAACATCACTGATTGTTTAAAATTTATTATAAACTAACAGAAACAACAAACACTCTTGTGAAATTTTACTCTTCAAATCGTATTAATTGAAACATTACTGATTAATTAAAATTTTCCAATCAAACAAAAACAAAATGCAAATATATAAACTGTTCGAAGGAAAATATAATCGTACACTAACCATTCAATTTTCCTTCTTCACATAAAGTTTCGTCTAAGAAGAAAGTAGTATACAATACAGTACATAGCTATAAAAACACTTTGCAATGTATATTTTTATTATTATGATTATTACTATTTTATTATTATAATTATTATAATTTTCATATTTTAATAAGACGAAAATGTTTATTTTTTTTGGTAGTTTTTGTTTCTTTACGATATTATAGACTAGGTGTGTGTGGTGGATTATATTTATATTAGGTTTGAATTTTCGTTTGACCCCCCACTTGTTACAAATAAAATAACTATTATTTATAATAAGTTGATTTTTTTATGGATGGATTTATATTAAACAATAATTTCTTAAAAACCGCAAAAGTAGAATTAATTTTCTTTTTAAGTTTAAATTGTGTGCGGTATAATAACGTATGATGTATACAGTCTGTAATTGATTATAATATTATAATTAAGTGTTAGTTTTAAATGAGAATTAAATTGAATGAATAATGAAGGGATTAATTCGGCTTACGATAGGCTATTCACGAATTTATTTAATTTAAGTTCTTTCGATATTATAGCCTTATTTTAATGGGGTGAGTTGTGTGCAGTGGGCAAGTTGTAGAATATATTAGTTGAGTTATTATGTGTATTGTGCAAAAAAATTGAAGAATTCATTTAATTCCTTAATTTATGGGGGGTACATTTTGCGTACAAATGGAACCTATAAAAAATGTTCTATACCTTTGAAACAAATTGCGGTAAGTATGTGCAAATAACTAATAAGTTTAAGTTTGTTGAAATTTTTGTTTTTGGTGTTTTGGTTTGTTGGAATTTTCGTGTTAGAATTTAGCATGTTTGACAAAAGTTTTAAATATATATTTTAATAATATTCGTGATTCGTTCATAGATATTTTAAATATTTAAAAAATTCTGAACCAACGTATACTTATCGAAATTCTGATTATTTTCTTAATTTTAATAATTTCTGTGATAAGATCAAACCATGAAATTTAATATTCAAATTTATATTTGTAATAGTTTTATTAAAGCCTACAGTTTTAAAAATTTAGAAATTTGTTCAAAATCTTTCTAATCTAAATGAAAATTTTAATTTTTAGAGAAACATAAAGTAAAAGTTTTCTGAAATTTCAAATAATTAAGTTTTATCAATTTTGGAAATATCAATCATATACTTTGAGGATGTGCATCGGTAGAAATTTGCTATGCAGTTCTGAAAATTGTATCGTAAGTTTCAGTACATATTTTATAATTTAGCTGATCGACGGAACGGGTTCAATTATTCCGAAGATTGTTGTGTGATAATCGTAACTCACCTACCAAATACTCGTTCGGAAGAGGTAGCAGGAAGAGGTTGGCTGCCGAAAACATTTAAACTATTTTGGTGCTATCAAACAAATTCAAAATATAAACAGTAAAAATAATTTTTTATCGGCGAGTTTAGTTAGATTTGCCTTCACCAGTACAAATATCTAGTGGAAAGTACAGGCACATATCTTGATACTTAAATTTTATAATCATATACCTAGACCACAGGGTGCGATCACTATGATGATTTTGTAAAAATTGTTTTCATCGAAACAAAGAAAATGTACAAACTTTTAGATACAATGTTCCAGACAAAGTTTTTAATATTTTCAAAAAAAATTCTATAGGACTAGACATTTTGAATTATGAAAAATAATAAGCTATAAAATATTATTGAAGTTTTTACATAATTTGTGACTGGGACCCGTAACTTCCGTCCCATGATTTCGAAAGATCAAATACACATTTTCAGACAAAGTTTTTAATTTCTTTAAAAAACCTGCGGCAGCCCCTTAACACACATCGAACGTGTTCCAAAATTAGTATGAAACACCTGAACTTATATTCCAAATTTTAGTTCAATACAATGTGAGGACGTAATCAACGCGCTCAAAATCGATTCATTGCTCTCTTTCGTGCTAGGACTACATGTGAATTTTGACAATTCAAAACAGGGTCATGGCAGGTAGACATTGATAGTAAATAATAATAATAAAAAATGTTTAAAGGCCATTACTGGCCCCTTACTGTGTCAACAATCTGGCTCCAACGGTTTCGATCCTGGGCTTAGTCTTCATACTGTCTTAGATAATCTGAAGAAGCCAAGTCGTTCTCTACACCGTGGAGCCATCGTCACCTGCAACGACCTCTGCATCTACCATGTGGTGGCTCTCTTTCCTCCGAATATTAAGAGCTCCGAATTGATGCAGTCCACTCCAGGTGAGCGGTTTCGTTTTAGACTCTGCATGGCCCTAGTGAATTCCTCATGGGATGGATTCTCAATGCAAATCTTTGCAGTCTGTATTTAAGATGACTTAACTACAGTCAATGACGCATGCTGAACACCAAGCAGGTCGGTAAAGTGTCCATTCCATGCGTCGAGTACTGCGTCGATATTGACACAGAGGTTTCCAGAAATTGATTATGGGTTTATGAATTTGTTTTCTTGCTCTATTTATTATAAAAGAATGGTCGAGATGAAACTGGTGCAACTCTTCTCATGATACCTTAATTCTAGTTTAAATTACTATTTGTATTCTATGGGAATTTTGCTTTTTACAAGATTCACAAATAACTTTATTTGGTGATATTTCAAAAATATATGACAGGTTCATTAGCTTCCTGCCTCATTCGGCCATCCCACTTCCGTCGCTTAAGGTCTTTCTTTGTATAAGACAATCACGATAAAGTGCAGATCTATAGCATAGAAGACTGTGTTACTTTTAATACAGCCAAAATATACATTATCTATCGCATTTCTACAGATATATTGTTTCATTAAAAACCTTTAAGAAATTTGATTTAATTCTCAACTTTTTTCATATACTATTGAGATTTTTCCAAGTTTGATGAAGTATCAGAAAGTTTCAAACAAATTTTTTAACGTGGCCGATCAACCCATCTTGAAGAGGAGTACACTTTTGATTTGCAAACTCACCTCGAATAATTATATTTAGTAATTGGACAGACTCCTAGTCCTAAACAAACATATTTAGATCAGCTCGAAACTGGCCATCCTATCTATCTCTTGCAAATAGGGAGCTTGAGAAAAATTAAATTCAAACATTTTTGGAATTGAGTATAATAGTATTTAAATCAATATTAAAGAAAAATTTGTTTCAGGAATTCGTATCAAATTTTTAGTGTTGGTTATCTACTCAAATCCAAAATCTGCAATTTCGATTGAGCTCAACTTGACATAAATGAAAATTTTAATTCAAATCTAAACATATTACATTCAAGTTGAACTGCAGTTTTTGCTCAATTTTCAAACAATATTTTTGCTCGAGTTCGTGTCTTTGTCTGGGTATTCCACCGTGGGCCCATTTGTGGCATTGAGTGCTGGAGTTATCCGACCAACTTTATTTTTTTTTTAAAGTAATGAAAAGCTTTTAGATGACACGATGGCTGAGCAGATCTTAAATCGACTATCGAATGGATATTTCGTCGATTTTAGCAAATCATAGTAAATATGTAACTACATACATAGAAATATGCTACTTTACATTCATAATTTCTAATTTAACACAATCGATTAAACTATAGGTACCACAACTTGAAATATTTGTGGTACATTTATCAGTAGAAGCGATATAATCACTTTACTTTTTCTGGATAAAGTGTGCAGGCCAACCAAATTTTCAACTTAAAAAACAAACAAAGTACTCATCACAATTGTTTATACAACACTTTATGCAAGTTACTGTTGTAGCTATCCATTGAATATTCGTTCGACTATTACAACAATGTATAAACCAAGGTATTTTAGAAGCCTAGAATTTCGAGGCCAAGAATAATGGGAGTAGAATTGAATACATTAGTACATAATTCTTAACTCAACTGTCGGTCAAGTCGAGCATGCTTTGACTTAATAATATTTAATTGTTGTATCAAATTAATACTTTTTAATTTATGAAAATATGTCGTTCGTGATAGCGTAAATAAAATAAAATTTTACTAACCCATGCATACAAAATTATTATTCCACAATTGTTAACACAATTATAAAATGGCCTTTAACATTGACATTATGTATATTTAACTTATCACTCCGTAATCTGAATGTTAATAAATTGTACAGTAGATCTTTTCGAGCTGTGAAAGTGTTGCAACTTTTTTAATCTTTGGAATTGGAATTTACCTTTATAAGAAGAGGAGCACAGGACGTAGTTTATGAAATTCTCTTCGATATAGTTCAATGATAGGAAAATACTTTGTAGTATGTAGGCGTTGTGGAGTAAATATGAAAATTCTAAATCAATGCAAATATCCTCTCCTTTCCTCTACTTTGCTAACTATAGTATGAAAAATCCTTTCGAACAGCACCCACAGCACCTATACATTTATTACAACCAAGAGTAACTGGAAGTTCCAGCAATGTATTTCTTCAAAATTACAGAGTTCTGGTAAATTCAATCAATTAAAATTAGTAAATAAGGAATTTTCACAACCCTACACTAATATCATGTCTAATATACGATATTGCTACTCTCATTTCGTTTTCTAAATCTGCCAATACTGCGAACCTCAGTTCATTCATATATATCTGAAAGCTATTTTGGCTAAAAGGTAAATATAGAAATTATTATTCAATACTAATTTAAAACTGTTGAAAAGCGATTCCACTCGAAGAAATAGCCAAGTTCTATTCCAGTTGGCCTTATTGGAACTGTATCCAACAATATTTTGGAACATCATTACGAAACCTGTTCGATTAGGTTTCGTCGTATTTAGTTACAAATAGGCAAGCCGTTCCATACCGCGTCCGACTATTATCTTTTTACAATTTTTTGGAATTCTCGTGGAAAATCCTACAGCATGTTGGCGGATGGAAACCTCTGTTCTAGATGCTCTAGAATCTAGATAATGTAATTATTTAGATTTTATTGAAACCAACAATCAATGTGGGATTCAAATCTCAATGTTTGTTCATCGGTATAGGTTGCTTGGCTTGAGTTTCAGGATTTGAGTCGAAATTAGTGGGATAAAAAATGCTCGTGACACAATGGTAGACCTGATTATCAACATTATCATCTGTGTGTATCGTTAGTGGTTTATATAGCATTAGCTATATGGAATATACAACCAAACTGTCCATAATATAATGATTTCTTGGTTTCAGTGCACCGAAGTCAATAAATTCGGATTCTTTAACTATTTAGATAGTAACGATAGTAAAATGTAGTTGAGTAAAAGCATTGAACTAGGAAATAATAGGGCTTAATTAATTAAGTCTTTGGTCCATTATTAATAAAAGAACTGTGGAGAACATTAGTGATCCCAATAGACTGGAAGGTTATATTGACAATCACGCTAGTTGATGTAAGTCTAAATTCCAAAGTTTTCAAATATACAAGAGTGCTTATACTTCAATAAAATTTTAATGTTTTCATCTAGTATTCAATTAAATTTATGTTAATGTTACAATTTGTTTTGTTTTCTAATTCAGTTACAATCATGACGTTGACCAAAGAGCAACCGACCTGTCATTTTTAAACTTTTAATATTTCGATTTTTTTGTGATTTTCAAAAATAAAGGATTAACAAACATTTTATAATACGAATTGTGTATTCAGTAGCTACTCGGGCATTTCAGAAACAATAAAATTGATTTCCCTACTTCGTTTGAAGTCTTTTAACCTATAGGAGAAAATGTAAATTTTGATTGAGATAGAAAATTCACAAATAGTATCATGTATAATTAGAGTGTAGTAAGCAGAGCCGAGTCATATAGTATGTCCCAAAGGGCTTTGGACCACAGGTTCCGTTTTACTATAGAGCCATAGTATTATTCCAATGGTTTATTATGTATATGTACTTATGATTCAGAATGGTTAATCTCGTGGCACGACAAGTTAAAAAAAAATTACATTTCTAAACGAGATGGAGAATTCCTTTAGACGAGATTCGAAGTTAAAGTTACATTTTGACGTTTACAATTCTGAAAGTTCATAATTAAATTTTGAAAATGTTTCTTCACGTTATGATTCAGGGCTTCTGAAGATACAATTTAAAATTTCAACTGTTGAATTTTGGGATAATATTCAAATTTTGAATTTTCATTCGAAATTAAGATGATATTTCGAATTAAGAAATATCACTCCAAATATAAAAAATTTAAACAAAACTTTGGAGATTTTAGGTTAGGTTAGGTTAACCTAACCTTGGAGATTTTACGAAATTCCGTAAATTTCTAAAACTTACTAATAATAAAACTTTCTAAATAGTCACCAAATAATACCCAAATTTTCAAGTGAGAAAACTTCGATAAATCAAATTTCATCGGATTTTTGAAAATTAATAAAAATTTACAAAATTCAATGAGTTTTAGGAAAATTCCGAACTATCATTTTAAATATTAGCATTAGCAAATTTCTCAAGTTCCCCAAAAATTGCAATCTAAAAAACAGTATTCTGCGCTGATCATTTGAATCTATCAACATTTTCAAAATTAATTAAATCTAAATTTTTTAAAATGTATTAAATCTTGGAATATATCCCAGAATTTTGGCGAATACTTCTAATACTAAGTAATACTTACTTATTTCCTATAACAGTTTTATGGTTTGAATATGTTCGTGTATGATTAAAAATTAATTAACCTTATTAGTTAAATTTTAAAATGTTTTGACTTTTAAAAGTATTTTTTAGAGTCATTTCTATCAAGGTTGATATATGTCAAACCTCACTCTTTGCCAAGTTTGTTGGATAGGTGAGATAGATGTTAGGGCTAAAATGAAATATTTTATTCTACATACTGGACAATGAGGCTACAGGCAGTCGACATAAGATGAATTTTATCTATATACCACGCTCATTGGAAAGGTGCGAAACGAATTATACTTCAAAAAATATCGAAGAACATTGATAAAATACTCGTTTTGTAGTTTTAATTCAATTTGTCAATATTACAGTAAGAAATATCAGAGATGCATTTAGAATTCAACCCACGATATTGTATTTATATAAAACGTTAAAGGCTTTGTCAGTTTGAAAAATTTGAAAAAAATAAATAAAATCCAAAATTTTTAGAATTCTATTCCAAATTTAATGATTTGTTTAATTTTAAATCAATTAAATCAATTCAAGATGTACGGAACGTTTACTTATGATTCAGATGTGGTTGATTTTTTGGCGATTTTTAGAACCCAAATAAAAAATTGGATGTTTTTGTAAAATCAAAATAAGAAATCAAATTTGACGTTTACAGTTCTGAATTTTAACTCGGTTTTGAAAATCTATAAATATTCTTGAAATTTAGCAATTCAAAGCAGTTTATAAAATTCTTAATTACAAATCGTGAAATTTGAAAAATGTCAAAAATGGATTTTACGTATACAATTCTAAAGATTAAAATGATATTTCGAATTGTTTTAGCGCAGATTTTATCATTTGAAATATTTACAAAGAATTAAATTTGATTTTATTAAAAAAATATGCAAAATCTAAAAAAAAATATCCCAAATTTTGCTAAAATTTGGATAGAAATTTTGAGAATTCATCTCACCGCATCGCAAAAAAAATTCCCTCCATAATTTTTATTTCATCCCTTGCTGTTGTACTGTTTGTGTTTTTGGTCCCACAAAGAGCACCTTTCTTCCACAAGTTTAATTTTTCAAAATCCATTTTTATTGTAAATACGTAATTTGGCTAGCCTTTGTAGACGTGTCCCCCTCGAAAATAGGGCATAGTTTTTATAATCAGAAATTCTTTTATTAACTATAAATAAACCCCATTTTGTTTCAAGTGGGTAATTCCTCTTTTTCCAGAATTTATTAAATAAATTGATGCCCGTTTTTTTTTTAGAAATACGATTTTAAATGGGACACGTGTGCGAATTGAAATAAAGTTCAAATTCAGAGGGTTCGTACGAATTAGACTTTTGATGATTTCGTACACATCCTTCCAAATTTATACGAAGTAATTTTCTTAAGAATTCATATCCAATGTAACCGCAGCCTAATTCTAAAAGGTATGTACTAAGGGAAGGATATTTGGACACACTTTTCCCATGACCCCTTTAAAACTACAGGTTTTAATGCTAATGATTATTTTAAAGATGTATAAATACATTTTTCATAGATGGCGAGTTAGAGTTTCGTTTTAATAGATGACGCTTTCGAAATGTCGTTCGAGGAGTCGGATATACCTAACTTTTACGAAATAAATTCATTTAGAAAGCAGGTAAATAAGAAAACAGCATGAATTTTATTATTCCAGAATCGATCTCTGTATATTTGAAAATATGAAAAATTATAATTTTAATGACTGTGATTTGAAATAAGGAAACTAACTAAACAATTAAGACGGGTACATGCTTTTTATTCTAATAAAAGAGCCTCTTTTTCTTTTTACCCGAAATGTCCAACCAAGCCGACTTCCCGTTAATTTCTTATGATAAACACGACCTATAAAAGGTTTTTTCAATTGGGTTCAACATGGAAGAGTGCGGTCGTAGGGACCTTAAATGACTTCCTGAGGTTCTAATTTTATTTATGAAATGCGCAGTTTTATAGATTTGGGTATTATCCGTTCCAAAAAAATTCAAACTCCACCTCTAATGGAACTGAGTTCTATTTTGTAATGGATGATACACAAATCCATAAAACTGCGCAGATCAAGGATATAATAGATACCTCAGGAAACGATTTAATGTTTTTACCACCGTACTCTTCCATGTTGAACGTTGAACCTAATTATTGAACAAGCCTTTTCAAAAATAAAAGCAATGGTTAGAAATTTATTAGGTTAAACGAGAGAACAGAATTTGCGTGAAAGTTATAAGGGCTAATAATGGCCGAGCTTCGTAATGGACGATGTCAACATCTTTATTGTAGACGCCAGCGAAATATTGCATACATTTCTAAAGTTGATTTTTTTATGTTTAACCTTTACGTGTCGGGTCGGTACGTTTTTATAATTTGATAATTTTTGCAATAGGTCGAAGTGTTTATTATGAAGCAACTTGGTCATTTCTTTCTCGATTACGATGAAATTCATCATGTACGATGAAAATGGCATTATAATATTTAAATAATATAATTTGTGCATGAAGTTCTGGAATCCAATCACTAAGGAACCTTGTAATTTTTTAATCAATTTTGGTGAAATTAGAAATGTGCACTGAATACTGAAAGGTTTCTTAAATGATTTTTACATGGAGTTCTGGAATATGGCCAGTCAAAAAGGAACTTGGTTATTTCATAACCGATTATGATGTAATTCGAAATGTGAAATGGAAATCTATGGGTTTCTAAAATGATATTTAGAAGAAGATGTGGATTAAAGAAAATTAGGAAGGAATTTGAAATCTTTTCAAAAACACCCGAGTTCCTTCGGACATGCCGAGTTTCCATATAACCATATAATAATTTCATTATAGCCATATTCCAGAACTTGTAAAAATTTTTTTTTGAAGTCCATTTGCATCGTACATGCTAAACATTGTAATAATCGGTTAATAAATAATAAAGTTCCTTCCTAATTGGTCATATTCCAGAACTTCATTTAAAAATAGTTTTTTGTCTCTATCGGTTAGCCCGTTTCGTCGAAAATTTTTAAAAATTGTGTCTTGCATTGTGTAAACAAAATATTCAAAATTACAATTGACAAAAAATGTCTTGGTTTTTATACATTTTTTATGGTAAAACAACATCAGCAACTGAAAATCTGCAAATAGCGAAATAACAAATGAAAAAATGAGCCCTCCCATCAGATCGACAAGAGTTAATCTTGTATTGTTAATAGTAATTAAAAATTAATTTTATCGAATTTTAAATTATTGAAAACAGCTCTGTTGCTGTTTATTACAGATTATCCTTCATAAATCTCAGTATTCGAAGGCGATCACCTTAATGTAAACGGTTTCATTGGATTTGTAATTAGTATCATTCTAATTGAAAAAAGTTTCATTCCAATTGAAAAAGATTTCATTCTATTAAGAAATGGTTTCGTTTTATTTGAAAAAGGTTAATTTAATTTATAAAAGTTTCATTCAATTTGACCTGAAAAACCTATAAACTTTGGAATATGCGTGAAATTGTTTCACTACCAAACCTCATTTATTTAACTACTTGTTTTATTTTTCTACAAGAACGTACATTTAAATGTATATTTCAAAAATCCTAGATAGTTCCGAAGTTAAATTTCAAAAGATTTTAAAATCAAAATACATAACACTCTCACTGATGCAAGTATGTTGTACTACAACAAAGCGCTATGTAAAATAAATATCGCACATTCACACGGGACCCGTCTGTGTGATAAAAAAACAAAATCTATCTGTATGTAAATATTAAATATTCAAATAATTGTCAGTGTTCAACCATTTATAAAACTAATGACTTTCACATGGTCAAACCAGGTTTAAGGAAATTTTCCTTTTAGGATCTTAAGATTTTCAATGTTTATTACCAATGTTTATCATCGATTTTAAAATGTTTGTACATATATTTATTTCTAAATGTTAGAGAGTATTTTTATTGAATAAATAAAATCTTTAGCTTTAAATATTTGATTTAAAATTTATAACGTGATACAAGGAAGTAAATTAATTATTTAATATTATTTTAACTACATATTTTATTATTTGCCTAAATGATAACTTTTTGAATACACTAGTTTCTGACCAAAACATTCATACACATATGTATTTAGTTTTAGTATAAACTTCACAAAACTTATGTATATGGCGTGTTAAGTTTGTATTAAGTAAATCTATTTCTATACATAATTTAGGGAAAATCTTGTAAAAAAACGAGCTAATGTGTTAGAAAAGAGCTATTTTTCCACAAAATTTCGGAAATTTTTTGTTAAAAACGAGATAATATGCAAGAAAAGAGCCATTTCTTGACATAACTTCGGGAAAATCTTGTTAATAAAGAGCTAATATGCAAGAAAATAGCCATTATTCCACATAATTTCTGGTAAATCTTGTTAAAAACGAGATAGTATGCAAGAAAAGCTCCATTTCTCCATATAATTTCGGGAGAACCTTCTAAAAACGAGGTAATATGCAATAACAGAACCATTTCTCCACATAATTTCGGGAAAATCTTGTTAAAAACGAGATAATATGCAAGAAAAGAGCTATTTTTCACATATTTTCGGGAAAATCTTGTTAAGAACGAGGTAATATGCAAGAAAAGAGCTATTTCTATAGACGCATTAAAGTTTGAATATAAATTCATGAAAATTGCAAATTAAAGGTGGATATATTTAGTATTTTTGTCGAATCAATCGAAATTAAGATGATTTATAGAAAATTGGTATTCGACTTAGGCCGAGCAAATGCACAGTGGTTAAAGCTGCGGTGTTTGGATTGGTAGGTACCACGTTCAACTCCCAATAGAGGTAGGATTCAAAAGAGATTCGAATTAAATTGGACTTTTAATCAAAACAAACTGCGAGAGACTTGGGAGAGCCTTGAGCTTCAAACTAAGTAGACAAAAAAACAAATTCGACATGTTGGATGAACATGGTAGTTCATAATTTTTGGGCTGGACATTTGTTAGGCAACCGTTTTTGAATACTGACACAGGCCCCGGAGTACCCGTAATCCAGTACCGGTATTAAGTAGTTGAATACAGTTCACTAAGGGATTTCATAACAACTAGGTACATATTTGAAATTGAATATAAAATTTGTAGTCTTATTTAAAAAAAAAAATCCCTAATTCCAAACTCCGAATTAGACTATTTCAAATTTTTTAACTGAGATTCAATTATAAAATTCTGAATTTCGTTGAAAATTTTAAATGTTGTTCTAGATTCCGAATTTTTTTGAAACATAAAATTTTGAACAATTTCGAATTCAAGAAATCGCCTTAACCTTGAATTTTAAAGTAGGTTCACTTAATTCGGGATTTTTAAGTAGGTATATATCAAATTTTAAATACAAACACCAAATAGTGATACAATTTATCGATTTCAAGTTATTTAAAATTCTTCCGAAACGATGCTGGTTTTTAAACACTGGTTACATTTGAGGCAACAACAAAAATAATGGAAGAACATCTTGAATCAATTAAATGTGTTACATTACATCCAATACATTTGGTCGGTTGTTGGACTTAGTTCGCAAACCCTGTTACCAAAAAAAATGGCTTTTGTAAATACTAAATATGCAAACAACAAACATAACAATATTTACGAGTTTGAATTAGAATTAATATGTTAATTTCTTCTTCATTTTATTCGTTTTTCAAAATTTTTGTGTATATGACTGTATACACGAGTTGGTTGTCGGTTGAACACACAAAACTTAATAACTAGGTATATTATATAAAATTAAAGTGAAAATATGTAAATCATACATTTGTTTTGTATATACATATGTAGTGCATAGTTATTTTATTGTTTAATCGTCCCTCGAAAAATTATAATTTTATTTTTATTTGAAACGAAACAACAATATTAGAAAATTGGAAGGCAAACGAAATATAGAAATCGGGACATTTTTTAATTAGAATCGATTTTTTGTTATTGTAGTTGAAAATAGTGATATTTACATATGCACTTGATTTAGAAATATGTAAATGATGTGTATACGAAATTTTTGTGAGTTTCGTGAGTTCCAGACCCTTCATCGGTCGAATATATAATTTTATGTATGCATACAAATGTTATACAAAATGTGACATAGATTTTTAATTTTATTTTGTAGTTCAGTCAAATATATAGTTTAGCATAATGGTATGTTACATTTTCTTATTTACGAATAATTACAGGGCAATAAAAATGATAATTTCTATATTTTATATATGTATAATCATTAAAATACATTTTGGTCCTTTTATATTCGAGATTTAACACACAAATTTGATTTAATTGGGGAATTAATTTGTCGGCTAAATTGCCATGTAAGAGCAATGATTTTAAGCTGCACACGTCCTTTCATAATTTTATCTTAAAAACTTAGTAAATAAGTGGTATTAAATATATAATAACAAATATAAAAATAACGAATTTAACGTTTTTATAGTTGAATCGGAAATAAAATATTTTTTTGTTTTAGTATATTTCCGGTTGAGGTTTTTGTTGTTGTGTATATATATATATATGTATGTTTATATACGTTTTATAGTTTTCTATTTTTCCGTGTTCACGATAAGGTTCTAGACTTATTTGATTTTGTACACAAAACGTATAGTTTTTTTGAACGAAAATCCAATTAATTTTCGTTAACCGTATATCAGATTATAATTACAATTAATTTTATTTTTGGTTTGTTGACATAATTTGTTGAACTTGTTGTGTTCAGATGTATAAGTGGAGTATATATTATAGTAAAGCAACAAAATAATTAATATATTTTATTATTTTCAAATGTATTACCGCATACTGGTGTATCGTAATTTAGGTTAGTGCGCTAGATTGAAACTTAAATCATCCGCCAACCATCAGTTGATAAATGAGTAGAAGTTTATAATAATTTATTTTCTAATTTACACCTCTATAGTTACATATCTACATCATATTTGGAAGAAAAAATCCTTGTTCGTGCACCGCACCAACTTATAACCTTTGAATGATTGATTTAATATCAAGATAATCGCGTACTCAATTTTGTTAAAATATATTAAATAAATAAATTTTAATAAATTACAACTATAACAACATATTGAGCCAGATTTAAATTATTGATTATTTGTTGTTGGATACGTTATGTTGTTAACTTTCAAGCTTGACAGTACATTTTCAATTAGTATTTTTTTAATTGTACTAAATGTGCAAGTAAACTAATACACTGCCTTATTAAGATAATGTTGGAAATCGGTTTTTGTGCGACAAAAACAGCTGAAAATCTACTACAATATATATTGCTATTCGAGTGGAGCTTGTCCTGAAATTTCAAAAACAACATTTGGGACACATTTAGGGCAATGAAGTTTGTTCTATTCAACTATTAAATTTAAAAAAAAAACAAATCACTTAAGAGTTGATGAACCCAACCTTACCCAACTGTTTTAAGTAAATGAGTGGAATATTAAGATGATTAGTAAAAAACATTCTTATATTTTGAAGTTAAGTGACTTAGGCTTAAACACCCTTCGTTTACTACTTTGCATGTTAGTATAAAAATAAATCGTATACAAATAGTGAAATGCGTTTTTGGGTAGCTATCTGAGACCTATATCTAACTAAAAAATATAAAAGTTAACCTAAATCTAGCAGGTAAGTGACTTAGGACAGGGGATCGTTTTACTTGACATTTAAAAATAAAATCTCCTCCTGAACCCTGCATCGTACCCAAATAGCAACCTTTGTTGTTGGGTAGACTGAGGAGGATATCTAACTAAAAATATAAAAGTTTAACTAAACCTAGAAGATAAGCGACTTGGAACAGGGGTGTTTTACCACCTTGCATATTAGTACAAAATTGAAATTTGGACAAAAATTATCCTTCTAAGCACTGATTCTACCCAAATAACGACATGTGTTTCGGGTAGCTGAAGGCTGTATCTAATTAAAAAATATATATTTCCTAAGTCTAGAAGATAAGTGACTTAGGACATGGGTTTACCCTTGAATGGTATAAGAAAATTTGACAGTCTCAGAAATAAATTATTTGTATTTTTGTTTTGTTTCTGGTCATTATTTTTATTGATATTAATTACGTTATTAATTGTATTTGAAATTTATTAATTTTCTTGTTTTGTGAGTTTTCTAGGCATGGGTGATGCTTATAAACTCTAACCTTTCTTATGAATAAATAAATAAATAGGAATAATAAAAATACAATAAATTAAAAAAAATTATCGTGATTTAATTTCTCGGTATTTTGTATGTTCATATAATCATATATTATATACGCCCTGTATAATATACATATGTACGTACACGCACATAATTTATAATTAGAAAGCACTAACTTTCAACTATAATATGATCAATTTAAAATCAACCGCATCGAAATGAAAAAACCCCATTCATTTTAAAATTCGAACCGCGTTTATATTATCTTTTGAAAAAACTACTCTAACTCAAGCTATGTTTCGACTATACTAAACAAATTTCGAAATATTTGTTCATCACCTGAAATTTAAACACATAGATGTCTTAAAGATGCTTCATTCTCTCAAAATATATACGGCCACAACAACAGATGCCACAACGTAATCATCACTCAATCAAGGCATACTTAAATATTAAATAACGCCCGATGGAAAATTCGATTGCAGGATTCAATCTGTAAATACTATGGGGCGCTAGATTTATTTCAGAACAATTGATGTGATCAAATGCATCATTTTTAAAAGGATGCTATCAGTTAAACCACAGTAGTTAATGCTGTGACGTTTGGATCGGGGATACGAAGTCTGAGCCGTATCGATCTTTTTTATATTCTTCCAGATCAATGTGTTGTTGGTGCAATCGTCGTTTCGCTAAAAAATGTAAAAATATCTGCAATTTTGAAAAAACATCGAAATTAACAATTAAAGAATTTTTCCATGATGTGCAAGCGGATCTTAGTCAGGATTTGCTCAATATCCGCCAATTTATTAAACATAACAACAATAATTTAATTTTTCTAATTGATACTGCTGCCGATTGGTCTGTTATTCCATTCCAAAATTATCGTGAAAATACATCTAAATTTCGACTTCCTAGTTCAACGCTATTAAAACATATGGCATCAAACTTCTTAAATTGAACATTGGTTTTCGGTTTAATTTCACTCATGCTTTCATTCTAGCTGAAGTGAACCGTCCAATGATCGGCGAAAGACCTCATTTGGCTTGCGCAACGCTGCTCAGGCATTCTTAAACGATGTAGTCAGAGGACCGGATTTCGTCATCACGTATACATCGATGATATTCTTGTAGCTTCCACAGCAGAAGAAGAGTACAAATCGAATTTGCAACTACTCTTTGATTGAAAGATTTGTTAATTAAACATGAAATTAATGAAATTATCAATATGCGTTTTTGAATTTCCTTAGCCGCAAAATAATTCCTCAGGGAACAGTTACTCGATAAGAAACTAACAACTGCAAGTGGCATTGTATTCCAGAGCGGGGCGAAAAATGAGTCATAACTTTTTGATTTGTAGCTCGTTTTTCAATAGTCGGCATCGCCAACTGTTTGACTAGGTCTTGAAGAAAGGTGCGTCGACTGTGCGAAGACTTAAGGAAGGAAGTAAACGGATTATTTTCCGAATAAATTATATACGTTGCAAAGGGCATCTACATCTATTATATTGTAAAACATTGCTTGTGGCCACCGAAGCGACCCAAGTTTTGTACTGTAGTGCGTTAGCATTTTTTCTATGTATCGACACCTCCCTTGGTCGAATTGTAGTAGATAATCGCTTCAGATTTGCGTTTCGGACCATCCGTGTTGATAGTGCTAAGCATTGTTGAAAGCAAAGTAACAATGCGTTTTTTTGAGACATTGGGGCAAATGCTAATTTTTTGATCATCGCTGAACCCAAATGAGGAGGAAAATTTGGTTTCAGTAATTGATTTTTTCATTAATTTCGGTTGGGATGTACGTTTTATTTTGTTTCAGTGTTCCCACCATCGTCAATTACCACGACAACTACAAACGCGCCAAGGGCAGAGCAGAGAAAAAATTATCCATCGTAATATTACGGTCTGAACCCTTAAATTGTTAGCATAAATCCTGAACAACCCGTTGCCTTTGATCCCTTTCCGAACCACCGGGCCCTTGTCACAAACCAAATTTTATTTAGATGATAAACAATATTCCTGTGGAAAAAATCAACTTCTTAGTGCATTTCCCATTCAAAAAAGATGGTGGTACAAATGTATCTTAGCCACCTCGAAAATGAAGAAAAATTTGCCACGCACACGAGGGTTAAAGCGATAGGCGATTAAGCAAATTAGAGTTCGCAACTGCAAATAGTTCGCAACTCAAATAGCAACTGAATATAAACTAATTCGAATGTTTAGAAATTATTTTATAGTTGACAACAAAAACGAAAAAACACTGCCATTGGATTTCAACAGATTAGTAACATTTATAAATTTAACAAAAGAAATTGATACTTAATTCTGAAATTCCGAAACATCAAATATTCAGAAATGCAATAATTCAGAAACCAAAAAGGTTTAAATATCATCTGAAAATAAGAAATTCTGATATTAGAAATTCAAAAATGTGAAATACACAAATTTAAAGAATTCAAAAAAATTAGAAAGAACATTTCGTACTTTATCTTCGTTATTTCTCGCCCATTTGTTATCTTCTGTTCTGATAGGAGGAATCTGCATTATTGTCCTTTTAATTCCTCTGGTTGCTCTCCAGAGAATAATCAGTACTAGTATCATTAGATAATTTTCTGAGGTAGTTACTGATAGATTCGTCTTTCAAATCTTTGATTTCCCTTTTAAGTAGCTGAGTCAGATTGTTTAGCTTAGTTTTATCTTGAGGGGCTCTAGTTTCTTGCCATATTCTCCTTGCCCTTCGTTTTTCTGCCAAAAGCTCTCTAATTTCTCTAGGGTAGTTGTTTCCCTTAATTTTCTTTTTAACTTCAGCAGTCTTTTCCCAAGCTGACTGCTGTATGTCACTTATGAACTTGTGAACTTCTTTTTCTAATTGCTTCTCACTCCTTAGCGGAACCATTAAGTTAATTTTTCTTTCTAAAGACAGTCTAAAGTATTCCCAATTTGTGTGCTTATTTACTCAACTAGGATAGCTTTCTTTCTGAATGATCCTTTCACTTAATGTCAAAAGTATTGGGGAGTGATCAGAGCTTATAAGTCAAGACTTTCATCTATATGTATATAATTTACAGATATATTTTTCACTATAAAGAAATCAATCAGATCTGGTATTTTATTTGGATCAGTTGGCCAGTAGGTCGGTTTACCATTTGATAAGGCTTCACAAAAACTTTAGATGATTCAAAATAATTTTGAAACTCATTATAAGTCTTTAATATTTTGTTTTTTCCAATATTATTTATTTAATTTTGTAAATTGGTAAAAGTCAACTATACTTGTGTATCGTTTCCGATTAATATATTCATTTATATGTTTGCTTTAAAGCTGCCATAATATACTCTATACACACTTTTGATTTCAACCAATCACTCGTAGGTAGAAATTTCGTCCATTCATCAAGTTAATCGCTTAATTCCTCAAGAAGTTGTTCTCCATCTACTAAACTAGGATCCATCATATATCGAAGAAAATTGTATAGTCAAGGGTCGATCATGCTTCTCACAATTTTTTCCAAGGTAATTCACCGCAATCCACTTCATAAATTATTAAGAACAAACGCAACATAAACTCAAGATGACTACAAGAAGTAGCTGGAATAATTTAAAAAGTATTTTGTAGCAACAGATTAAAGTAATTGTTAAATGTCAAGCAAATCAAAATAATAAATTATTATAAAAATAAAAATTGGCACCTGTCGAGAATAGAACTCAAAAGGTCGAGCACGAATATTCTCTCATGCTAACATCTTAGCTATATAGTGAAGGTAATATAATATTTTAAACGAATTATAGTTTTATATTTATAAACACAGTATTCACAGATAGTTTATGGTGTAATCAATGGAATGAAATAGATTTTTGGGATTAAGCTCGAATGTTTTTTTTTATAACTTTCATTAAATGACAAAGAAAATAATTTAACCTTGTTAAAATCGGGATCTCTCCTTAATATAGACTAAAACGTAATTGGCTGCATTTAAAAAAAAAATAGTTTGTAATTTTTGTCTCCAAAAGCATCGATTTTCTTTTAACATTGTTATAAATATAAAGATTGTGATTAAATTAAAGAAAAAGTTAAAGTAAATAACTTTACATATACTGAAAAGATGAGCAAATCGTACTCTAATTAGTTCTAAAACATTAATACATTTCATAACATTTCATATTTTACGTTTGGTGCGGTGGTAATGTGACGAAATGGGGCGGAGAATACGATGATTGGCCTATGTATAAGGGATGCGCAACCCTTCTTACTACATAATATATATATAAATGACAACGTATGATAGATAAATTTGTTTAATCAATATAATAATATGTAAATAGGGGTTATGCTGATGCGCATTTATACAGAAATACATTGTATCAAAATGTCGGGTAAATGGAATTCATCAAAATAAATACAAAATGTCGTAGACTATATATAATTTACTATTTGTATGACAGAATATATAGCTTTTTCAGATTAAATTGAACCTTTTCCTAGTTAAATGTAACTACAGTAGAATTCGTTTATACTGAACCATGTTTTTCACAAACATACGCATTTTTTTTTGTCCCTTCAATTTGTATGAAGAATATTTTTGTTATACATCTAGCTATGACGAACTCCGTTTATAAACGTATAATGAACACGAAGATTGTCCGAAAAATGAAAGTTCATACAAAAATATACGGATAGAACCAGAGCCACCTATATATACAGAGCTCTAAGGTTAAAAATTGAGCTTTTTCTAGAGGAACTAAAATTAACGAAAAAATCGTTTTTTCCATACAAAACATATGAAAAATTAAATTTTTTGTGGTGCGATATTTTTCAATGAAAATGTCGATGGATTAAGTATTTTAAAATTGAAATAGAATCTACAATTATCATTTTATAATTGATTAAAAACCTGATCAAAGAAGTTGTTTAATTTTTGTTATATTTATTAATATAATTTATAGAAAAAAAGTGAAACAAGTGAAAACATTTCTCCATTAAATTGATATAAATACACACAAATACCAACGCAATAAAATTAAACTGCAAGACGAAAAGAGAAAACAGGAAAAATGTGGTTATGTTTCCTTTTGAATTATATTTTTGTGAACAAAATAAAATACTTAAAGGGTATTTGAATAAAAGCTGCATGATTTTGTTTGAATAACTAATTTCGCTTCAATTTCAACGTAAATTTTTAATTTTAGAATATAAATGGAACACCATGACTATCACAGTTCTTCAGGCACGGTTCTATTTTATTTTAGTAATGTTTAGTTACGCATTTGTGCATAATTATGGTTCTAAACAAATTATGCAGCTGTTATTGGAACTCCCTGTTGTAAGTTGTCAACATCACAATTTGTTTTCTATCGATCGATGTTTATTTTCTCTTTTTAAATTTTACGCTATTTCGTGAATCCAATTTTGATTTTTTTCTATTGCGATCTCAGCCTATTGGAATAATTTTGCACTCTATCCCTTTTCGCGATTTCGCTACAAGGTAATGAAATAGAAATATGTGGTGATACATTTTCAAATGTATAAAAGAAAATAGAACGCTTTATACGAGCATGCTGCGATCGCAATAGAAAAAGCGAAATTAAAAAAAAAAATTGTGAGATTTAATTCTTAAAAAAGAGACAAAATCATCGATCGAAAGGATGACAATATATGTTTTATTTATTTATTTTACCTACACATTCAAATAAATTCATGTTTACATAAATATGATAAATTCATATTTAATTTTGATTTAATGTTTATTAAATTAATAAAAGATTTAAGGTTCTGACTTTCAAATATGTGATGCTTCAATATAGAATCAATTTCACAAAGTGTTTATCGAAATGAAAGATTTAACTTTTCATTGATGAAAAGTAATTCGAAAATGCTCATTTTTACATTGATTCTTATGGGATAATGCAAAACGTAGTTCCTCTAGACAAAGCTCGACAAAAAACATGGCTGATCCTTACGGCTCTGTATATATAGGTGGCTCTGATAGAACGCATAAAGAGAAAGGAAAAGTACTATCAGTGCATTTTATACCATTAATTAATGTCCATTTTCTTTATTTTTATGGGAATCACCCGTTTTTAATTGACATTGTTTTAATTTTCAAAATGACAACGATCAACTCCATAGAGACAAAAATATTAAATCGTAAGCTAATTTATCTCAAACAATTTTGCTTAGTTAAAAATTTTAAACCTGGTCTATGAAAAGAAACACTCGTACCAACAAATTGCCGACAAATAAAATTACGGCAATTTTACTAATATAGTAAAAAATCGGGAAATTCTGGAAAACCAAAATTTAAATCTAAAACTGCAAAAAATACGTGAAGGAAAATATCCGAATGTGGAGTCAGCGCTTTTGGTATGGATAAAGCAAATTTTTTTTTTGACAATCTTTCTTATAAAATTTTACAATGTACCTAGTCTATAGACTAACAACATTTATTTTTTGACCTAAATTGCTAAATTGTGTTTCATTAAGGTATCCCCATTGGTTTTCCTTATGTTCTATTTACTGGTGTTACTGCCTTACGCTGACTATAGTGCTAACTCAAAAGGTTTTACTCTTTTCAGTCTTCTCACTGCTTCCCTGTGGTCGAGTAGTTGGTTGGCCTCAACGTTCGGGTGATTCTGGAGCCTCACTTCATGCTTCCATGCAGCATTGTTTGATCTCTGGTGACAGTTTCCACTCTAAGGTCCCTGTGGAGGTCGATATTACGTATGTACCAGGGAGCATTTACAATATCCCTTAGCACTCTGTTTTGGAATCTTTGAACGATATCCATGTTGCTTGGTTTAGTACAACCCCACAGCTGAATTCCATACATCCAAATGGGCTTTAATATCTGCTTATATAGCATCAATTTATTGTTTATTGATAGATTGGAGTTTCTTCCCATCAGCCAATACATCTTTCTATATTTGAGTCTGAGTTTTTCACTTTTTTTCTTGACATGGACCTTCCATCTAAGTTTGGTATGCAGATTCATCCCTAGATATTTTGCTGAGTTAGCATGTGGTAATGGGACATTATTTAATACCACAGGCAAATGCTTTATTTTTCTGTTGGTGTAGTCAACACGTATGGATTTTGTTTCATTTAACCTGACACGCCATTGCTTCGTCCATCGAAAAATTTTGTTCATCGCACTTTGAAGCTTATTGGTAGCTCCTTCTATGGTATCATCTACTACCAAAATAGAAGTGTCGTCTGCAAATGTGCCAATTGTGGTATTCTGAGATAATGGAATATCGCTTGTGAATAATAAATATAGAATGGGTCCTAAGACACTTCCTTGTGGTACTCCAGCTTTGATCTTTTTAATTTCTGAGTATGATTGTTCCTGTTTAACACGAAAGTGTCGCTCTGTAATGTAGGATTTTAATATTTGGCAGAATTGTGAAGGTGGAATGTTCTGGAGTTTGTGCAGAAGACCTTCGTGCCAAACTTTGTCAAACGCCTGGGCCACGTCAAGGAAGACTGCTGAGCAGATTTTCTTTTCTTCGAGTGATCTTTCTATGATATCTGTTATTCTATGAATTTGATCGATTGTAGAGTGTCTATCTCGAAATCCAAAGTAATGTGTGGCGATTAATTCCTGCCTTTCAATTATTGGTTTCAATCTTTTTAAGAGAAGTCTTTCAAATAGTTTTGACATAATAGGCAGTAACGAAATCGGTCTATGGGATGTTATTTCGTTTGGTGGTTTTCCAGGCTTAGGTATCATAATCACCTCCGCGAACTTCCATACATTTGGTACATATTTCATCCTGAAAGCTGCATTGATTAGAGTTGTTAATTTTTTAATGCCCTTCTTCGCTAGCTGTTTTAAGATTTTTCCTGTTATCAGGTCATAGCCTGGCGATTTGTTCGGATTTACATTTTATTTTATTTCATTAGTCAATTCCGCAGGAGTGGTCAGAGCGATTTCTTGATCAATAGTTTCCTCTACTTCTTGGAATTCTTCCTTCTCTTGTACCTCATTAGGCTGAAAAATACTTTCTAGGTGGTCAGCGAAAGCTTTTGCCTTTTCTTCATTGCTTCTGGCCCAATTCCCATTGCTTGTTCTTATGGGTGGTATTTGAGTTATTGGTCTTTTCATTCGTTTGGTTGTCTTCCACAAAGAATAGTCAGTATCCTTTTCATATGTTACTGACTGTAGATAGTAGTTTATTGTATCATTTTTAATGTACTGGATTTCCCTCCTGAGTCGCTGTGTCAGGTTATTCAGTTTGTTTTTATCTGCAGGCATCCTGGTGTATTGCCATTTCTTCTTGGCTCTCCTTTTTTCTTCGACAAGTTCCCTGATTTCTTTTTGGTAATTTGTACCTATTGTTCTTCTTTTGAACTCCGGCGTCTGTTCCATGCTGTCTGTTGTACGTCATTTATGAGTTTTACGATTTCTTCATCTAGTTGTTCTTCTGTTTTTAACGGTACATTAAGTTTTATTCTACTATTCAGGATAAAGCAAATGCGTTAAAAAAATGTTCATTTAAGTGGAATTTTTCTTAAAGAGAAAGCTGGGGGTCGATTCTCGTTTTGTGAAAAAATGAAATGAATAAATTATTACATGTAAACCAAGCATAATGATGAATTCAATTTCTTTCAATATAAAATTTTCTAATTGCACTATTGCGTATAGAAGTATGATTAATCGTGGTATACGCTTGGTTTGCACTTGACAATCTTATTTACTGATATTTGCGTGAAGTGTTTATCGCTAAGTTAACAGATTTTTTCCTGAATTCTCTACTGACGGCATAATCAAAACACGTAATTTTACCTAAAGTTTTCAGAAACTAATATATGTATGTATCAGACGGGAAAATATTAGAAAATCATAAACTCTAAAGTATATCAAGGAGAAGCCTGTACAATAGAGCTGCCATTAAATATAATTGGTCATTTTCACAACCATTTCCCAAGCTAGACGTTCCACACCTTGCAAAATAATTATTTTAAATTTGAATCCTAAGAATATAGAATAATTAAATTCAATAATAATAATAATAATAACAGTGTTAAAGGCCATTACTGGCCACTTACTGAATCAACAATCTGGCTCCAACGGTTTCGATCCTGAGCTTGGTCTTCATACTGTCTTAGACAATCTGAAGAGGCCAAGTCGTTCTCTACATCGTGGAGCCATCGTCGCCTGCAACGACCTCTGCGCCTACCATATGGTGGCTCTCCTTTCAGAGATCGCTGCACAATTCGTTCCGGATCAGCACGCAGAACGTGACCGAGCCAGCGTACTCGCTGAGATCTAACTTCATGTACAATATCGGGGATCTTCATCAGATCTCTGATCTCGAAATTGTACAGAGCTCGGTATGTACCATCTATTTCGCGTTTAGGGCCGTAAATCACACGCATGATTCTTCTCTCAAATGTAAGGAGCCATCTCTCGTACTCATCCGTCAGCGCCCAACTTTCACATCCAAACATAACAACGGGCCTGATCAACGCTTTGTAAAGCTTCAGCCTCACGGCACTTGATAAGTGTTTAGATTTTAGCAGTGGCCTTAGAGGATACAAAGAACGACTGCCAGCTGCTAGCCGCACTTTAATATCCTCACCCACACTGTTATCGTGAGTGATAAGAGAGCCCAAATATTTGAACCTCCTCACTCCCTCAAACATGTGGTGGCCACTACTAAAATCTGGTGTGCCATTGTCTCTAAAACCAGAGATCAGGTATTTCGTTTAGGACTCATTGATCTGGAGTCCAACAGAAGCTGAAAACTCTACAAGCGGATCAAGTATTTCTTTCACTCCGTTGCTATTCAGTCCAATCACGCATATGTCATCTGCATATGCAAGCACTTGATTGGACTGGCGATATAAGATGTTGCGCTGAGGTGTTTCAGTTTTACGAAAGATGTACTCCAACATGAGATTAAAGAGTATCGGGGACAGAGCATCTCCCTGCCGAACACCCGAGTTAACTGCAAAAATTGTCGATAGCCTGTTCTCAACTTTAACACAGCATTGAGACTGCGTCACTGTCATCCTACACAGTCGTACCAATTTTGTTGGCATTCCTAGGTATTCCAGGGCAGACCACAAACTCTCTCGATTGATCGAGTCGTAGGCCTGCCGGAAATCCAGGAAAACCTGATGTACGGAGATGGATGTCTCATAATATTTAGATAGAATCATCCGCAGCGAAAAGACCTGATCAGTGACTGATCGATTCGGACGAAATCCTCCCTGATAGTCACCAACCAAGCCCTCCGCCAGAGGAGTGATTCTATCCAATAAAATGTATGACAGTAACTTGTATGCTGTGCAAAGGAGAGCTATACCGCGATAATTCTCACACTTCAAGCGGTCTCCCTTCTTGAAGATTAAATTCAATAAAATTACAATAATTTTTCTAATTAATATTGGTCGAGCGTGAAAACTAATTATTTAAATTTATCATGTATGTATTCCACGATCAAAATACGCAATGAAAATTTTTTTTCATATGAAAATATTTTGATGTCATTTATCATGTGTTCATAAAAAACACTGTGGATATGTCTATTTCTCAATGAAAACTATTTTCATTTGACTTTTCACAGAACGGGAATCGATCGTACAGTACCTAAAGACCTGAACAATTTTGTTTTATGATTTGAAAAACAGAAAATGGATGACTAGATGTAAATGAAATAATTTTTTTCACCGTATTTTATCACGGAATGAGAATCGACTCCCAGCTCAGTTTTCCGAAAAACTGCATATTGAATTTAAACCAAACGATGGTTGGCTTGACCGATTCTAAAAAAAAATAAATAAACAATTGTGGATGGCTTGTATTTAAAAACGTCGTAGGGAAAATTTTCAATCTTGTAAGATGAAACTGGGCTCTACTACAGGCTTCTTCCTAATAAAAGTATAGAATTTGAAAACATCGATTGTGGGGGTGGCAAATTATGTAGAGAATTGATAACCATTTTAGTAGGCAGCAACGCGGATGGGACAGAAAAACTACCTTTACTGGTAATCGGTAAAAGCGCAAAACCGCGTTTTGCAAATAAAAACATTCGTAAATTGTGGATGACTTATAAGAAATGGGAAGAATATTTATTAAAATGGGACAAACAATTTTTAAGCGCAGGTCGAAAAGTACTATTTGTTGCTGACAACTGGCCTTCACACTTGGTAATACCAAATCTACGTGCAATTAAATTAACATTCTTTCCCCCAAACACAACAGCAATGGCTCAGCCAATGGACCAGGGGGTAATTAAAGTTTTAAAGGGGTTCTACCGAGAGTTCGTCGTGCGGAAATTAATCACATCATTAGATAATGATACTATTTCAGCGATAAATTTTAAAATTGATTTGTTAATTACCATTCATTTCCTGAAACGATCATGGGATAAAATAAAAGCAAATCGGGTTTTCTTCCGGGAACTTCAAGTCATCAATCTATGGATAATAATATTTCAATTGTGGAATTATTGTGAAGCAATCCACAGCTAGAAACTCTTGTGGGAGACATTGCGGCACAGGAGTATGTTGGTGTGGACGACAACATTGTAACATGTAAACGATGACGATATTATGAATATGAATTAGTTTAAAAACCTTATTTTTATTTATAAAATTTCGTATAACGAACAATGTTCATTATATCCAGATATTCGTCTAAAATGAACACACGGCTATAAAGAACAAAAATGTATGTCCTCTGAGTGTTCATTATAAACGAATTTTACGTATTTCCAAAATAAACGAAACTACATATTTCCAAATTGAACGCAACCTGTTCCAAATTAAATGAAACTTTTTTCATAGTGAATTAAACTTTTTACAATTAAAATTAATCATTTTTCATTGTAAAATACCCTTTTTCCAAATAATATTAAAGTTTTTTAAAATTGCGATTTTTAAGTCGTTAAATTTCCTTTTAAAGACTTACCGATTATGATGTTACAAAATTCTGGTTATATTTAATAATTTTATATAAATGGTGCGGCAACTTGTAGTTCGTTTTAAAATTGTCTATTAATTAGAAATGCAACAAATTCACTTTATCTTGAATACTATTTCGTTTAAATGACTGCTTCGGCTGGATCTGCAGTACCCCATTTTGTCGACCCAATTTTGCAGTACATTTTCAATCGTCTGAGCATCTATTTCAGCAATAGTCACTATAATTGTGTCTTTCAAAGCTTCAAATGATTAGTATAACATTTGTCCTTGACGGATCCTAACAAATAATAGTCCAACGAAGATAAATCTCATGTCCTAGTCGGTCAGTTGACATCGCCATTTCGAATAATAATGTGATTTTCAAAGATAGGACGCGAAACGTAGGCATAAGGAAATAAAAAGTCAGTTAACATGGCACGATAACGGCTGCCATTGATTGTTAGTGCCATTCCTTGCTCATTGTCGAAGAAAATTTGCCCTATGATGCCTTCGGACCATATCCCACACCAAACAACCACTTGTTTTGGGTATATTGGCTTCTCAAATGTCAATGTCAAATGTGTTTATATTTTTTGTGCGCTAAATACGTCAATTCAACTTCTTTATAACCGCTGAAGGATAAATTTTCAAATAAGTTTTCACATAGCCGACGAAACATAACTTTGGGCATAACTTTGGAAATAGTTTTTCAATATTTCCTAAAGTTGACCGGGAATATAATACTGAATTTCAGTCACTTGGCAGAAGATATGAATGGTTGGCATAACACTTATCCTTAACGGTTCTCAACAACAAAAAAAGTTCAACGGAGTCAAATCGCAGCTGCGTGAAGCCCAATTAACATCTCGGTCACGGTTGTTTATTCCATCCCCGTGGACAGTGTGCAAAAGACCGATTGTTTCGTTTGCTGTGTGGCAAGTTGCGCCATCCTGTTGAAACCAAATGCCGAGTGTGTTTTCCTCTTGAATTCTGGGTAACAAAAACTCGTTGTGGATGCATAGGCTTCTCCATGCTTACGTGTGGATTTTCTGAGCCACAAATGTGACAATTTTACTTGTTGACGAACCCTCCGAGGTGAAAATTAGCTTCATTGGAAAACATGGTTTTTCGGTAAAAAAGCCTCCCCACTTTGAGGGTAAGTTTTCAAAATTTCTCAATGTTGTTCAAGCGTAAAGCGACCCATTTTTTAAAAGTCAAACTTTAAATAATTTTCTGTAATAACATGAATGACATAAGTGTTGCCACACTCGAAATAACCAGTATTTGAAATTGCAAACCACCCAAGTGGTAATCAGAAAACAAGTGGGTATATGGTAAATGTTTCAAAAGTCTCCAAATTTAGGTGTAGGCATAATACTTGACCAACATTGAAGTTATATGTTTTTTTGCGATTTTTGATTCTTTACTATAAATTTGAGATTATAGCATAACACGATTTTCAATAGCATGGTATTATTATCAATAATTTGGCAATTTTTACGAAAATTGAAGGGAGAGGTGGTATGCAACACAGAAAGTTGCAATGCAACCTGGTTCGTTAAAGAAATACTGTAATGCAAGTTGTATCGTTATTTAAAAGTCATAAAAATCAAATTCAATAACAGAATTTTGACTTTGGGCATAATTCTGATAGGCTTTTTCCAAAACTCTCCTTATCTTGGCGAGGTGACTGTCTCTTTCTTGCAAGAAAATCTAAATTTATTGTCAACATATTTTGCAAACTATTTTTGAGTTTTATCTAGCAGCATTTGTGTTTACAATCAATTTGAAATACATATGTGTTTGTTAATATATGTATACGAGTAAGAATTATTTGTTTTTAGTTTTTTAATGTAAAACTAAATTAATTTGATTAAAAGTGTAATTAAGAGTTAAAAATTAATTAATGTCTTTACTTTATTAAAAGTCGACAAACAGCAATAAATTTTATACAATAGTGATAATATTCATTTCACTTGCATTTCATGTCTTGATTTGCACAAAAGTTTGTTCTACAATTAAATTGTCAAAATAAGTATGCAAAATCAAGTCGGATGGATTTTTCATACTTATTTAAGATGGCGGCAAATAAGTATCGGTTTCGGAAACAGCCTTAACCACGAATTATTTGCATCAAGGATAAAATTCTTTTGCGGAACTCGTTTAAGGTTTTAAAATTTATATTCAAATTTCAATGGGATACATGAATCATTTAATTTTTTTATATGTCCGAAATTGTCTATGCAAAATAGATGCCAAGAAATAAAATTTGTAATTCAACACCCGAAAAACTATATTAGTTTTTGCTTTGAGTAAATTTGTAAACACTGCATTTGGTTTTAGAAATAACTCTTCTTCAATTTCTCAGAGGCAATTATGGTTGGTGCATAGCTATAGTCACAGATTTGTGTAGTGGCAGAAAAATAGTAAAATTTCTTGGTTATTTTAAGGTCTACGATAACTCAAACCATGTTCCAGGATTAAGATATTATAAACCTTCAAATAACTATTCTTAAATGGAATACATCTAAATCATTTTAATAAGGCTTGCCTACTTAACTCATAAACGACGTATTCTTCTTACTCAACGTTTCTTCGTAAACTGCGAAAATACTCTTTACTTTATAAAGTGCGAGAATTAAGTTTTATTTTGCTTATAACCACTGATACTGCTCGAGTCACAGTTACACGACTAACAAGATGAAATTTTTTTTATCTCTTTTTTTACCCAACCTCCCTTTGAAGTATTCATCAGGCTCGGTAGCATGGTCAGATGAGAGAGTTGGGTGCTATCAACTGAATTTGAAAATGATTGTGCCTTCGTAATATTCCCAACGGTTTCTTAATTTATATATGTATTAGGATGAAAGGCCGTTGGTGAAACTTGAAAATTGAATCCTTGGGTTTATGAATTATAAGGGAACAGTGAACATCAGTATTTTCGAATATGTCTTACTAATTTTATTTGAAAAGTAAAATATTTTTTTATGTTAGTTTATTTGATTAAATTTAATGATATTAAAAATATTTATTGTACAGCGAAATATGTTTGTTAAACTGCAAGATGTTGAAAAAAGTATGTTTGTTAAAAAATTAATTTAACAAAATTATGAGTCTGACAGCTTCCATTAATTTTTATAAGAAAAATATATCAACATTTGTGTATCCTATCTGTAACTGTGATTGAGATAACCTCATACATAGATTGCCAAATATTTCTTGTTAAACTTAATGAGCTTTCCTTTAATCTTTGCCATTTATCCACATCCTAGATTTGGTTCAAAATTTTATTCTTTAAACTTTCAGAATTTTTTTTGTCGAATTACGAATGACAAAAGGTACAGATAGTTCTGTAATAGACCATAGGCGACCGGGCAATGGAGTCGTACCCTAAGGTTTCCGTTTTACAATTTATGTACGGAACCCTAAAATCATTTCAGCTATTGGTAAGATCATACAACTTCATAGAACTAGAGAATATTGTCAATTTCATATTTAGGTTTGTGTCTTTACTGAGCTTTATGTTGGTATGTGATGCGATCCTAAAAAATTAGTCAAACCAAAAATTTCTCTATAATATTTTTACGATTCAATTTCTCAGGTTAACCTAAAAATCATGTATTATTTTTTAAGTTTTAAGTTGACAAATTAAACTTAATAGATGTTATCTTAAATTGTCGCATATGGCTTCATAAACAACACTTTATTGCAATATGTATATATAATTGATTTTCTTAAATTAGTAATTAAAGCTCATAGCCGAGGCGTCCAATAGGCCAAGTCTTTTTAGACTATTATTATTTGTATCAAGTTAAAAGTTTTTACTAAAACCAAATTAGTTTTTTAAAAGTTAAAACAAACATTTTTAATTTTAGATTTAATCTAATCTTACACCGACCGTTAAATAGGGAATAATAAATTAACTGAAGTTTTCACTATTGAATCATAGATGTCATTTTAAATTGTTTTTTTCTAAATTTCTGATTTTAATTTATCCCATAAATAAAAATCAAATTCTAGTACTGCGTGCTTGACATCAATTTATGCTGTGTGCTTTAAACGACTAAAATGACAAATTGAAGCGTCTCATAATGTCTTATAGGCGCCTACTGAAAAGTGTATGTGTTTGTTTAGGCACAGATAGTGACTTTTATACTAGTGTCATCTATTTATTGTCATCTATTAACTAATTGTTTTACTTTAGTTTAATTAGTTTAGTTGATTAAGCATAAATATCCGACTAAACCAAATCGATGACTAATTAGGCTAATTTAGATTAATTTGGAATTTAGAATTGCAGGCACAGTATGTTTAAATAAAACTAGTTTATCAATTAAGATTAGTTGGTGATTTATTTAAAAACATCGGCGTTAGGGAGTCAGGGGTGTAGGATAAATTATCTGAAGCCTCCACTATTCAATCATAGATGTCATTTGACATCTTTTCTTCCGAGATTACGATTTCACGATTTAATTTATGATTCTAAAACTACTAGCAATGACGAAGGACACCAGACCAGTTGCCTATTTCACGATTAGAGTCAATAATACTGAATTAATTGATCCATACTGAATTAATAAATTTAGCAAATCTCTTTGAAGTTTTAAATGTGTTATTTTTAAAATTGCAAAAATATGTCCTAAATCAGAAATTCTGTACCATTTTGAATTAAATAAAACCTTCAACATGCTTCAAATTTCGAGTTCCACTAGGATATAAATTTTATCCTCTAGAAATGGTTCAAATTGTTTGAACAGATACTTCTAAATTATAAAACTGGAATTTGCCATAAAAGGAAGAATTATAGAATTTAAAATTTCATATCTGTATTTTGAACTTGTTTACAGATTATAGGCTGTAAATAATGAGATATTTCCTTTCATATCAAATTCTCGCGATTCATGATGAGTTTACTGTAATTTTGAATGGATTTTAATGTAATTTTCTTTGTTCCTGCCATAAAATTAATCGAATGTTTCGCACAGGCAAGCGCCAAATGAAGATGCAATTCTTATAAATTTTATTATATTACTAAGAAGCAGGGTTGCTCCTGTTTGATGGATGTAGGAACCTTGCTTGTTACTTTTAATACTATAAATTCCACTATATACTTTATACATATTATTGAACAACTAAATAACGTAAACCTTATTGAAAACCAAACACTAAATGTTATATAAATGTGTAACTCCCATACTCAAATTAGGAATTTTCTATATCGTTTATAACAATACTACTGAAGTTATAATTTAAACAAATTTATTATGATTATATACTTATATACACTATATACATTTAGAACATAGAATTATTGACTTTTGTTCCAACTCATTTACATATTTTTCATTAATTATTCATATTTACAATAATAATAAAACAAATTGAATCCTGTGTGCGAGAGAACGGAGAAATAAGACATCCAAAGTTCAACACTACTCTAAAACTTTTTTGTTTAGATTTATGTTTGTGTACAGTAGGTTCATAAATATATACAGTATTTTGATCAGGAAACAAACATCCGGATTTTAACGATTACAATAAGTATATATATGTATAATATACACAAACAAAAATACAAGAATAATTGAATTTTTGTTTCACTCAATTAAGTTTAATTTAATTTAATATTTTAATCTATAAAAATCTCGTTAATCAAAAAGAAATATTATTTTCAATTTTTTTTTTTGTAGAACATCACATTATACAATTTACTTATACCGGTATTTCCCTCACATAAATTGCATGGAAATCACAAAAATATGTGTCACAACACACACAAATTAAAAAAGCACAGAAAAAGCTTTATTTACATTCGCTATGAAATTTAATAATTTTATTTAATTAATTAAAATATAAATTTAATATATATTACTTACACCAAAAATGTAATTTGTTAAGTTTGTTTTCGTTCGTTATTCCAAAATTATTTCACTTTAATTAATTAATTTATTATAATTAAGAATTGAAAATACGTTTACCGCACAAATTTAATATTTTAAATTATTTATTTAATAAAAATCACAAATTTTTTTACAAAAACAAATCATATTAAATAAATAATTATACCAATCACTTTTGTTTATGTATTATATTAGATAACCTTCGAGGATTTTAACACACGAGACAGACGTCTATACACAACTTGAAAATTCAAATGGAATCACATGAATGAAAAATAATCAACATTGGAAAAACTGTTTCGAGTTCTAAGAAAATTTTGTTAAAACTTTAAAGTTTTATTTTTCTTTATTATATCTTTCGTATTTCACTTGTTTTTCAAAATGGAAATTGTGTGTGAAAATTTGTTGTAAACCATACATAAATGGGAAATACGAGTATAGTAAAAACAATCAAAAAACAAAAAAAATATACTTAAATATAACGACCGTCAAGTAGAATGTCGTTTTAAAGAATGAGAAATGTAAATAATTGTATTGTACATAATATTTCGTAAAGTTGGAAAAACCCGAAAAGGAAATACAGAAAATTGCAAAACAAAAAACATAATAAAGTGTATTGACTAGATTTCGGTTACAGAAAATAAAATAGAAGAATAGCTTTCCGTTCTATGGGTATTTTATTTGATTTGCTAGTACTTTGCAGAGTATGTATTTGGTTATATTTTCAATGTTTTAGTTGATATGGAAAATTGTGGAAATCCACTTTACTATTTTAACTCATGCTATCCAATTTCTATGAACCGAAATTTTTACACATTGTTTATGTGTTGGTGTTATTCAACATTGAATGTTGAACTCAATGCTTTCTCTATCAGTGATAGGCTCGATGACCATATGTTGGACGATTTTATAAAATAAATATTATTAATAGAGCCCAATACTGATTAGAAAAGCATTGAATTCGGTGTTCAATATTCAATAACGGAGTTATTAAAACGAACAAATTCACAATGTGAGTTAATATTGGAATGGATTAGGATACATTTCACATTCAAAACATAAAATACGTTTATTTAATTAGAAGGATTCTGTACAATCTAAACTGTTGAAATAAAAAAGTAAGTTTTTATTTATGTATCATATATTCAAAATATAATTAAAATTTGCAAATTCTGTAAATTAATTACTTTAAAATACAATTTGAACTGTTTAATTTCTCTTCAAATTCATAAAATTACATTTGCTATCAAAACAATTATCATTCTGAAAATTATTTTTATTATTTGCCTTGTAAACAAATTTAATTGATTTTCATTTTATTAAAAAGAACAAATTAGAACGAAATAAATGATCATTTTATTGGGCTCCAATTTGGGATCCATCACTTCTAATTTTCATACGAATTAAAACGCCTCAGGGAATACGTTGTTTGTCACTTGAAAATATCAAAATTTGACTGTCGGTACAAAAGACATACCAGAAATTGGATATAAATTAATTAGGAATATCAAACAAACTAATTGCTATAGTCAAATACTTGTATAAGACTACTCGATTTACTCTACCATACAAACTTTAAAAAACAAATACAAATTTAAAATTTTTTGTTTTTGAATTTTTATTTGGTTTTGCGAAGAAGAAAACATGAAGAGAGTGCTATGCATTTTTTGACCTCACAAATAAAAGCTAGTAAGTCAAGACATTTAATACTATTGAAAAACAATTGAATCGAAAATCATTAATTTTCTCATGTAAAATTTGCAAAAGAATTGGCTACTAAGGCTGCGGACCAATCCACGGGTAAATCAATTACTTACGTAAAAGTTGATTTTTAGTATTTTTGTTTTATTGAAATACGTGCTTTTGTTTATTTTCAGCTTACTAAATTCGCAGATAACTAAAAAATTAACAATATAAACGTTAAACATTTACTTTTGTGTACTTGATTTACCCTACTTTTTGATAGGGTAAATGAATTTAGCGAATATTAAAGTAAAAGCCGACTTTTACCCGTGAATTGGTCCGCAGCCTATAAGAGCACAATCGGTAACCGGGGATTAAAGATGACACATAGAAGGAAATTAAGGAACAACATCATTTTAAGCTGCAAATGTGAACAAAATACAACCGAGGCGAAATGCTACGATCTATTGAGAAAAAGGCTCGAAGAAGATATAATTTTTGTTCTACCACCAGCTATACTGAATGAAATTATCATTTCGATAGTTCCAGATTCAAATTTTGAATTCACATAAAAATTCTCAAACCCAGCAGTACCTATATTTTGAGTACTCCTAATCTGTGCGAAGTTTTGAAGGCAAAATCTTAAATCACAATGTTTGATGGTCGAAAGCTTCTAATTATTAAGACTGAAAATATTAATTATTTCAATTTTTTTTATCTGATTAATTCAAATTCCAAAAACTTCGGTATGATTAAGTACTTGATATTCGCTTTGAACTCAACGTTCTCGAGGCTCTAATAGAGCGAGCTACATTTAAAATTGAACTCCAAGCTCAAATCGTAATATATTTTGGAAATAAGTTGGAGTAAGGTTGCTAAAATAAATTAGGGCGTTGTTTTTATAGAATTTTTACTAAGCAAAATTATTATTATTTTTTTGTTATTTAGTTTATTATTTCAATATATTAACTATATTTTTTATTTTTTTTAAATATAACATCGATAAATGATAATTCATAAAGGTTAACAATAATCATCGGGATTCCCGGTTTTGATAAAACCGGAAACAGCCTCCGTAAATGGTTCTCCTAAAAACGGGAATATTTTACTGAGGGTTTCAAATGAAAAGGTTTTCTAAGTGGATGTGCATAAGTCGAAATCAATATGCATTTTCTATGTCACTCGCAGATTTACAGAACTTCTTTTCATTTTTCCATTTGTAGTTTCGAGATACTCATCGCATACGCATCTTGTGAATCTATAATTGGCGTGTATGTATTCCACGGTTAATACAAATCCTTAACAGTTTTTTTCAAACCAGAAATATTTTGAAAACTTTTGTCATAATTTGTCACTTTCTGTAAACATTACTATTCCAAAATTTCTCAAATAACCATTTAAACTAATCAAAAATCGGTTGCATTTACAAATGAATTATCAATCATTATACTTTTGTGTGGTCACTGATATCATTTAAACTAAAAATGGTAAATCCTCTATTTTCACGAAGTAAATTGATATTGCTTTAAAAATTGTGCTATTATAAGTTTTTGAACAGGTTTGAACATTTAGTTTCTCAAGGTTATATGTATCATACAGGTCAGTTACCTTACATGCTTTCCGGACAAACAAAATGGAAACAAACGAGCTGGATCGAAATATAACGATATTTTGGTTTGATTAGATATAATTTTTAAGATTATACCAACATTTTGATATTTTGTTATTGAGTTTCAGTTTCAGTAAAATGAAGTCACTGAATATGATTTTTCGGTGAAAATCCGGATCATTTTGATCCATTTGAAGACCGGTTTGAGTTCTTATGTTAACTGAACTTTAAAAGCCTTAAGACCTAAGTATAAGTCTTTATGCAAAATACGGTGTAATGTCGTTTGTGGAATGATCAACCTCGGTTTTCTTCAACACTACGGGCTACAGCAACAAAATTCTCAGTTGTTCTTGATCACACGGTTTCGATTTCTAACTTGTCCCAACAGCCGAGAAAGCGCTTTAGTTTTGCGAACTGTGACTGCAAAATTTTCACCGTTTTTGTAGTGAATTGTAACAATTTCAGTGCGTTGTTGAAGCGTGTATCGTACCATTTTTGGTAATGGCGTAGTTTTTACATGTTAAATTTCAAAAGATGACAGCTTCAAAATTGACAGCTGCCCAAATAGTAGGCTGTTCAAAATGGAACCTCTTATTGGAAAACCCTTTACATATTAAAACAATACAAATATTTCAGTTTGGGGAGGTATTACTCTTTTATTCTGTAATTTTGAGCGATAGGAGATCAGTATCCTCAACGAACGACGCAAATGTTGCATGCTTTAAGTTTATCGTAATTTTTCATTTTTAATTTAAATAAATACAAATTGCAACAATTAAATTTTGATAAGGACAATTTCTTTGATAGGAGGCAGTTCGGGCCATTATTGTTTTTAATTTCCTATATACCTCGATTTTTAATCTTGGATTGAATGGCTGTATTGTCGCTTTTGCCGATGATACGGCTTGATTGTATTCCAATTCTGACGAAAATTCATTGAAAGCGGTGATCAAAAATGACATGAATTTATTGAAAAATTGGTTTTAAGTACATTACATAATTTTAAGATGTAACTCCAAAATAATGAATTTAAATGTTAGTGGTGTACTCCAGTAACCTACTCCATTGATTTATAATTCGCTGGCATGTAATGGATTGAGCCGTATACTTCCCTTTGTATATCGATTGAATTTGTTAATTCTTTTAAATATCTTAGATTGAATTTAAATGTCCAACTAAACTTTAAAAGTCATGTGAGCGGTTTAAAAAAAAACTTCGTTAGTCATTTAAATATTTTTTGATTTACCGGATTTACCGGTGCCGGAATTTTTAAAATGTCTTTTATACCTTCAATATGGAATAACATGTTGGGGTGGAATTCACACATATTATACCGTTACGAGTTCTAAACGATTTTAAAGTACTGAGAGAATCATGCTTGTTCAATTATCACAACATATTATTAACGCTTGTTAAAAGAATGGTTATTTACCATTCCTGGTGTCAATATTTTATTTTTTACGGCCAATTAGTATTTTAGGTATGTATTGAGATCACATAAATTTGTTATTTTATATTTGTGTATGTATGTATGTTATATTTGTGTATGTATGTATACAGAGCATAATGATATGCTCTGTATATACGTTTTAGCAATATGTACAAATAGTTTTATTTTATTGTGAAATTTTAATTTTATTTTTACTCTAGTTTGTATATATGCACTTAAACTGCAACTATAAATATTTTGTTACCATATTGTGATAGTAAATCGTGACTCCGATACTTTTTTTATAAATCAGGAGTTCACAATCTAGTTTTTTTTCATTTTTATTTTATTTTATTAGCATAAGTGTATTGAAACTATTAAAAAAAATAAAAATAAGAAAAATAAAATATTCATCCTAGATTTTAGGACTTACCGCATGCATGCATGCATGTTATTCTTATTTTACATCAACATCTAGAAAAATCTTAAATTTTGGTTTGCAGTTTTAATTTAAAATTGTCCTTACAAATAAATAAGCAGGAAATCGATTATGAAATGTTCCACCAAAAAGACGAATTTCACGTTATAAACAAAAGCCTTGACTTCAAGTGCTAAATCTTTAAAAACTTAAATGCGTAGCTAATTGCCAGCATACATTTAAAAATTTAGCCGTCTTGCTATATTTCAATGATAAATTCTGACATAATTATTTAAAAATTTAAGTAGGGTTTAGGGATTATGTAATACCTATCGATAATCGATTAATTGATAAATTGGTTGACATTCTAATTTTAGATTACCGATAGTTTTTTGAATATTTTCCGATAAGTTTTATTTTAATTATTTTTCTAGTTTCATAAACCAGAAAATGTTAAATGTTATGAGTGATGGAGATGAAATATTATACACTGTAGCCCGTTGTCTTAGCGGGGCTTTTTTTTTTTAATATATCATTTCAAATAATTTGTGGCCTCAACACTTCCGGCATCGCAATTGCAGTCGTTCAATATTCTCAGTTTCTTTAATAATGCGAGCTATCGTCAGAAGGTACAAACTGTTTTTTTTAATCCTCCTTTCATATTTCAAGCGCTGGTTATTATTTGAAAACTAATTATAAGCTTTTCTTATCCTACTGGAGAATTCCTAAAAAATACGGAATAACTTCATATCGTTCATTAATATGTATCGGGTCATTGCGCTGCGTATAGAACAAAATAAAATCAGGGGGCATAAGAAGAGAATATAGAATCTAATTGGCATTCGATTTATTCTATGATTATAAAATAATAGTTGCAATGGAAGTTCAGAATTTCGTACCTTGGGGTATTTGTGTATCCTCGAGACGTTTTATTCACGCGATTTGGTCTTACTCAGAATTTTGACCCTCGTAATTTTATGTGTGTGAAGTTAGCCCGAAAAAAGACTTTCAATAAACCCTTCGTATTTCTTACAGTGTACTATGCACACATTTTTTAGCTAAAGTCACAAATTGGCACAATCAAATCCAAATATAAAAAATATAAAATATTTGGGTTTTGTAAAATGGAATTTCTGGCGTGATGCTTGCGTTGATTAATACAATTTCAGAATTAGCTATTTGTCAGAAATATATGCAGTCACGTGTTTAAGGCAAATATAAAGATTTTACATCTTTAAAAGCAAGGGTCTTTTTAATTATGAAATATTAACAAAATAGTTTATTTTATTTAGAAATAAAATATATTTACTACACCCAGCAAAATAAAATGGCGAAATAATATAAAAACCATAAAGTGATAATATTTACATTTACGAGAATAATATTCCAAAAAAGGCGAAATGTAGGCGTAAGTATATGGATGCGTGTTTATACAATTTGACTACTTTATGTTGACATTTCAATGACCAATCTTTCAAAATTAGGCAAAGCGCAACTGAAATGTAACCATATGGTTATACGTAAAATGCTTTGAGGCTGCAATCGCAGCAAATGGGAAAATAACACCATCCTGTTATATCCTTCTAAAACTGAGTCCCCTCTTTTGTGAAAAAAGTAGGTCGAATTCTTCTTTTTATTCGTGTCAGTAATTATAGTTTCTGAATGGTCGTTTGTCTTTTTTAACATAAAGACTATGTTATGACTATGCCTTTTTTTAACATAAATAAAGCGACAGCTACAACGATATGCACACCGTTTGGTTGATATTCCGACCTATATTATACATTTCGAAACGAGGATCAAAACCGTGGGAAAACCGTGGAGCCAGATCGTTATTGACACATTAAGGGCCAGTAAGGAATGGTCTTTAAACACTGTATATAATTATTATACATTTCAGAACGAAATGTCCGGAATTTTTTAATATGCGAACATAAGCAAACATGTTGATATTCAATCCCCATAAGCAATCATATTGCCGAAACTGAATTGAAAGCACATGTATACATTTTAGTATAAGATTATAAGTTTGATAAAGCATGACTTTCGGTGGCATCGTAACTGTACAGTATGGTTGCAATGTAACCATATCTACGTCGTTTTAAAGTAAATAACAATATACTAAATGTTACCTTCGTGTCATCTTTTGTCTTAATAAGATTTTAGAAGTAACGCTTTTCCAGATTAAATTGAACTTCTTCCAAATTGAACGCAATTGTTTCAAAATTAATTTAAACTATTTCCAAACAGATTGCACTTTTTTCCAAATTCACTAAAGCTTTTTCCATTTTAAATTAAATTTTTTCCATTCAGAATTAAACCATTGATGAGTATAAATTAAACTCTTTAGAATTAAAATTAACAATTTTCCATTTCAAATTAACTTTTCAATCTTTGAAATTAAACTTTCATAAAATAGCATTTTTTAAATCTGCTACGGTTTGTCGATTGAGATATTAAATTATCCAGTTTATTTTTAACGATTTTATTAGACTGACGGTGAAACAAATTAGGAAAACGGGAAAACAGTGAAAGTCAAAATAATCATATAGCTTTTCCAGGTTAATGTACTAAATAATAAATAAAGAAAAAACATAAAATTTTGATATGACTTGCGGCTCCATATATTGAATTTGTGAGTTGACGAATTTTTCACCATATACATAGTAGACACACCTCTAATGAAGTGGTTCACCAGAATAAGCACCAGGGAGTTGCATTAGCATGTCTAAAACATAATTAGAACAGTTGGTATCTGTGATTTGGTTTGCCTATTGTTCGATAACCTCAACTAGGTTATGCTGAACTGACAGATTAGCCAACACCTTCCTTGCATAGAGTTTCAATTTAGAAAAACCCTTTTCTGTGGAATTGAGCATTGGAGAATATGGATAGCTGAATTATCCATAATTCAGCCGCAATTAGATTAGTAGACGCAAGTACTAAGTTTTCATTTAATTCTTGGAAAAATATACAAAACTTACTGGAATTGCAAGTGTTATTAGAAATTATTTTATATAGTGTACGACACCGTGGTCGTTAATGGCACATATAATTGTTGTATTTTGACCTCTAAGCTTTTCCAGATTAAATTGAACTTTTTTTCCAAGTTAAACGCAACTTTTTCCAACATAAACGAAACTATTTCCAAACAGGTTTCACTTTTTTCCAAATTCACTAAAGCTTTTTCCATTTTAAATTAAATTTTTTCCATACAGAATTAAACCATTGTTGAGTATGAATTAAACTTTTTAGAATTAAAATTAACAATTTTCCATTTCAAATTAACCTTTTGCCAAATGAAATTAAACTTTCACAAAATTGCATTTTTTAAATCTGCCAAGGTTTGTCGATTGTGATTTTATTAGACTGACGGTGAAACAAATTAGGAAAAGCGAAAAACAGTGAAAGTCAAATTAATGATACTACACTGCGCCAATTTAAAAACGGAACAGAAATTATCTTCGAAAAAATACCCAAATTTGAACGAATGATACTGGAATTTGTTTATTTTATTTTGTTTTTTAAGACTTTTTTGAGTAAAATAAAAGCTGTCTAAAATAAAATAAAAATATGCTGCTGTTTTAGATTGTAAACGAACTTTCTCGATATTTCACTCCAAAATCCAAATCTTCCATTTTATAGAGAATTTAGAACCCTTAAAAATGTTATTATGGAAATTTCTGTGCGATCGCTCCTTGTGTACACAATGCTTTACTGCAACGCATAATTTCTTCGTTGTCGACGATGATTATCAGTCAGATACGGAACTCTAACAGATCGACATGATCTTAATCGATAAGATTAACAGATTGAACCGGTTTATTATCATTTGTTTTGATATTTGGTTTTGTAGTGGTACACTTCCAATTTCTTGGGCACTGCTTGACCTGTTTTTTGTAGCATAACGTGCGAGCGCTCGATCTTCTCTTAATTTAGTTTTCCTTTGTTGACCGTCCACGCGGACTCACACTGCCTGTTTCTAAATATCAAACTACCTATTTCTGACAGATACACTAATATCATAGATGAGCCCAATTTGACTCTTCGAATATATATGCGATAAATTAAATTATTAATTTCCATAAAGACGTTAAATTTAAAATGATTGAAAATTTTATCGTAGGGTGTTTAGTTTACAAGATCAAAAATGTACTTGTTAACGTTTTTACGCTTTTTGATACATTTTCTCTAAAACTTCAATAACTGGACAAGGAGTTCCGCACAGAAATTTCCATTACATTTGATAAAATAATAGAAGGCAAAATTTCCTTCAACTAAAAACAAAAATTTGTTTTGAAAGGCGTTATTTCCCAAGAGCGTTCAAATTTGGGTATTTTTTCGAAGAAAATTTCGGTTCCGTTTTTAAATTGGCACAGTGTAGTATCATTATTTTGACTTTCACTGTTTTTCGCTTTTCCTAATTTGTTTCACCGTCAGTCTAATAAAATCATTAAAAATAAATTGGATGATTTAAAATCACAATCGATAAACCTTGGCAGATTTAAAAAATGCAATTTTATGAAAGTTTAATTTCATCTGGAAAAAGGTTAATTTGAAATGGAAAATTGTTAATTTTAATTCTAAAAAGTTTAATTGAATTTGGAAAAAAGTGCAATCTGTTTGGAAATAGTTTAATTTAATTTGGAAAAAGTTGCGTTCAATTTGGAAAAAGTTCAATTTAATCTGGAAAAGCTATAGTGCTTAGAAAAAAATTGGATGATAAGATTATTTAAAGTTTCCTGAACTCGAGTCGTAATATTTTCAGGTTGTTGATGAGAATGAGAAACAATGAGAATGTATTTAATCTATCATTAAAATAAATTATAAACATATAATTTATTAAAAATAAGGTTACATACTAATGCTCGACACAAGTCATATCTGAACTTTGATTTGGGCCCATTATAGACCATAAAAAAAAGCTGTGAGTTAATTACTAATTTTTCTGAGTTAACCGAAAATTTTAAATATCACAAATTAATTTTAAAATAAGTATGTCCCGTGTAAAAAATTGCAGTGTAAGATTTGCAACAGATTTTTGATTATGCAAAAATTTGAGGAGTAATTTTTAAACGGGTTTCAATTGTAAAATTGAACAATATAGTAAAGTAGAATTTACAAAGCTATTTTTTATTTATATATATCCGTTTTGAGATTTGCACTGTACTTAGTAAAATGTTCTGACAAAAATAATCGAAGCACCATCGAAAACACGTGCAACTTATTGTAGCTGTGAATTTTAATCAGTGCAGTAGGGAGTGGAGATCAACTATAACCAAATAAAAATATAATTAGAATCTTTTAAATTGTTTATTTTTTTTCAGATATATTAATCAAAGGATTTCTCAATTTTAGCAACGTTTCTGATGTTAGTGACCCAACTGTTTCATTCCCAATTATAAGCGTTTTCGGCTGAAATAAATTAAATTTTATTCAAATAAAATAGAGCAAAACGAACATAAACAAAATATTAAGAACTTAACTAATTTCATAATAATTTTAAATAACTATATAACTTCAATCATAATATATCCCAATCGTTGCATCAGCCTGGTGTGAATTTTAAGTAAAAATCAAAATGCCGGAATACACAATGCAAAATACGTGACGTATATGAACAAGAAAATATTATGAAATTATCACAAATCACTAGTTTTAATGTGTTTTACAGACTCGTAACCAGCTGATAATAAATGAAAGGCACACCTGGAAAGCGACCAAACATGCATTGAGAATGTGATGAAGTATGAAAGCCCGCTGTTTCATTATCTGCATGCGATAATTAAATTGTTGTTAAATTTAGTAAAATAATATTGTGAAATTCACAGAGCTGCGTAAATATTACAATCCGTTTTTACTAAGCTCAATTTTGAATTTATTAATGCTTAGTAACTAACATCCAATTTTTGTAAATGCAGCATATCCACAAAAAAATAAAAAAAATTGAATTAACTTATTGTAATGCATTTGAATAGCATTATTGCCAGTATTTGAAAAGCGCTTAGTTGGCTCAAAAATTACTCAATTTTTGGTAATAATTACTAAGCTTTTTCTTGAAGAACGCAAATTTTTTTTTTCAGAGATCACGAAAATTATGATAAAGATACGTTTTATATTTAATTATTTTCTAGCTTAATTGATTTAGTGAAATTAAAACTAGGTGCTATACACAATATTTAAACAAATTTTGAAAGAATATACATTTTGCGTGCATTTTTCATACAAAATATTTATTTGGGTACCCATATAGAAAGCTCGTTAAATTTTTTTTTACAACCCGCCTTAAAGATTACGCTTGTATATAGAAAACGTATTTCCAAAATTTTATTATCATTTAAAATATATTTTAATAAACCTTAGCACTAATGTTAGTACACACCATTATGAACGGCTACTACACCAATACATATATGTATACCTACATATGTCAAATACATTTTTCTATTTATCCTATCAAACTATTTCTTGAATGTTCGTGTAAATCCACCTTCAACCTTGCTTTGAAAGTTTTCATGACACAAGTTCTAATAAAACAATTTCAATAACTCTCGAAAGCTTTATAAATACAATATTATGTATATGTGTACACCAACAACTATAACAGCAAAGTAAATAAATCATAAACACTAAAGCATATTTTTCTTATACTCATTCTTTTCAACTACTTATTTAGTTTCACCAGAAATGTTCGGTTACTCAAAATCATAAGCTACAATAATTTTTCATTTCAAAGGCAACATAAAAAAAAAGTGAATTATAATATGTACTGAGTTTAACTGTTGTTTTGAATTACTCGTAACAATAAAATGACAAATTAATTATAATTTATCGTGATTTGCATTTTTCGAGGAAATTTTCTTTTAAATTCATTCAATTTATAATGCATGCGGTCGCATGCATGATTGATTAAATCGGTTTATTTGTAAAATTGTTTTACATCCATCTACAATTTAATGAAAATTGTTTACGATTTAAATTGATGTTTGTGGTATACACAGTTTGTTGTGTTACCACGCGCAATGAGTGAATAACCTTAATACAACTTATTAAATTATTCTCAAAGTATTTAAAACAAAACCATATATGTACATACAATTTTTGGTTGCGTTATGCGTAGGCTTTTCCAAAATGAAAAGCACGAATATCGAATGGACGAAATTTCTCGTGATTTAGCCAAATCAAAATCAAAAATTGGAAAAATAAACGTAGCGAAAATTACAAAAGCTCATAAAAACATAACTTGTTATCATAATCATCATAAAAGTTACAACAACATTTTTGGATAAATTATAACGATAGGTGTACAAGGAAACCGGTAAAAGTAGAGCACAGTTATGATAATAAATGAAAATGGAAAATACACATAATATAGGCACCAACAAAATTGAACGGAACGAATTTTACATAATATGTTTTCGTAGCAGGTATACATTTTGAGTATTCGCTATTCACTGATTATAGTGGCAGTTGGAAATCGCGCAGTTTAACTATGTAGGAACCTGTACCCTCATTAGGTTATCGAATATTTCGTGCTATTCACTTTTTCTTTTAACCGGTAAGGTAACCGTTTTCGATTGTTTTTTTTTTTCATTCGGTTTATATATAAAATAAAATGTGAATTGGAAAATTGTTAAGACTTTTATTGGTCGAATTATGTGTGACAAAGCTCAGCAGGAATTTTTGTGTTCAATGAAAGTCGCATGCATAAAAATTTCAACGATCATTTTTTTTAAACATTAGTAAGTGTGGTTTCTGTTGAAAGTAACATTTTGTTGTTCGTCTCTGTTTGAACATGTTTAAGTAACGTGACTGTCTAAAGTATTTTTGTACTGCATTTAGTTAGAGCCAATAATATTATTTTAATGATTTGCAATAATGAAATTTAAAAATACCGGTTTGAAATAATTGATTTGATCGATATTTAATTTAACGTAAATTTATACAATTATCCACTGAATGCAACCAGGCTAATATAAAACTAATTCGTTGAAAGCTCGCAGAGTAAAAGAACACGGAAAACGAAGAAATCAGATAAGTATAGCCCTTACATTTTAGAGCCCCAGCTTAGTTCTTAATTAATTTTCCAAATTAAAATAAAAAATTGAGAAATGCATACTCTGTATAGTTAATGAGTTTATAAACACAGTTCCGATTCCAGTTCCTAGACGTCCTCCAATTATTTCTCAAAAATCAATAAAACCTTTAAAATTTTAGAATCTACTTCTAATTTGTCAGCGTCAGCGGCATATCAAGTGTAACACGTTAGATCGAGTGGACACATCATCTATACGATGACTGACAATATTGAATGCGGGGTGATACAGAAGGCGTTACGAAATTGTATACTATCAATTCATCAATCGCACCACTCGCGGTTAAATTTGTATTATTATTGTCGCAGGATCCGCGAGTCTTTTTCCACTTCATTGAGTTGCATGGTTCTCATCTCGTTACTGTTTCGAAATCTGCCTTATCTTATTGAAATCACTAAAGAGAATGGTAGATCTTTTATGTGAGTCAAAATTAATCCAAGTTCATCGTCTTATGAAAGGCAACGACGAATTTATCAAAACCATTTCGTTAAAACAGTTATCAGTAGACTCATTTATATTACCTCGATAGCTGAGCTGGTCCGATCGTGTTAAGAAAATAATTTTCCCATTTTATCTCAGATTAACGGGATTTGACCGAAAAGATATAAAGCTGTTGTAGATGGCGACATACGACAGAGTGCTTGACAACTGACGTCAAATAATTTACGACAAATCACACAACCACTACCTTATAGTCGATATTCCTGTTGAATTGTACCAGCAATTGTTAGTGACCATCACAAACCCTGATGTAAAAACCTATTTGCAGCAAATGGTCCACCTGAACCAACCATTCAGCATTCAATGAATCAGCTTAGATTTAGATTCAGACTGAATTTTAAACATCGGTTCATATGAACCGCGGTATAACTTTCCCAGTTCGGCCGATTTTTTGAAACAGTAGAAGCTTATGGCATACATCCAACACAGTGGATTGGTAGATCCATTAACGTATTTACATTTTATAGCAACTATAAAGCCTAACACGTTTTATAGCATTAAAGCCATAATCAGATGCAGGTTTAGTTATCAATATCGAAAATTGTAAATTCCCAAATTCTGTTAATTTTATTTTATTATTTGAAGGGTAACAAAAATAATGGTTAATAACGGGTTTCAGGAAGCGAATGTTATACAAGAAGCAACTAAGTTGAACCACATTGTAGTACATCCTTCGTCGACAGCGGAACTCACCATGATGATCAATGCTTCCGACATTATTCACACGCAGCAGAAGGCTACCAACGAAGGCGACCACAAGCCGAACAATAAATTTTAAATGTTTCGGAAAATTACTACTAAATTATTTTTCGAAATATCCGTATATATTCATCAAATTTGTATATTCAGAAATTTTCATCGATAAAATGCAAGCTTACACACCACTGGATGTCCGCATGTTAGTGTTTCAGGTAATACATAATTTATCCCATCTGCGAGTACTAGAGTATCAAGACAAGCTATACAACGTTTGTTCGAGACGAAATTAAAAAGAACGTCAATGTAGTGAACAGCTGTCACACGAAGAGTTTACTTGTGAATTAGGCACCAGTCGCAAGACCTTTTTCCGAAACACATCTGGACACAGTCGGCTAACTACCAGTTTTTGAAAGTCCTTGTTATTATGTGTTACGATTATCGATCGATTCACTATAAGAGGAACAGAGACCACCCATTTTAGAGTATCTATATGACTGTAATATTTACCCATTTCCTAAACATTTGTGCACCGCAAGACGCAGTTTTCTGTTTACATTATCTGCGGGAGCTCATTTAACAAGGATATCATCAGTGCGGAATTCTTCGAGCAGATATGTGTTAAAATTATGTGTTAAATAATTATTAATCCATCTGATATACCTAATCCTACCAGACGGCTTCTTACAACTTTAATAATGCAGATACCAACAACTTACCGCTATATCTGAATAACATCAACCGGGTAAATGAACATAAGAACAACTATATAAACGTAGACTATTTTTAAGAACTTGTGTTTCATGGCATAATCTTATTTGTTCCGACGGCTGTTCCATAAATCCACGAAATATACAGCATGGTATGATGACAATCTTATATTAAGAATAAGAAAGGTAAAGCTTATAAAGTAATGCTGAAACAATATTCCGAGGCTAGCATACACGAATTCACAGAGTGCAACGATAATTTTGAAATACTAGAACTACAAACAGAAATACAAGAACTATTTTACCTGTATGAACGAAAAAATTAAAAACGATCCAAAGAATTTTTGAAATTTCTTTTAAACTAAACGTGAATCATCTGATTCTGTTGTCATTTCAAACATGTTTGCTGAGTTTTTCCAATCGGTCTAAGGCCTGATGGTGTTGACAAATACAAAATTCCTACTAACTGTGTGAGTAATGAATCCAAACCAATTCCAGCAATCGTTACTGAAGATATTCACCTGGCGTTAACAACATTTGGAGATGGATGCGGTCCTGATGAAATTCCAACCTCACCTTCCAAGAACTATACAAATATAGAAATTCCTCTACAAATTTAGAAAACAACCAGAATAATACCGCTGTTCAAAGCTGGAGAAAGAAACGATATTTCCTGTTATCATCACAAATATTTGACCTATAGTCGTATATGTAATTCTTTCATTGGTCTCCCGACATATTTCTAGAAGCCAACATGGGTTTATGCCAAAAAGATCAACCTTAACGATTTTACCAGTAGCACCATAAAAAAAACTGATTTCGGTATAGCTTTTGACTCTATGAGGCATTGCAAAACGCTGGAAATAAATTTGGATTTGCAAACAACGGGCAGCCAGGATGTTATTAAAACGCTACAATCATACTCCCTGACGTCGAAGGCAGCTCAAAACTGCCTGCCATCTTTAAATGGGATGGTTGGTCAGTTCAACATCCGCTTGACGTAGGTCCAGGGCACTTCAATATCGCAGGGAATGTAAAGGCAGATGAGCTGGCCCGGATGGGCACATCACGCCTTATATCCCAGAGCAGGCGGAATATAAAGATACCTAGCTTCATGTAAACTGTTTGTAGAACAAAATTTATGGGAACTCCCCCTTTGGACGACCTCACGCATCTTAGTAAGATCGCGGTCCGGAACTTTCAACCCTTCTTGGTAAGCTCAGGATGGTTTGACGATAGAAGAGGAGGTAGATCGAATGCGGTAGAGTTACGGACCAATTTTTGCGTCTATGCCAGTCCTTTAGGACGGCCACCCTTACCTAACCTACCTTACCGTATCACCTGATTTACAACTTTTGCCGCCATACGATATTGGATGTAAATCTTTTAAAATAATATCACTGTAAAATAATCGCGAGTTTCTAAAATCAATAAATAAATAATACTGTGGTGATAATAAAAGTTCATAGGTTTTATCAATCGCAAATTGCAGTTTTGAACACACAGGTTGAAGCATACACTTTATCCAATATGTTTGTTCATGGTTTTCAAAATTAATTAAATATTTGAATTTTTAAGAATTTTTTTAAGAATTCTAATTTTCACACGTATCCACATGTACCCGCATTTGTAACATACGAAATTACTGGATTTATTTACTAATTTACTACTAAATCTTCAGCCTTCTTTAAAATCCTTAAATTCCACTCTAATTTGCCCATAGATTGGTTGCTGATAGAGCAGAGCCGCCAAATTATTAAATTTTAAATCATGTCGTTAATAAATCCAAAAAAGGAATTGAATCGAAATGCTATGAAAATCCTACGTAATAATTATGCGGTTTAACCAAAAAGCAGTAGATTCTGCATGCGCCTAATTCCATACCTAAATTCTTTAACAAAAAAATCACGCGAAGAAGGACTGCATTAATAAAAATACTTGACATTAATCATGGGAGAATCACGGTAGATTTATCTTTTGTACAAAAGCTACGATACACCCGCACAACATTCTAAAGGCTAATTAAAAACAAAAAAACATAATTAATTATGTTTAATGCGACATTAAAACTCAAAACAACACAACCATTAAAATGATAACTTTAATACATGATCCGATAACACCCAAAAATATAAAAAACAATGACAATATAATGATTTTGTAATTAAAACTACAATTAAACTTAAAAACTAAAAAAAAAAAAAATATTTAATTTTTCCAAACCCAAAACTATTAAAACATTTTGACCATTGCTGCACGCAATATCACAACACACTTCTTAGAATATTTTCAAGGATTTAAAAAAAAAATTATTTTGTTCTTTATAGCGAGTCTAGAATGGAATAAAATTGATAAAACAAACTATTCGAATTAATTAATAGTTTTTATTAACACAAATCACAATTGCACTTAAACTGTCATCCCGCATTATTTTTAAACCACGCACAAAACTAAAAATAACCGATTTTGTAGACACAAATTCAATAACTATAATATTCGATTTCGCTTCTTCGTGGGATAAATCGCAAATTTATTTCGACTTAGCCACAATACAAAATCAGTGGACTGATTTTAATTTGGGACAAAAGTACAGTAGATTTTTTTTGGCGATTTCAGGTTAAAACGAAAATAATTTAGATTTTCTTTTTTTTTGTTGATTTCGTTTGCCTTTCATTGGGTATTGAATTAATTTTATTTGAGCTTTTCGTGTTGGTCGAATTTGTTCGTCAAGGCCTTTATTACAAATATAAGGACTGTATGTGTTTATATAGAATTTTACTAGAAATAGTTATTTATGATTATGGAAGTCAATTCGAGCATTTTATTTTAATTGAAATGTATAAGTTAATTGAATGTGACGTAGTTTATGTGTTGGCATTGAGATGATTGTAGTTGGATTTATTTATGTACTTCTATTTTAGAAAAATTAGTATTTTAAACAGAATATTCAGCAATTACCCAAAACCTAGTTAGAAGCACATTCAGCCTATTTTATTGGCAGCTACTTAAATCGAGATAATTTAGTTTTTATATGAATTGGTATGGGTACAGGTACTTTTTACCGACTATAATGTTTGTCTTCAAATTTAAAAACTTTGTCAATTATAAACTAAAGTTTAGCTGATTATTATAATCGTGATTTGTTTAAATTGCCAATAATCTAAGTAATAATAATAAAAATAATAAACAGTTTTTTAAGGCCACCATTGCTGGTTTCTTACTGTGTCAACAATATGGCTGCAGCGGTTTCGATCCTGAGCTTGGTCTTCATACTGTCTTAGACAATCTGAAGAAGTCATGTCGTTCTCTACATCTTGGAGCAATCGTCGCCTGCAACGACCTCTATGCGCCTACTATATGGTGGTTCTCCTTTCAGAGATTGCTGCACAATTCGTTCCGGATCAGCACGCAGAACGTGACCTAGCCAGCGTACCCAGTGGGATCTTATTTCATCTACAATATCTGGAATCTTTATCAGAACTGTCCAAGCTACGTACAATGCTTGGTATATATACTATCTACTTCCCGTTTTGTATAAGGAGCCATCTTTCGTACTCATCTGTCAGTGCCCTACTTTCGCACCCATACATAACAGAGGGCCTGATCAACGCTTTGTAAAGTGTCAGCTTTATGGTACGTGACAGGTCTCTAGATTTTAGCAGTGGCTATAAAAGATAGAAACATGACTGCCAACTGCCAGCCGCACTTTAATATCTTCACCCACACTGTTATCGTAAGTGAAGACAAATATTTGAACCTCCTAACTCCCTCAAACGCGTAATGGCCATTACTAAAATGTGATGTTCCCAACTTTAACACATCATAAAGACTGAGTCACTGTAATTCTACAAAATCGAAACATTTTTTTTGGCATTCTTAGGTATTCAAGGGCAGACCACAAACTCTCTCGAAATCGAGTCATAGGCCTGCCGGAAATCCAGGAACACCTGATGTACGGCGATGGAAGTCTCATAACATTAAGATAGAATTCATTCATAAGTCATAACTTCGGTTTGCCATACTAATCGAATAAGGACGAAAGGATAGTTCCACAAAGTATCTCCTCCGAATATCAAGAGCTCCCAATTAATGCAGTTCCCTGCAAATCCGCTTAGCTGCCCTCCTATCAAGTGCAACCTTGCTTTTATTCGCGATTGTGAGACGTTGTTGCACTTCACTATGGGCTATATTTTGTTGCTGGAATGCAAGACGATACTCGTCATCAAACCAATCATTCTTGAATCTGACTTTCACTATACATAAAGTCTGTTGAGCAGCACATCGTAGCTTTGTAGCGACCAAATGATGATCACTGCCTACGTATTTGGATACTGATCGATAAGTTCTCCCATCCACCACAACCCGAGCTCGCCCCTTTGAAATTAACACGTGGTCAATTAGGCTGCGGGAAGTTTTGTGAGGTATTTGTTTGTGACGGAAGAATGTGCTTGCTACTCAAAGGTTGTGAGTAATTGCAAAAATACATCATTTTCTCTCTATGTTTATACAATGCAACCAGATTTCCGTCAGCTCTAGCTTTAAATTCTCCAATTACCATTCTAACATTGTGTTCTGTACCCGAACAGACCGTCCAAGTCATTGTAAATTAAGTCTTTATCTTGTCGCTGGCTGACTTCTGTGGGCGCGCGTACACAGATCGACAGGTTAGCTAACTTCATGCGCAAGCGAGGCATACACACTCGATTATTGACTACTTGGAAAAAAAACCTTCTTTACCTGCGGCCCAAGAAAAAATCCAACTTTCAGATTTCCGAGGCTATCTCCTCGGTAGTGTAACGTATAGCCCTGAGAGTCAAGGTCTCCACTTTTAGGTCAGTGAGTTTCTTGAAGAGTAACGAGTTACAACCGATACTCATTCATACACTTGATTAGGCCTTAAAACGCTTCTGATTTCCTAAGTAGCTGAACATTCTACGTGCCGACCCTAAATCTCGTGTCCGGTTTTTTGAGCGGGGGCCTGGTGTTTTTTTTGGTGGTATCCGTTTTTCCTCTTGTTGACATTATAAACATGTCAACAATGTTCAACAATCCAACAATCCAACCGTTTAGTAGCCCCCTAGGACAAGCAAAGGATGTTGTGGAGGTGTTCTTGGAAAACATGCAATTAAGGTTTACGAGACATGTGATCTCCCACAGGAATCTGCGTTTTAAAACACATAGATTTGAGAATTTTTATTCTGAACCATCGAATCTGTATTAGAATTTGGAAGTTGTATAATTGTGATTCTCGAATTTTTAAAATTAATTTAACCAACATTTGAGATTTCCTAGATCAGGCCAGAAAACATTAAAAACAGATATACTTGAAGTTTTTTAGAGTTTATATGTATTGGTATGGGTACAGAAGATCAGTCCTGAAGACTTGAATTTTTTAAGCCTAAATGTTGTGTTACGTGGAGCAATCCACATCGAGTTAATTGTATTCAGATTATCTGCATTTAGGCTTAAACAAATTTTGTCAATTCAGATTGTTTGTATCGATTCAGTCAAAATCGGCATGCTGGTCTTCTTATTTGAACATTATTTTTAATGTACTGAAATATTCCTTAAAACAAAAAACATCGTTGGTATAGCAACTGCACATGCATATTTTAGTGAACCTTTATATGACTTTGCTATTAACAAAATAAGTGTGAAAAAATTGAGGTGTACGTGGATCTTATCTCATCTACATAAATAGATGTTGATTATTCAGAAATAGTCTAGACACTCTCGAATATTGTGGAATATTCTAGAAGGATAAAATATGGTATAAATACGAGGAATTAGTTAGTTCGATTTTAACTGCGCCAGAGTTAGTAATTTACAATTTCGATGAGTCGAAAAAAGAGAGAAGGTAGTGATGCAATCTGGAAATTTCGATATGGTGCAGTTTATGACTGCAATTATGGAAATGAAACAAGAAATGAAGTTAGTTGAATAATCAAATCAGAAAATGGAGCAGTCGATAAATAAGACAATTGAACTTTGAACAGTCATTTAATTGGTCAATTTAGGGCATGAAGGAAATGAAAAAAGAAATAATTCAAATTATTCAAGAGATGAATAACACTCTACCTGGAGTGGCAATCAATGATTATACAGGTTGAGCGGTCTAACCTACAAACCGACATCCAAGAGTTAAAGCAAAAAGTTGCAAGATAAAGTTCTTAGCTTTGAAAAAGAACGTCTATACATGAAAGTGAACGGAACATCACCGCAAGTAGGTGGTAATGGGTGGAATGAAGAAAATCGTATATCCACATTAATAGTGGCTCCTAAATGTGAAGCGTCACGGGGGTGACCAGAAAGGTGGAATGTATCGTTTATGGAATTGAAGAATTGCTATCAAAAGGTCCGAGAGACTCTTGAAGAATATTCATCTGCGGTCCAGCGGCTAGTGCATTTGGCACATATAAATACATCTCCCGATTACATGGACAGAATTAAAATGGACGCGTTCATTGATTTTTGCCGAAATCATTGCTTGTGGTTTGCTAAACGAGATTGCACATGCTATATTAAACTCATCACTTGGAGTGCGACGGGCTGAGATGGAAGTAAGAACGAACATAGAGTGGTCGGCAACAAGATTCAGGGAAGGTAGCATTAGAATAAGGTGAGACGACCCAACGCCGCGATCTCCTATGCAGCGTACATCATGTTTTGGGCAAGGAGACAGTACAGGAAACCAAAAATACGATATTGGACACATATCACGAGACTGCCGGGGAATAAGATGGGCGGGATCGCGATCTCTGATGCATCGAGGAATGAGTAACGATGAAATTGTGGTCGAGAAAAAGGAACAGGCGCATGAAGAAGCAAGTGAACTAAGGAGTCAGCTGTTACATCATCTCTGTAACGAGATTAGGACGAGGCGGGTGACGATTTAACAGTTAAAGATGCCGTTGATGGAAAGAATTGTTTTATAACCTTAGATACAGAAGATGGAGAGGAACGTTTGCACGAGAAGATTTAATTAAGGGAAGAATACTACCAACGGATGGATTGAAGAGAGAAGGCCGTCACAACGGGTAAGAAAATTGCAACAATAAGAATTGGCAATACCCAGTTCCAACACGAGGTACACAGAGCAACAATCAGGGAAGTAGTTAATCAGATCGATAATCGATAAATAGGATTAGGAGAGGACAGTGAGGAAAACTGAGGACAAATCAGGATTAGGTAGAGTAATAGCGACATCTCTATAGTAGAGACACTTGTAACTGTTTTGGTAATTATAACGAAATGGTTGATCTGAAGTACGTATTGAAAGTCGTATCCAACTTTAAGTTTATAAACAACAGAAACAGTGCGTAATAAACACTAAACGTTTAAAGGAATACAATTTACTGAATTTACTGAACGATGTTACGTTACATTCTACTTAGCAATGGTGAAAATGGTTTTCAACAAGAAAATGTAAATCACGGAAATTGCTAAAACTTCACGAAATTTGAATTAAATTTTATTTAGCTAATTTATTTGCTATTTGAATTATAATTATTCGACCCAAAATAAAGAACTTTCGTGTTAAACTGTGGTTACAAAAAACTATCGTAAAAATGTGTCGATTTAAATTTTTTTCTCTGTGAATATATTATAAACAAATATATGTATAGTTGATCATAAATTTGAGACAATGGCATATTATACTCGTATAGTCGTATTTGTATTATACATATATGAAGGCGAAATATAAATTTTTGAACATCGAAAAATGTCAAGGCTCCCTTTAAAATATAATATAAGATTTCTTGATATGTTTATGACTTCTCTAGAATTTATAATGTTTTAAATATAATAATAAATAAGTTAGTGAATAGTCCAGACCATTTTGTTATACATATGTAGTTACAATAATCAGAACGCAACACTAAATCATCCACCAGACAAATTCAGACAATTATATATTATAAACGACATTATTTCATGGGCATTTCATATATTGTCAAACGCCAAAATCACGCGTTCATTACATATGTATATAATGAACTTCAGGATGGTGTCAAAAGCAGCCGCAAATAATTCAAATTTTTATGAAACATTATAATTTGTAACGAAATTGCTTCTGCATGTGACTTTATCTCAACCATCCAAATGTAAAAAAAAAATATATAGAACTAGGACACTCCCACACACCGCAAATCACACTTCAAATGAACAAAGTTATTCTAACAACAAATTTCATGTTAAAAAACTTAAAAACAACAAAACAAAAAGTTCAAAGCCAAAATACAAAAGCTCTTGTTCATGATTAAATTTAATTAAAATAAAATTTCTTAAAAACAAAACAAAAAAATGTTGGCGTTCAGTTTTACTTTCTACCCCGTATATATACTCGTACATACATTTTTAATATCCTAATTATGATTTCGTTTTCAACTGACCTCACTTGATCTTAGAATTTATATACAATCACGTGTTATATTTGTTCTTGGTTTTATTTTGGGGGTAGGTGCGGGGTGGATTGAAAGATAAAAATTGAAAGTTTTATAACATAAGTGTTGAGAACTGATGGCATTCTAATACTATATATGTATAGATGACATAAAAATTTTAATTAATGGTCACACACGTTCGAGTTGCGTTTTAAAATCACACGTCATTTCTGTGTACACAAAATTAATTATCTAAAACTATAATATGTATACTTTATGATATGTTCATAAATGTTTGTTTTATGATTCTGTTCTTGTGTGTCCATACCTCCTAATTATGTTGATTGTTTCCGCGGGAATTTATCCATAATTAGGTATGATATCAAAATATAAAAATAAATCTTACACAATTCTTGTGTGTAAAACATAATGCGTATATATGTGCGCGGTGGTGGACTTTTTTCATTAGTTTTCACCCTAATTTTGGGTAAGAAAGAAATTTGGTTTAAAAATATTTCAAGAACGACGAAATATGATATTTTTCCATAAATATAAATATTAAATTGTAATATTACAACTTTATTTCAAATGAAATGTTAGTAATTCACGAATACTGTGAGAATATTTTAAAAATGTAAACATTTTAATTTGTTTCATTCTACATAATTTAGTACATCGATTCGATATAATAACATGCTACTATTTAAAGTTTTGCCTTCAGTGGAATTTAATTTTCTTTGGAGGCCGTTCAATATCAATATCTTTTTATCAGACTTACGAATTTTGAACCCTAGTTGATCATTGTTACTAAATGTTTGTATTATTGCATGCGTTTGGTGTGTAAACACTTACACCCCTATATTCTCTTAGTCGTGTCACCTGTCACATGATACGACAGTCAATTTTTGATATTCTCTTAATCGATTCAAGCGACACTGACGCTTGAAGTGACAAACATCACATTCAGCCCTATTGCGATTGTCACGTCGATCAGCAATCGACTCGACTCGACAGATTTTAATTTCGTATTGCGTAACTAAATCGAATCAACATAAAAGTATTGCCACATTCACATTAGATGGATTTGATGTTATTTTGAATTTTTTCGGTTACTTTTCAATTGTGAATTTTATTTAAGTGTCAAATGTTAAAATAAAAAAATATCCTCATTGTTCAAACTAATTGTAAATAAGATTATTAAGGGATTTGTCTAATCCTTTAGAATTACACGAACACAGGTAAGTGTTTTATTGCATATTTGTGTAGTTCTTGGCATGATGTAGTAAAACCCTCTTTTAGTTTTAGAAATTTGTTCCGACTTTCCTGAAGCGCATTTAAAGATTTATTGGATGATCTAAATCCTAATTTGAAAGAAATAAAACGATCATCGGGAGTTCCGATTGAGTTCATTTTAAAACTTGCCGCAGCACTAAGATTTTTTTCAGAAGGACCATATCAGAAAGGTGTGGGGAATGACTTCAACTTAGGATTAGCACAACCAACTTTTTCATTAATTTTTAAAGAAATTGTTAATTTATTGGAGACACACATATGTCCAAAATGGATAAAATTTGAATATTCAGACGAAGAAAAAAGGGCAGCGAAAATTTATTTGTACGACCGATGTCGAATACCTGGCGTCATAGGATGCGTGGATGGGACGCTCATAAAAATAATGAGTCCAGGAGAGCAGACACAGCACCTATATTATAACAGGAAAGGGTTCCACAGTATCAATGCAATGCTAGTAAATACCTTAAGAAAAACGGTTACTTTTGGTATTAATCATTTTTGTTTTTACAGATCTGCGATCATCAAATGAAGTTTCGGTATGTTAATGCAAAGCACCCTGGTCCTTTCCACGATTTGGAATCTGTCAAACGCAAGAAACATTTTGAGAACCATGCAGGAAAATGGTGATAACACATCCTGGCTACTCGGTAAGTGGGTATTACAAAGATTTAAAAAAGTATAAAAAGGAATTTTTATACCGTATACCAACCCCTTAATAGGTGATTCGGGATATATGTTAGACACAATTTTGCTGACTTCATTTCGTGCAGCTGTCGGTTTGCAGAAAACCGACGAATTTTAACGAAAAACATTCCATCGGAAGGAATATAATAGAGCGAGCAATAGGTGTTTTGAAATCCAGATTCAGGTGTTTATTGGCAGCCAGACAATTACACTACTCTCCAGAAAAGGTTACAAAAATAGCAAATGTATGTGTAGCCTTGCACAATATTTGCATTACTTATAAAATAGAATTAAGAACTTGCTGAGGAAGATGGTGAATCAGATTCACGTACGCAAGCAGTCAATTTGAGAAATAAAATTGCCGATTCTTTATAAAAATATAACGTGTTTTATTTCAGTTTAATTCAATTTAAGCAAAAACCAAATATTTATTTCAGTTTATTACATAAAAATGAAAATATATCAGCAATTCATAGAAACTTCTTTTCTTTTCTAATTTTCTCTCTCTTGAATCTCTAATTGTTTGTCACTCCTGTTCCGCTGTTTGTGAGCTAAATCTTGTTTGTAAAGGCTAAGCTTTTCGGCCTTCATTTCCACATTCTTCCTTAATAATTTTATTTTTTCTTTCTTTAAATCATATATTTTTCTTGAATGTTTTGAAACCTCCCGCAAATGGTTGCTGACATCTTTTAAACCACTGTTTACAGTATTGTATAGATTTCCTTGTATTTTTATCTGGTTTTTTAACAGTTGGAGCCTTTCAGAATCAGTGGACAATTTCTCGCTGTTCTGTTTTTTATTTCGATTTTTCTCTTTGTTTTGTTCAGAAACAGGTTCTGGTGCCACGAACAGGTCGTCTTCAACTTCTTGACGCTCAGGAAATGAATCAACAACCACTGGATCGGTATGCTCTACTGTAGTGACAATTATTGAATTTGTTTCACCGAATTCTCGCCCAGGAGGATTTACTGACAAATTTATATTCAACATATCTGCCACAGCTTCCACTAATGGTGTCAACACAACTAATGTATTACGGCCTCCCCCCTTTGGCCTATTTCAGCTTCTTTTTCACTTTAAATTTTTAATCTGTCCAAACCTAAAAAATGCTTAGATTATTAAACCTGTTAACGATAATCTTAAAACTGTACACTAACTTTCATCCAGCCTCCTGCATCTCGCATTGGAGGCCCCAATATATTTATTTCGGTTTTTATCATCTCCCAACGACTTTTAGTGTCAGATTTTATATCTGAGCCAGATTTAATCATCCCGCGCGCAAAATCTAAATTTTGCTGCATTATTGACTAATCGCTCACATTGTGCTTTATTACAACGGCGTGAACTAAAATGTCATCGACAAATAAAGATGAATTCGATCGACATCTGTCAATCGAAATCAACATCCGTCAATCGAAATCGACAATCGTAATACAAATTTTTTACGAATTGTGAAAATCACAAACTGTAGACGGTTTGAGTGTTTAGTCGAGCTGATTGAGAAAAATGTTGAAGTATCCAAGAGGTTTATTGCATTTGGAAGCTCGAAGCAAGAATATTACGCGGCTTGGGATGTTTTCGTTAAGCAATTAAATTGTTTGGGGCCTCCAAGAAGAGAAGGATCCAAATGGCTAAAGGTAGTATATTGCTCTAATTTATATGTAAATATTAATTTATTTATTATTTAAGGTATGGATTGATTTTAAAAATAAATTTAAATAAAAACAGCCGTAACAAAAAGGAAATATCGGCCACTGGGGGTGGATCGAATAATTTGTACTCGTTTTCGCCTCTAGAAGAGAGCGTCATCAGTTTGTTGTGCTTAGAAAAAGTTAGTTCTGTCGCTAACCGAACCTTAGGGTTAGAAATTACCCCGCAAGCAACAGCTACAAACTGTGATAATAATAAAATATCCTTCACTGATTTAGATACAGCGAATGGAGTCACAGAATCCGTGTCAGTGGTTGTCGATGAAATCGAACTACAAACTAACATACCAGCAGCGACTGGCATCTAAACGATCCGTTCCGTCAAATATACAATAAGAAAGAAGGCGCCTTCTCGAAGATCAAACAAGCTTAACAAAAGAACAAACAAAATATTTAAAGGATCAGATATCAAAGATGGACGAGCAAACCAAATATTATAAGGAATGTGCAAGGTATATAAGGAAAACTTAACGAAATAAAAGAACAAAAATTTAAAATTAGGAAGGAAACCCAACTGGAAAGAAGAAAACATCGCCAACAAAATATTGAGTGCAAGCTTAGAACACTGGACTATAAAGAAAGAAAGCTGGCACTGAAAGAGAGAGAGAGTTTAAAATTTGTATGTATGTGATGAAATTGAAATTAGAACAAAAAGAAGTCTGAATTATTTTTAAACTATATTTTTTATATCTAAGCTTGAAATTCACAAATCGAATTAATTACTCGACCTCTCACTCGTTGCGCTTAATATTCTTCTATATATTCAAGTCTGTCATCATCTGCATTTGGCTCTCGGTTTTCGAATACGATGTTATGCGAAATACATAAATACATAAAGTGCGCTGCATCACAACAAATATTAACAATTTGTGCTGCTTTTTCGGCGAGTAGTGTAATTGCCTCGCCCCAAGTAAGCAACGAAAGCGGTTCCTAAGAACTCAAATTGTTCATTCAATAATATTTCTGGCTTTCGCATGCTTCGTATTAAATCACCTTTCTACTGATTCTGTTCCAGTTGTCCGAAAAGGTGTCATCAAATAAGGCTTAAGAGCATATCCTGCATCACCTACAATTAAAACAAAACATAGAAACAAGACAGTTCATATCTTGTTGAAAATTATCTAATAACCACGAATTAATTTGACCATTATCATGGCTGGACTTAAGTTAAAATCAGCGCGTCAAGGTGGCTTAAGTTAAAAATCAAAGAGTCGTAACATGACCCTGGGTGATTACTATCCGTGAAACCCTTTTCTGTTAATATATAAATGCCTCTCTCGTTTAATTGGTGGTATGATTTTTATGTGCGTCCCGTCGACACAACCAATCACTCCAGGGAACCAAAATTTCTCGTAAAACCCCAGTTTTATTGTTTCCTTTTCGGTATCACTTGTTGGAAATTTAATAAACTGAGGACAAATTTGTTCCTCGATCACATATTTGGCCTAGACTTTTTGAAAATATTGGCTGGGCCAGCCCCGTTACAAATTCGTTGCCAATGCGAAACGGAACTCGATCTTGTTGTCAACTTTAATTTATCTTGAACTTTTTCAAGTAAAAAATTGATTGCTTATTTATTCAGACGAAAATACTAATGGAATTTTGAAATTTATGAAAAAATGTTATTTGCAATAACTTAATAAGTTATTGGGTAATTCCAAAGGGTTTGTTGTACCCCTAAGCTCTAACCGCCATATTATAAACATTATTCCCTTCCTCATCACTATCACTATAAAAGAATTCAATGCTACTCATTTTATGTTTCACTTGAATTTATTTAACTTTAAACAATCAACTAATTTTTTATTTAAATCGCAAATGTCAATTTCATGTTAAATATAAGGATATTTATTAGTATTGCCAGATAAACATAGTTTCGCATCACATCACTTCGCACGACTAAGAGAATACTAATTTATTATTGAAGTGAGACAACAAATTTCACTTCGAGTGAAGTGGCACGACTAAGAGAATAGGGGTGTCAGTATGCTTTACAGGCGACGTCTTGGGCTTTTACAAAACAAGTGCATTTTTTAAATTATTGCCTATAGATTGTGATGCCTCATAAAGGATGATTCATCTATAGTTGTTTTTTGCAATCGTTTCTTTTTGACAGATGATACATGAATAGTGTCAAACTGTCAAGGTATTTTTTATTCAGTATTGTTTGCCATTTCATCGTGGAAAGACTGAGTCCGGGACAGCGTCTACAAATGGTTCAGGTTTATTACGAAAATCAGTGTTCTGTGAGGAATATGTTTTGTGCGCTTTGACCAAGTTATGATCGACATAATCGGACAGATTTGGAAAGGCATTTCCAGACTAATAGTCCCAAAATAATAATTTTTGAAATGTTCAGATCCGAGCCAAACCCTGTTTTATAAAATAACACGGACAGATTTGGAAAGCATGTTTTATCCCCTTTCCGAATAATATAGTCACTTTATGGTAAAATCTCGAACATTCCAATTATTTGGTAAAGTGATTGCTTACTATCTGATTATAAATATTTGTTTATCTTTTTGGAACTTTTGATCGCCGTTTATTTAGAATTTAAATTAACAAATTTATCGTCCGTATTTTAATTTCATTTTAAATGATTTTGATTAACAGAAATACCAATTTTAAAAATAATAATGCCATGTTGGTTTAATCCTCCACTTTTTTGGGTGAACGACATTTTTTTGTTAATTTGTGTATCTAGACTTTTCTATTAATGTCAAAAACTTCAGACCGGTTTGGAAGCCAACATTACGCGCGTCATTCGCCAGATACTACTCGAAATGCTCGAACGCGTAATCGAAAATTAGACCTTCGATCAACATTTGAAAGAAACTGTCGTTAAAAGATAAATGGCATGAACTGATTCCACGATTAAATTGATGCTTTTGAGTTTTTTATAATTTTTGCAAAAATCATCTCTAGATGTATTACCATTATTAATAATAATTAGAAGATGTGCAAATCAAAACACAAAAGTGGCAACTGTGCTTGAAGAAATTTTGGGTATCGCTGCGAACTCGCGTTGGATTTAACTGTTTGACCATACATTTTTAGTTAAATTTAAGAGGGACGCTGTGAAGTTACGGGTTTTGTACAAAAACAACTGACGCACGAATGGAATATGCTTTTGGCAATATTTTTGATGCGCAAACGATAAAAGAAATTGGGCACCAGGATAGCGATGTTTTATGTATTCGTGCTTAAATACAAGCTTAGTTAAATCGTTTGTCGGGGGCAGATGAATCTGATATTTGGCGTCATAATTTAAATGAGCTACCTTATTTAGTCTTCTTCTTACTCGAAATACACCATCTGGATTTAATTTTCTTAGAGAGCTCATTTGAGACACGAGCCGATTATTTTTTCTCTCATATTTAAGAACTGAACTTGGACAGTAAAACGTGTTGATAAAATCATAGGACTCCGAATAAATCATCGCGACTGTCATTTTTTTAAGCTCTACCAAGCTGGAATCGAAATCGATTATTGTTGTGGTCGTGAGCGAATGATAGCAATCAGATAATACAAATTTAGAAGCGTATACCAAAGTTTGTTATTCTTAAGTTCACTAGGCATTTCTCCAGGAGAAATATGAGATCGGCTGGATTGTTAGTTGACTTAACGTGTTTACATGTAATTTCCAGAGTTAACCGTTGTATTTCATTTATGCAGTTAGCTTCCTATTTACAGGGAAATAATGAGAGCGTTTTCAATGGAACTCCGATTCCGTTTTCAATGCCGATTCAGACGCGCCACTAAATCTATGAAGCTCCCGTTCGAACTATTTTATTCAGTTTTGCATGACCAATAACATTGCGATAGATATTAAATTGTGATATTTAATTCAAAGCTTGTCGATAGTTTGTCCAAAGCTCTTAAAGTTCTTCGGGTACTGTTTCATTCCAGTTAATCTGTTTTTTCCAGAGTATTTGAATTGTGAATTTCCTCACGTTTTGAGTTCCTCACGATCTTTGAATCGTTTGAACCTGTTATCGTGAACATAAAAATCTTTTGTTGCGATGTAGGAAGTTAATGGAAAATTGTTCGTTCGTTGTAGGGTATAGGCAACTGAGTTTAACACTGGCGTAGCCAAGTTGGGTTCTGCATCCATTTCGTAGGTTCCACTGTGTACTCATACGTCTGAATTGGTTGGTTTAAATTCTCCCGCCAAAGTATTCTTTGGAGAGGGATTTGATTCTCGTTAATTTTTGTTTATTGGATCATTTTCGAGAGGTCACTTGAAATGACATTATTGTATGTTCTAGATCAAAGAATCATAGAGAACAAATTAACCTGAACCATCAATCATCATGTGGAGTACCACAAGGTTTAACACTTGAACCACAGCTATTTATTTGATATATGTATGTATATATATATATGGTGAAATTACGTTGGTGTATATATATAGGGTTTTCCAATAAGAGTGATATGATTTCTTTAAAAAAAAAACACTAATTGGAAATTGAAATGTTTTTGGCCTTCGACCCAATTTTCGAGCACATTTTCCACTAAATCAATTCGTATGTCATGAATAGCACGTTTAATATTGACCTATAAAGCTTGAAGAGAGTTTGGTTTATTGCTAAAGACCAATGACTTCAAATAACCCCGCAAGAAATAGTCTAATGGTGTTAAATCACAACTTCTTGTTCTCGCAATAATTCAATTGTTGCACTTGCTGTGTGACACGTAGCCCCGTTTTGTTGGAACCAAATGTTGTCAAGATCAACTTCTTCCAATTTCGGCCATAAAAAGTTGGTTATCATCGATCTAATCTGTCTTGGGATAAACACATTTGTATGTTGAGCATGAAAATGTGTCCGTTTATCGTTTTGATTAGAAAACTCGTTCCCTTTGTTCCAACGCATGTCTTAAAAACGATTCACTTTTCATTTATTCATTCACGTTTCTTCTATGACATCTCAACTTTTGGAACCGCAGCAAAATCCAAATTAAACAATTTGCAAATTATGCAACATAAAAGTTATTTTTAAACTTCCACATTTATTTCCTTCCGTTGAGTTATATAGGAATGTTGCCGTTGGTATTCTTCCAATAAAAGCATTGTTTGAACTTCACGTATCTTTACACATGTACAAGTGGCTGAACGTAACATCTACATTATCTTATATTGAATTTCAGTTTGTAAGTCATAGATACATTGCTCGTAGAACGAATTTTCTAATGAGCAACAAAATAAAAACGGATTTTGGTAAGAAATCAATAATTTTCATTGGACTCCATGTCTATAATAAACTACCAACCGAAATAAAATTTTCTGAAAATGTTTTCATATTTAAAAAATTACTTAAAACTCATTTGGCAGCATCTGTTGAAGATTATCTGTGATTTGTGCTGTTATTATACATAGTATTGATTTGAATAAGTAAACAAGCTTATATATTTATATTTTACTTAATTTTAAGTGTTCTGACCAGCTTTCAAAGGACAAATAATCCACTAGCTATCAGTCACACTTTTTTATTATCACAATGTAATAATGTAAATAAATAAATAAAAAAAAAAAAATAAAAAAAATAAAATAGATTTATTCCGATCTCCATTGACAGTAACGGTGTTACCAGCTTCATTTCGAAATAAATACGGACCGATAATTCCACCAGACCAAAAACCACACCAAGCTGTCAATTTACATGAATGTAATGGTTTTTCATGATTAATTTGTGAATTTTCTTCGCACCAGAATCGACAGTTTTGTTTATTTACCGTACCAATCAGATGGAAAAAGCGCACGAAAAGTTGCAATTGGAGAACGATTATTTTGATAATAAAACTGAATAATTTTTAAACGTTGTTCTTGCGAATATCTCACCATGATGAAATTGTAAACATTACTGAACATATTACAAATGGCCGGAACGTCACTTAAAAATCATATTCCTATTGGAAAACCCTTTATATGGTGAAAACTCACAAATTCACTTAAAAATCACAATTTAAATGTATGGTAATGGTCAGAATTAGAATATTTTTTACAATTCAAATATCCATCCTCTGTTGGAATGACTGCGTGAAAACCGTGAGTTCCTTTTACTGTTTATAAATTTTCAAATCTAGTTGCAAGTTTGATTTGCTTGGATTTATGTTCTGTGTCTGAACAAAATCCAAAATTGGTATCTGTCTAAAACGTTTTAACCCATTTAAATAATTCATCTGCATTGTTTATTGTACTGCCGTATTCCATTGCGAAACTAGCTCTGAACTCCATTCTTTTGATGATACCCCCTACTCCATCACATGGACCTCTTCCATGAGCTGTTGCATGAAAAAGCTATTCATAGTCAAATCCAAAATCCTCTTTGTGTTTTAAGATATTCATAAGATTTATCTTCTTTTTATAATGTGTGACTGCGTCCTCGCAGCCATGTTCCAGAAAGGCATTTTTCAAATATTGTTTAAAGTTATCTAGTCCAGTATAAGAACCAAGCGCAAATAAAACTCGATATATCAAAATAATTTTTGTAAAGTAAACTCAGTATGCAACCAAAACTGCTAGATTTATTGCTAGCGGTACATCCTGAGGTACCGATAAAATAAATTAAAAAGTTTATTTATTAAAAATCTGCGTAACGATGTGCCAAACGAAATTGTGTTGTTTTTTTGAAAATTATCGTTTTCGGTCAACGACCTTAAATTTTATCTTTGTATTGTTCAGGTTTGTTTTTTATACAAATCTACATAACTGCAAAGATTATGCGATTGGTGTAATCAGATGATTAATTTGGTGTAGGAGATAAATTTGGTGGGCTATAATGAACGAAATCAGTATCGATCTGTAAGTAAAAGAAAAACCAATGTAAGGCGTTGTAGAGTTGGATATACGCCTACTACATATGATCCAATAATGAAAGGTGATAAGAATGATAGGGCAAAGTAGAGAGGACTTCGATCATCTTCCTCTTAGTGGTAATGAAATTCCAAAAACCTTTCGGGTTAGACGTTAAATCATCCTCAAACTGTGAAATTAGAGTAGTATTGAGAGCCGTGTTATTTATATATACGCAATGAAGCGTGTTCCGATGATCCACAATTTGATGGAACAGGGATACAATGGCATTCAAATCGTCTCCAAATTGAAGAAAAATCCAATCCGAAATAATGAGAAAATCATTTAGAGAAACGCAGTCAGTATTTTTAATATCAAAAAGAGAATGTCCCATATAATTCATGAAAAAAATGTATCATCATCACACGACAACATTTCTTAGAACATATTGTCTGTTGGAAAAATAAAATTCAGAAATTTTCCTCGACTGTTGCACGTCCGGCTCAATTGTGTAATTTAGATACTGGCGAAATAAACGTCTGTCATCAAAGCCCTTTCGTCGGTAGAAAAGGCTGTAACGACACCGTCAACATTCGCATAAGCTACATATATCTGGGAGATCAAAGTCTCCAATAAGTTGCTCATCTAGAACGAGAATCTCAAGATTTGGTTCTAATTTTATCCTGAGGTGGTCGATACACCAAAATAATGAGAACGATGACTATCTCATTCCGAGATACATAAATGCTCAAACTATACCTGTCCTTTCTGAAGATGACGTAGTCTGACGGAAAATATTCTTCAGACTTAAAGCATTTCGAAAGCTATGTCTCACGTATAATTATTAAATCGTGATAAAGGCTGTTCGGTCATAATTTATATCTTGAGTTGAATGAATGACTTCTTTTATAAGTTATTCTAAATTTACACGTAATCCTATAAAGTCGGCAATGCGAGAACTTTATTATTTTATTTTTATTATTTTCATGAGCAGGCATTGTGTTCTGCCTGCCAAAAACAAAAATGCATTTTTTGACATTGGTTTTATTCTAACATAATCCACTGAATTGAAAATCATTAACAGTTTGCCCTGACATCTTTCGTAAATTATTCGAATTAGTTTGTTTTTATCATTGGGTATATCTTTTTTGGATGATATGTTTTTTTTTTCACTTGTTGGTGTATGCTCAACACATAATATAGATGAAATACAATCCTGTTAGTGTGCTATTATTCCGTTGGTAATAGTTTCCATTTTGGTGCCATAAATAATTAATTTTAAATTTTGATGTATGGTACACACGCAGACCATCCACTACTAACTGGTTGGACACAATATTTAAAACGAAGTAGTGAACATTTGGAAAATTAAGTTTTTTTTTACTGGTCGCCCTGGTGCAACGACTTATATCCCTCGTAGCACTCTTTCAGTGTACACATCATTAGCCGCTTTTGAACTTTAGCTTATTACTTATTTATCGCTCACTTTAACACACTGTTTTTCTATCTTCAAATTTTAAATCACAATGTCAACTAATCCAAAGTTAAATTTTAACTATTATTTATATCAACAATATTCTTATTTTAATTTCAAAAGAATTACTCATCGTGTAACAGGTACGCCTGTTAAGTAAAAATATCAACTATCAACTATCAATTTTTTTAATCAAGGCTATGCATTCAAAACATAAAAATCATACAATTCAAAAATTTGTGATTTCACGTATTTTTCGCCATATATATATATAAATGACGTATGTATATGTTAAAAAACTGCCAAGTAAATATGTTCCCAGCAAAAAGGCTTTCACGCAACGGTCGCTATAGGGTGTAATGTATAGTGAAGTATAGTGAATTCAATGAGTAATTGTTTCTTCTGGGTGACCTACGTACATGGATTAGAGTACGACCAATTTATTCAATTATGTTACTCCAATTAAGGTATACAATTGATAAATAAATAAACACATAGGTACTTCTCACGTTTCTGATAAGAAAAAATAAATGTTACAACCCGTTCTTTAATAATCTTGATCTGTCTTAGCTTTGTCACCAAGTTCCAAATTAAAATACGTTTACGTTACTGGTGGCATATTCTGAACTATTATTGTAAGGAAACGTACTAAAATCAAGCCTATCACCACTTCAATTCAAAACACTTTGAATTTCTTAGTTTATTGCTTTAATATTTTCTTTTACGTACATACACGTACATATATATGAATACGTCTTTCTCATTGAGTCCATTCTTATATTATGCAAATTAATTTCAATTTCACTACAAACACACACACAAGAAACGACGTCAGGCCAAACACAGAAATGAATTCAACATTAAGACTAAAAATGTAATAAATTTGATTTATGTCATGTAAACTATATATGTTTGTGTATATACTAGTATGTGTACAGTAGTTTAGGGGAGCTTTTTTACTCCCGTATATTTACGTTAAATGACCGCTTTTACCTGACTTTAAAAAGTGCTTTGTTTCATTTTAATTAGGTTATTGTGTAAAAATGAAATAATACCGCGATTTATGTACATAAAATGTGTGTAAGCTGATAAAATGATAACAAACATATGCGCGAGGTAACATGTAATTGATAATAACGAATAATCGCATAAAAGAGATTGGTGATGATGATTAATCGGATTAATTCTCATTACCACGAATCTACTGTATAGACTTGTTCTAGGGAATTCACCATTTATTTTTATATTTGGTTTTGTTTTGATCGGATCATGATGATCAAAATGATGCAGTTTGCAAACAATATCTTAATAGTGAACAGGTAAAATGGGTTTTGTGCAAAAAATTATATTTACCGTGTGTGTTATAGTCAAATTAATCAATGGCCAAGTGATCAGTAAAATTAGTGAGTATATTTAGAGTGATGCATTGTAGAGTAAATTGCCAAAAAAATCATGTCTGTTTTAGAATGTGAGGATTACTCAAAACTGGACACCAATTTAAATCATCCATATGCGCATAATGTCGGAGTCGGTATACTCGATTCGGACATATATTTTAATTTGTGTGGCGGCACACTGATTAGTGAAAGCTTTGTACTAGTCGCGATTGATTGTGTTGATCTGCATGAAAATGTTTTTGTTGTCTTTTCAACCGACGACATTATTGATTTCTATTCGAACAACATAAACGATCACTACCCAATCAATAAAGTGCACAAACATCCAGCGTATAATGGTTCGTTCGGTTATTTTGATATTGGATTAATCGAGCTGGATACGATACTACCGTTAAATTATAAATATCGACCGGCATGCTTATGGACCGATGAATTTATAATTAATAAGCCACTGTACACGAGTGGTTGGGGTGGAATCTACCCCGGGGAGCAGCATCGTGAACGTTTTAAAAACTATCGTGTAAATTTATTGCAAAATAATGTGTGCGAACGGCACTATGGCAAATCGCGATACTTCCCAAATGGGGTCTATGAAAATCAGCTGTGTATCAATGCAACTGATCACAGCTATAATATATGTGACGTAAGTAAGTTAACAAAATTTAAAAAAATATATATTTTAACGAACTTTACATTTTAGACTTTGCCCGGAAATCCAATTCAATTAGTTTTCAAAAATAATTTCCACGTGATTGGTATCATATCGTTTATAAACACGGTTTGTGACGAGGTCGAAGGTAAACTAGCGACACGGATATCAAGTTTTGTATCATGGATCGAATCGATAATTTGGCCGGAATTCAAATCGGTCCCAAATTGTGGTATTCGTAAAATTAAACACAAACCGTTGATTACGTTCGGCGATCCCACGTACCATGGCCAATTTCCATGGCATGCGGCACTAAATCGCCGTGATAATACGAAAACAAAAACGTATATTTGTGGTGGTACGTTAGTGAGTTTAAAAAATGTAATAACAGCAGCGCATTGTGTTTACGCCGAAGCTGGATTAATTATACCGGCACGACTATCGGTCGAGCTTGGTAAACATCGCATTGATTTATCAACACTAGACAGTCGAGAATATGAAATTTATGAGATCATACCGCATGAACATTATGATTCGACCTTTTTGGAGAATGACATTGCAATTTTGGTGCTGAAAAATATTGTGTCGTATACGAATTATATTCAACCGATTTGTTTAACAAACACAACTACGATTTTTGATTCTGACATTGGAATAGTGCCGGGATGGGGACGTGACGAGACGAATGCACCAGCGATTGTATTAAATTATGCAGCTGTACCGATTTTGTCGAATGAATTTTGCCGATTAACGAATCGAGATTTTTTCTCACAATTTTTGAATGATAACAATTTTTGTGGTGGGTTCATGAATGGCACGGGCGTATGCTCTGGTGATAGTGGAAGCGGAATGGTTATGGAAATTGATAATCGATTTTATTTGCGTGGAATTGTTTCGCTGGGAGTTGCACTGCCCGCAGACGGACGATGCGATATTACACAACCGGTGCTATTCACCGATGTGAAGAAGTATTATGATTGGATTATTACGGTTATATGAGACTGGTTGAATAATAAATTGTTACAAAAAAATCTTGTTTCTCTACTAATGAAATTTATTCATTGAACTTGCGTCACGATGTACAGATAAATAAAATGTATTGAGTTAACGCATTGAATGCCACGTCCGTCCATTTTATTTTCAACTATTTTCAACTAATTAAACAACAAAAATTGTGCCGGATACCAAAATGAATTGTGAATATTGTATACAACTACAACTAAGTTTAAGAACATGCAATATTATTTCTAGACAAACCTTTAATTCATTTTTGGTACAATCGATGATAATTTTAGCACATTCACCTCGATTCAGATCACTAAATTTTATGTTGCATAGACTGCGGCTACACAAATCACTTCGATTTATTAACTTATTTTTCGTAGTCGTATTACTGACCGAGCTCATTTTAGTCATCTTACTCGTTTCGACCGGCGATTGACCGTGATTATGAACTTTTAGAAAACTTTTATTAGTAATTGATGTTTTTTCGATTTGCCACTGTTCGTAACGACTCCGCGTATTATTATTTGGAACTTTAAGCATTTTGAAAATATTATTTATGATATGGTCTGCACACTTTGACTGATAAATACAATTTAAAGCAATTTGTTAATTTCTTCATCTATATTTGCGTATTGGAAAATTATTGATTGATAGGAAATTACTATGTACATGGTTTTATCGGAAGTCAGTGATGAAATATGGTAAAATTTATATATCCAACATATATACACCACAACTATAAGTATTTGCATGATTACGGTTCTTTAAAATAAATAGGAAATTTAAAATCCATTAAAAATTGGAATATGGGTGTGCTGGATAATTTTTTGATAAACTCGAGTTTATCGAAATTCATGCAGTTATTGTGGAATGATGACCATATTCTTGTAAAGTCATTAATCCACCATATGTGTAAAAACTATATAAACTCGAATGAAGTTATAATTTCAAATAATTTAATTAACATTTTCTAGAATACTTGTGGCTGATACTGTACATGTCGATAATGCAGTCGATTTTTATTTAGCAAATTTCAATACAAAATAGCTTTTAGTACACAGGTATTGATTTTTTTTATTTTCCTTACGCTTTTAATTCATAGATGTCACTACAAGAATAGCTTGTATGAGGTAAAGCTTATCAGCTTTTTATTTGTTGAGTGTAATATTTACTGTAAATAGATGAGTGAATGTTGGAGTGGGATTATTGCCATCTATTGTATACTTAATTTTTTTATCACTGTCATGGAGACTAACTGTCTCAATTATAACAACAACATAGTTAAGTTTGTGATTTGTTTGCTTTTGTGCAATCTTGTTATTTGTCCATTCTTGCTATTGTAACTATCTAAACAATTACGGTTTCATGAAAATGTGACAAATACCGTCAATATTTATTGAAATGCAAATAACGTTTCCAAACGAATGCGTTTTTGGTTAAAAACAAAAAGTTGATATGTTAGCAGAAAAACAATCTGTTTCATCGACATAAATTAAATTTTTCCAAATTCGGGTGGCTGGTATTTCTAATTTGTCGTGAAAGCCAGAAAGACAGAACTGCTATGCCTTATATATATTCTTTCATATATATTTTTATAATCTTTACATTAAATCACATGGAATCACATTTGTAGTTTAAATTTTAAATTATTAAAAATTACTTGTGTGCTTGTTGTCGTTTAGGTCCCGTATTACTCAATTCTTTATAGAAAAGGAGAAAAACACAAATTCAATTATAGTTGACGTTATACGTCATTGTTGACTCAAAGTTTACGTTGACATTTATTGTCGACAATTTGTCGAACGTCGACAATAATTGATAATAACCAGCGATGGTGAGGTCGACAGTTGTCATTGTCGATGTCTCGATTTAAAACAACAAAATGTCATCAATGTCGAATATGTCAACAATGTCAACAATAAATAATTTTTCGATATTCAAATGTTTTTAATTGAATTTCAATTTAATTTCATAGAACATAGAAATAAACTGAGGATAAACTGAGCTAAAGGATCAAATAATTTTAAATGTTCATCACACCTGCCGATAAATTCATCATCGAAAATAACCTATTTTACGCGCTGCTTGCTGTTACTATTGTCGGCAGTATTCTTTTCATAAAACATAGATTATTTACATAGGCAGTTATTTGACCGATCTGTTAGATTGTTATCTGAGAGTATATATCTTTAGATAAGAAATTGCCAAAGTGGCTATTGCAAGTCGTGTGTCATTGGAAGCTCAACCTTCCCATTTTCATCATATTTACCGCATTGTCTGATACAAAGGCATAAATATGAGTTTTATATACATTTCAAGAGCTAGTTCAGTTGATTCCAATACAACGTAGGCCAACGCTTCTCCTGTTTGAGACTCTGTTGTGAAATCCCACGCATTTAAGAAAGCCTTTTCATCGGTTGTGTTATGGATCATCATTACAACGATTTTTGAATTATTGGCCGTATTTTTTCATCCGTCAATAACCAGGACCGAATTTTTACTGTAATTTGCTGATATATTATGTGCAGATTTATCATACAATTAATTGAGCATTTTTGATGAAAGTGATTGTCGCCCAGGTATTTTATCGGCGTATCTCGCCGTAATGTTCTGATAAAATGAAATATTACATCCAAAGAAGAATTTAGCCAGCCATTCTTTTATCTTTCCTTCCTCGCTGTGAACAAATCCGCTCATCTGTTTTCGAGAATTTATTGTTTTCCATGATTTCGTCAGAGTTTGGCTTGTTAATTTATTTAGCGTAGCATTGGCCAATAAGTAATTATTTGATGAAACTCGATGAAATTTCTGGTTTACTAGATGCTGAAAAAATTTGAGATTTTGAGGTTGTGCCACTGGATATCTCAATAATTTCTGGTTCGGATCATTGAGAAATGACTTGATTTACGTTTGAGTCTGACTCAAGATATACGCCACTTGTTATTGTGTTGTATTACCACTAGTTGTATTAGAAAGTGGAAAAGAAATCAATGAAGACGATGAGCCAGAATTGGTTGATGATGGCATTCCGATTCCATCGGGAGTTATGGGTCCATTTCGATCCAATAAAATAAAAATCCTAACGATTTTTCTTTTGTTTTTTATTGTCGACGAATTGATGACTTTGTCGACATAGATGACGCTGAAATCTTATTGTCGATGCATTATCGACTCGTCAAAGTCGATAATTATAGATGACGCGTCATCAAACATCCCTGATAATAACATTCAATTGTTTATTTAAACTGACCATGAATTTGTATACGCAAGTTACTATTTCAAATTAACGAGTCCGTAAGGAATTCGAATAAAAAAACAACTTTATTTATTGAATCCAAACTAAAAACTAACTTATTCTAAAAATTACATGATTTTATATCTAAAAAATTATACTTAATTTGCAAAAATAATAATATAAAAATTCTTATTCTTTGGAAAGGAGTCTTAAATTACAATATGTTTTACCACAAGTCAGCATATTTGCTCTTCGCGTGTCTTGATAGTCACGTTGTGCTGATGACATATTATCGTTGATGTTATCTATGCACGTTGTGCTTATGCAGCATACTCGTTGTGCTGATGACATATGATCGTTGATGTTATATGTGCACGTTGTGCTTATGCAGCATTACTGGTGGTGTTAACTCCTCCCTTCTTAAAAATCCACGTCCCGTGGATCAAAAGTTTAACTGGATGGGTTGAATTCCAGGTTGATGAGTGGGAAGTTCCTCTTGGACAGATGGCTTTGAAAAAAACAGCAATCCCCTTCTATGAGCGAGTCTCGTCCTGTGTATCAAAAAAATTACAATCAGGCCACAAATAGTGACTATGATCATTCCATCAATGGCAGCCGCTTTCTTGTGTTCGTCGAATAGCTCCTGTAATTGCGCGATGTTCTCTAAGTATAGGTTATGTAAGTATCCAGAATCTATTTTGAAGCCCGTCTCCGTGATGTTCGTGCGTAATACAGCTGGTAAGACTTGGAATGTCTTTACTTCCTTATTTATGAATGTGGAATTGTTGATTTGGACCGTTTCGTTGGCATATTGCACCAAAAAACTTCCTTCTAAGTGTCGACTTGTGTTGTTATACGAAATGTTTCCGTTGAAGTTGCTTAGGAATATGGTATGATCGTTTAGGGTTTCAATGATTTGTTGGTTGTGGAATTGGTACTCGCATTTAGCATTTAATCCTTTTATCAGTTGGTAGATGCAATGATCCGTTGATAATCTCTTTAATCCACTTAGATCAAAGATAGTCATTTCTCCTAATATGTGGTATTTTTTGACAATTCCGAATATCTCATCCTGATTGAGAAAAAGTTCATTGAATTCCGTGTATATACGTTTATTGTAGTTGGAGGTTGATCTTATGATGATGTGGTTGTAGTCCTGTCTGCTAGTTTTTGGCATTGATAGAACGTATAGGAGAGTGGATTCTTTCATGATCATCATCGGTTCAGCGTATTCCATTGCCTCTATCTCGTTGGCATACGGCAGAGTTTCAATTTCCATGATTAAACGACTAATTTCTCCTTTACTCAACAAATTAGTATTGACGATGTTTCCTTTGGCTAACTGGACCGCTCGGACTATCTCATATATTTCGTCTTTGAGAATTGTGAGTCGATTGAACAATACTTGGTGGAATTTTTCTTCCGATTCATCATGTAAGTGGTCAATAATTTTGTTGTATTCCGCGAGCAATTGTTGAGTTGTGTTTGTGAGACCTTTGTTAATCCTGTACTGTTGATTGTTGTTGTTTATTATCTGATTTTGGCTAGTCATTATCTGGTCCCAATCAGTAGCATCGGGTGATCCTGCTATCCACTTCCATGCGCTACCGATCCAGTTTATTGATCTTTGAGCTCTTGAGTGACCTTTTAGTTCTGAGATCAGCTGTGTTATTACTTTCGCTTGATAAATCAGTTGTGGTTGAAGGGTCTTGTCTTGGTGAATGCGGGTGATCGAGGGTGTTATTCGATCCATGATTTCCTCATAATCCTTCAAATTGATGACATGAATCAGCTTGAAGTTCCCTTGGATTATTCGCCCGTTTCCTTGTTTTATTGTTATCAATGGTGTATTGTACTCGTAGATGCTCAGTGGCATAGTAAAATGCCAGAGCCATGAACTGGAAAAGAGGAGAGGGAAAGGTTGTAGTAAGCGTTGTGATAATAATGGAAAGTTATTGTGGTAGGTTTTTGATTTGGTCTTTATGGATGCGTTTTCCAGAAGTAGTTGTTATAGTGACGTTGTTATCTTCTGTCACTGTTTCTTGTCGAAATTTCGGCTTATCCTTTCTTTTGATTTGTTTCACTGCCGTATAGATGGTGTCGCCTGGTTCGTAGGTGTTTGGATCGACTCTTTTATTGTTTTCTCTTGTAATGGTAGCGTCTTGGTTTTTACGTAATCTCTCAGTCAGATCCTCGTGAATTTTTGTTTTGAAATCTACCAGATTTTGGTAGGTAGTTCTCTGAATTCTTCCAAAAAAGATGTCATTTGGTTTTTGTTGGGTAACTGAGTGTATTGAATCGTTGTATCGATCCACTGCAATGTTGACGAGTTCTTTTATGGACAGTTCCTTGTATTCATTCTGGAGGCATCGAACTACTTCCAGTATGGTAGAATGAACTCGTTCGATAGCCCCATTTACCTCACTTCGTTGGGAAGGAGTTAATTAGATTTGAATACCTAAGGTTTTTAAGTAGTCTGTTACCACAGGGCTCACAAAACTTCTCTCGTTATCCATCACGAGTATGCGAGGTGCAGTGAAGTAGAGAATTGCTTTAATGATTTTATCTCGTACGTGCACAATTGATTTGTTTTTGATGCGGAAAAATTTCGCAAATTTTGAAAATTTGTCCACACATGATAAAAATTTTTCATTCTTGATCTCCATTATATCTATATGAAGAATTTCAGCAGGGTATGTTGGAATAGGTGTTTGTTGGAGAGCAACACGATAAGGATGTCGATCGTATGCAACACAAATGCATATCTCGCATGTTTGTGTATATTTTTTGATCAAGCTGGCCATCCTTGGAAAATAATAGCGTTCCAAAATTTGCTTTTTGTTTTCCATGTGGTTCCTATGTGCCCGCTTGTGTTCTTCCTTTATGATTGAGAATTTGTTTTCTTCATTCCGGATGTCCTCAACAATTCTCTGCGTTATGAGTATTTTGTAGTTGGAAAAACTTTCTTTAAATACTTCATGTAGAAGTTGTATGTATTCTTCCGGTATTTTAATTCCGTTGATGATAGTTGGATGCATTCGTTCCCGTAGGACCTTGTTTAAAATTTTTTTGTTTAGCTCTGGCCGGCTAATATAGTGTCTATGATAGGTGGGATGTGGCTCCTCATAAACATAAATGTCCTGACCATTCTGGAAAATCAGTTGGTTCCTGAAGACATTGATGGGTACATCACAGTATCGCACTAAGTCGGTAGAATCCTCTTCCGCACTGTGAATGGTTCCATTAGTGGACAGTGTGTTCGATTCAAGTTCTAGTCTTGACAGAGCGTCCGCTATTTTGTTGGTAGCGCCAGGTTTATAAATTAGCTCGTAATTATATTCCTCCAATCGAGCTTTCCAACGTTTTAATTTGGCATTGTTATTTCTGTTGCTTAGCGTGAATGTAAGTGGTTGGTGGTCTGTCAATATTTTAATTTTACGAGCCCCATATAAGTAGTTGCGGAGATTATCCAGCGCCCATATTATAGCCAGCATCTCTTTTTCGTTCGTTGCGTAGTTCTCTTCAGTTTTATTTAACAATCTTGAGATGTATGTAATTGGCCGGTCCTTTCCGATCTCTCCTTGAGATAACACAGCGCCGATGGCGGATGAGGAGGCGTCGGTGGTTAACAGGAAAGGCTTGTCAAAATTTGGAAAAATCAGTATCTCCGTTGAAGACAGGAGCTCTTTTATGTTGCGAAACGCTTCTAACTCTTTTTGGTTTAGGTCAATCTTCACATTTTTGGATTGTGATGCTTTGATTTGTGCACTTTCTCCTCTCGTTAAGTTGGTTAGCGGCTTAGCTACGAGTGCAAAATCTCGGATGAGTCGCCTGTAATATGATGCGAGTCCCAGAAAGGATTTAAGGTCTTTCAAGTTCTCGGGTTTCTTGATGTTTCGGATGGCCTGTACTTTCTTCTGATCTGGTTTGATGCCTTTGTTTGTTATCAGGTACCCCAAAAATTCCGTTTCTGTTTTTAGAAACTCCGTTTTGTTGAGATTTACGCGCAAATTGGCTTTCTGCAGTTTTGCGAATACTTTTTCGACATTTTTTAGATGTTCTTCTGCCGTTTGTCCTCCGAAGATAATTATGTCGTCAATATACACGTAACATAATTCTCCAATGAATTCTTCCAAGACATTATCTATCATTCGTTGAAAGATTGCGGGAGTCTTAGAAATTCGAATTTCCCATTCATTGTCGAAAACGAAGTCTTCGGAATATCTGCTTCTTTCATTTTGATCTGATGGAATCCGGAAGTCAGATCGACAGTTGTAAAAAATTTGGAATCCCCAAGATTTGCTATTGTATTTGAAATATCTGGAATAGGGTAGGAATCAGCTACTGTCACCGAATTCAGTCTCTTAAACTCGACTACCATTCGATATTTTTTTATTTGTGAAGCGTCCAATTTCTTCTCCACTATCCATATCGGGGAGTTATAGGGGCTTTTAGAAGGTTGTATAATCCCATCTGCAAGGAGCTGAGTGATTTGTTTGTCCACCTCTTGTCTCATAATGTATGGGTATGGATAAGATTTGGTATAAATCGGTTCTTCACTGGTGGTTTTGATTTCAGCCAATACTTCAGTATCGATGGTTTCGATGTTATTAACGGGTCCAAAGAGCGTTGTGAATTTCGACATGACTGTGTGTAATATTTTTTTTGTGTCGGGTGAAAGATGACCATCCCGAATTTCTATATTGTTTACTTGGCACGATGGTTTTTCTTTTAATGGAATGTGTATGTTGGGCGTGATGATCAATTCATTGTGTTTTCGATCAATAAGTGCTCCTAATTCCTTTAAAGTGTCATCTCCTATGATACCGTCGAATGATTTCAATCCTGGCAGGATGAAGAAATCGATGGTGTTATCGATGCCAATGCTTTTAAAAAATTGTCCACTAATTTTGTGACTGATTTTGATGTCACCTCCTGCTGATCTGATTTGGAATTGATCCTCGGTTGGTTTTGCATTAACGGCTAATTCTGATTTTACGAAGTTCTTGTTGGCTCCTGTGTCTATGAGGAATTTGAGCGTGTTTCCGTCTTTAAGCCGGTACTGTAGGTATGGTACGCTAGAGAGGCTTCCGTCATAAAATTTACCTCGGAGTTATCTTCTATTTCTTGTTCATCACTGGATATTTCGTTTTCCGTGTTGTCATAAGCTAGTTGGTTATAGTAGTCCTCTTCCAGCTGAGTCTCCAAATGGTTAATTCTTTGTTGTTTCCTTTGTTCATGGATATGAGAATGTTCTCTTTTTGTCATCATATTATTTTGAGGAGTAGGGCGATTGATGTAGTTCACCTGTCGTGTTTGTATTGATGGGTCAATTTCCATCGGTGTTGGGGGCTTCGGGTAGTTCGGCTTTGGTGGTTGGAGGTTGCTTGGGTTTTGATTCCCAAAAGGGCTACTGTAGTTTTGATGTTGGATGTTATATGCCATGTTTCTTCTCTGCATTGATAATGCGTTGTTGTTTTTAGGTAGTGCATGAGTATACGAAATTTGGTTTATCGGAGCAGTTACAACATTGTTGATGTTTCTCTTGTGAATGGCCATGTTCCGGAAATTCAGGTTTTGGATTTCTAGGCAGGATGCATATGCCTCGGGTAATGTAGCTGGTTTCTGAATGATCAGCATTTTGGCCAGGTCTCCATTTACTCCACGGATGAACACGTCCAATGCGCGATTACGATACGTTTCTACCAAAACATTAATTGTTTCCAATGTGTAATCCTCTGTCTTGATTTTGTTGACTATCAAGGAGAACTGGTGGTTGACATTGGCATAGAATTCGTCTACTGTCATATGTCGTTGTGACAACGTACTTAACTGATGTTCCAGTGTGCGAAGGTCACGTTTATCGGCGTAATGTAGTGACAGACATTTTTTTATTGATGCCCATTCTTCGTTGAAAATATTATAGGAGATCAGTGCAGAGTCGGCATTTCCCCGAATTTTTTGGCGGATATGTTGGAGTATCGCCCTGTATATTGGTTTATTTCGTAATATTTCGTAGTCTCTTAATATGTTTTCAACGCTGTGTACCCATGATAAATATTGGGTGGGATTTCCGTCGAATGTTTGTAGTTCTTTAACGGCGTCGGGCAAGCGGCTTATTTCTTTTAAGTCTTCTTCATCTTTTGGAGCGACTAGCGTTGTAGGGGCTGTCGTTAAAATCACGGGATTTTCCAATTTATCCAATCTTTTTTCTATTCTCTTCGTTAGTTCAATCTGGGCATTTAGAGCTCCAGTGATCTCTTGTAGTGTTCTTTTTATTATGTCCAAATCTGCCATTGTAATTTGTAACTTGCGTTGTTTCACTGTGGTATTATTTCACTTTTACACTTGACTTGTGTATTTTATGGTTTTTTAACTTATTTTATTATTTGATTTTACACTAGATTTGTGTGTTTTAGTTTTCACTAGATTTGTGTATTAAATTTCCACTAGATTTTTGTTAAATTTCTACTAGATTTGTGTACTTACAGGAAAATTACTTCAATCTTCATGTAGAGGTGAGGGTGCACTCCGGGACTGTGTGAACTAGAAGATACCAATCAGGCGTGCGTTATGGATGGAACGTAGATTTCCTTTTTAGCTGTATGCTTTCACTTTCACAAACGGCTTACTGCGGTACGTTTTGCGATCACTGACCTGTTATACTAATTGTAGTATAGAATTTGCTACAATTTTAATGAAGTTATAGTATAATATTTGCTATAACTTGCACTTAGTACTTTTCCCAATGGTTCGACTGTTTCGGCGCCAATTAACGAGTCCGTAAGGAATTCGAATAAAAAAACAACTTTATTTATTGAATCCAAACTAAAAACTAACTTATTCTAAAAATTACATGATTTTATATCTAAAAAATTATACTTAATTTGCAAAAATAATAATATAAAAATTCTTATTCTTTGGAAAGGAGTCTTAAATTACAATATGTTTTACCACAAGTCAGCATATTTGCTCTTCGCGTGTCTTGATAGTCACGTTGTGCTGATGACATATTATCGTTGATGTTATCTATGCACGTTGTGCTTATGCAGCATACTCGTTGTGCTGATGACATATGATCGTTGATGTTATATGTGCACGTTGTGCTTATGCAGCATTACTGGTGGTGTTAACTTTCATTAACACCACGGTTTCCCTCACCTTCATGCCAAACGTAACGTAGCATTGCAACTTTCTTAAAATGCTTGAAAGTCGTAAACAGCAACATGCACAGGTTGATGCTTTCTTATCTTCTTCTTTCGCGAACCGCCACAAGGCATTTTCTTGTATGTGCTTTTCATAGGAACATTGAAGCTGCTGTTTTTTATGTTCGTTACTGTTTTCATAGATCGTAGTCTTCGGACTAATCCTTCTTCGGAATGAAGAAGCATACATTGAATTCCGTTTTAAAATTCGTACTGTACATAAAGTAATTCACAAAAGACTATACTTTCATCTTAGCTACGTAGTCTCTGTGAAGATGTGTCTCTGTGAATTATGTCACTTTATGACTTGGCACGAAATCATTCAACCTATTGAATGGTCCTAATGTGGCTGACTTATTTTGCTGATAACAGTACCATTCGGCCGATCATTTATTCCAATCGTATTTATAAAAAACATTTTGCAGACTCTGCTTTTGTTTCTTCTGGAAGTAAAAACTGTTTATGTTGGTACTTTTAGGATGTACTATGCCGTCGTTTGATACTCGTACGATTGAAACTTATTGTACGATATTTGAAATTAATTATTAAATTAAATTATTTATTGTATTAATTTTTTAAAGCAGATAATGTCGTTGCCTTTGCTGTTCTCCTAGCGTCCAATAACCTTTGAAAATATTCGACATTTTATCATCACTAAATTTTGTACTACAGTTCAGCTTGCAGTTGTCACAAGGAGAACTTCTTTCCGGGACCTTGTTAATTTTTATAAAACGGACACGTTTCAAGCTTGCATTTCTTCTTTGCTTTGTCTCATTTTTACATTTATATGCCAGAGCTTTTAGCCCCTGTTTTAACATGTTTTCCTAGAATACCACCACAGTATCCTTTGCTTGTAGAAGGAGGCGACTCAACGGTTGGATCGCTGGCCTGACGACCTGCATCCGTAAAAACAATAAGCTGGGGCCCTACTATGACTTTCGACTACGATTTTCGAGGACGGTCGTTTTCCTATAGTAGGCGAAGGAAGAAAAAGGTAAACAGTAGTAAATTTATAATATTGTTTTCCTTTTTCTTCCTTTGCCTACTATAGGAAAACGACCATCGTCGAAAATCATAGTCGAAAGTAATAGTGGGGCCCCTGTTTATAAAGTCAACAAAACCAAAAATCGATACAGCCAAAACAACACCGGACCCCCACTCAAGTATCCTCTACACGAGATTTAGGATCGGCACGTGGAACGTGCAGTCAATTAAGGAACCAGATGCATTAGAGGGCCTAATCACATGCATGAAGGAGTATCGGCTGGAACTCGTTGCTCTTCAAGAAACTTGCTGGCCTGAAAGTGGAGACAATGTGCCACAGGGCTATACGTTGCTCTACAGTGGAGATAACCTCGGAAATATTGGAGCTGAATTTCGTCTTGGGCCGCAGGAAAAGAACGCTGATTTGGATTTCCAAACAGTCAATAACTGATTGTGTAAGCTTCGCTTGCGCATGAAGTTCGCCAACCTGTCGATATTTTCTGTACACGCGCCCACAGAAGTCAATCAACCCCAAGATAAAGACTCATTTTACAATGAATTGGACGATATGATGGGATCTATACGCGAACACGATGTTAGAATGGTAATTGGCGACTTTAATGCTAGAGCTGGCAGAAATCAGACCAACTTGTGTGAAAACAAAAAATCCGTACTCCCGACTAATGATGTACTTTGCAATTGCTCTTAAAGTAGCAAGCACGTTCTTCCCTCACAAACAGATACATCTAGAGACATGAACACATCCTGGCGGAACTTCCCGCAGCCAAATTGACCATGTGTTCGTTTCTAATGGACGGGCTCGGGTTGTGCAGGATGTGCGAACTTATCGGTCAGCAACCAAATACGTAGGCAGTGATCATCATTTGGTGGCTGCAAAGTTACGGTGGAAGTACAAGTCCAGAAACACAGCGAAACGGATGGAACGTTTCCACTGTGAAGGTCTGATAAATGAAGATCAAAAGAAACGATATCAGGATCTTGTCAGCGACAACATTGATGAAGCTTATTACCAGTCTGACTGCGTGCACTCTGTCTGGGAGGTACTGAAAACTTCGGTTGTCAGTGCTGCTCAACAGACTTTAGGTATAGTGAAAGTCAGACCCAAGAATGATTGGTTTCATGACGAGTGTCGTCTTGCAGTTGAGCAACAAAATATAGCCCATAATGAAGTGCAACAACGTCTCACAATCGCGAGGAAACACAAGGCTGCTCTTACAAGAAGGGCAGCTAAGCGGATTTGTAGACGGAAAAAGCGAGAATGGTGGAAGGCCGAGGTTCCTCTGAAACCTCTGTGTCAACATCGACGCAGTACTCGACGCATGGAATGGGCACTTTACCGACCTGCTTGGTGTTCATACTGCGTCACAGACTGTAGTTGATTCACCTCAAATACAGACTGCGGAGATTTTCATTGAGGATCCATCCCATGAGGAATTCACTAGGGCTATACAGAGACTAAAACGAAACCGCTTACCTGGAGTGGACTGCATTAATTTGGAGCCCTTGAAGTGTGAGAATAATCGCTGTATAGCTCTCCTTTGCACAGCATATAAGTAACTGTCCTACATTATATTGGATAGAATCCAACTAGAGATTTTAAAATCGGGCAAACCTGGTTGCATAGCTTTAGGTTTAGTGTTTTAAATGTCTCCTTTGTTGTATTACTAAACTTAAGCATAGTGTTCTTTCATTTTAAATTAATTAAGGGCAAATCCCAAGTCAAGATCTAAGTTTCAAATTCAATTTTACATGGCGATATAACTTCACGATGTACATATATAAGAAGAAAGTGTAGTACAGCTACTCTAGGTAGGTAGTACATAATATATTTCCATTAGTCATATTATTGAAACATTACTAAAAATTTACTATTCTACATTTTCAAATACATTAATCAATTTTATTACTTTATTGAAATCAGCGTAAAATATCAGTTTCATTGGGAAAGTAAAATACATTAATATAACAGAATATATCTCAAACTTCCCAATTTAATCTTCCAGTAGATAACACGAGAAAAAAGCTAAAAACTAAGCTTACAAAAGTTTTTGTTATACATATAAGATAAAATAGAGCACATGAACAACTATATAAATTATACATATGTGAGTTGACAGATAGGTATGGGTGGTATATACAATATCAAAAAAGATTTTGATCTTTCAAATTAGCTGAAAACTTATAAAAAAGATTTAATATAATAGAAACTGCAATAATTTTAATTACGAGTGCGCTTATGGAATATATAAACTAAATATACACTTCCGTATACCTATATACTTGTTTGTAAATGTATAGGCATATGGACAAAACCAAACGGCTTGTCTGTTAAGAAGATATTTGTCTGTTTTTTCTCGTTTGCTTATATACTCGTATGTACAAATGTAATCAACTAATCGATATATGTAGTATAATTCTACTTCGATATAAATTATATTTACCAAAAGGATTTACTGAACATAATTCCATAGATTATTGTATTTTTTTTGTCTGTATGTATGTTTTTGGTGCTTGAGGTTATATACGAGTACATACTTATAAACCAAATTATCTAATTTTGTTTTTGTGTTTTGGTTATTCTAATTTACTTTTCACATTTAGATCAACGAGTAAGTACATGTGTATCTGTATATGTATATACATAAGATAAGGTACATTAAATAAACTAAATTAATATTTATTTACCAACACGAGATGGGTATGGGGTTGATGTGGGTGAAATTGAAAGGTAGAAATTGTATTGAACCTATAGGCAGAATGAACTATTTTCGGGTGTATAAATACAAATAATGGTAATTTATGTACCGATTAGATTTGTAACAGCGATTGGAACATGTTCGTAGCCAGCACAAGGAATATCGTGAAAGTAATCGATTTTAATTTGTATGTATTTTTAAACCGAAGATTGAGATAGGTCGTAAATAAAACGAACATAATATTTTATTATCTAAAAGTATTTATTACCCAATAGACAAATAATGTATACTCTCGATGATTTTATGATTTAAGATTATTGGTATTAACCAAGTGTCATAGGCACGGCGCAATCATTAATGAAACCGGTCATGGATATGGACAATTAATCACCGGACTCCAAATCATATATATATATATATATATATATATATATATATATATATATATATATATATATATATATATATATATATATATATATATATATATATATATATATATATATATATATATATCCAGCGATCTCTGAAAGAGAGCCACCATATGGTATCCGCAGAGGTCGTTGCAGGCGACGATGGCTCCACGGTGTAGAGAACGACTTGGCCTCTTCAGATTGTCTTAGACAGTATGACGACCATGCTCGGGATCGAAACCGCAGGGACGAAGCATCAGGGACGAAGCAAATCTATTTGGTAATCAACGAAATTTAAAAATGTGACTTTATTTTAAATATGTAATTTATTTTCATTCAAATACATTAATTTATTATTATAATTTATTTATTATATAATATACAAGTACCTATAAGATTTAATACATTACAAAAGAAAATTAACATAATAAAAATTAATAGAATTAAAATAACTGAAATACTACGTTCTATTAATTCAATTTATAAGTCTTTTTTAAAAGGTTCATATATTGTTACACTAAAAACGATCAATATAAAAAATGAAATCTTAAATTTGTTTCGGAATAATAAAAAAATGTTGCAATGTAATGTTTTGGCTGGCACAAGTAGCACCCCAAATCAGCGGATTATTATTATGCATCATCTTACTAGATACCAATCCAGATTGTACAAGGAGGCTAAAAATATTAAAACCAAATATAAGTTTCAGTTTTTGTGGTGTAAAGAGAACATTATTTACCTTCGCAAAACAGGTGATTCAAATGTACATCCAGTATCTTCCTTCAACGATATCATTCGCATCAATAAAAGTTTACAGTCATTGGATATGGATTCGTCTACACCAGCTTCACCATCTCGAAATAATGCACAGGCCGATGATACAGAAAATTGAAAACAGTATTAATCGCTTAAGTATTTTATTTAACTTTTTAATTAATTTTATTTATATCATACCATTACCACTTAAAAATTTTTACAAATCTGTTATTTTTATATTTTGTTTTTGTTTGTTATTATTGTTTTTAAGTGTCATTAAGATATATACAAGTAACTATCTGACTAGTTCACAATTTTGTATTTTTTGGGTTGCATACAGTTCTTTTAATATTTTAATTTCATATTCCGTTACTTATAAATGTCTCAATGAATTTGAAACCTTACAAATTCTGAAATTGTATATTGTATAACTAGTCAAGATCACAATCACGATAAATTTTGTGTTTGTTACTCTACTATTACTATTTAATTTAATTTTCTTGATTTTTCTAAATATTTTTATTAATTTTATAATGATTATATTTATGGTTTCACAACGTTTATATTTAAAATTTCTATGGCTAGCTATAATATGAACAATATGTTTAGTGATAATTGCACAAATAGATACTTTCTTGATCCATCTGAATTTAATAAGTACAAAAACTCGACTAAAGTAAATCAAGATTCAGAATTGCTTATTTTACAGTTTAATGCCCATAGTATGAGTGGATTTGATAAATTTCATTCTATAGTTGAGTTCATTGAACAATTAAAACCTGATTTTCATATAATTGTTATAACGGAAACTTGGATACAAACGCAGAATGTAAATTTTTATAATATTGATGGCTTTAACAGTATTTTTTCATGCAGAGATGATAGAATTGGGGGAGGAATTTTTATGTACATCAGAAATGATGTAAATTATGAAATAATTAAAAGTGATGAGTCAAAATTTGGTTTTCAGTTCATTCAAGTTAAGCTTAAAGATTTTTCAAATAACCATGTAACAGCTGTTTATCGCCCTCCCAACTCAGATGTTAACAGTTTTTTTGTTGAATTGGAATCAATTATTCATAAAAAATCTAATAATATTATAATAGGTGACATTAATATTCCAATCAACAAAGGATCTTCTTTGGTCACTGATTACATGAATTTGTTATTGGGCTTTGGAATTGTGGCCACCAATACCTATGAGACTCGGTCTTTGTCGTGGAACATAGTTGATCATGTGCTTTGCGGCTTTGATGGGTTAGATAAAGTAGTGAATGCTACTATCTTCTCTGATATACATAAGTGATCATAATTTCATTGTTTCTTCATTTTTGTACAAACGTAGACATGTCATTAAACAATTGGAGAAAAAAATAGTTGACAGCAATCAATTAAATGCTGAGTTCAGCAATTTTCTGGTTAATCTTGATTCGAGCTCATTTTCTGACCCAGATTTAACTTTATCTCATATTACAGGAAAGTATGAAGACTTGGTCACAAAATATACTCGGGTTGTTAAGAGATTTGTGAAAGTGAAAAATGTTTATTGCCCATGGCTTACATATGACGTATGGCAATTGATTAAGAAAAAAGAGGACATCATGAAGAAACGTAAACGTCAAATAAGTAAGCCCGACAGTATTAATATTAATTCTAATTACGACTATATGCTTCTTGAAATTGATAAAGAACTCAAGCGTGCCAAGTATTTCTCCAAGAAGAAATATTTTGAAAAGATGTTTGCTAATGCTCCTAACCAACGTGATTTGTGGCATAACATTAATAATTTGCTAGGCAAAACTAACAAGAGTATATCGAAACTTTGTATTGAGGCTGATGGTGTTCTGTTATCAGATCCACAAATAATTTCTGATAATTTCAATGACTACTTTGTAAATATTGGTGCTGATTTAGCCAGTCAAATTAATAGTGATAGAAATATTTTTAAATTCAATACTTGTTGTAATGTTAATTCTACCTTTTTTATTAAACCCACATCAGCTATTGAAATTTTGGTTGATATGATTAACAGTTTTATAGATGACAAATTTTATGTCTTTGCTCTCTTTCTTCACTTAAAGAAAGCTTTTGATACTGTGGATCATTATTTATTATTAGATAAATTATATTGCTATGGATACAGAGGAATATCCCATGATTTGGTTAAAAGTTATCTTATGGATCGCTATCAGTTTGTAGTGGTAAATGGAACGTCAAGCCATTCTCGTATGGTAAAATGTGGTGTGCCCCAGGGGAGTGTCCTTGGCCCATTGCTATTTTTATTATTCATAAATGATATGGGTCATCTTCCTTTGAAAGGTAAATTGAGGCTATTTGCAGATGATGCAGCATTATTTTTTAATGTTAAGGATACGACCGAAGGGTTGCAGTCAATGCAGCATGATTTGGATCTGTTAATTCGATATTTTGATACCAATATGCTATCTCTGAATTTGTCTAAAACAAAATATATGGTTTTTCGTTCCATTGGTAAAGCTATTCCTACATTACCAAGCCTTACCATATCAAATGCTATAATAGAGTTAGTTGACCCTTATAGGTATTTGGGAATGATTTTTGACTCATCATTAAATTGGCAGCATCATATTGATATGGTCTGCTCAAAAATCTCGCCAATTATAGGCTTTGTGCGAAGGTCTTCATATTTCATTCCAATAAAAGTATTGCGGAGTATATTTTTTGCATTTATCCACTCTAAAATTTCTTATGGTCTTGTAATTTATGGTAATGCTTCAATATCGCGTCTAAAAAAAATACAAGTTCTTCAGAATCGTTGCTTAAAGGCAATATATAGGCTTCCATTTTTGTATTCTACCAATAACTTATATACAGGTAAAGTGGATAACATTTTGCCTATTAAAGCCTTACATTTTTTGCAAGTTGTAAAATACGTTTACAGAATAAAGAAAGCCTCTTTTGGAGTATGCAATTTAAGTTTAAATACATTTAATCATGCATATGATACACGTAATAGAGGAAATTTGAAATCGTGCTCCATTACTAATGATTATGGTAGAAATCGTATCTCGCGCATGGGTCCTAAATTGTACAATGAATTGCCTGAAGAAGTTAAACAAAAAAATTATGTCCAGTTCAAGAAAGCCGTAAATATTTATTTGAATTCAGTTGTAACTAAGTATATTTTATAATTTAATTTATTATGATTAATTTTATTGTTTCTTTGTTTTTTTTTATATTATGATTATTTATTTGATATATGGAATCTGCATTGTTGATTATACTTCTTTTCAAGGGATTATAGATCCATTAAGATTTGTTTTCAATAATGTATTTGTTAATTGGTTCTATATTATTTTATTTATATTATATTTTATATTATATTTTAATAAAGATTTAAAAAAAAAAAAAAAAAAAAAAAAAAAAAAAAATTTAATACAAATAATCTGAATTTTACAAAAATAATTCCAACATAAAATAAAATAAATTAGATCTTATATGAAAGTTCAATTTTTCGATTTTTTATTGAAATTTGTTTGATTATTTTATCATAAAAGTTACTCTGGCATTTAAAAAATTTTATAATTCCTTTTCTATTCATATTAATGCTAGATTAGATTGGATAGCCTTGATTGACCACAGGTATTTCGTGGCTGAGTTTTTATTGTTTTTAAACTAGGTAATGATAAATTATACACTAAAATATATATATGTATTTGTTTTATCTTTAAAATTGTCATCTTTAAAGATTACTTTTAGTTCAGTTTTTAATATGCTGATGTCTATAAATCTGGGATAAGAATTTTCTAAATAGAGTAATAAATCTTCAGTAAATTTTGTATGAAAATCATTATATTTAGATACGTGGAACATATTCAAAAATATTTAAAATGGTAAAGAATCAAATCATTGATTTAACGCCGCAATGATGTTGTTTCCTAGGATTTCCGTTAACAAAGTTTTAAAATCTTCTTTGTGGAAAGAAATATTTTCTCGATCTTCAATATTTTCCCAAAATCGATCGAAATTTTTAATTATGTTAGAAATGCAAATTTTGATATTTTTAATATGCACTACTGAATGTCGCTAGCATTCTTTTGAAAAATTTGGAACAAAACATCTAATTATGGAAAAATTTCATTAAAAATAAAGTAAAATGACAAATTGTTTATCGTTTAAAATATGTAGTAAGCCGCGAGATTGTAAAATAGCCTCACCATCCCAAATATGCTCATTTTCCAGGATATTCTCCAGGAAACAAATCAAATCGTTTTTCAAATCGAATATAGTTTGTACAACTCGTTCATTATATTCCCAACGCGTTGGAGCAGCAGTAGGTATTCTCTTTTTTCTAAATTCTAAGTTAATGTAGCTGTCCTTTTGGTAGAATGATTGAAGAAATTCACAAAGCACTGTAAATTTTTAAATAAACTAGAACATGGAATTATTTGGGCATATGATTGTGATAGAACAAAATTTAGTTTGTGAGCAAAACAGTGGATATAATGAGCATGCGGAATAAGTTCTCGAATTTTAGTCTGTAAACCATTAGAATTCCCAGACATTACCGCGGCACCATCATAATTTTGGCACGCTAACTTATTAAAAACATTTTCTTTTTTAAGCATGGGAATTATAAAATCAAATAATGATTGAGCTGATCTTCCGAGCGAAACATCTACAAACCCTAATAGCCTTCAACTACAATAGCAGTTTTAATGTAACGGAATATTATTGAAAGTTGTGACTTTCTGTTAGAAACATCGGTGGTTTCATCTAACATTAAGCCAACGTAGTCAGTATTTCCAATTTCATTACGAATTCCTTCTGGCAATACAAAGCTTATTGAGGAAATCAAATAATTTTGGATATCGCTAGAATATCCGGAGAAAACTGTAGAGTTACTTAAATGATTTTTTAAAGTGGGGATATATTCTTTTAATAAATTTAGAAAAGCTAACTCTTGGCAGGCAAGATGACAAGTTACATCAATTATGCATTTCAATATTTGCCGATTTTCATTTACCTTATCATTAAAATTTCGTATAGATAATGAACGTGCAGAATCCAATAAATTTTCAATTCTTCCTCGCCCAAACATTTTTAATGCCATCGTTGCAGTTAAATGAGAACTATACTTTCTTTTCCATGCCTAACTCCAGCTTTGGTTAAATTATTCATATCGCTGAAACCACACTGAGAAAAAAGATGTGTAGTAAAATTATAGGCGAAATTTGTTAATTTAATAATTTTAGTTTATTAAAAAAGTAAATGTTAATTTATCATGGACTAATTATAATTTAACAATTCAAATTGTAACCTACTAAAATTTGCCTATATTTCAAAACTTTCTTTATGATTCAATATGGTTGGATTATGAATTTACAAATTTATTTTATTTTTTATGTGAAAATCAAAATTGTATTCAATCAAACTACTTTTCTTTATGAATCAATTTTTCCAAAAATTTAAAATGCACATAATAATGTAAAATTAGATTGGATTGTAAAATAAAAATCTATTTAAGGTATTTTTGCAAAAACCTTCAATAACAAAAATTTCTTTTATCAGTGAAATTTTAGCAACCAAAATAATCACAGGATGAAAATCTCGAATGCGTTCTGTTTTAGCAAAGATAAAATAGTAAAATCAGGTTTTCTTTGCCGAATATGCGATAGGTATAGTTTTAGTAAACGTAAATTTTTAAATTGACTATAAACATGCTATATATAGCGGCAACTGTAAAATAAATGCATTAAACAAGAACCCATCTTACTTGCAACAAAATATTATATTCAACATTGTCTTATCTTATGATTCAGCATGGTTAGTTAATGAATTTACATGGTCATAGTAAAGGATTCTAAAAATTACAAATACATTTTTCTAGAATGTTTTCTGTGTAATTCAATATTTTTTAATAATGAATTAACAACTTTCCATTTGATCTGACCTATCAATCATGAAACAATACCGTACATTTTTAAGATATTATGGTCCTTTCCAGTTCGAAAATCATTTCGTTTGATGGATTACCATCATAGTTAAAGTATACAAAATTAATTTTTTTTTTTTTTTTTTAAATGCTGCCAATGGCTTTATTCTTGAATCTTTCTACAAAAGAAACTAACAAGAAGTATTCAAATCTTAAGCTAAAATTATTACATATTTTAAATCTTAACCAATGTTAATACTTGTTATTGTGCTCACTATTTACTTAATTTAGATTACATTTATATGTAAAACCTAAACGTTTAATATATTTACAGGTTCATCAGTCCAAGTGGATCTGCTCTTTTAAGTCGCCTAAATCGCGGCTGTTTTAATATATCCCTGGCCAATTCATTGGGATGTGTCTCTAGTTTTGAGTAATATTTCGAACTGAATTCTTTAATGGTTTCTTTGATAGTTTTAATTCCAAGATCATCGTGTATATTACTATTTCGAATGTACCACGGAGCATTGGTAATACTACGAAGTATTTTTGCTTGGGTTCGTTGCAGGAGTTCTCTGTTTGACGCGCTGGTGGATCCCCATAACTGAATACCATATGTCCATATGGGTTTGATTATCACTTTGTACAATAAAACTTTATTGGCTAATGACAGCTGAGATTTTCTTCCCATCAACCAATACATTTTGGAAAATTTTATTTTTATTTGTTTGCGCTTTGCTTCGATATGATGTTTCCACGTTAGCCTTCTATCCAGGTGGATTCCTAAGTATTTGACCTTGGTTTGTTGAGGTATATTTATATTGTTTAATTCCACTGGTGGGCAAGTGCGTTTGTTTAGCGTGAATGTGACGTGAGTTGATTTGTTTTCGTTCACTTTTATGCGCCATGTCTTCAGCCAGTTCTCGATTTTGTTTAGATGATTCTGTAATTCCTTTGAGGCAGTTTCGGGATTACCGTGTGACACCAGGACGGCCGTATCATCGGCAAAGGTTGATATGACTACCTTGTTGGTTACAGGTAAGTCAGGTGTGTACAGCAAGTATAATATTGGACCTAGAACGCTGCCTTGTGGAACACCTGCGTTGATATCATTTAAACAAGTAGTTGCATTATTTTGTTTAACCATGTACTGCCTTTGAAGGAGATAGTTTCCCAGAACTGAGTGAAATTTCTTCGGTAGAAGTCCTTTAATTTTGTATATTAGCCCATCATGCCAAACTTTATCAAAGGCTTGTGCAATGTCCAAGAAGGCAGCAGAACAATATTTATTTTCCTCAAAGGTGTTTTTGATTGCATTTACGATTCTGTGTACTTGTTCTATGGTACCATGTTGGTTTCGGAACCCAAATTGATGGTCTGGAATAATATGCCGTTCTTCTAATACTGGTTTCAATTTCGTTAGTAACATTTTTTCAAATAGTTTTGAGATTGTAGGCAGCATGCTTATTGGACGATATGATGAAATATGTGTTTCATTTTTTCCAGCTTTATGTATCATTGTGATCAAAGATATCTTCCATTTTTGAGGAATATAACCAGTCCGCATGATTGCGTTGAATATGAATGTTATTAGTTTTATGCATTTGTCTGGCAATTCCCTTATCATTTTTCCAGTAATAAGATCATGCCCTGGTGCCTTTTTTGGACTTATACAATTTTTAATTGTATTCTTAACTTTCTTCCACTTATATTGTATGGGTTTGAAGAACAAACCATCATCCATTTTGTCGGGTAACACGAAGTTATTAGTTTCTTCGTGTGGTGCGAATACTGTTGTTAGATGAGCAGCGAAAGCATTGGCTTTTTCTTCATCGCTTCTCGCCCAGTTTCCAGTTGGTAGTCTAATCGGGTGATTCGAGTTTGTTGGCCTTTTTAACTTTTTTGTTGCCTTCCACAAAGAATAATCTGTCCTCTCGGTTGCCGAGAGTTCATTTAAGTAATTCTGGACGCTCCTCGATTTAATTTCCATTTTAACAACGGTGATTTTGTTTCTTGACATCGGCGGCGAATTTTCCGCTTTTCCTGGATTAGTTCCTGTATATTTTGTGACAGTTTATTAACTTTTTCTGTACTATTTAAGATGATTGTGGCCTTTTCAGCTGATAATGATAAGACATCTTTTAAATTTGCTTCCGCCGCATCAATATCTGCTGGTGTGTTAAGAGGGATATTCAGTACACAATTTTGTTCGACTAGCCTCTTATATTGATCCCAATCAGTTTGTTTGTTTGTAAGCCGTTTTGGCGTTTCTATTCTTAGGACGCCGGTGCTCACTCTTACAATTACAGGTGAGTGATCAGAAGACAGATCATAGCAATCGGAGGCCTTAGCATATGTGCGTGGAATGCCTTTAGTTACACAAAAGTCAATTTAATCAGGAACTTTCTTTTTATCTGTGGGCCAGTACGTTGGGTGACCGGCAGATAAGTAATCCAGGGACTGTTCTTCTATAGCTTCATAAAGTTGTTTGCCTTTCGGCGATGTTAATCTGGAACCCCATTGGGTGTGTTTGGCGTTGAAATCACCCCCCGCAAGAAACTTATTACCTAGCTGGCTGAAATAATCCATGAACTGCAGTTTTTTTATAGCATGTTTTGAAGGACAGTACACTGCTGATATGACACAGTTTCCAGACCACTCTTGCAGACAGATGCTCGTTGATTGGATATGTTCCTTCTCATATTTGATAAATTCATAGCGTTTTAATCTTGTTTTTATCAGTACAGCTGTGCCTCCATGTGCTTTCCCATCTGGGTGCTTTGTATCATAAACAGAATACCCATTAATCAAAATTAAGTGAAAAATATTATTACATTAAGATGTACTCGAATGTAATAATATAATTATTGCATGAATATAATTTTATATTTGTGATTTGTGAAAAATATTACAAAAGAATTAGTGTAATTGTGATAACAAAAAATAATTAAGTTTAATAAATTGAAGTGACTTGTGAATGTGAATAATTTTAAAGGTTAATTGAAATTTTGTAAGAAAAATTGTAAAAAATTGTGCTGTACATATCAATTTTTTCTTTTTCTTCAAGTAGGTAAATATGGTGGTATGGAATTAATGATTTATGTATATTCATACAGAATGGTAGAATATTTTAAATTCTGATCATTTTATACTGAGTGGTTACTATTTTCAAACACATGTAGTTTTACTCCTTATTTATATGACAGTTTTTGCGAAATTTTAGATTACAAAATTATGAAATTTATATATGTATTTTAAAATTTCATATTTAAATAAATTCTGCATTTTAAAATATCGTTTTTATGGGTATAATTTTATCGTTGCATTATATAATTGAATTATTGTAGTCGGTACATTAACAGAAATTTTTGCTCACATAACCCATACATATGTTACTTTATTTTATTAGAATATTGTATATTTCCACAGTGCCTCCGAAAGTGTTTTAATAAAGTGATAAAATGACGGAACAAAATAATTCATCTCAGCAAATAAACGAAATAATTATGCCAAACCATATTGAATTAACAGAATCAGTGGAACATGAAAATTTATCAACCGGTTGAATTCAGCTTCCAGCAAATCAATCAGATGAAAATACTGTAGAACAACAATCAGTTTCTTGTAGTGACAAAATTAGTTTCGTAAACTTAGGGAGCAAGACTAAAACTGAGGAATTCGGTGAGTTTCAAATAAAATCGTTAATGCAGAAGTTGGATTTGGAAATTGATTGCCATTTTTGAAAGGTCTTGTTTTTCAGAAATAATTAAAATAAATTAAGGAATTTTAGCAAATTTTATTTTGTTAAAATATTGTTTCAATTTCATTATAAATCAATTAGAATATATATTGTTGAAATATTAAAACCGTTTAAATTATAATATTTTTCTATAAACATATAGTTTACATATCGAAGTCTCAAATATCTATCCAAAGAAAATATTTCACAAATAGTAATGCTCTTAGGACTACAGGCGGAATTTAGGGAAAAATTGTTTAGTTGGGTAAAAGAAAAGGTAATTTATTGTAGTATTAAAATTTATTTTAAAATTTATTCTTTTTTTAAATACTTGCAACAGCAAAGAACATCAATGACTCCATTAGTAAATTACAGAGGGCTACTAACCTGATATGAAGCAAAACCAATCCAAGTGAACTTTACAAATCAAAAAGTTAACCATATACCAATAATGATAAACTCAATAGTAGTACCCCATGCAAACAATGCCAAATATCTTGGTATGACTTTAGATGCTAAGCTTAGATGGAAGGAACACATAAAAAAGAAGAGAGAAGAACTAAACATAAAATTTAGAAAAATGCATTGGCTCCTAGGGAGACAATCTGAACTAGCGATCCATAACTGCTGTTATACAAACAAATTCTGAAGCCTGTATGGACATATGGTAGCCAACTCTGGGGATGTGCCAAGAAGACAAATATTAAAATCATACAAACAGTTCAAAATAAAATCCTACGATGTATTATTAATGCACCGTGGTACATTCGAAACGACAACCTCCATCGAGATCTCAAGATTGAGCTTGTCGCGGATGAAATTAAGCATCATGCAACAAAACACCTACAACGTCTGCACCAGCATCAAAATCTGGACATACGCTGTATGCTAACTACATCTCTAACAAGAAGACTGCAAAGAACCAAACCACTGGACTTACCACGACCAGGAGGTCAGTAGACTTACTGTGGCGAAAAATCTGAGGGAGGAGTTACACTAACTGGGGATAATCACTTGATTACGCCGACTATTCAAAATACTGTATTATGCAATGTAAATTACTAAATGGGTACAAGACTCAGTCGTAATATAAATAAATATAAAAAAAAAAAAAAAATTTTTTTTTTAAATATTTATAGATTATTATAGAAGATGAGACATTATCGGCAACATAAAAAAATTATGGAATGGATGGAGAAATCCAACGATCAAAAAATTCGAAGTTCACAACCACGTCAGCTAATAAGTCACTTCGGTTAATTCATACGCGTCTCTCAAAGTAAGGGTTTATTTTTTAAAATGTTTATTTTGTTAATTTATTGTTAAACAAAATTTATTTAAGACATTTTATTCAATTAAAAATTTTTGTTTTATGAATTATATAAATGTAATTTTATACAAATATCTGTATATATAATTTTTAATTTGTTTCTTTGATTTATATCCAATCAAACTATTATTTATAATTTATGAACAATAACTTCATACAAAATCATGCTCTTATACCAATTGCAAATGTTAAAAATAGAAATATATGAGTTGTGATTTATTAATTTTATATATAGTATTCAGCCTCTGTACTGCAAACTAATCTTCTTTTATATTGTATGACTTATAATTTCTTAAAAAAGCCATGAAGGTTTTATAATATTTAATAAAAGGTTTTGTAATAAACCATAATTATTCATTTCATGTATTTTAAAAAAAAATTCAGATCTTCTAATTTTTTTGAGTTTAAAATTTTTATAATAAAAGTATTATTTTATAAAGCAGTTTTAAGTGTAGAAAATGAACCAATAATAATTATAATAAACCACAATAACCTGGGCACTATACCAGAGAATGTAATCAATCAAAAGCTGGGAGAACAGGGCAGACAGACAGTCGCAATAAACAGCCAAAATTATTATGATAGATAGACGTTGTGAACATCGATTCATTGTTGCCGGCATAACGGACCGATGTCCGAAAAAGTTATCTATACCAGAATCAACGGTGACCCTCGGGGAAGGAAGCTATAAATAGTGGAGCCAATATGCTTTTACACAAACTTAATTTAAACTAAAACACAATATTTACTTTCTGGAAAATATTTTAAAAATGCAATAAAACATGTTTATACAAACTACAACGCATCTGTCGAACACTAGAAGAAATGAAATCACAAACTAGTTTCAATAAAAGAGTAGAAGAAAACCTTGATCGAGTGTATCAAAATATAAATTATATAAAATCGAATTATAAACAAAAGAAATGAATAAAACATTACGAATTGTAACCTGGAATGCAAATGGGCTATTGCAACACATTCAAGAACTAGATATATTTTTAAACATGCATAATATAGATATATGTCTTATATCAGAAACCCATTTCTCCAAAACTTCATTCTGTAAAATAAAAGGATATAATTGCTACTATGCACTACATCCTGAGAACAAAGCCAGAGGTGGATCAGCTATCCTCATAAAAGAGTATATAAAACATAACGAATAACCAAAAGTTGAGAACCTTTCCATGCAAGTCACAACAATCAAAATACAATTAAGCAATATTAAAACATGCAGTATCTCAGCAATATATTGCCCTCCAAGATACAATCTCAAACAAGTAGATTATACTAATCTTCTGAAAACGCTAGGAAGTGTCTTTTTAGTTGGAGGTGACTATAATGCAAAAAATACATATTGGGGATCTCGGTTAACGACCGCTAAAGGAAAAGAACTGTTCGCAGCAGGCAAACAACTAAAATGCGAGTTTCACTCAGGCGGTACACCAACCTATTGGCCTACTGATACCAGTAAGATTCCAGACCTTATATACTTCTTTATTACAAAAGGGATTTCAGATAATTATATCCATATAGAGAACAGTGAAAGTCTATCATCAGATCATTCACCAGTTATTATGATACTTAGCCAAACAATTATTTTGAAAGAGAGCAACCCGAAATTAACGAGCTTCAAAACCAATTGGGATCTCTTCCAAACACAGTTAACAGAAAGAATTAGTCTGCAGAACCCAATTCAGGGACCAGTCCAAATAGAAGACGAATTAGATAAGCTCATCCATAATATCCAATATGCTGCGTGGGAAAGCACTCCAAATAATAGGCAGGAAATGAAGCGCAATGCTAGCTATCCAGAGGAAGTGAGAGAACTTCTTAAAAATAAAAGAAAAGCACGGAAGAATTGGCAAAAACATCGAAATGCTGAAAATAAAAGAGTATCATTTGTGTAACAAATTAAAATACCTTATAAAAGACATTAAAAATCAATCAGTTAATAAATACCTCAGCACTCTAACTGGGCAAAAAGATACTGATTATTCATTATGGAAAGCAACTAAGAATATTAAAAGACCTAAACTTCAGATTCCTCCAATTAAAAATAATGAAAATTGGGCTCGAAATGCTAAACAAAAAGCAGATTTGTTTGCAAATCACCTTGAAGAAACATTCCAACCTTATCCAAAACAAACGGAAGAGGAAAATATTACACCAATAAATAAACAGGATGAAGTAAATATTACACCTGTAACATTGAAAGAACTAAAATGGGAAATCAAGAATAATCTGAATGCGTATAAGGCTCCAGGATATGATCTTATAACAGGTCAGATAATAAAACTGTTACCGGAGAAAGCGTTGAGGAAACTAGTGCATATAATTAATGCAGCATTTTGACTAAGATATGTACCAAGGCAATGGAAAGTTGCAGAAGTAATTATGATACTTAAACCGAACAAACCTCCGCATGATAAAGCTTCATATAGGCCAATTTCTCTGCTACCAACATTATCGAAACTATTTGAAAAAGTTCTTCTTAAAAGACTAAAACCAATTATCGAAGAAAGGAATCTTATCCCTTCACATCAGTTTGGATTTAGGGAAAAACATTCTACGATAGAACAAGTACATCGAATTACTGATGTAATCGAGAAATCACTAGAAAGCAAACAAATATGCTCAACTATATTCCTTGATGTAGCGCAAGCATTTGACAAAGTATGGCACCAGGGGCTAGAATTCAAACTTCATCGAGATCTTCCGGAGCAATTTTTTCAAATTTTAAAATCATACATATCAGAGAGGCACTTCCGAGTAAAGTATGAGAATGAGTACTCCCAACTAAAAAGAATAATAGCCGGAGTATCACAAGGGAGTGTTCTTGGGCCAATCCTATATCTCCTATATACTAGAGATATACCAATTACAGAAGAAACAATGGCGACTTTTGCCGATGACACGGCAACAGCAAAGAACATCAATGACTCCACTAGTAAATTACAGAGGACTACTAACCTGATATGTAATTGGACAAAGCAATGGCGAATTAAATTAAATGAAGCAAAATCAATCCAAGTGAACTTTACAAATCAAAAAGTTAACCATATACCAATAATGATAAACTCAATAGTAGTACCCCATGCAAACACTGCCAAATATCTTGGTATGACTTTAGATGCTAAGCTTAGATGGAAGGAACACATAAAAAAGAAGAGAGAAGAACTAAACATAAAATTTAGAAAAATGCATTGGCTCCTAGGGAGACAATCTGAACTAGCGATCCATAACAAACTGCTGTTATACAAACAAATTCTGAAGCCTGTATGGACATATGGTAGCCAACTCTGGGGATGTGCCAAGAAGACAAATATCAAAATCATACAAACAGTTCAAAATAAAATCCTACGATGTATTGTTAATGCACCGTGGTACATTCGAAACGACAACCTCCATCGAGATCTCAAGATTGAGCTTGTCGCTGATGAAATTAAGCATCATGCAACAAAACACCTACAACGTCTGCACCAGCATCAAAATCTGGACATACGCTGTATGCTGACTACATCTCTAACAAGAAGACTGCAAAGAACCAAACCACTGGACTTATCGCGACCAGGAGGTCAGTAGACTTACTGTGGCGAAAAATCTGAGGGAGGAGTTACACTAACTGGGGATAATCACTTGATTACGCCGACTATTCAAAATACTGTATTATGCAATGAAAATTACTAAATGGGTACAAGACTCAGTCGTAATATAAATAAAAAAAAAAATAAAAAAAAAATAAAAAAAAAAAAAGATCTGTCGAATTAACTCTTATCTACTTGTCCATGGACACGATACCATTGTAAACCCATGTAAATTCGGTACATGGACACATGGTATATGTAACCTTTGTGAAGTTAGCCCAAAATTCTATCCCCGAAAATTAAAAAACGTTCATATGGTAATACTTAATGTATATATATATATATATATATATTATATCTGGTTTTCCATTTGGGACTTGACAGTCCATCATTCCAACATTTCCCTCATGGTGAAGTACACGAACGAACAACTTTTACAAATAAATAAAATTTACTACAAAAATTCCAAGTCGGTGACTGCAACTTCAAGAGCGTTAATTCCAATTTTTAGTCAAGCGCATTTTTGGCTAAACGGCCTCGTCAACAAACAGAATATGCGTTATTGGTCATGTGAAAACCCTCATGTGGTTCAAGAAACACCACTTCATCCACAAAAAATAACTTTTTTTTAAATAATTTTTTCGTTGATGAAAATGACCATCGTGGAGATCGCCACAGCGACATGTTGCAACGTTATTTGTTTGGTTAATTGCATGAGCTAGACATTAATGATATGTGGTTTCAACAAGACGGTGCGATGTGCGACACAGCGGGTCTAACAATCGGCTTATTGAAATCTAAATTTAAGGAACGTGTTATATCCAGAAAGGGTCCTGTTGAATGGCCGCCTAGATCGTGTGATTTAACACCTCATTATGCAAATGCTTATGTTGTTAGTGGAGGTCAGAGCTAATAGCGGCCGTTTCCGTCGAAATGTGTGGCCGAGTAATAAAAGTTGGGTTCAACGAATCGACACCGGCAAACGTGCCTGTGGTGGATATTTGAACAATGTCGGATTCCATACATAAATGTTTTACCAACGGAAATACCACGGTTATAATGTATAATGATGCAGAAATTAACGATTCCATACAAGGTAACAACATCATCGAATTACAAACAAATCCAACAAAATTATATCTAAGAAACGTAAATAGAGTCATCAACACATTCACGAACATCCTAAACATGAAACAAATGCTTTTCAACAAGATGATAAAACCAATTGCGCCACGAATCACAGGAAAATATTCCAATCAGACCACTGATACACTTCATCAACGTATCGAATAGCAAAATATATGAATAGATGGCTAAACAATAATATAAGTTTAGAAAATGATTTTTCGATAACGAATAATTTAGAGTTGGTAGACAGAATCCAATCAATAAAAATTCCAAGCGGTTCCAAAATGGCGTCGTTTGACATAGTAAACATGTATTCCAATATTCCTGTTAATGAAACACTACGAATCATCAACAATAACAAATTTTATTCACAACCAGAAAGACTCCCCATGGGCAACCCATTATCAGGAACTTTGGCCAACATTTATCTTAACATACTAATATTATTCACTGAATCGCAAAGGCACCTCGATAAACTTCACCATTACATCAAGAGTATCACCGCAAAAATAAAATTCACATTGGAAAATGAAGTAAACAACATCATCAATTTTTTGGATCTAAATATTAAATCCATAGAAAAATGACACAAACCGATCATACAATATGCAGCTCTTCAAACCATCCTCAACAACAAAACATATCGGCAGACAATCATATGTTTAATAGACTCAACTCATTTTTTTCGGGGCTGAGAGTATAAATATAACCTTAAACTATCGTAATAGTATATTTCTTCGGGGTTGCGAGCAAAAAGGGTCATGGTAGTAGTCGTTAGTGTTGCGATCGTATTTTTCGGGGATGGAAATTGGGCCATTTTCACATAAATGTGTATATTCTCCGAGTTGGATGATTTCGTTTGTAGTACCATTTATCGCAAAATTCATAAAATAATTTTGATTAATTGTACAAACAATAACTCATGTACATAAATAATTTGATAGGAAAATCATGAATAAAACAAATAGTTCGCCCCTAAAAGAAAAACAAACAACCACAATGTCTATTTATTTAATTTTCATCCAAAAAAAAATGTTAATTTAATAAACATTTTCTTATCCGTAGATACATTTTCCTTTTTATGATATGAAAACATAAATAAATAATAAAATCATCCTGCAATAATATTCTAAATACAAAAATGACGAAATGAAGACAAGGAGGAAAAGTAAATGTAAATTTATTAAGATATTTAATGTAACTTTTATTTCTAAAGTAAATTTTTATATTTTCCATTTTGTTGCTAAATTTTTCTGGTACAAAGCAATAATTGTATTTTTTTATTAGATGAAAAATTACATTAGTTAGTGAACAAAAATAAAAACGCGCCTAATGCTCGTCATATCTAAAATGAAAAAAATGTACCTAATTTATCTTAATTTCAAAAGTAATGAAATTCCAAATGAAATTTTCTTTTGTGCGCATTTCTTTTTTCGTTAAATCTATAATGTTAAAGCTTTAATTTTAGAATCATTTCGACTCTCTGGGTACATATTTTCATTTGCTTTGGGATATGACGTACGAGTAGAATAAAAACCGGATTTAATTGGATTGTATCATTTGGTACAATATATGGCAAGTAGGTGTTTGTGATATTTATTAAACACAACTTGTCACGTGGTTAATCTCTATACTGGAAGTTTCTTAGAACGAAATTTAATCAAATTACATTTTTGTTAGTAAGGCTATCTAAAATCACGCATAATTGAATAATTAAGCTGTAATTATATTATTTTGTGAGTATTTTTTCTCAAACACATGCCCTCTGTAGATAATTATCCTAAGAAATGAGTATAAGAAAATGAATTATTTATGTACGGAAAATCTTAGTGGAAACGAAAATCTAATTTAATATTTTTCGGTATCTGTTACTCCAAACACCATTTTAACTACTCTGATATCTCCAGTATATTTGTTTTAAATAACAATTTTACGAAACCACTTAACTCATTCGGTCTCTCAAAATGCAGGAGACCGAAAACGCTCATGACGAGTAGGTAGGCGTAGGTCTCACCGTCAACCACGTGTCATAACAAATTGTCAACTTGCTTGGAATGTAGACTTTTCCTATGGGGCATGCAAAATGAAGTTGATCTCTGTTCTCAGCCACTAGATCGCAATAGCGTAGGTCAAAGGTAGAATGAAACTTTGTTATAAATGGTTATGCTGAGTTACATGGCGATTTTTAAGAAGCTGTTACCTTCTTATAAATATTATAAGTAAATGTTCATTTGTCAGATTAAAACTACAAAATTAGTTATTTAATATTTTTTTAATTTAAAATTTGGGATTAAATAAAATAAATAAAGAGTTGTTAGAGGCCATTACTTACTGTGTCAATAATGTGACTCCAACGATTTCAATCCTTCATAGTGTCCTGGACAACCTGAAAAAGTCAGGGCGCTCTCTACACCGTGGATCCATCGTCGTCTGCAACGATCTTCGCAAGTACCGTATGGTGGCTCTCGCTGCGATCTTACTTCATGTACTATATATAAAAGTCCCGATTCCCGAAGTACTTTCGATTCCAAAAAAGTCCTTTCCTAAATTATTTTTTTATTTTATTTTTTAAAACTTTTTTATAACGATTTGACTAGGTGCTTTTTTGAATGCCTTGAAGCAGCACCAGCCATATCAGCTCGCCACAATGAAACATAACCCATAAATAATTTAATACAATTTTTTTACAATTTATTACAACAAGGTCACAATTTCATTACACTTGTCGTTCGCGAGAAAAGCGTGGGATGAAACTTGGGAATATCGGGATAAAACTTGGAATTTACTACAAATTAATTACAGTTCATTGGTAAGACGCCAAAAAACAGTGTAGTTATTTTAGAAACCTACTGAAATTCAAAGAAAAATATACATGAAATCATTTATTACACTAGACCGTTACCAGATTTTGGTTGGAACTGACCATTATTTACACTATATAGTATAAATATACCTTGTCAACCGATCGGTGTAAATGAATTATTTTTTGTAAAATCCATTTCAAAACAACGAAAAATATCAAAAAGTCGATTTTAAAATCTGTTTTTTTTACACTATACAGTATAAATATACCTTGTCAACCGGTGTAAATGAATTATTTTTGGTAAAATTCATTTCAAGTCAACGAAAAATACCAAAAAAGTCGAATTTCAAATTTGTAAGATCTGCCATTGTTTACACTATACAATATTATCTTGTTTACACTATACAGTATAAATATACCTTGTTAACCGGTGTAAATTAATTATTTTTGGTAAAATCCATTACATGTAAACGAAATATACCAAAAAGGCCGAATTTAAAATCTGTAAAATCTGCCATTGTTGACACTATACAGTATAAATATACCTTGTAAACCGGTGTAAATTAATTATGTTTGGTAAAATCCATTTCAAATCAACGAAAAACACCAAAAAAGTAGAGTTTAAAATTTGTAAAACCTGGTATTGTTTACATTATACGATATTATCTGCCATTGTTTACACTATACAGTATAAACATACCTTGTCAACCGGTATAAATAAATTATTTTTGGTACGAAAAATACCAAAAAAGTCGAATTTAAAATCTGTAAGATCTGCCATTGTTTACACTATACAATATTATCTTGTTTACACTATACAGTATAAATATACCTTGTCAACCGGTGTAAATTAATTATTTTTGGTAAAATCCATTACATGTAAACGAAATATACCAAATAGGTCGAATTTAAAATTTGTAAAATCTGCCATTTTTTGCACTATACAATATCATCTGCATTTGTTTACACTATACAGTATAAATATACCTTGTCAACCAGTGTAAATTAATAATTTTTTGTAAAATCCATTACATGTAAACGAAAAATACCAAAAAAGTCGAGTTTAAAATCTGCCATTGTTCTACCACTATACACTATAAATATACCTTGTCAACCAGTGTAAATTAATTATTTTTGGTACAATCCATTACATGTAAACGAAAAATACCAAATAAGTCGAATTTAAAATCTGCCATTGTTTACACTATACAGTATAAATATACCTTGTCAACCGGTGTAAATTAATTATGTTTAGTAAAATTCATTACATGTGAACGAAAAATACCAAAAAAGTCGATTTTAAAATCTGTAAGATCTGCCATTGGTTACTCTATACGATATTTTCTGCCATTGTTTACACTATACAGTTTAAATATACCTTGTCAACCGGTGTAAATTAATTATGTTTAGTAAAATTCATTACATGTGAACGAAAAATACCAAAAAAGTCGATTTTAAAATTTGTAAGATCTGCCATTGTTTACACTAAACGATATTATCTGCCATTGTTTACACTATACAGTATAAATATACCTTGTCAACCGGTGTAAATTAATTATTTTTGGTACAATCCAGTACACGTCAACGGAAAATACCAAAAAAAAACGATTTTAAAATCTGTAAAATCGTTTACACTAAACGATATCATCAGCCATTGTTTACACTATACAGTATAAATATACCTTGTCAACCAGTGTAAATTAATTATTTTTGGTAAAATCCATTACATGTAAACGAAATATACCAAAAAAGTCGATTTTATCAACTATATTAATTTACTACACCAGAACGCCAGAACCATATTTGCGATAGAAGTGGCCATTGTTTACACTATACAGTAAAAATTTACCTTGTAAAGGAGTAATTAAAATCCCCAGTAACTGAAATTATGTCTGATGGATCAGCTGCATTGGTAATTTCTAGTGTAAGGTGATATAGGTAAATTAGGCGAGATGTTTACGACGTATATGTATAGTGACTTTTTATTGATCTTAATTTTTACCCCAATTAGTTCATTTGCTGCTGATGTGTCGACAGCTATGAGAACCCCTCCACCAGAATTGTTCTTAAGTGCTAGGAAAGAACTCAGAACTTTGAATTCCATTATTAAATGATGTTTCACAGATCATGTAAACCGGGAAGTGTTTTTATAACAAAATTATGAAATGGCGCTGCCTTCGAAGACATTTTGTTTACATTTTAATGAAACGTATGTTTCCTAGTCTTATGTGGTGTCAAGAATGATAAGGATTTATGATTTCGTCTCAAAGTCTCCTTAGTGTTGATACTACTAGATTTAACAGTGATTAGACGGAGGTTTTTCTCACAAGCTGTTAATGCTATTCGAATCATAGAGTGCAGTTGGTCTGTTTGAATCGATGAACAATAGGTAAACAAGTGTGTATCCCTGGTTAAAGCCACTATAGCGTGTGGTAGGTTGTCGAACAATTTTATACTTTTGTCTGTTAATCGAACATTGATCACACTTGTAGATGTCAGGCTTTGTGCTTCGTGAATTGTCAGAATTTTACTCGAACTTGGTAAGATAAGTATATTCAGCTGTTTTTTATCTGAATTTGGATATGTTAAATACAAGGTAATTGACATTACCTTGTAATAATTGTCCTCTTTGCCGTACTTGATAGCGCTTAACACAAGATCTTTCCCGAGTGAATGAGAATTTAGAATCCATGTGGATTAGCTGTAACCTGGTACTCCATGTATATATGTATATATTATCTCTGGTTTGCATTTATCCAACGGTAATGAAAGATTATGTTTCCTTTCAAATATTTTGTAGTCCAACGTTATTTCTGTTGCATTGAAGCAGAAAACGTACGTGCTTGGTGTGGCGGAACTGTTGTTATCTGGCTCAAATTTAACTAATGCCTTTCCGTCGAATCCAAATTGATGATCGGATATTATTGGTTCTTCTATGTAAGTTTTTATATGGTTGCCGTATACAAAAAGAACTCGCTGAGTATAGAAGGCTGCCAACTGATTTAGTATACAACCTCGAAAGATGATTTATAATGAACACATTAGAGAATTTCATGAAGTGTAAAATCTCCTTTATTGAATTACGAAAGTATAATAATCGTCTACTGCTTCAGAATGGTAGGTGGGTGATGGAAGATTCGGTGTATTTTCCGGAAACTTCACGTTAGATGGAGGCATATCAACAATCTACTTTGATGACAGAGCACGTTTGAATTTAGCTACATTATTGAATGGAACATTCAATATCCACTTGAGATTTGAACAGGTTGTTGGTTATAAAGTTTGTTACTTTTACGAGGTTGTCGACGAAGCAGGAAACAACAAGTACTATCTGGAATGTCTGCGGTTTTCTCAAAAGAAGTGCACATATTAATATTTTTCTTGAATTTCAGTAGGTTTCTATTGACCTATGTGGATTTTTACATAAAATAATAAGTTCAACTTGAAGTTTCACCACCCACGCTTTTCTCGCGAACGGCAAGTGTAATAAAATTGGGACCTGATGTAATTAATTGTAATAAATTATGGACTAGGTTTCATTGTGGTGGGCTGATTTAACTGGTGCAGCTTCAAGGCATTGCTTTTTTGTTTTTTGGGAATAATCGAATTTTTAAATTTGTATCGTGTTTACCGAATCTATTCTAATTTCGAAATTGAAAACATATGAAGCTTTGTTTATAGCGAAATATAACGGGGTTCAGACTAAGCCCAAAGAAAAGTGCTCAAGCTTTGGGTAATGGTTGCAATTGCCACAGCCTTAATTTAATCTACATTGCTGCCGCATCTAAATTGCCTAGTATACGATTAGTAGAAGGGAGCATTTTTAAGTAGAATTTGGGGCTGACCTTCGTGTAATTTTTAAAAATGCACCATCTCGTTGGCTATCATGAAAACAGGTTAGTATATTTTTCAATGTTATTAAATTTTTTATAATACAAAAAGTAAAATTGATAAAATACTTGGAACAGTCGACTACCTTAACTTTTTATTTTGGCCTCTAGTATCGAAATATGTTTGGAAAGAGAAAACATTCTTGAAATTGAAATTTAAAAATTTTAAAGCCTTGCAAAATTATTTTATTAAACGTTTTGTGAGGAACTTGTAAAGCGCATTGATTTTAATAACGATATTTTTATTTTTTTGGTTAAATTGGTTTGATTAAAATGTGGTTTCTGGTGAAACAAACCATATTCTACTGTTAAAATATTTCCGGAATGCGAATTACCAAATGCAGAAAAATAAATGAAGAATAAAAAGCATTGGCTTAAAAAAAATTTCAATTCTTCAATTTCTGAGTGGTAACATTAAAATTCAAAACGAAATAAAAAACTTTATGTTCCACAATATATTTCGTATTCCACAAGTGGTTCTATCAATACCACACTCATCTGCTAATGCAGAGCGATCAACTCTGCAAGCCATTTAAATATCTTCGGCGCTTCTACATACTAGAACTTTGATTGAATCAACGGGTAGTTCTTGATATAATCAAAATGATGAAAGCTAGGTACTCATAAAAATATTACAAACGTTTTTCTGGCAGCGGAAGAAGTTGCTTGATTAAAAACAAAATAACTGAAAGTGAGCAAAGCGTTGTGATGAATACATTGTCTTAATAATTTTTAGTTTTCCTAATTTAATAATTTAAATTTTGTTTTGTTATTTGGGATATTAAGAAATCGTTTTTTTTTATTTTAAAATGATATTTTAACAATAACATAGTGATTTTTTTTATTGTATGGAATTAAACTTCTGTGATAACATAAAAGTCTTTTGAAAAAAAAAAATACTAATATCATCATGACATTCTATCCTTGACGAGGGTGTTCCGTTTATAAAATTCGCCAACACCTTTTTATCATATGCATGTTCCATTGAGTGGATGGTGTTGCAAATTCAATTTCTGTTTGAAATTAAATTATTTGGCTTTGGTTTAACACTAGGATTACGACTTGTTATTTTTTATGTTGTGAGGGTTGTCGGTTAGCATCGAGATTAGAGATTAGAGTTTTGGATGGCTTCAAGTCCAGTTTTGGCTAAATTGCTGTGCTACGGTACAAGTAAAGGTTCGTCCACCTTTGATTCGCCAAGGCAACTGTCTCATTCTTAATCGTTAATTTAAGCGTTGCAATAGGTCCCCAAGCTTACTTTTTCTGATTGAAGTTGAAGAGTTGTACCATGCCCAGACAGTTCGTCTGCCCTCCAGTTTCCCCTGACGCCCAAGTGGCCGGGAACCCAAACTCTCCGGATGTTGAAATGCTCACTCATTTTATTAAGAGATGTGTTGCAACCCAACGATACTCTTGTCATTATAGGATACCACATTATGTCTCAACCAAGTCAGGACCTCCACAATCGCTATCACCTCCGCTTATTAATAGAAATATTAAATATTAATGACAGCTATCGCTACGTCATCTGCATTAGCCATCACGCTAATCCCTTTTCTTCAGTTCCAACAGCAATCCATTGATCGCTATATTCCAGAGATATTCCTGAGAGACAATCACCCGTCTCCTAATGGTGGATTCCACCAGCACAGAGTTCACCGTCCTGTTCACAAGCATATGATGGAATAACCTGCCTACAGGGTAGTCCACCCCAAGGAATGACAAAATTGTCCTCACGTTGTTAAATGGGCCCTAAATATCGAGAAACGCTACCATGCAGAACACATGCGAGTACATCGATTTCTCAATCGTATATACCAGGGCATGCAGAGCTGTATCTACCAATTTCCTTATACAGTACGCATGTTGAAACAATTTCCAATCACTTGGTTGTATTTTTGATCGTATAAATATATCTATTAGCCTTTCCAATGTTTTCAGCGGGAAGGATGATAGAGCTATATGTCTTAAGTCCTTTGGGTAGCCATGTGAGGTAAAACGCTTTTGGTGTAAAGATTACCCTGACCACTGCCTATTTCTTCGGAATATAGACCAGCTTTAAACACGCTTTGAAGATTACCTCCAGCCAAGTGAGGGTCCGATTGTATGATTCGATCCGGACCAGTCAATTTATAGGGTTTGAAACCCTTTAATGCCCATAGGATCCGTTTTTTAGTCACGGCTTCTTCTATGAGAAGCTTCAAGGATTCCTTACTAGAAGTAGTTCAGGAACCGTCCGGTTTAATCAAAATTTTTGACTGGTTGGTTTAGTAGACAGAATCATCCTAAGGCGAGAAGTCTCGGGAGTTCCTCCTTTCTATATTGGAGCCCCAACCTCCAGCCTTTTGTGCTTTTGGCTTTATTAAAGCCTTTCCTACTGCCTATTCCTAGTAATAAATGTAGGTTCTCGCCCAATATTACACATTAAAAGGTTGGTATTTAATAAGCAGTCAAAAAATAACTCGCCCCTTTCGTTGATGTCTGTTTTTCCTCATTTTGTGTGATGCGTATTTGCATTACAACCACGTATAACACCAATCTTCCGTTTTTGTGGTTCGGGGAGCAGTTCCAGGTTATTTGGCGAAACCTCCTTGTCCCGGTCCATAGAAGCTGATACCAGTCAAATTTGACTGCTGCCAATATCCAGGCTAACAACAGTTATGTAGGAAAATGTTTAAATTATTCTTTCCAAGAATGCAGGACCTGATCTTTCCCAGATGAACTTTAGTAAACGATGTTATACCCTTTCATACTTAGGCCACAGATTCTGTTATTGTTAATCCAAGGTTCTTGAATTAAAACTTCGTCCTCTCCTGTTTCAGCCAGTCTGAGGAGTAAGGCCGCCATCATGGGCCTTTGTGGCATTGAGTGCGGAATCCTCGTGGGTTCCGGCCAATTTTAATAAGGTCGCCAAGCAGCTTTTGTGTGGTGCAGGTTAATCTGAACATTAGTTGGCATATTTGGCAAGGAAAATTTACCCATCTCTCTTCTCAGTATCGCCACTTTGGCAGGCTTCATTATGTGTTCCTCCTCTCTATGGACTGCTGTATTTGATGTGGACGGGTTGTCACTATCCACAGGTTCCTCTGAGGGTGTCGCAACCTCGTAATTTTTGTAAATTCTGAGAGTAATTGACCGAATCCGATTCACAACCTTTCAATTGCCGGTTGGAAGAGGGTTACTGATTCTTCTTATGTTAAGAATATCTTCTATGCTGGCGGTTGGTAACCAAAGAGATCAACCGATCTTTAGTCCAGGTACGCTGTTAGTTCAACGCTCCCCTGGAACTAACCCGCATCTCTACAGGATGGAGGAGGTCCTGGATTGTCGGCTAAGACCTTTAGGAAAGCTGAGTTCGGTGAATTATACATCAGCCTCTGTCTTTGCAAAGTGATACTCCATCTTCTTGACTCCTGTCAATGACAGCTAGCACTAATACATGATCCTTCACCACATCACTAAACAATTGATATCGGTGTTAGATAAAAATTGTGGCCAATTTGGCCCGCTTACTGACGACCGCTTCCAGCTCATCCTGGGACCGCTGTTTTTTAGACACGTGGGTTATTTCCGAGCTGCCACAGCCGATGATAGGCGAGGCCCATATCGCGAACCCCATTTGTTCATCTGTCCAGTACCTTGAACGCTGAGCGCCGGTCCACTGCTTTGATTGTGGAATGTTTCCCCTTCTTACGTTCCTAGTGACAGGTTTTCATTTTGTATGAAATAAAAACAACGTCCTAATTTTTTTTTTCTTGAATGGAATTATACAAGTAAGTTTTTTAATATTAAATATTATAAATTATAACAAATTTTCAGTAAACGATTCTGGGCTGATTAATCTTCTGGTTGCAGTGATTCGTTACAAGCAACATATTAATAATAATATCGATATTTATTAGTCGGTTTCCATTGGTTTAAACGAATTTTTTTTTTTTTGTAAAAACGTCTTTTTTGAAAAAGTAGCCAATAACATAATATATTAAATATTAATCCATTTCACTTTTAGACAAGAAAAACTTTTTATTACGATAAGAATCAACTGGCTTGTACGTACATATGTACATATATAAAAGTAAACGCTTAAAAGTTTTAAATAGATTATTGCAAAGTACTTTCAGAAGAACGAGGAAAGAATTAACTCACATAATAGCTTTTAGATCGATTTATAGTATCCAGCTGCTTAAATCTCACATACATTAAACCTGATTTTTAGTATACATGTTAACGAACCTTTTGTGTAACTTTATTGGGTGTTGTGTGAATAGCTACATGAATTTGAAAAAACTATTCTATTTTTTTTTGTTGAACCAATGTTGATGGATGATTTCTCTGTTGGATTTTCATTATGTAAATAATAAGTAACATTTCTATGTTTGTGTGCCAGATTTTCTGACTTGATAATAGAAAAGAAAATATATTTTTTTTTGTGTTATGATAACAATGAAGATACCCAAAAACGTGTTTTTGATATGGCAAGGAGTTAATTTTATTATTATTGCAAAGAGATGCAAGGAAAGATAATACCCATAGAATTGTTGGATGTGTACGAGGACAGTAGTTCTGTGTATACAAACATATCAGAATATTAATATCAAAAGATGATTAATGGTGTGATACGAAAGTATATTGCATACTGCTGATCAACATAATCATCTGCTGTGTGTGCGTTATACATGATGCATATATATACTTTACACACATACAGAATCAAAACGTTGTTCAGGTATCATGCAGAGTAAATTTTAATTATGTATTTTATATTCAGAGTTTATATCCATATATTGTTTGAATTTAATTCTGTTGTGAGATTGATATAAATGAATAAGTAATTTTAAAAATCAGTATGACATCCTCCTGGCTTTTTTAATCCCAAGAGATTTTGAAAAATAACAGTTTTCAGCACAAAGTTTTTATTTTTGCTGATACTGAAAGATTCAATTTAGTGTAAAAAAAAATATTTATATTCGATTTTCAATAGATTTTGATGACATATTCGAGAGGGAATTAGTTAGATATAGAGTTTAAATTTTAAATTAAAATCAAATCAATTTTCCAACTGTGTGCTGTGTACATAAATTTATTTTAGTTTTGATTTTGAATTGGTTGGGAAATTTTACAGTTTTTTATACTATAGTAAAATATAATTGGGTTTATCGAATGGTTTCTTGGTTCGACAGTTATTCTCAAATGAATTTGTTTAAATTACTATACGGTGGCCAATGTTACTGATTGAAAAAATTATTTATATGCGATCTAAAATATTCTCAACTCGACGCGAGATTTCAAAATAGCGAACCCCATGACCTATTTGAATTATTTTAAGTATTTTCGTTCTTATGTATAGACAGAGTAATCCTGAGTTATTAGAATATAGATTATTTTGGTTCACTAGTGTTTTTGAATTATTTGATGCAAATTGTTTTTCCACTGAAGGGCGAAAGGAAGTTTGCATGGAAAATTTAAAAATTTGTCATCATTGTTATCGAAAAGAATAATGAGGAATATATCTATGACTCCTTGTCAGGGATGGGCGTTTACGCGTCATCTATTATTTTCTACATTGACGTGTGGAAAACTCTTAGATAACGTCAACAATGTAGACCACAACGATAATGTAGACAATTTCTACAGTGGTTTTGTCAATTAGTTCTAAACTAAAGGGTGACCAAATTTCTTTAGGAACAATGCGTTATTGGTGATATTTTATTGATATTCCGTCAATGCATTTAAATCTCTTTTCAAAAAGAGCGGATTTTAAAACTAATCGTGGTCAAATACCATGAATTAAATTAAAAAATTATTAAATTGACCCAGAACAATGAGCGTTATAAGCGTTATAAGAATTGGGCCCTCTTTATAACGGAAAAACCGCTCACAAATGTCCTTTAAAAAAATGTTATAACTTTTATTAAAAATAATCTGGGGAACTTTAACTATGATCGTGCTATAAAATTTAACACACCCCACTCCATGGTAATACGAGTTCAGGAAGGGTATAAGTGTTACCGAGTTATTAAAAAGCCAAATCGTTCAGATAACCAACACTTGTTCATGTATGTAAAAACCAACAACTTTCCTATTATTGTGGCAGGATTGTACTGTCCACCAAGAGATTCTATATTTCCACCGAGCAAATAGCGCAGTGGTTAAAGCTGCGACGTTTGGATCGGGAGGTACCGGGTTCGAATCCCAACAGAGGCGGGATGCAAAAGGGATTTTTCATCTCCCGATTATGATCGGTGATTAAATTGAAAACATCTATGACCCTCTGTTGGAATGTAGAACTCATGGGCCGACCCATCTTCCATGTCACTGTACAGGGTGACATGGAGCTATGCAATGCGCAGGTGGTATACTGTACTTGTGTGAATGGGATGAATGAATGGATTGAATGAATGTTGTGTGAATGTAAGGTAAGGCTATGGACCGTAAAAGTGTCTATGCCAAGTCCTTTTAAAAAAAAAAAAAAAAGATCCTATTAAAAACAAACAATACTCAGAGTCAAGCGTCTGGGAAAAAGATTCATAATAGGTGGTGACTTCAATGCGAAGAATACTCACTGGGGTTCTAAATTAACTACAACTAAATGAAAAGAATTACTGATTGCCATTAAAGAAAATGGATATGTGAATCCATTTCAACTAGAAAACCAACATATTGGCCAACTGACCCAGGAAAAATTCTGCTTATTTGACCATCGCCGTACACATTTTCATTGCGGCCACACATAAGAGACGGCTTTTATGCTTGCAGAAGTTGAATGTAGATTTCAACAGAAGCTGTGTTGCAAAAAATTTACAGAAGAAATTAAATTAAAAAAGTATAGGCGCTGACGAGTCTTGAACTCAAATCCACTATTCCAACAGCTATGACTCCGCTTACTCGACCACCGGCGTATGTAACATTGGTGCTATACAAATCTTTTATGTTTGCAAATTCAATAGAAAAAATTGAAAATTTTAGCAACAGGTACATTTTCATTGCTTTGAACTCACGTCCACTACTCGAACGCCCATTACTCTGCTTTCTTGGCCACTGCCGTACAATTTCTTTACTTATTAATCCATCTTTTATACTCACCATTTGTATAGAGAAACATGAAAATTTAACAGAATCTGAATTGAATTAATTTGTAAAAAATTAAATTAAATTTTTATTAGCCCAAATCGAGACTTAAACTCAGCTATACCTATAGAGAAATTGTTTATTTTAACGTTATTCATTTACGGACTCAAAATTAAAATTTGTGTGGTCAGTGGTCAATATTGTGGCTCACCTAGAAAACCGCATCAAGCATCATTGACTGGAACCGAAGTTTTATAAATTTTAAGTACGTAAGTGGGAATAGCTCAACTCAGCTTCTGTTAAAAAATTTCCCAAATTTCTCAATTCAAGTGGAAAGTTTAAACGATTTGCATTACTTCAAATATATATATGGTGGTGGGCGAGGTAGAGATTGATTGGTTTTGGATTCGTGGATCTATTCGAGTCCCATTAGCGACAGTATTATTTTAATTTAATTTCTTCTGTATTCAAATTGGTTCAACACACACAGGTACAGCTTCTAGCTTCTGTTAAACATTTTCATATTTGTCAAGTAGTGCCATGTATGTATACAATGTGGGTGAAAGAGTGAATGCAATGGTGAAAGAGTCCATTGCCTTTGCTAAAATTTTCATTATTTTCTATTCAAATGGCAGATATAAAAGATTTGTACAGTGGTGGTCCAGTAAGCAAAGTTAGTTTGATTTTATGCAACTAACTTCGATTCTGGATCGAGACAAAGTATTTTTTGATTTAATTTCTTACTGTCTTCTTTATGATGGTGAAATAATACTCATAGGTTCTTTTTGTTTTTTTTTTGGTTAATTAAATTATAGGTAAAAAATTGGATCCTACCAAAAACAGAGGAATTTGGCCAGCAATTTGCAGTTGTGGAGCCAGGTTTTTGTCACATTTTTCATAACGACGTATTTTGCCGCTAATTCTTCAACACGATTCAGCAGTAAAGTTTTGGTCATATAGCTGGTTTACATGACTCTAATCCCAACAGAAGCAATAAATGTGCACGAGATTAATCAAATCAATGCTATCTCAAAGAGACCACAGGTTTTCGACGTATCGAAAAATTTTGGGCTATAGTGGAAAGAGTGCTGGCACACCGGTAGTTATGCCAGGAACAGGTAACCTCAAACAACATGTGCATGATTAAACTTTATTATCATTCGAAAGAATATTTCTTGCCATTTATTTTTTTAAAATTACTTCTTTCAAATGATGGCCGCAAATGTGATATGAGTGGTATCTGGCGAATGACACTAGTAATGTTGGCCTCCAATGCCTCAAATCCAGCTGGTTTATTCAAATAGACTTTGGACTTTGCGTAGCCCCAAAGAAAAGAGTCTAGAGATGTGGTATCATACGATCTAAATAGCCAATTCAACGATCCGTACCGTGAAATTAATTCCTTGCCAACATGACTTTTCAATAAGTATGTTGCTTCGCGTCTATATGGCAAAAATCATCGACTTCTTGGAACCCAATGTTGCCAAGGTCGGGCTTCAATTTCAGGCACGAAATATTCCGTTATCATCGCGCAACAACGAGCACTATTCACAGGTACGTCCCGGCCGTCTTCTTTTTAGAACAAATATGGATTGATGATTTCTCAGGCCACGCGTAACATCCAATACTGTAACCTGGGGTTCAAACTTTTCGATGGTATTCCAAATAGTGGTCTCGACAGGCCGATTATGTCAACTTGGTCTAAGCAATAAAAATAATTTGGGTTGCATGAAGGGTATAGTTTCATAACAATGACTTTGGTTTGCCTTGTCTGCTTATCTTTGTAGGAATACCATGTTGTCATTTCTTCATTGAGAGCTTCTGTTAACTTTCTATAGCTATCACCGTCTGGGACATTTATTTTGATATCACCACTATTTAACGCTGTAGCTTGTAATTTTATCTGATTGCTGTCCTTGATCTAACACTCTGATAATTATTGCAATTAGATATTATAATTGGAGGCAGCCGTGGAACATATTTCCCAGTTGTATATTCTTACTTCCGGTTGAGAGTTATTTACTTGATTGTTTCTGTTTCAGTGAAACCTGAGCTTTTTTCTCCTGTTATGCATTCCTATTTCCTGTTGGAACCTGCTCAATTAATTGTTTCAGTTCAGGTATAATTTTCTTGCTGTACTTTAGTGATTTCTTTCTCCGATATTACTACAATTAGAGCATCTTTTAACTCCTTGTTTTCTCGCTGTAAGTTTTTGAGATTTTTGTTTAGATTTAACATTAACTTTTCTATTGCGTAAATCTTATTGCACTGTTCAGCGTTATCCCTTTCCAAGGTGTTCGCTAATGGTGATGGTGTTCTTGCCACTCTGGGTTTTTGTCCAAATAGGGTGGGTTGCCCAAAAGAGATTTTAAACAATGTTTGGCTCACTCCAGTTTCCGTTGAGCCAGAATCGCTGAAGGGTAGATATGTCAGCTGCTTAGCTGGGTTACCACCTGGGGTACAATTACCCGAATTTGTTGTACTCATTGTTTGTTACTGATCATGGAGCACCTACCACTCTGACCAGTAGCAGTTGGTAGTGGGTCTGGTTTAAAAATATTATTTACTAAATTCTCGATAGTCGGTTATACCGCCGTGTCTCGGTCGCCAGAGCCTCGTTAGCTACCTAGTAGGGTGCACCGCGTGCAGTTGAGGAAGACATTTGAGCTAAGCCTCATTTTTAGACTATTTAACTTAAGCCTCCTTTCCCACACCGTACCAACATATGTACGGAACATACATAATATGTATTTGCAACACTTATTTTAATTAATTTGAGCTGAAATTTAAAACTTAAAATTGTAAAATAGTTTTGGAATTTGAATTTTCACAACATTTCTAAGTTTTTTAAATTGATTCTGCTGTAAGCTGATTCTGCTGATTAATTTTTATAATTCCAATGGTTAAAATTATAATTTGGAATTCAGTATATATTGTAAATTTTGGATTGGAATATAAAATTTAAAATGTCCGTAGTACTGTAATAAATTGAAAATTAAACTAAACATTCCGTTGAATTCCACTTTACACTCATAATTATAAATATATGAAATTCGACATTTAACACGATTTATTAGTAAGACCAAAAAAAATCACTTTTCAGTTTTGATAATTGGTGGTAGGTACATTACAAAAGCCCATTATTAACTTAAAAAATTGAATATTGTTAAAATAAAATTTTCCAATGCTCGAATATTTTTAAAAGTATATATTTGCATATTTAATAAATTGCAAGAACAGTAATCGTGTTCTGATGAGTTCTACTTTAAATTCAGAACTACAAATAAACACAAATTTAAAAGATATATAATTTTTAAATTTAGTTATCTGAGAATATTAAAAAAAATGTTATCCTAGAAAATTAACTTCTGAAATTTCTTAATTCTGAGTTTTATACAAAAGATTTAATCATAAAAATCAAAAACATAATTTTAATTTGAACATTGAAATTTATAGATCCCAATTGACCAGGAATTTAAGAAAACATGAATTCACATACTATGTTGCTAAAGCTCATTTACATTTACATTTTTCAAAATTCAATAATTCAAAATTCAGAAACCCAATATTTCCTTATTAAATTAAATTATACAATTTGAAAAGCCGTGTTGTAAAACCATGCTTCATATAGTCAAAATGGGACCTTATAACCTTTAAATTTTATGCATTTTTACGAATTTCGCGACATATTTGAATTGATACTTTCAGATGTTTCCTAGTTTAACCAAATAAGTAATCTTCTAATTGCATTTAAATTCTTAAGAATATCTGAATTAAATGAAAGATCCTACAATTCGTATATAGTTCGTGAAGTTAGAAAATGCTCTTAATAAAAATAAAACTGATCCGAACAGTGGTTTCAAAAAACGATTCACGATGTTAAAAATGTATTATGCTTCTATACCACTGCATCTGACTTGGAGGTTGAAATGGAAATTTGCTCAAGCTCGGGTAATGTAGTTTAAATTTTGCTCCACTTTTCGTATAAATTTTCTTTTGGGAGTTCATCATCCCAATCAATTTTACAGGGTTGAAACAGCAACTTATATGATTGTTGCGGAGGGATCCATCCGGAATGAATGCCATTTGCGTAATTAGTGCTTGTGTTGAATACCGGCTACCATGAGATAAGGTTTCATTTGGCCGGCGCCAATACATTTTCATTTAATCGTTAGTTATGTAATCCCCCTCAAATGCCCTCAATTTTCTTGCTGGCAAATATAATCTTTATCAAATTCTCGATACATATATAATGATATCAATCAACATCTTAAATTTTGTTTCGTGAAAATATGAGTTGAAATATACGAGTTTCATATTCTGCTAAATCATATAACAAATATATACATAATTGTATGTTTATAACAACACGGAGAGCAAACAGAATACATGTGTACCCAGCACTTAAATCTAACCTAACATTTCATATCTGGTTTGTTCCAGAATATTTGTAATGAGTTTTTACTTGTGTACACTACATTATTGCTTTTGTTGCTGGTTTTATTGAAAAATCAATAAAAGAATCAATTTAAGTTTGGTTTACAATAATAAACAAACATAGATATCACATTTTCCGTTTTTTCTATCCAGTTTTTCGAAAATTATGTATACATATGTGTATGTATGGAGAAAGCACTACCAAATGCAACGGAGGACAATGAGGAAACTACGGAAAATATATTGTATTTAAATGGCAATAATTGTTGTTGTGGTTATAACTTGTATCTACAAAAAAAAAATTAGAAAAAATGTGAAACCTGGAAATGAAGAAGTAGAGTAGCAAGAATATGGACAAATAAAATTGTTGAAAAGAAAATAATTAATTTTTTTTTAATGTTTTATATGTTTTATGTATAATATACAAATGAATGCTAGAATGTCAGAAATGCTGTATCTCGGTTCACTGAATTTATCTCAATTCCAAGAAAATTATTCTAAACGAATTAAAAGTTGTGAGAGATTTTTCGATTTGTTTGTTTAGTTTTCTTAAAGAAAAATATGGTACGAGATTTCTTATTTACTGTTCATGTTTATTTCTAGACATGTATGACCAACTATGTACTATAAGAATATAATTATGTTGTGAACATTCCATTAGTAATACACTGTTAAAACAAAATCAAATAAGAAAAAAGTATGATTCTTATTTGAAATTTGAGTGGTATTTTAAATATTTTAAGTTAATTGAAAAACACTTCAAAAACGTCATCGAAACAAATAAACATACGAGTATATGTATACTAGTAAAAAGTAAGTTTTCAAAAAGTGCAGTCCACTAGATATTAATTGAATCAACAATCAAAAATTGTCAAAAATGGGCATTTCCCAATTAAAATTGGACATCAAAAATACACATAAAATTTTACCTTCCAACCACCCAACAAACATTTTTAAAAGTTTCAACCGTAAAATTACTCACAAAAATACCGATAATCGTGTCGGGCAATTACCGATATAATACCTACAAAAGAACGTAATTTGTGGCACTTTGGGAAGGTCAGATTTTACCGATTCGATTTTTTTCGGACTCAAATTACTGTAACATGTTTGTTTTTCTTACTGAATTTGTACGTCTCAAATTTGGATAACCCGATCGGTATGTTTGTGGTTTTAATAACTGTTATATGTCAACCTTTATTATGAAACGACCATACGTTAACATTTTTGGTATTTTTACTAGAATATTTTACTTTACCCAATTGGAAATTTTGTAGTATGAGTTATCGTAAAATGTAAGTATTTATTACTGAAGATTTTCGGGCCAATTTTGCATTAATGGATTGGGATTTGTACAGTTTTGATTTCTGTACAATGTCAGCCTTTATTGTGGAAGTCATACGTTAACATTTCTAGCATTTTTAATGGAATATTCTACGTAACAGAATCAGTGGGTACAGGGTAACTGTAAAATGTCAGTGTTTATTACTGAAGATTTACGTGTAAATTTTGTATTAAGGGATCGGTATTTTTTACATTTCAACATAACATTTAATTTATATACATATATAAATTGTTACAGGTGATTAAATCGATATTTTGGTATTTTTCTTTGAATTTCAGTAGGTTTCTATTAAACTAAGTGGATTTGTACACAAAATAATTACGTTTTATGTTTCGGCGACTTACCATGGAACTTTAATTAATTTGTAATAAATTTTGGCCCAAGTTTTATCTCGATATCACATTTACATCAAAAGTTACAAAGTGGCAGTGTAGGTTCAATTTAAAGCACACCGCGCACGGTTTTCTCGCGAACAGCAAGTGTAATAAATTCGGGACCTGATGTAATAAATTGTAATAAAATTTTAATAAATTATGGGCTAAGTTTCGTTGTGGCGGGCTAATTTGCCTGATGCAGCTTCAAGGCACTATTTATAAGGTTATTTTGCAATTTTTTCCGTTTCATTCTATGTACAATTCTATATAGTCGACTGTCGCGCTCTACAATTCGAGCGAGGAAACATTGTAACTTTTATTTTATTTTGGTAATAATTGTTTTAATTAAGGAAACTAAATAGATGTTTCATACTACCACAACAATTATATGAAAAAATATTATAATAAAACCTTAGTGTATTTATATATAGAGTGATTACCAAAATAAAATAAATCTTACAATGTTTCCTCGCTCGAATTGTAGAGCGCGACAAACGACTATAGAATTGTACATAGTAGAATGAAACGAGAAAAACAAAACCAAAATAACCTCACAAACAAATTTTTTATCTTTTGTTTTTTAAATTTTGTTTTTATTTTCAGTTTTTTAATATTTTTTTATTATGTACCAATTTTATATTCCGTCTAAGGTGAGCGATTGCGTTGCTTCGAAACCAAAATTTGGTTAGGAATATTTGAGTAAATTGCGCTGGTTCTATAACAAATTTTGTATTTAAGAAACAAAATTAAATACACAAAACTGCAAGAGTTTAAACCTCAAATATGTTATAATCAACAACACTAAAGTTGTTATTCAGAATTTTGGTGAAGATTAGAATGGTGAAACTGTTGGCACTGTAGGTAGTTAAGCTTTGTTCTGAGATCTGCGCAGATTTTATCAATCGAAATATTTACAAGGAATTAATTTTGATTTTATTAAAAAAATTATGCAAAATCCAAAAAGATATATGCCGAATTTTAATCAAATATTTAAAATAAACCGAAAATGATGATATTCACATACAGATTTTGTGCAGAAGGGTCCAATTTATTTAAGAAAAATGTCGTCCATAATTTTTATTTTATCCCTTGCTGTTGTAGTGTTTGCGGTCCCAGTTAATATTCTAGTTAATATTCTAGTCAATTCTCTTTTTCCAGAATTTATTACCCAAATTGTTGCCCTTTTTGAGAAATTAGCCCTTTCCAAAATGCACAGTAGTCGATTTAAAATGAGAGACGTCTGCCAAAAGTGTTCCGATAATTCAAACGAACAAGTGATCAAAAAACAAAATATTTTGTTGGTATTGAAATCCAGTTCAAATTCGGAGGGTTCATTTGAATTAGACGAGCTTTTAGTTTACTTATGATGATTTCGTACACATCCTTACAAATTCATAAAAAGAAATGTTCGTAAGAATTCATATCAAATGTAACCACATCCTAATTCTAAAAGTACTAGGGAAAGGGTATTTGGACACACTTGGGAAATCCTATGACCTCTTTTAAACTTCAGCGTTTAATGCAAATGATTATTTTAATGATTCTTTTCGAAATAAATTCATGTAGAAAGCAGGTAAATAAGAAAACACCATTCATTTTATTACTCCAGAATCGATCTCTATATATTTGCTTCCAAGTTACAACGAAGCGCAGCCAGCAGCAATATAATGAAAATATCAAAATATATAATTTTAATGACTGTGATTTGAAATAAGGAAACTAACTAAACAATTAATACGGGTACACGTTTTTTATTCTAAAAAAAGAGCCTCTTTTCCTTTTTATCCGGAATGTCCAACCAAGCCATCTTCGCTTAACTTTCTTATTATAAACATGGCCTATAAAAGGTTTTTTCAATTGGTTTCAACATGAAAGAGTACGGTGGTAGATACCTTAAATGACTTCCTGAGGTGTTTATTTTATTCAAGGAATGCGCAGTTTTATAGATTTGGGCATTATCCGTTCCAAAATAAATCAAACTCTACTACCTCTATAGTTCAAACTCTAATTCAAGTAAATTTTGCAAACTTATTGAAGAACTCGCTGCAAAATTAATGAATATAATAGAAACCTCAGGAAACCGTTTAAGATTGCTACCGCCGTACTCTTCCATGTTGCACGTTGAACCGAATTGAACAAGCCTTTTCAAAAATAAAAGCAATGGCTAGAAATTTATTGGGTTCAACGAGAGAACAGAATTTGGGTGATAGTTGTAAGGGCTAGTGTGAATTCAGTGCCATCTACGGACTCTTCGAGTTTCATAATGAACCTTTATGTTTAAACTTTACCGGTCGGTACGGTTTTATAGATAATTTTTGCAATAAGTCGAAGTGTTTATTATGAAGAAACTTCATCATGTACGATGAAATTAGGATTATCATAATTAAATAATATAATTTGTATACATGAAGTTCTGGAATATCACCAATCACTAAGGAACATTGTAATTTCTTAGTTGATTTTAGAGAAATTCGAAATATGCACTGTCAAAAGGAATCTAAATGATTATTACATGGAGTTCTGGAATATGGGAACTTCAAAAAGGAACTTGGTTATTTCATAACCGATTATGATGAAACGATATGAAATCTTTTAAGAAACACCTGAGTACCTTCGAACATGCCGAATTTCATTATAACCGGTTAAGAATTCTATTATAACCGGTTAACAAAGTTCTTTCTAACTGGCCATATTCCAGAACTTGTAAAAATTATTTTAGAATTCCACTTGCATCGTACATGCTAAACGTCGTCATAATCGGTTAAGAAATAACAAAGTTCCTTCCTAATTGGTCATATTCCAGAACTTCATATGTGAAAATTATTTTAGAATCCCGTTTTCATCATTCTTGCTGAATTTTATCTCTTACGGTTAGCTCGTTTTGCCGAAATTTTTTGAAAATTGTCCCCTGCATTTTGTAAACAGTTCATTGAGGTGCAAAAACAATGATAACAAAATAACCAAAATTACAATAGACAACAGTTTTATTGTGTTTTTTTTATGTTTTTTTTCCATTTTTTATGGTAAAAAACATTAGCAACTGAAAATCTGCAAATAGCGAAAAAACAAATGAAAAAATGAGTCATCCTATCAGATCGATAAGGGTTAATCTTGTATTGTTAATATACGAATTAAAAATTAATTTTGTCGAATTTTAAATTATTGAAAACAGCTATGTTACTGTTTATTACAGATTATCCTTCATAAATCTCAAGTGTTAGATTCAAAGGCGAACAAACTTAATATAAAAGATTTCATTGGATTTGTAATTAGTATCATTCTAATTGAAAATGGTTTCATTCTATTTAGAAATGGTGTCATTTTATATGAAAAAGGTTTCTGTTAATTTATAAAAGTTTCATTCAATTTGATCATTCAATATACGTGAAATCGTTTCACTTCCAAACTTCATTTAATTACCTACTTGTTTTAGTTTTCTACAAGAACGTACATTTAAATGTATATTTCGAAAATTCTAGATAGTTCCGAAGTTAAATTTCCAAAGATTTTAAAATCAAAATCATAAAGAAAATATACTATAAGTTTATTTTCTTTATGATCAAAATACATACCACTCTCACTGATGCAAGTATTGTGTTTTGTACAACAACAAAATGCTATGTAAAACTAATATCGCACATTCACACGGGTCCTGTCTGTGTGATAAAAAAAACAAAATCTAATTCGTCTACCTTAGTTTTTAAATTGTTTTGTTGTTGTTTTTGTATACATAAGAGAGAAAAGAAATAAAGTTCAAATGATACTCAAAACAACATATTTCAGCGAAAAATCTTACTGTATAGTTCGATACATTGCAACCTAAATTTACTATGCACAAAAAATTAGAAAAACATAAGGTAACATTGTAATATAAATAAATATTTACATTGTTACATTGTAATATATGTATATAAATGTAAATATTATAATAAATCGTTTTGAAATACTCAATTTTATTCTAGAGTCATGTATTGCATGGGTAACCCCTCCTACAGCGCGATCTCGCTACGCAGTTCTTTAAGGTACGCAAATTTGTCTAAAACGATTTTTGTACAACGCGATTTCGCTACAACAAGATTAAAAGAAAATTCTTCTACAATGCGATAAATAAAACTTTATTATGTTTTAAATAAATGAACTTACAGTAGAGTCTCGATTATCCGAATACTGTTTATCCGAACACAAAAAAATATAATCTAATTGTTATCCGTTTACTTTATGTATGTATTATTTATTTATTTTTTAATTATTTTGTTATTTACACATTACACATATGTATGTTTAGTGAAATATGAATGAATAAAACATTGAAATTACTCAAAATAATAATTTATATTCAAAATATCATGTTTATTTTAACCACCATAAAATTGTCTTCGGTCCCGACCACATCGGATAATCGAGACTCTACTGTATTTACAAATACATAATTATGTATGTTTGGCTACATGTAGTATGTAGTATCAAAGCCATCTTAATATATAAAGAAAAGCCTCAGCGATATTTTGAAACGAGCTTTTTTTATTTAACCAAAAAATGTGTAAATACAAAGAAGTCTATGCAATCCCATGGCAAAACATACAAACTTATTTTAAATTGTTCAACTATTAATAGTGAGAGCTTTTAATATTTTATTACATAAAGTAATAGATAAAGAATTGAATTAGGTTATGGCCAGCGTTATTTTTCGAAATTATGTTAATTAAACATAATTTTTATGATTATCAAATTGTCATTAATTTAATTTATTTGCGCTTTTAAATTTGTATATACAAATATATATCTGATATATTCTAATACTCTCATTTAATATACTGTATTCACTCCAACACAGAAATTAAATAGTTCGATTCAAAATCTAAACATGGAAAAATATGTATAAAAATTATGATAACTACGATAAATTAAAATTTAGGAGATTAATCGGGTAAACGCTGGGAAATTTCTCATTAAACCAAAATAAAAATATTGATCGTATCGATCAAATAAATGATAAAATGTTGTGTTTTGTTTTGAAGGTTACAAAACGTTACATAATTTATATACAATATGTCAATTAGGATTAGGAGAGGGACAATTTGATCACGCTCTCAAGGCTTGTACACGAGTTAGGAAATATTTGCTAGGAAATCATAGCCGATCTCTCTCCCAATCAAATCAACTAAAATGACGAAAAACACGCCCCTTTTTCTTTTCTTTGAGTTGAAATATATTTAACTTTGAAGGCTTGTACACGAGTTAGGAAATATTTGCTAGGAAATTATAGCCGATCTCTCTCCCAATCAAATCAACTAAAATGACGAAAAACACGCCCCTTTTTCTCTTCTTTGAGTTGAAATATATTTAACTTTGAGCAAAAAACTCGGAGACGACCAACTTAATCACACAAAAATTCTCTTAATCACACAAAAATTCTCTCAGAGAGAGATCGGCTATGATTTCCTAGCAAATATTTCCTAACTCGTGTACAAGCCTTGAGCAAAAAACTCGCAGACGACCAACTTAATCACACAAAAATTCTCTTAATCACACAAAAATTCTCTCAGAGAGAGATCGGCTATGATTTCCTAGCAAATATTTCCTAACTCGTGTACAAGCCTTCAATGTTATTTATTATGTGATAACTTTTTGTTGTTGCTATGAAATAAAAAATTGTGTTCATATATTTTTTCTCGTTTTTTGCGTTGTTTTATGATCATTATGTTTGCTCCATTTTTTAAATTCATTGATGTTTTCTTCTTTTGGTTTATTTGTTTGATGGGAATAAATTAGTTTGTTGGTTATGTACACAATGTCCCTTTCTTACAAATTTTTATTCTATGCTTTATTAGAGAATAAAGTATCTTATTTTCCTTTAATTAATACAATAAAATGGAAAACCCCACGGAAAAATCCTTCAAGTCAGGTGAAACCCAATGTTTATAGTTTCAATTGATTTCAAAAAATTATAATTTTGAGTTACTTTTTATTGAAATATTTCTATAAACGAAAATCATGTCTCTCCATATAAAATGTATGAAGAGAGCGATTATTTTTGTCATTTTAGACTCACTAATTAAAGTTCGTTTTGAACATGGAGGCTTGATTTATTAAGATGGCTTTGGTAGTATGTATACCCATATTACATATGTATATGAATTAAAATATATGTATGTGCTTACATATTGTGTTTCTCGCTCTTTTATCTTTTTGATTCTATAGAGAGTACAGACCATAAATATTTTTATTATTCAAATGAATTTCATTATTTATTATTTAATTTTATTTATTTGTCGATGAAATAATTTGTTTTGTAATTCAATTGTTTATATAAATAAATCTAATGAAAAATCCATTTTCCATTATTTAGAACATAAATGGTTTTGACAACGCGGTATTTTTGAAGAACGCTTTTAACGCGTTGTATATATAATGTGGTGTAATACCTATAAAGGCAATACCACCTATACATTATAATGCGTCTATATACAGACCAAATCTTAATATCGAAAATAAAATTGCATTTGTAATCAAGAAGTAAAAAAAAATCGTTCCATGTAAATCATATGGAAACTTCATTTTTATGCAATTGTTTGTTGGCCTTATTTTTTATATAATTTCTAATGTATGCCCAAAAGCACTACATACCTATTTGTATCATTTCTAAACATTCATCTGTTATTTGCATATACATATATGTACGTATGTATGTCCCGTAAGTACCCACCCATTCGGTAAACTTTTTATTACTCCCCATTAGAACTAAGGTAAAAATGATGGGTTTCAGCTGCATATTTTTGAAAGAAAAATTAAATAATATAATAAAATAAATTTATGTTTCCAACAATTTTGTTTATAGGTAAGTATGCTAAAAGGCCACTTAATTACCTGATCAAAATGGGTGGAACCAGGAGAAAAATTCGAGTAAATTTTTTTCTATGAATTATTTTGTTCGAAGAAATATTTTGTACGATGAACTGTTCACACTCTAATTTGTATGGTAATTATCAGTCATTTCGAGGGATGTTGACTCATATATGGCTAGTACATGGTAAAGGCCACTTAATTACCTGATCAAAATGGGTGGAACCAAGAGAAAAATCGAGAATAAAGATTTTACTTACGAAAATCAAGAGTAAAGATTTTTATTTTAATTATTTGTCCAATTTACCACTCAATTTTTAAATAGGTTTATTACTTGTAATAATTATTATTACTTGTAATAATTGGTTTTAATATTCCTATTGGAAACATTTATTACAATTGTAAAATTTGTGTTTAAATTTCCGTGGTTCGAGTCTTGATTTTTTTTAAGTTTGACGTTTTTTCGCATGAGACAGATGAAATAAAAAAAGAGTGTTTCGATTAAATTAATCAATTATTAAGAAATATTTGTTTAATTTATGATACGATGAGAAGTATGCTACATTAGCCTTTTGAAATTTACCTACGTATGATTCAACTTAATATGACTATATTCCTTATTCATACACAAAATGTCATAAATAATATATCTGTCTCATTTTGTTATTTTTACTTTCGAAATTTATTAATCCTGAGTTAAAACCTATAATAAGTATTTTTATTTACACTAAATCTAGTTAACTAACTTATTATATTAATATTTGAATTTAAAGAAAATCATTTCGTTTCAATTTTTATTGAGAAATTAGGCAATTTACAAATCATAACAGTGTACAAGCCACTATATAAAAAGGCAATAGGAATGCAATAGGATTTAGTTCAATTCTAATAGGATCGTATACGTACTGTTAAAAAATCTGTGGAAAACTTCATGGGCACGTCATTTGTAGTAACAAAGTGAAGGATTGGTTGAAATATAAGCATTGTGATATATGTACCTATAAGGTAGAATGGGTACCTATAAGGTAGAACAACCATTTAATTTGTAAACAATTTTTTTTCCCATCTAGTACTCGATTTAAATTTATCGATGTCTCATTTTGTTTCTTTCAATATGTAGTTCATTCACAATACAAACATGGTGCGGATCAAAACGCAACAGATTATCATTTTAAACCTTTTTGGAATAATAATGCAGTTTTTCTGTGAAACAAAAAAGTGTAAGACCAAAATGTTTGTGTTTCGAAAGGTACACTCTTTGCAAATATAAAATTCCAGCACATAAATCTGAAAACTGGAAGAAAGCCAGTGGAAGCCAACAAATCGATAATTATCAACGTGGCTATCAAAAAGAATCCTCCGATACTTTAATATGTGACAAACTATTTCAGCATCTACTATTCGGTACATTTTTTAATATAAAGTAATAATAATTGTAATTTTAGGAGAACCAGCTTATCAAGCTTCTGCCACCACAATGAAAGGCACATTTAAGTACGAAAAACCAGTATTTCACAACATAGGACTGTAAAATCGTACCGTCATAACGCAATAGCCGACATAAGACGGATTTTCCATAATTATGATTGTTAATTGTCGAATTCTTAAATCGTATTTCTTTAATCTTTTAGACAATACAGTGCGATACTAATGACGCCAGGGAGAACCTCAAGGCGATTATTACAGAGGAGATGGGAGCTGAATATGAAGTGAGATTTCCAATGGAGCGTAAACCAAGAGTTAAAATTCTTGGATTGCCGGAAAAATTAGAAAACGAGGAAATAGTGTCGGCGTTAAAACAACAAAAACCTTTCCTGGCAAACAGTGAAATTGAGGTAGTTACTACTTATGTAGGGCGAAATTCTCAAAAGATAGGCACAGTTATTGAAGGTAATACAGATAATTTCAGAAAAATTATACAAGCTGAGAAATTAAATATTCATTTTGACACATGCCAAGTAGCGGAGTCAATTAGAATATCAAGATGTTATAATTGTAATGTTTTTGGTCATCACAGTAGTAGATGTACAAGTAAACTTTGTTGTCCTAAGTGTAGTGATATTCATAAAGTAAAGGAATGTAGTAGTCAGGAAGTAAAGTGCAGCAATTGTAATGCTGTACAAACCAAATTGAATATGAATACTACTACTCTGCTCGGATAATTCTTTAACGGTATACCAACAGAAGATAAAATCGTTAAAAAATGAAATAATAAACATTTACTGTTTACAAATATTCGAAGTATACACTCAAATTTCCTGGAGTTACACTTAATGTTTAAAGACTATGAACCGTACTTCTAAGTGAAGCACGAACAACCGTCGATATGTATGACTCAGTTACAAATGTGTACGATGCGACGGATAGTTCTGGAGGTGTTATTATATATACATGAAAACATAAGTTTCACAATTATTTCTAATTACGAAAGGGACCAGACTTAGTTTTTAGCGATTCAGGTCATAAAAAGATATATTACAACTGGAATAGTCGAAGTAGTATATAGATCTTTTCAAACAACAAACGTGTTTTTAGTTCATCTAGAAGAATTGCTTGAAAAAATAATCAATCATAATAATTTAAATTTTTTATTTGGAGATTTTCCGAAAATAACGGTTTGGAATTCTCTAGAGGTAAATGAAAATTTTGGAAAATTCTACTTCCAAGAAATCAACCAACATGATATAATAAACATCATATAAAACAAAGTTTTAATATCACCTCTCGGAAAATACCAACAGTAATTCCAATTCCAAAAACCTCAAATCGACCACATTAGAAGATTTGCGGCTAATCAATATGCTGCCAATATACGAAAGTGTGTGGGAACGGTTAATTCAAACCCAACTAATCATATTGCTATGGACAGAGAGATTTTACTCAAGAAATTAAATAAGTACATATGAAACAAGGAAGAGAAGTTGAATGCTCTAATAGCTATATCTTCAACAACAATATCCAAAAATTGTTAATTTTATATCATTGAAGTTACAAAATAATCATACAGTGTCTCAGGGTTCAATACTTGAACCATGACATGTTCATTACAATTTCGGCAACAACTTATTCTGAAGCAGCGCACAATTAAATCTGTTTGCAATAAAAAACTAATATTTATCTGTGAAACTGGCATCTGAGGATGAAATTAATTTCTGATTATATTCCACCCGAGTCGAATATTCATAAGAAATCGTCTATAGAATTAATTGATGATTTGAAAATATTTTTGAATTTAAATTTTGTTTTGAAAACAAAAAACTCATAATAAATATGATTCTATTATTATATAAGTCTCTTTGGCTTTTAAGTTGAAATATAATATTTCAAAGTAATTACTTTGGTTAAATATTTTATTTGGTTTGATCTTGGTTGCGTAAATATTATTGATTTGATAAGAAATTGAGAATAGCCAATAGTCGAGCCTCGTTCAAGTTAAACCGAAGTCATTATACGTTAAGTGTGATGATCGTGTTGAATGTTTGGTTTCTCTGTTGATATTTTTGAATTTGGATTTTTTAGTTTTTAATTTTGATAGCGAAATATCACGAGCTGCAGATAAGCAAATATGTATATATTAGCGGTGCATATTTGACCGAACTAATTAAAAACGATTTTACTATAAATTCATTGAAGATGGGTTCAGATTGATACGATCTATAACGATTTTTCAAAAACGCTTGATACAATTTTTCATGAAATTCTTTTATCCAAGCTGTGAAATTTGTTTTTATCCGGCACCGAGCCAGATTATGAAAATGGTTGGTTATGTTTTGAATTTTTACGTTTTAATGTACCCACCCAAAGAAAAGGTGATTGCGGCATGGTCACAACAAAATTTTCTCTTTTATATATAATAGGACGATTACTGTGAAAATAGTTAGTAATCGTAATAATTCCAAATGATAATAGTAAAAATAAAATGAGTAAAAATTATACTATTGTTGAAATCCATGTTTACCATTATTCCTACAAAAAAAAGTTGCTAAAAAATTAATTTGATAGTAGTAATAGAGTAACCAATCAAAGTTAATGTTTAAAACGACCAAAATGAATTTTTGACAATTTTTTGAACTGGTATATATAAGAGTATTTCTCGGCTCAAACTCAGTCCGAAAAGCCGTATTTCTTGTCGTTTGATCTTATCCAAACCAGATCATGATTCATGTTGCTTTCATAAAAGCCGCATTTCATGAAACCATCAGAAAAGTCGTAATATTTTTCGTTTTAAAATGATCAAAAATGTTGATCCAAGTAGCACTTTTGTTTAATATTTTCATCCGAAAACAAAAAATAGTACAACTTTTGTTTTGATGTCATGAAATAATTTTTTTTTTTGTACTAAATCACGTTTCTTTACGTTAACATAGATAGATCCACAACGAATTCCACTGATCATGTTATAGTGTTATCAACAATGTAAATGATTGTAGTAAACATAATAATAATAATAACAGTGTTAAAGGCCATTACTGGCCCCTTACTGAATCAACAATCTGGCTCCAACGGTTTCGATCCTGAGCTTGGTCTTCATACTGTCTTAGACAATCTGAAGAGGCCAAGTCGTTCTCTACATCGTGGAGCCATCGTCGCCTGCAACGACCTCTGCGCCTACCATATGGTGGCTCTCCTTTCAGAGATCGCTGCACAATTCGTTCCGGATCAGCACGCAGAACGTGACCGAGCCAGCGTACTCGCTGAGATCTAACTTCATGTACAATATCGTTGATCTTCATCAGATCTCTGATCTCGAAATTGTACAGAGCTCGGTATGTACCATCTATTTCGCGTTTAGGGCCATAAATCACACGCATGATTCTTCTCTCAAATGTAAGGAGCCATCTCTCGTACTCATCCGTCAGCGCCCAACTTTCACATCCAAACATAACAACGGGCCTGATCAACGCTTTGTAAAGCTTCAGCTTCACGGCACTTGATAAGTGTTTAGATTTTAGCAGTGGCCTTAGAGGATATAAAGAACGACTGCCAGCTGCCAGCCGCACTTTAATATCCTCACCCACACTGTTATCGTGAGTGATAAGAGAGCCCAAATATTTGAACCTCCTCACTCCCTCAAACGTGTGGTGGCCACTACTAAAATCTGGTGTGCCATTGTCTCTAAAACCAGAGATCAGGTATTTCGTTTTGGCCTCATTGATCTGGAGTCCAACAGAAGCTGAAAACTCTACAAGCGGATCAAGTATTTCTTTCACTCCTATGTTATCACGCATATGTCATCTGCATATGCAAGCACTTGATTGGACTGGCGATATAAGATGTTGCGCTGAGGTGTTTCAGTTTTACGAAAGATGTACTCCAACATGAGAATAAAGAGTATCGGGGACAGAGCATCTCCCTGCCGAACACTCGAGTTAACTGCAAAAATTGTCGATAGCCTTTTCTCAACTTTAACACAGCATTGAGACTGCGTCACTGTCATCCTACACAGTCGTACCAATTTTATTGGCATTCCTAGGTATTCCAGGGCAGACCACAAACTCTCTCGATTGATCGAGTCGTAGGCCTGCCGGAAATCCAGGAAAACCTGATGTACGGAGATGGATGTCTCATAATATTTAGATAGAATCATCCGCAGCGAAAAGACCTGATCAGTGACTGATCGATTCGGACGAAATCCTCCCTGATAGTCATCAACCAAGCCCTCCGCCAAAGGAGTGATTCTATCCAATAAAATATATGACAGTAACTTGTATGCTGTGCAAAGGAGAGCTATACCGCGATAATTCTCACACTTCAAGCGGTCTCCCTTCTTGAAGATGGGGCATATCGCGGCCACTTTCCATTCATCAGGCATAACTTCGGTTCGCCATACTAATCGAATAAGGTCGAAAAGACAGTTCCACAAAGTATCCCCTCCGAATATCAAGAGCTCCGAATTAATGCAGTCCACTCCAGGTGAGCGGTTTCGTTTCATTCTCTGCATGGCCTTAGTGAATTCCTCATGGGATGGCTCCTCAGTGCAAATCTCCGCATACTGTTTTAGAGGTGGCTCAACAATAGTCTGTGACGCATGATGAACATCAAGCAGCTCAGTAAAGTGTCCACTCCATGCGTCAAGTACTGCGTCGATGTTGACACAGAGGTTTCCATCCCGGTCCCGAATGGCGGTTGACGAAGGCCTGAAAGTATGGTGCAATCCAGTAATTCCTTTAAAGAAATTACGTGAACTACGCTCATTGCTGAGTTGTTGTACTTTCAGAACCTCGGCCTTCCACCATTCTCGCTTCTTCCGTCTACAAATCCGCTTAGCTGCCCTTCTTGCAAGAGCTGCCTTGTTTTTCCTTGCGATTGTGAAACGTTGTTGCACTTCATTATGGGCTATATTTTGTTGCTCAACTGCAAGACGACACTCGTCATGAAACCAATCATTCTTGGGTCTGACTTTCACTATACCTAAAGTCTGTTGAGCAGCACTGACAACCGAAGTTTTCAGTACCTCCCAGACAGAGTTCACGCAGTCAGACTGGTAATTAGCTCCCTCAATGTTGTCGCTGACAAGATCCTGATATCATTTCTTTTGATCTTCATTTATCAGACCTTCACAGTCGAAACGTTCCAGTAGTAAACATACACACTGATTATAGAAAACATGAGGCGAATGCAGTGAGGATCCCGATATATGTAGAAAAAACGAAAACAAAAGCTATACTTTAGATTTTCTTAATTTATTTTTGCAGCTTTCTTAAAAGCACAATCCAATTCTTTTTGAATGTGTACGTACGGAGCCATAAAGTTTTATAAACCATAATAAAATTGAAGATCTATAAATCTATAAATTATTATCACTAAATTGTCGTAAATATCATACTATGTGTTAAATTCATCCATTCTCTTATGATTGAAACCATTCCCATAAAACAAATACGCTATTTTAAAAACATGTTCCAATTTCATTTCAATACCTCCGGCATTTCGTTGTAAATCGATTGTTTCTGACCATAATTTTTTAAGGAACCTTGAAAAATGAATTTTTGCTTGCCTGATAAAAGTGGTGCAATGCGGCTTCCATTTGATCTAGAATAAATTACTAGACGCAAAAATGTTGACTTTTGAAATAATGCCTTGATCTTGTAGTTGAATGAGGGAAGACGTATTTGGGGTAGAAAAATAATTTTAAAGTGGGAATGGCTAAAATTAGATGGCTGGCTCCGTGGTCAATAATTAATAAAATTTTAAATCAGTTATACTTTTTAACGAATTTTTTCAGAAACAGACATTTTTTGGAATCACTCCGGAAATAAAATTAAAGTTCTTTAGCTTCTTATTGGCTTTCCAGTTTTCAGGAAGATAATTTTTGTTAAAGCTTATAAAAGCATTACTAGATAACAGCAATGAAATGCTGTCTTTGGCAGCAATAAATCCTTTAGGACTTTTTTTTTGCTTCGAAATGTATGTACACGCAATTCGGTATTTTATTCCAAAAGAAACCATGATCAACGGCATTAAAAATTTGATTTGCAACGTACGTCGATAATTTATTTTAGTTCGGCTGGATATATAAGGTTGTTGCTTCTTTGTTAGCCGATACTGATTCGCCTAATAGTTTAATGTTGCGTAAGGAAATCCTTTTCCCGCGCATAACAAATTGGTGGCAGCGGAGGGATCTCACGATCGAAAAATGCTAACAGATTCTATACCAAAAATAAAACAATTTTTTGTTTATGCAAAGTGAAAGCGAAGCTTTTGTAATTTCAAATAATTCGATGAAAGCAGTATTACCTAAACAAAGCTTATAGATAAATCTGATTTAGTTTTACAAAATAATCAGAATGTATTGTAATTTTGCATTCAATCCTAAAATTATACCAAACAAAAATTTTTTAATTTTTTGTTCATATATTATGCTGACTTTTGTTCAAATTAATTACCATCAATAAAAAAAAAATAATAATGATAATTTCTTAACTGCTCGAACTTTCTAATTGAGTGTGAAGATCATAAACAATCATAAAGTAGCAGTACCCAAATAAAAGCGCTTGAGATTGAAAGTCATTAAAAGAATTAATTCTAAAATCGCTTTACGAGCTTTCCAAAAACGTCTTGCGAATACATAAAATTAATAGTCAAAGCATGTCAATTTCCGAGCTTAAAAGAGACTCTAGCTAAAGCCTGCGTAGAAGAATTAGCTTTTCTACTGCACAAACAAAAAAGAAATTCTATCAGTTCTTCTAGGCAACAGGTAAAATGTCAAATATGTTTCAAATCAGGCATCTACATGTTATCTTATGAGCCCTAGACCACTTTCTAACCAACCTAGTTTTTCGAGTTTCCCGAAAATACAAGGTCCTCAGCCATACAGCTAACATTTGATCCAATTTAGAAATTCCAATGTTCCATTTAAACTGTTAAACCAGTCTATATTTGTACATATGGTAAATGTCCAGGATATCGAATTAATTATTGCTTTAAGCGACGAAGTGCTAACGCCAATAAAAATCTAAATAACATAAATGACCAAACGGAAAACTTTCAAGAACTATGGTAATCTAAAACTTGATATTGGTAAATCGCTGTTTTAGTTAGTAGATACGGGAACTGACATATGTCTAATTAAACAGAGTTTCATCAAACCAGATACTATTTGTCATCCTAAATGTTGTTTAAAAGGTATCTCAAACGGTCACATTAAAAGATGTGCTGCTTGTGATGCAAAAATTGAACTACCTAATTCAATTCAAATCGCCCATCGTTTTCACATATTGGGAAAAGATTTCCTATCCAAATTTCTTCAGTATCATTTCAGAGTAATTCTGTCAAAATTCCAGCTGAGGAAAGCATGTTGTCTTTAAATTTGTGCCATGCTAACTCAAACTTTGTTCCACCCAGATCTGAAAAATTGGTTCAATTCAGTTCTCGTGATAACGGTAATATGGAATATTTATGTTGTTCGAAAGAATTAGTTCCAGGAATTTACTTCGGGATTTTTTTAATTAAAAGCAAAACTAATTCTAGTTATATAAGCATTGTAAACACTACGGAGGAACCTCTTGAATTTACCGAACTTTCCCTTACGCTTTATCCCTTAGAAAATTATAATGTTTACCAAATTGAATAACAAAACGATTACCGAGGGAATAGGCTAGACGCATTAGACACGAAACTAGACACACAAAACAGTATCAATATTGAGAACTTCAATTCTGAAGAAATACTTCAATTATACATTTATGTCGGAAGTAAAACGACATTTTTCTTTTGCCTGGTGATAAACTAACGGTTACCGAGACTATTACACACAAAATTCCCACTAGTTCTAATGCTAGTCCAATCTTCGTCAATATAGGTTAAATCTCAAAGAATCTCAAAGATCAGAGATTGATTCGCAAATTACCAAAATGCTCAAAAATAACGTAATCGAGCGTAGTAAATGGAACTTCCCTCTCTAGTGATTCCAGAAAATCGGATACGGCTGAGAAGAAATGGCGCATCGTTGTCGATTATCGTAAATTAAAACGACATCACGATAGGCGACAGTTTTCCTCTTCCGAACATCACGGACATTTTGGTTCAACTTGGGATGAGGCAACCATTAGGCAACCTAGACAAAGAAAAAACTGCTTTCAGTACCACTTTTGGGCACTATCATTTTACAAGAATGCCCTTTGGTTTGAAAGGCGCTCCGGCGACTTTCCAACGTTTAATGGATTGTGTTTTAAGTGGCCTTAATGGTATCAAGTGCTTTGTGTACCTTGACGATGTGGTGGTCTACGCATATACTTTAACTAAACATAATTCGAAAATCCGAGAAGTTTTTGATTTGCTTTCGTAACCATAAAGTTGTGTTTTCCAGACGTAGAGACAGTGCTAATTTATCTGTTCCCTCTATTTGGTAGATCAATTACAAGGACAGAGCACGTGAAACACCTAGGCGTTATTCTAGACAGTAAACTCTCCTGGAAATTTCACCTTTATTATAAGCTACAAAAGGCCATTGCTATCTTTTAGCAATGGAGAAGGGAATTGGGCAATTCCTGGGGCCTGAAACCTAAAATGAGGTTTTTCATCTACAAATCACTGATTTTACCCTTACTGTCGTATGCAGCAGTTGTGAAACTGACCGCTTCTGTAGCAAGGCTGGATGGGCTGCAGATGACATCCTATGTAGGGCTACAACCGGGGCTATGTCGTATACTCCCCTTCTTGCTATGGAGTCTATTCTATGCTTGCCCGAATTGCAGTCTTACATTCTTAGTATGGCGTGCTCTGCTGCGTTTCGACAGAGGTGCATTGGGGCATGGAATACCTTCGGGACTTGTACAGGGCATATACAGATTCTTAATAAGCTTAAGTCACATATTCCGGAGGTTGAAATTGTGTATGACAGGCTTTTGCCCGAATTTAACTTCACCAATTCATTCTGCGTCGTTTTCCCCTCGATTGATCTATGGTTTTCTCAGGATTTCTATAGACAGTTGTCTGAGTCGATAGTTTTTTTGCGGATGGCTGTCGTTCAGAAGTCAGTGCAGGGTTTGGTTTCTTTTGTCCAAAGTATGTGGTCAGATTCTCGGGTAGTCTGGACCAGCACTGCACGGTCTTTCAAGCTGAATTAATCGCACTTATCCATCGTGCAATTGAGGCGTATACGTTTGGTAATTTAGGCAAGGACATTATTATCTGCACGGATAGTAAAGCCGTGCACAATACCCTTAAAACCCCTTTGACTACATCGAAACTGTTCAAAGAGTGCAAACACTTCATTAATCTCCTTTGTTCCAATTCGAGAGTAAGGGTTATGTGAGTGCCTGCTCATTGTGGCGTGGTGGGAAATGAGGTTGCTGACTTTTTAGCTGGATCACGCAGTAAATTTTGTGGTCCCAAGCCAGCAATTTTTCTTTAGTTCGCTTTACTTGAACTGGCGCAGAAGTGGTGTTCTATGCCTAGCGGTCGAAAGGCAAAACGGTTCATCATCGAACCCAACGTGAGGGTCACTAAATATGTGTTATCCTTAAAAAAAGTCAACTCAGAATTCTGGTTGTATTTATTACGGGCCATGGACGTTTCAAGGTTCATCTCCAACGCATGGGACTAGCTCAAGATGATCTTTATGACGATTGTCTGGAGGAAGTGGATGACTGCCTACACTACTATTGCAGCTGTCCGGCCTTTGTCGAAGCTAGATCCCAAGTGTTCTCGTACGGATCTTTGAACGTAGTTCAGTTATTATTTATCTCTTGGTTCACACTTTTACAGTTTGCTAAGGCTGCAGTTCGCTTATGCGACTTAGGATAGACCTTCAAGGTTTAAGTTAAGAAAGGCAAACTATTATTGATGACAAAGGTCACAATTCTGAAAACGATCAGTCGATCGATAAGAGAGAGATATCGTTGAATTAACAAACCAATCTGAAATATAAACCGTAATTCATGAATTTCATCACAGTCTCTCTGGAGATCATCAAGGCATTTACAGAACTTATAATAGACTACGAAAATTTTATAGTTTCCCAAATATGTTAAGTCAAGTAACCAAAATAATATGAAATTGCAAATCTTGCCAAACGAACAAATCTGGTCTCTCGAACAAAATGCCCATGAAAATCACGACAACTTCATCTGGTGCTTTTGAAAAATTATTTTTGGATATTGTTGGTCCTTTGAATTTATTTCATTCATTACCTATTCCAAACCAAGAAACAGAGACAGTTGCTCGAGCATTCGTCGAAAACTTTATTTGCGTTTTCGGTATTCCATCATCGATTCTTAATGATCAAGGATCGAATTTCATGAGTGCCTTGTTTAAACGAATAGCTAAATTGTTTAAAATAAAAAAGATAAATACTACAGCTTATCATCCGCAATCAAATGGTTCTCTAGAAAAATCTCACAAAACGTTTATGGATTATATACGCCATTATAGCACATGCATATAGTACATGCCATTTGAATTTGTTTTTCGATGTAAATCGCAGATTCTTAGTTCTCTTACCCATTCTCGTGATACTATATGTACAATTATGATGACTATTACTTTGATCATAGATTCTAGTTTCAACAATCATTTGAAATTGCTAAAAATAACATGCTTGAGTCTAAGGAAAAATCCAAGGTCTATTACGACAGAAATTCTCAAGTAATTAAATATAATGTTGGTGATCTTGTTTGTTTGAAAAACGAAGCTAGAAATTCTAAATTATCAAAGTATTGACTAGGTCCTTATGAAGTCCAAGAAATAAATTCACCTGAAAATATTTCAATTAAAATTGGAAATTCTCCTAAAATGGTACATGCAACAGGTTGAAACCTTTTCACGAAAATTCTGAATTGTAAGTCGTATAAATAGATAAATGGCGAAAAAAAACAAATGTTTACTTATTTGCAAACTATTCGAATATTAGAGACGACCAAATTGTTTTGTTCCGGCTCTTGACTATATACGCAACATATAGTAGTGATTAAGACAAGTTCGAAATTATAAAATCTTGTCAAATTAAGTTCAATTATTGATTGAGTTCACAAATAATTATTAAGTCATTTCAATATGCAGCAATTTTGAGATTAGCGTTCAAACCTGTGTGATTGATTTGTTAACGTGATTTTGATTAAGAAAATTTTAAATAGCTGTTGTCAATCTGTTCTCTTTCACTCCCTGTAATTTGAAATTAAACAAAACACCTACTATCTTCATTCAATTCTTGTTTATATTTGTATATTTGTTTTCAATTATTATATTTCAATTAATTTAAATTCATTTATAGTTATAAATATTTTTTTTTAAATTTATTTATTAATACATATTTATAATTTAAAGATTAAGATAGTATTAATTAACTATTTAATTTAACAAATCTAATTAGTATTTTTACGATATAGTATTTGTATGTGAACCCGTTCAATTCGCGAAAATTAACTCACTTATCTATTGTACATATCTTATTGGATATTGAAACGGGCTAAAAGTACTTATGTATGTCATAATATTATTTGTATTTAGAATTAACTTTAGCTTTAGTGTTTTGGTTGTTTTAAATTTAAATTTAAAATTAAATCACAGAAAAATATTTTTAAATTAACGCAAGAAAATTAATTTTAACGGTTTACTTTATATATTTAAGTATTTTAACTAAACATATTACTTAGACATTAACAAATCTATCGTCGGATTGATACCGTGTTTGATGTGTATGGCGGTTTTCTGGTGGCTTTGAAGAATCGTCTTAATGTTAAGCGCCAGAACGCGGCACGAAAATCAACACTGTAGAATGCATAGATGAACGGATTTATGGCGCTGTTAATCCAGCCCAGCCACAATATTAAGTATTGGAACAGAGGATTAACGAAATCGGTCGGTATAAACGGGGTGATCAGATAGTTGATGAAAAATGGTAGCCAGCATGCGATAAATCCACCTACCACGATGCTCAATGTTTGTGTAGTTTTACTTTCACGTTTTAGTGACGATATCCGATTTGATAGGGACTTTTGATGAACACGAACATTTTTGGTGACACAACAGTCGGTGGAATTTGAACTTTTCACACTGTGATGATGATGGTGATGGTGATGATGGTGTTGATGATAATTTGCACTGCTATTCGACCATTTATCAACGCTCTGCTGTTTATACGTAACTGTGACATTTCGTTTCATGGATGATGTGTGCACCAATTCGTAATGCCCATTTTTGTCATTGCTCACGTTTTTGTGAGTCGTATCCTGATTCATACTGTCCAAATCGATATCATTTTGTGAACTATCGTTTGTTGTTTTACTTAGGGCGGTCGTCAGTGACGATGGTAACGGGGAATTTCGAGTATTTTTTCGCGGACTTGACGGTTCTTGCTCCGACACATCTTGATCTAATTCCGCGTCCAGGTCATGTTCCCGTGATCTTGTCGTTTTTTTGTGCACCTCAATTTCGGTCATTTCATCGTGACGTGCCGCAACCACACACGATATTCGTAAATACACATAAATCATAACCGACATAGGAATGAAAAATGACCCCATTGCAGAAAATACAACATAACCCTCGTTTTGATTATATCGACATTCGCCTGAATCATTTCGTCCCGGTTCATACCTGTGGAAAATATCGGATTATAAGCTCAAGTCAAAAATGTATATAAAAAAAAATTAAATTAAATTACCATCCTAATATTGGAGGACATGTTATTGCTAATGCTAATATCCAAACGACTAATATCATTAGGAGAGCTAACCGTTTCGATCGCCTTCGTCTTGAATAATTTAATGGTTGCGTTACAGCTAGGTATCTGGAAATATATAACAAAAATATTTTTTATTCTGATTTATTGCTTAATTTGCTGGAAAATTTATAAATTTAATTTAATTTATGGCGAAATCGCAAATTTGGATTAGATTGAACTAAACGCTTATTTAAGTGGTGCTAACGAAGCTTATTAAGATTGGATATACGATTGTATTGTCTGATATATAGATTTGTCTACATACATAGCACATACACAACTATGTACATATGTAGATGCTATGCACATAAGTATGTATTGAACTTTTTTTGAAAAACAATCTTCGAAGGAAAAAACATGAGTATACATATTACATATTGATTGATATCACGATATTGTCAGTTGAATTAATGGTTATTGGTTAGATAAAGGTTAGCACAATAAAATGTTGGTTGTCGTTTTTTTTTTTGTTGAGTATTATGTTGATTTATGATTAGATCTAATGAAATCAATGGATGTTACGTTCTTTGTAAAATTATTTATGGTAACTGAACTTATTGTTATCGAATCAGCCTATTTTAGCAAAATCAACCCTATATTAACGATAACAAAATGAATGCTATCAAATAGAGCAATTCTATCGAGATAATCTATCAATCGAATCTATATAATCTGCCAAACAAGTAATCAGCCAATTTTAAAACCTTTATTGCCGATTAAAATAATTATCGAGATTTATTAAGAAAATTGGTGTTTATCAGAGTTCCATAACCTGATGGTTGAACAGAAAACGTAAACCTTTATTTAAACCGTCTACATACCCGGTGTTACAGTTTATCTGTCCTCAGCATGAATAGAATTGATGAAGATTTAGTGGTTAAAGTGTACTTGGTCTTTAATAAGATTTTCATTGGAAACTGTGATTTTAACAACTTCTTTTACGTTCAAAATTTAAAAATTGTCATTTCCCAGTTAAGATTAAGCAAAAATCACTAAAAAAGCTAGCATTTTCATATTTGTGTCTGTTTCTGGTCTACTTCGATTTTAATGTGAAATTTTTAAAAGAAAGAACAATTGAACATTGCCATGAGAAATCACAAAATTTCGTCATAAATATTTTCTTTTGTTTTAAATCATTATAGTTTTGACATCAGAATAAGAATTTCTTATGAGGCTTATACACTTACAGGCATGCATTTGCAATCATTTGATTGTACAAGAACGTTTTTTCAGGAAACGACAGGTATTCAGGTTAGAAACATGTCTAACAAAGCGCTTCAATTTCAATCGCGATAGCAATGAGACAAAAATTAAAATAAACCACACGAGTGGGTAAATTGCGCAGCTTCTTGCTGTTTAGTTCATTCTGTGAAAACAGGAGGTTCTTTTGCCGTGGTCCGCTATCGGTGTACTTAAGGCTAGCTTCTCCTCCAATCTTTCCTCAATGTTTGGCAAGAAACTAAACGTTGCTCTACCATCCATCGAGTTATTTTACCTTTCTTACCATTGCGTGCTAAGACGCTTTTCGTGTATGCCTCTTAAGTGAGTTCAAAAGATTTTCGTTTATCTGATTGCCTAGAATTTGAAATTTGCCGTAGTTCACATTGTGACTCCTCCTTAGTTCAAAACTCTCTCTTTCAATAATATATCAATCGGGATTAAATACAGTCACAGCATCAGTTGGCCCGTTCTATAGGCCTTTGTGATCCAAAGCAGATACTTCTTAGAGCGCTGACTAATGAACTTCAATGGTGACTATATTCATCCAGTCTGCCCATTTGGCACACGTATATGTGGTCTTTTAATGGCAAGTGTTGCTTTAAGTTGGATTATGACTGTTTGGTAGAGAATCGGTCCATTTTATTGTCCTTGCACCAATCAACCACCATATGTATATGGCCCGCCGCGGTTTTTCCTCAATGTTTTATCGTGATTTTTAAGCAAGTAGCAATACAGATTATCAAAAGCTCCAGATACATCTAGGAATACCCCTAAAGTGTTCTTTTACTCAGACTCCTTGACTATGTTAATCATTCTCACCACAGTGTCCTCTGTGAGTCTATTTTCTCTGAAGCTAAACTGGTTATCGCTATATTCACCACTGTTGTGGAAAATGTTCATCAACCTGCCAATAACAAATTTCACAAAATGTTTACGTCAGACTCTTAACAACTTGATAAGGCGATAGGACTTAGGATCGGAAGGGTTTTTATCACTTCCTTTCCTAATGGTCACTATACTTTGCGATTTTTTCAAAATTTTGGAAAAATTCCTGTATCCAGACAATTATTCATAAAACTAGTGGTACTTGAATATTACAGGCCACACATGCTGTATCACTTCTACCTCAATGTTGTCTAGGCCTGGCGCTTAACGGTTTTTCATAGACATACATAATTGGACGTGGACTCTTCATTGCTGATGTGGTCCACGTTTGTGGTGACTGGAACAGAATACCTTTGTTGGAGTAGTTTTCTTTGTATATAAGTGTCATCTACTTGGTGGTGGCTTCCCAACAGTCTTTAGTTTTCAATTTATCCATGAATTTTTACACAATATTTCCACGGTTCGGCCATTCGCCTTAGCGAAATTTTTTCGCTACTTTGAAATTTTTTATATTTTACCGTTAGGCGACTCATTTATGATCATGGTAAAGACCACGACTCTATAGTTACTTGTAGTCCAGTTTTATGGGACTGACCATTTGGCTACAATTCTCAAAAAATCATCCGTCATTAATGTGAGATTAATATTTGATTCACCATCTACATTGATAATGAAGAGATCGCTTCTAGCTAAACACTTTTCTACAAGAAATTCAGTCTTTTTCCAGTCTCTGTTATGCCATACCTGGCCTTTAGCATGATAATTGGGTGGTTTTTGAGCCCATCCATGATCTTTTCAGCCTATTTATATAATCTACAAGAGGCCATCAGAGTATTATAATTAGATGCTGGTGGCTATAATTTAGATGCTCATTACTCGCGTGGAGTTTGCCAGGCTCCCTATCCTTCATTTAACCACGTAAGGTGGTTTTGTATGCTGTTCTTGCGGCAAATACATTTCGTATCTTCGGTGAGTTTCGGACATATGGTAATGACCGCTCGATTTTTAGGTTCAATTTTTAAGTAAGGTATTCCTAGTGGAAGGATATACTTCAATGATCAAGTGGACCATTTTGCAATCATTACCTATACTATGTATGAAACATGCACTGCATCTTATATCCGTTTAGTTTAAGAAATTGAAAAATTAAAGTTCTACAATGTACCATAAATCTGTCGAAATCTATAGAAATAAATGTTTTCAATTATTTTTCATGTGCTGTGAACATAAGCGTGGTACAATTTATGCTTTTGTATTATGTAAAGTACTTTGTTTTAGCAAAGGTATTTGGCTTCGAATAACTATATATTTTTTCGAACAAACCTTAAATAATTTTATGATAATTTATATAATTGGAGGAGCATTCATTCAAAATTTATTTAATTATTTTTTTTTCAAAATACGAGTATGTACGTACGCATATATTTCAAATTCATGAAATCGGTTGCAAAAATTTTGAATACAAAATTTAAAATGTTCAAAAATACTTTACTTTCTACTTTAAATACAGAATTATGAAATTCGACATTTTCAACGATTTATAACATCCAAAATGTTGAAAATTGTAGGTATAGCTCGAAGAATTTTGAAAGTAAATTAACAAATATGTTAAACTGTCAAAATTTAATAATTTAAATTATGTAGTTTATAATTCGGTTTCAACAGTATAAAATTCTATAAATTAAAATTTTATTCTCAAAATTTGAGTTCAAAATTTAAGTATGAATTTTTGTTTTTAAAACTTTAGTGCATTGAAATGCTCGAAGTATTTAGTATCTAAATTCATAAATTTCAAAATATGTATCGGAGTTTCAAAATTAGTAAAGGTCGTAAAATTCTCTAAAGATTCTAAGAACTATTTAAAATACTTAATAGTAAGTAATTACAAATTATATACGCGCAACATTGTTGGGTCGCAACCAGGGTTGTGCGACGTAGATTACGTGTAATCTACTCGGTTATCGATTCGTAAAATATTACGTAGATTACTTGGCAATATTTTTTGTTGATAATTAAGACAATGTCAACAACCTACGATTTATTAACGATTTGAAATATAATACGATGTACATATTTTGTAAAAGACCGATTCAGTTTAAGCCGTAAGAAGAAATTAAAGAATGATTCAAACTAAATCGGAAATAGCATACATACAACACTATAATTTTGGAAATATGTGTTGAAATAAAATAAACAATAGCTTTTTAATTAAAGAAAGTCAAGCAAATGTGGTCCAATGTTCCCCAAGATATTCTACACAACTTACGATGTGACTTTCGCAGTAATATTATTCCATTCAGAACGCATATTTTCAGTAATTTTATCGTATCCGCCGTTCTTGTTTTCAGTATTGCCAAATTTTTATAGATAGGTCGAAAATGGGCCGGCTTAGATACTTTGAGATAACATTGTTTTGGATTAGCCTCGTAACAATTTACTGCGTCTTTAGAGTAGTGTGAACTAGCTTCATCAGGCAACACTTTACTGCTGAATCGTGTCAACGAATTAAAGGCAAAATAATACGTTTCTGAAGTCATTCTTTTATATACACATTTGACATCACTGTGGAATATGTGCAACAAAGAACAGTGGATCCACTGGCGGTTTTAAGCATAGGCAACCAAGACAACTTCTTGTGGTAAATGTTTTTCTTTGGTGATATATTTTATGTTTTAAGAAACTAACTACATAAGTCATAGGCCCATTCACACTTTTTGCATTGACCCCTCTTAACCCAGAAATATAAAAAACTATGTATATCACTTCGAATGTAGAATAAAAATATAATAAACAGTATTAAAGGCCATTACTGGCCCCTTACTGATTCAACAATCTGGCTCCAACGGTTTCGATCCCGAGCATGGTCTTCATACTGTCTAAGACAATCTGAAGAGGCCAAGTCGTTCTCTACATCGTTGATCCATCGTTGCCTGCAACGACCTCTACGCCTACCATATGATGGCTCTCTTTCATAGATCGCTGCACAATTCGCTCCGGATCAGCACGCATAACATGACCGAGCCACCGTACTCGCTGAGATCTTACTTCATGAACAATATTGGGGATCTTCATCAGATCTCTAATCTCGAAATTGTACAGAGCTCGGTATGAACCATCATCTATTTCGCGTTTTGGGCCGTAAATCACACGCATGATTATTCTCTCAAATGTAAGGAGCCATCTCTCGTACTCATCCGTCAGCGCCCAACTTTCACATCCAAACATAACAACGGACTGATCAACGCTTTGTAAAGCTTCAGCTTCACGGCACTTGATAAGTGTTTAGATTTTAGCAGTGGCCTTAGAGGATACAAAGAACGACTGCCAGCTGCGAGCCTCACTTTAATATCCTCACCTACACTGTTATCGTGAGTGATAAGAGAACCCAGATTGAACCTCCTCACTCCCTCAAACGTGTGGTGGCCACTACTAAAATCTGGTGTGCCATTGCCCTAAAACCATATAGATCAGGTATTTCGTTTTGGACTCATTGATCTGAAGTCCAACTGAAGCTGAAAATTCTACAAGCAGATCAAGTATTTCTTTCACTCCGTTGCTATTCAGTCCAATCTCGCATATGTCATCTGCATATGCAAGCACCTGATTGGACTGGCGATATAAGATGTTGCGCTGAGGTGTTTCAGTTTTACGAAAGATGAACTCCAACATGAGATTAAAGAGTATCGAGGACAGAGCATCTCCCTGCCGAACACCCGAGCTCACTACAAAAATTGTCGATAGCCTGTTCTCAACTTTAACACAGCATTAAGACTGCGTCACTGTCATACTACACAGTCGTACCATTTTTGTTGGCATCCCTAGGTATTCCAAGGTAGACCACAAACACTCTCGATTGATCGAGTCATAGGCCTGCCGGAAATCCAGGAACACTTGATGTACGGAGATGGATGTCTCATAATATTTAGATAGAATCATCCGCAGCGGAAAGATCTGGTCAGTGACTGATCGATTCGGACGAAATCCTCCTTGATAGTCACCAACCAAACCCTCCGCTAGAAGAGTGATTGATTCCAATACAATGTATGACAGTAACTTGTATGCTGTGAGCTATACCGCGATAATTCTCACATTTCAAGCGGTCTCCCTTCTTGAAGATGGGGCATATCGCGGCCACTTTCCATTCGTTAGGCATAACTTCGGTTCGCCATACTAATCGAATAAGGTCGAAAAGACAGTTCCACAAAGTATCCCCTCCGAATATCAAGAGCTTCGAATAAATGCAGTCCACTCCAGGTGAGCGGTTTCGTTTCAAGCTCTGCATGGCCTTAATGAATTCCTCTTGGAATGGCTCCTCAATTCACATCTCCTCAGTCTGTATTTGAGGTGACTCAACTACAGTCTGTGACGCATCATGAACACCAAGCAGGTCGGTAAAGTGTCCATTCCATGTATCGAGTACTGCCTCGATGTTGACACAGAGGTTTCCATCCCGGTCCCGAATGGTAGTTGACGCAGGCTTGAAAGCATGGTGCAATCCAGTAATTCCTTTAAAGAAATTACGTGAACTGCGTTCATTGCTGAGTTCTTGTACATTCAGAACCTCCAATGAAGAATAAAAAGTGACTTTTAAATCTCCAAAGTATAATATTTTAATTAAAATTTTTCAAACAAATAAAACTTTAGATAAACTTATTAAAAACTGTTGTTGTATTTTTTGATTCAAAAATCAGATGCGGCTCGTAATATTGGGCAAGATGATCGTCCATTAAATTCACAAGGTTCAATTCTCATTTACAAAAATATAAATCCATCCACATCAAGCAAATGGAAATTTAAAAAAAAAATTAAATTTCGATCAACACTCACATAGTAAAATACACGAAAAGTATCGACAATTTTTCGTGTGTTTCAATTTGAGTGCATGGAAAGGTCGATTAAAATTTGGAGTCTACAAGTTTCATTTTTTTTATAAAAAAACAAAACTTCGATACCAAATTTGAGTCAACTTTACCCAGCTTTCACAAGGTAAAATACACGAGGTAAAATTGTGTGGCACTGATGCAAGATAATTTTTCGTACTTTTCTATATGTCAGTGGTTGAAGAGGTCGAACAAAATTTGATATTGTGTTGATTGTGTTTTATCATTTTTGCTACTGTTGCTTATTCTTTTTTAAGACCCACTGGTTTATGGCCGCTACTGCATTTAATCACTGTTTAGATATACTGATTAAATACTTTGCGGTAAGCTCTATTTACTATTTAAGTCAAGGATCAACATTCATTTTGCATTTGTTGTATTTTGTGATGAACATTAAATATCTAGGACGTATATGAGTTTAATCCTCTTAAAGGTGGAAAATAGGTAAAACTAAAAGCGGTGTTGGTGAGCGATACAAAATTTTAGGCAAGTTTTGCCGTACATTTTTATTTGAACTTAGAATATTGAACGGGATCCTTTTTATTTTTATTTGTTTTGTTTCCGTTTATAAATACGTTTTATATCAGAGAGGCTTAATATTGTTTATCGGCTTCAAACAGTGGAAAAAATAATATCTAAATCGGACAAATATCTAATTTTTTTTTCTAAACTTTAGTGTAGGTACAATTAACACTGTGGGTTTATTGTGTATTTTTATTCCGATTTTTTTGCTAAATATTGGTAAATATTTCTACCTTACCCATCCCCATGGGATACCCATGGGCTCACCCAACTTTAAACATGTTCTGGTTGTCTAAACGAATTGGTTTTTTAATAGCCCGGTAACTCTTTAAACCCTCCTGAACTGGAATTTGCCTTACCATGGAATGGGAGAAACTCGATTTTATGGCACGGTCATAGTCAGACTAGGTCCCCGGATTATTTTTAATTGAAGTATAATCTGATTGTAGAGATTAATATCACTCCAATTTTTGTGAGATGCTTTTCTATGCTGATACCTTCTTTTTACCGTAGTTTCATTAAAGAAAATATCGTATATCGAATTGATCGTAAAAAAAATAGATCACGTTAGTTTAGAACTAATTCACAAAAATATTCCAGGAATTACCGACTTGTCTACACGTCGACGTAAAAAATAATAGATGACGCGTAAACGCCCATCCCTGGTTTCCACCCATAGCTCGAGAATAGCTGGTCTTTAGAATGCGATAAATTGGAGATATAACTAAAGAAAGAGGAAGATTATAACATTTTGTTTATTCACCAATACTAAATTATGTACCTTATACAATTTTATAACTTTTTACGTTTACCTACTAAAAATAATCTGTATGCCTTTCTGAGATAAGCAACCAATCAATTTTAATATAATCTTGATAAAGCTGTACACTAATTAATTTTGTGTGATTAAATTTGAATATAGTATATATATATGGTTGAAATCCTAAAAAAAATGGTCAAAACAAAAATTTTTACTCCAGAAGAGAAGCTGGGTTTTTTCATTTATGTATTTAAAAATAAATTAATATTTCTACACCAGGTTCATGGTTGAACCCCTTAAAAAGCAATGATAAAAGTATAAAACCCATAAAAAAAATTATTTTTAAGATGTGGGCATATAAAAAGGGACACCTAAAAACAAAGAGAAGGAACATAAATTTATATTTAACTTATTATCTTGTAACAATTATGACTTAATAAATTAATTATTTTTAGAATTTTTATCTTACATTATCATCTGTTATCGGAGACAAGAGGTTTTGTGCGTATATGTATAATAATACTGACAAAGATATAATGTTGAGTACGGATGGATTAGACAAGTTGCTACTCGAAAATATGAACCAAAAAAAAACTATGGTTTAGGTTAAACCTACAATGTATACACATAAATTGTAACCTTGTTTTCTTCGTTTTTCATCCATTTCTATATGTATGTATGTAATACGTATTATATCACAGGCCTAAAGATCTTGTTTTCAGCAAAACCATAAATTATTGTGGCGTAAGTCGTACTAGATAGTCATGTTGTAGAATATATATGGAACCAAAAGAAGGAGCACTGACAAACACAAAAATATTGCAATACATTTTCTTTTTTTTTTGTATTTCATCTTTATTTCTAAGAAAATTTTATAAATTCTAAGTGGAACATCAATTAAATTATTAAGTCTCGCGCTGAACATTCGTCTTTATCTTAAATGTGCTTTATAAAATCGTTACTTACCTATCTATACTAATGGCACATAAACTAAGAATAGATGCGGTACACAGTAAGACATCCAACGAAATCCAAATATCACATAATATCCAACCTAATTGCCATGATCCTGAAAATATAAAAATAAAAATAAAAATTTAGCCTTTCAAAGAAGAAGCTTTTAAAAGATTACAGTGATTTTAAAATTCAATTAAACTGGTGGATAAAGGATGTCATGACTCCCATTACTTTTTATAAGCAAATTTCCCACTCAAAATTAAGTTTAACATAACTCAGCGTTTCAATGCAAAAATATGTATAATTCCAAGTGGGAAGTTTTACATGGATTTTCCAAAAAAACGATAACTGTTAAATTCAGAGTTTGATCGGTTTCCACACCTTAATTAATTATTTGGTTTAGCTGATTAATTTAACAGCCTTCGAAGAAGACTAAGTCCAACAAACTCTTTCCACTCAATTGAATAGGTAGATTTCTTATTTCTTATTCAAGTGCAGTAATCGTGGGTATTATAAATTCCCATTGTTGAACAGAAAATCATGATTGGATTTTCAATATTCACACAACAGAATTCCAAAAGGCAAAATGTTGTGGACAATTATGACGAATGATATTCTACATGTAGGAAGTTACTTTTACGTAGAAAAAACTGTATTTGTTCTTGATGTGGTATGACGACGTTTAAATGTTTTTGGTTTTAGACAGTTAATATTTTTCAATTATGCTAAAAGTATGCTCATAAAAGACCCAATTTCAATTTTTTGATCGCTGCGTACTTCACACAGTTAAACATTTTTTATTGTACAGAAATGAACTAGGATAATTCTTTAAATTACTAATTATTCTTTTATAGTATCCTCTAATCCAGACAATAAAAGTATAATTTTCTTTAATAACACGCGACTTAAGAATATGAAGAGAATAGTTGACTGCAACAATATTCAACAAAAGCACCAACGTTGCTATTCGCTCACTTTGGCGCAGCCCAGTTTCCAACATAAATTCGGAATGACCGTTTGGCACTTAAATGCCGTTGTCTTTATGAAATTTTAATTCTTAAGTATTCAATAAATATTTATAAATGTCAATGTAGCTCTCCTAAAAACCCTTCCTCATCTTTGCTTCGCTCCAAAAACTTAAATCCATGAATATTAAATCGGGTTCTGACGATTCTGCCAAGCAGCGCCGATCCAGCTCTGTGGCAAGCTATTGTTAAGGTAATTCCATTCAGGTAAAACATGGTCAGAAGTGGCTAAGTTGTACCGAACGGGTGTCACTACAACAACGCTGAACAATTCACCTTATGTAGTGGTGCCTGGTTGGTTCAGTTTATAAAGGGTTTTCCAATAAGAGGCTTCATTTTGGATAGCCTGCTATTTGGGCAGCTGTCAATTTTGAAGCCATCATCTTTTGACATTTGACAAGTAAAAACCACGCCATTACTAAAAATGGTACGATATAAGCTTCAACAACGAATTGAAATTATTAAAATTCACTACCAAAAATGGTGAAAATTTTGCAGTCACAGTTCGTAAAACTAAAGCACTTTTTGGTGGCCGTGAAGCAATGGAGAAATGGTGGAAACATTTGAGCTGTTGGGACAAATTAGTGATATGAAGAATCGAAACCGTGTGCGCCGCTCAAGAACAACTGAGAATATTGCTGCTGCAGCCCGTAGTGTTGAAGAAACCCCAGGTTTGTCGATTCCTCGTCGATCTTTGGAATTAGATATTCCACAAACGCCATTACACCGTATTTTGCATAAAGACTTAGGACTTTATCTTCCATGTCACTGTACAGGGTGACATGGAGCTATGCAATGCGCAGGTGGTATACTGTACTTGTGTGAATGGGATGAATGGGTTGAATGAATGTTAGTACGAATGTGGGTATTGCACCGTGGGCCCAATAGTGGCATTGAGTGATGGAGTAAAATCCGCCCAATTTTATTAAAAAATTAAAAATTAGGACTTATCGCTTTTAAAGTTCAGTTAACACAAGAACTCAAGCAGGTCGATCACCATAAACGTCGTACCTTCGCTGGTTGTGGTCCTTCAAATGCATCAAAATGATTCGGATTTTCATCGAAAAATCCTCTTCAGATGTGAGGCCCATTTTCACCTCGGAGGCTATGTTAATAAGCGGAATTGTCGCATTTAGGGCTCAGAAAATTCAAGAATGGTTGAATATTTTCAGAAAGACGGCGCTATGTGCGACACAAGCAACGAAACAATCACAATTTTACAAGAAACGTTTCCTGACCGTGTTATTTCTCGAAGAGATGATCATATTTCGCTGCACACACTTTGATGTTGAACGTAAAAAAATGTGGAAATTTACAATCAGCTTGCGGAGTTTAGTGTTTTTTTAACTTTTTTGGTGAAACAAATTCGATTGACTTGTTGCATCCATCATAAACAAGAAAACAGAATATTACACAACAGGAGGAGGTACAAACCAGCACAAGATACGAAACTGAGTAAATTAAAATTTGACGTTTGGGTTAAGTTCTGGAATATGGATAGAAATCATCTAAAATGATTCTTAGATTAAGTTCTGGACTATAGCCAACTTGAACGAAACTTTACCCTTTGCTCGCCCGACTATGGTGGAACTCTTTATGTTGGATAGAAATGAGATTCTAAAATGATATTTAGATAAAGTTCTGGGATATGGGCAAATTGAACCGTTTGGCACTTAAATGCCGTTGTCTTTATGAAATTTTAATTCTTAAGTATTCAATAAATATTTGTAAATGTCAATGGGCAAATTGACGGAACTAGGCAATTCCTCTATTTGTTTTATTTATATAAATTCATTTCAGAAAAACGGGGAAAGGTTTTTTAGAAAATTTTGTCGGGGACAGGACATCAAAATCAGGGACTATTATGCTATAGCTATACAATGTGTATATGTTGAATTAAATATTAAAAATCGAACCTGTAGTTAACAAAATGTTGTGGCGCCACCGCCCGTCATCCATCTAAGTGAGCAAAAGCAGACTCTCTAAACTAACTAAAGGGTGCCCCAAAATTAACACAGTTTTTAGTCTTCAGATTGTGATTTTTTATTGAATCATCAAATACATAGGATAGGGTTATTTATGAAATATTACATCGAGCAAATGGCCTCTACAGCTTTGCTGGCACATACGCACTCTTTTATCGAAATTCCCTATGACCTTTTTGCATAAATGTGGCTGAATTTCGTTGATGCAGCGTTCAATTCCCTCCTGTAATGCCCGGGTGGTTGTGGGCTTGTCGACATAGGCCTTTGACTTCAAATAACCCCATAAAAAGTAATCTTATGGTGTTAAATCACAAGATCTAGGGGCCAATTCTGATCGCCGAAACGAGAGTACACGACTAGGAAATGTCTCATGTAGTCATTGAATTGTTTCACGGGCTGTATGGCATGTGGCACCATCTTGTTGAAACCCCATGTCGTCTATGTCAATGTCATCCAACTGAGGCAAAAATAAGTGGATTATCATGTCGCGATATCGAGCACCAGTAACAGTTACTGCTTAACCAGCCTCATTTTGAAAAAAATTCGATATTGACATTTGAACGGTTTGTTTTTGAACGACCAGTGTGTTTAGCGTCTTCAACTGATCCAGTCTCCTTGAATTTTTCAATTAATCTCTTAACAGTTGACGAAGTTAAAACAATATTCCGACCATATTTTGTATGAAATTTTCGAACTGCGGCTGCCAAACTTTCAAATAATGCAAATATGTTGTTCTATCGTGTAACGCCACATTTTTATTAACCCTAACGCTGTTAAATTAATTTTTTTTATGGGGTTTCCAACACTTTACTGCACAAATGACGGGAAATTCAAATCTTGCGTTAATTTTGGAACACCCTTTATAAGTATTATTGAATCACTATAGAAATCGCAAGGTGATTGCTAATCATTCTGCAGCTATGATTGCTTTTCTATAAATATAAGAAATGTCTTATTTGCAAATTTGGCAATCAAAATCTGATGTATAGACAATTAGACAACCAAAAATTTCTAAAATTGATTCCATCCTCTACACGAAGTTCCAATCATATTATCACAAGATATAAAGGCGTATAATGAATTATTCTTTGGTTTCGTTTTTAGTTTAAAACTGTACGGAACATTCGGTGCAAGAAGTGACCTGTCTTTTTAATTTACTCAGACGTGGTGGTGTTTTGAACATTTTAATTTTTTGGACTGAGTCAATTATGAATGCCGCTTGCGAGTTTTATAGTACTGACCATATTAAATTTAATCTAAAAATTATTTTAGAATCCCATTTCCATCCAACGTATCAAATTCCATCATGATCGGTCAATAAATAACCTATTTCCGTCCTATAGTTGGTCATACAGTTGGCCAAGACCTTTATACAAAAATCAGTTTGAAATCCCATTTTCATACAACTTGTCAAGTTTCATTCTAATCGGTCAAGAAATGGCTTAGTTCCGTCCAAGTTGATCATATTTCAGTTTCAAGACTACATCTAAAAATATTTTCAGAATCCCATTTATATCCAACACGTCAAATATCATAATCATCGCTGGTCCTGTTTTGTAATACTACCCGTGTTTGAGCTCTTAAAACCACGAAGCCGATCCGCTCTTTTCGACCACAATTTTGATCAGCGATAAAGTTCATTTCTGGGTTAATGGCTATGTCAATAAGCAAAATTGCCGTATTTGGGCTGTAGAGCAACCCGAAGATTTTCAAGAGCTGCCATTACATCGAGAGAAAACAATGGTTTGGTGTGGTTTATTATCCGGTGGAAACATCGGTTCATATATCTTCAAAGATGAGGACGGCCGGAACGTAACTGTAAATGACGCCCGTCATCGCGCCATGATAACTATTTCTTGCCTGAAATTGAAGCCCGTGACCGACGACACTTGGTTCCAACAAGGCGGCACTACTTGCCATAAAGTTTTGTAACAATGCACTTATCGCGAAACTATTTTGGTGAGCCCCATAGATAGAGTGATATCACACCTCTAGACTTTTGCGTTTCGGGCTCCGTAAAATCCAAAGTTACGTGGTTAAACCAGCTAAACTTGAGGCACTAGAAATCAACATTGCAAACTCCATTTCACACATTATAGTTGATTTTATAGAACTTGCTTCACATACAAATTGTTCAGGCGTTATTAAAAAATGTTTATTAAAAATCATATCACATCATGATATAACCTAAATATGATATTTTCATAATGTTAACGACATTTCCATTTCCATTAAACGTTCGTGGACTGAAATAAATAAAACATTTTAAACAAAGTGTGCAGTATTAGCACTACATCTACATATGTACATAACGTATGAATTTTAAGCCTCGCCATGTCATCATCCATCTAATGAAGCACATCCATAATTTTTACAACAATAATAAATTAAACAAATCGACGATTTTTTACGATTTCAAATATAAACATTTTTTCGTACCACGTTAAAAAATAACAACTTTATCTTCCATTTAGAATGACAATGAAAAATTAAATTGTTGATTTTATGATTTAAAAATAAAATTAAATTAAAAAGTTTTCCAACAGAAGAAACACATAAAAAATTTTCATAAGCTAAAATAAAACAACAACAAGAAAATACACCCATCCGTCGTAAGTATCCAATAATAGTTAGGGTTTTTTTTTGCTCAAAATCGATTTTATATATTTTAGAAACTTCCTGTACCATATACCACACGACACCACTTTAAATTGGTAATTTACGAGCCTGATAAATTTGAAAAGGTATATTAAACCCTGGGTGCGATAATAATAATGAATTTTAATTATTTTATTAATGAAAATAACGAAAAGCTAAAAAAATCTTTTTATGGCGCCAGCATTCAGGTTTGTATGTTTTCTTTTATGATCATAACTATAATCGTTACGTTTTAATGAGGTTTTGTTAAAAGCTCAAAATTGAAAATTGTTTCATTGTCTTATTTGCGCTTATACATATACGCTATGTAATGGTGTAATGGTGTTAGTTAAATTAAATACGAAACACAAATAAAACATTAGGTTATACGAGTTCCCAGAATGATTGTATCCATGTAAATGCTCTTTGCAATACATATTTCGAATATTCGTATGGATACATGTTGGGGTTATTGAATTATTCAGAATCGTAAAATACTTTTTTCAGAATGATTTGAGTTAAATGTGAACATACGAGTATATTCAAATGTTGTAGAAATATTTGAAAATCGTTAGAGCTTGCTAAATTCTTATAACTTCGATATTACAAATTTGGAAATTGACATCCTCAAGTTCTAAACTTTTCAAAATTGTATAACGTTTCATTGTTATGTATGTAAATTAAACGAGCAAATAGCACAGTAGTTAAAGCTGTGACGTGTGGCTCGGGAGGTACTGGGTTCGAATCCCAATATAGGCAGGATGCAAAAGTGATTCTTCATCCATGATTTTAATCAGGATGATTAAGAACACATCTATGACCTTCTGTTGGAGTGTAGAATTCATGGGCCAAACCATTGTTCATGTCAGTACAGGCTGTCATGGAGCTATACAATGTGTAGATGGTCATGTAGATGTAGTTATAAAAAAAACTCGGATCTGTAGCCGTTAAAAAGTTAATCTCTTAATTCCTCAAGTCGTATATAAGGACTTATTTCAAAAAAAAAAAAAAAAATATGCATTCCAGTTTGATGTCTTGATCTTCCATGCGATATTGTTCAAGGCAGTGATTTTATCCTCCTGATCCGTTATAAATTTCATTATAACTTGGATTTCTGAGAAGTTACTAATTCCTATTACGTTTATCGGTGGTGGTGATTTCTCTTTTGGTAATGCTTGATAGTTGGGCTAGTTGGCCCTCGATATTTTCGTTACTGGTTGGTATTCATTTTATCGCTGTTTTGTTCCTACTCTGAAGTGAGCTCAGCTATCCTTTTCTTGCTTTTCTTGTTTGTTTCTCTTCCTAATCCGTTAGGTATTCAAATCTATTTGCTTTTCTTGAATTTTTCCAATCTCCATCTTTTGAGTCCGCTTCCGTTTCTACATTAGCTTTCGTTCTTCATTTTGGATAATAAAAATTCCATTTCCCGCAGTTTCTGTTTTAATTCTAGGTTTTCTTTTTCGAAGTTATATTTTTCAGTTTTTGCATCGCTAAAGGTCAACTAATAACTTGCTTTCGCTTTTACCTTTTAGTTGAGACGATCTTGCTATATTTGGTTTTATTTGAAACGGATTTGATGTTTCCTGGGTATGTAAATGGTCAATGATGACATTGATGTACTACCTAGAGTATGAACACTTTTCGTTGTATCTATTGCATATAGTTTTGACTGATTATCCGCTATACTGTTTCACTATTGCGAAGGAGGTTCGATACCTCCACCGTTTGTTCTACAATACATTGCTCAGAGTACGATTGTAATCATTTATGGATACTTCGAAGAGGCTTTCAATTGCGCACCCCTCTTTGCGTTGATGTTTGATCACCATTACTGTAAAAAATGTGAATGTGATGGAAAGCACCCAACGCAATCCTGCACACTAGTACGAGATGCACCACCAAAAAGTATAAACTTAAATGTGCAGCACTTAAACAGTTACCGAGGGTGCGAAGTGGGCAAAGTCATCCAAACAATCACCAATTTGAAAACGGTTACAATTGCACAGGCACGTGAAAACTCAGGGAATGATACTAATGTCACGGAAAAATGTTAAAATGTTTGTAAATACCGAATATGTCTAATCATACTTTACTAGAACATCATATGTAAAAATTCGTGGATATATCTGTTTCCAAGCTCTATACTCAGGGGAATGCGCAAGAAGGAGATCAGCTTTATTTATTAGGCAGAACATTAAACACCTTGAAGATTTAAAATAAGATGATTATAGCATACCAGTTAATGTACAACTGGATTACCGCAAGTCCTGTAAAATATCACCGGTACATTGTGCTCTACGATATAATCTAACCAAAGATGAATACATGGATTTGTTGAAGAAAATAGGAAGTAACTTCTTTGTTGGAGGGGACTACAATGCAAAAAATATATTTTGGCGTTCAAGACTAACTTTTTCAAGGGCAATCGGAAATTTACAAAACGATGAAAGTTTAATATCTGATCGTTCACCGGTTAATGAGACTATTAGTGAGCTCATAATAGAAAATAGGCATCCAAAACAACTAACATTCTAAACCAAACCGGTTGCTTTTCAAGAAGATAAATCGAAGACGAATTGGACATACTCATAATTATCATACAATCGGCTGTTTGTGAAAGCGCCTCACATCCAAGCAACTAACATCTGCCTAGAAGAATGGTCTGGAAATTGTGTAATATCGGCTGTTTATTGTCCACCGAAACACGCAATCAAAAAGCAGCAATTTATCGATTATTTTAATCAGCTGGGCATTAAATTTCTCGCAGGGGCGACTACAATGCCAAACATCTGCAATGGGGTTCGAGATTAACAACACCTGAAGGAAAGCAACTATATGAAGCACCCCTGAAGATATGGTTTAAAACGTATATTGGAAATAGCAGCAAAAGAGGCTACCCGCCTGATATTAACAACTATGAAAAAGTTAACAAGCCATCACCTAATATACTGCAGTTAATCAAAGAAAATCGGACATTACGCCGACTATGGCAGCAGTAATCTCCATTACTAAAAGGACAATTGAATAGGGCTATTAAAGCCCTTAAACGAGCATTGAGAGAAGAAAAAGACTCAGGAATCCAGAGTTACCATACTGAACTCTCGGCCATCGAGAAGACAGATTATTCACTATGGAAGGCAACAAAAAAACTAAAGAGACCAACATTATCGAATCCATCAATTAGGCAACCAGATGGACATTAGTCCAGAAGTGAAGTAGAAAAGGCTACTGCTTTCTCTATAACCACTTGAAAAAGGTATTCACACTAAACGAAAAAACTAGCAACAGTGAACTACCAAAGTTTACGGAGGACCTTTTGAAACCAATTCCTTTCAAATTTAAAAGGAAACAAGTTTAAAATACCATTAAAAATTGTATAAACACAAAGGAAGCTCTAGGACATGATTTTATTACCGGAAAATGATCAGTGAATTACCTGATAAATGCATAAAACTCATAATTATGTCTTTAATGCGATTATGAGATTGGCTTCCCTGAAAAAAGGAAAATATCGCAAATTACAGTGATTCCGAAGCCTGGAAAAGACGAAACACAAGTCGCATCACACAGGCCAATAAGTATACTTCCGATGATTTCTAAACTATTTGAAAAAATGGTATTACCAATATTAAAACCAATATTATCCAAAGGACAGATTATACCAGACCACCAATTTGGGTTTCGAGACCAACATGGCACTGTAGAACAGGTGCACAGAGTTGTTAACACAATTAAATTTGCATTAGAAGAAAAGAAATATTGTTCGGAAGTTTTCCTAGACATTGCGCAAGCTTTCGACAAAGTATTGCATGAGGGCCTTATATATAAAATTAAAACTCAAAAATGTCCTGGCTGATGTACTGGAAGAAAATCAAAACTTTCCCTAGAATCCAAGGTATACAAAATGATCCTAATTCCTATATGGACATATGGAATTCAACTGTGGGGATGAACAAGCGCATCAAATATAGATCTTTTACAACGAACGCAATCAAAAATACATCGCTGAATTACAAATGCTCCGTGGTATATCCGAAATTGCAACATTCAGAGAGACCTTGGGATTAAAACGGTCAAAGATATGATCCAATCACACAGTCCTCAATTATTTACATATGATTTTGGAAAATCTAAATTTCTCAGGATCCCCACAAGAAACTTGGACCAAAATAATTATCTAGTCATAGCTATTGGGAAAACACTTCAAATGAAGCCGTCGTCTCTAGACATAACACTCTAGAAGATAAATTTTTATAAATTTTCAATTATTTACATATGATTTTGGAAAATCTAAATTTCTCAGGATCCTCATAAGAAACTTGGACCAAAATAATTTTCTAGTCATATAGATATTGGAAAAACACTTCAAATCAAGCCACCTCCAGACATAACACTCTAGAGGCTGAATTTTTATAATTTTTCAATTATTTACATATGATTTTAGAAAATCTAAATTTCTCAGGATCCCCACAAGAAACTTGGACCAAAATAATTATCTAGTCATATAGATATTGGAAAAACACTTCAAATCAAGCCACCTCAAAACAACACTCTAGAGGCTGAATTTTTATAATTTTTCAATTATTTACATATGATTTTGGAAAATCTAAATTTCACAGGATACCCACAAGAAACTTTTCCTACCAGTATTAATAAAAAATATTTCACAAATGTATCGATATAGATCGTATCTCTTTTATTCAAGAATTAATGATCTTCTTTATCGACATACATATATCAGCTGGAAATTATCGGTAATTTTAGTAGTATGATAGAAAGAGAAAATATAATTCAACTCTAATGTTCAATTTGAAACAAAAATTTATCTTGATTATCGAATTTTTTTCGGCTGGAAACTATCGGCTAACTTTAACAGGGTGAGCATTTTTTAGAATATTATATTAGAAACAATTTACATAATTCCTTGATTCACAAAAAATTAGGTTTTATTGCAAAATAGCCAATGATACGAAGAATCCTATAATTTCTTGTTGTTATAGCTGTGCTGGGATGTTCTATCATCACTTCGATTCGCTTCGATAGACATTTGTGTCTCTTTTTTCACGAACAAAATTGTGCTCCATTACGTTTTTTGAATTACGTTTTGTCTATTGCGATCTCAGCCTGTTAGAATAAATTTGCAAACTATCTCTTTTTCCTCTTTTCACTTGCCATCGAAAATAAAAATATTGGTGATATTTTATCGAATGAATTTATAGAAATAGAATCAAGTAGGCTATGATCACAATATAAATTGCGAAATAGAATACAATTTTGTTCGTAAAAAAAAGAGACACAAATGTCTATCGAAACGAATCGAAGTGATGATAGAACATCCCAGCACTGCTTTCTTCTTTTCTTAAATACAAAATATTTAATATCATTATATTTTTTTACACCATTGGTTATTATGAATTAAAACAACGCCCTAATTTTTATATTCACTCGAGTTTGGTTTAATTTAAGAATAGTATACTTCTAAGCGATTGGATTAAAATTTTTGAAAGGTTCGAAATCAATTCTAAATGATCGATGTATCAAGTTTATTAAGTTTGTTAGCAGAACTGCAAAATGTGAATGTTGTTTACCTGCATTATTTCATTGTAGGTACATACGTATGTATCTAAATTCATATGTGTGTTGTCAAAACGAATTGATGGTATTCTAAAAATATCCAGTACACAAATATAGCAAATCTCGGTTGCACAAACACATCCTTAAACATTTTAATTTATTTCCTCTGTGGTCGGATTTTAGTTTTTCAATTTGTTTTTTATTTTTTTATATATGTTGAACGGAAATTGTGTTTTTCATTCGTTTTACATCTAAGAGGAAAATTAGTCCTGTTTCAAAACATAAATAATTTATACGAACGATATATTTGTTATCAAGCCGCACTTTGTTCAGTTATACTTAATAGTTTTTATATTAAAATAAATCTGTATGTACGTCATCACGTCAAATTTTAGTATATCGTCAGATTTCTATGGCAGATAAAAATCAATTTTTTCAGTTAATTTGATTTGATTGCTGTAATAGTTGGGGGGATGGGGGCCTTTTTAGGGTTGTACATGGAATACCATTTCTCAAAACACTATCGATTTGTCTTTATTTAAGCCTGGTCAACTGAATCCTTAATACTGTATTTTATATACTGTTTCTTAGGTTGAAATTTCTGTTAATGAAGCCTTAGAGGTATATGTGCCCACACAAAATTTCTTCTCTTAAATATATTTGTTAACATTTTATTCAAGATTATATAATTTTTTAAGATTGGAGCGTGTATATGCGATACAATATACAAATTGGGTTGTTTCTTTTAGTTCATGGGAGTTCGTTCATGTTGCAACTGGGAAATTATTCGGAACAAATTCTTTCCACAATTTGTTATATACGAGTATGTATACGTAACTCTTCTATCTTCTCACACCTAGCACAAAACTGAAAGTTTTACTTTTGTTTTATGTTACCTTTTTTATTTTTATTTTTTGTTATGCCTGTAATAAATGATGACTTTTAGGTTCGGCAATCAATCTTATTGTCCATGACATTTTAATACCCTTTCAAAATAAAAATGGTAAAATTGTATAATAAAAATGTTAAGGTCGATACATAAGATTGTTTGTATTAATTTATGCTTAAAATTAATAAATATGTTTGGAAGTTTGATAAATGAGTATAGGGCTATATGTGAGTTTGAAAATATTTAAATGTTCGTAAATATAATACAGCAAAACCAAGTTCGTTAAATAATTCCAGAAAAAAAATTATTTAAGACCACACCAAAAATTTATTTAGCACTTAATTACAATTATTTTACGTATGTATAGATATGATGTACGAGTATAGAAAATGATGAATGGAATTTAGAAATTAGTTTAACAAAAAAAAAAAATCAAAGAATTTTCGTATGCAAAACAATAAAATTATAGGAAAAACAATTTTCATGGAATACGTTTTCTCATATACAACGTACGACGAGTGATTTACATCACCAGGCAGAAAATTCTTATAACCGCACAACACAATAGATACATTTTTTATATTTCAATGGCAGAAACCGCATTTTAAATCCATTAAAATATTTAAACCATGGTCTACTCGTTTTCATATTTGCATCTTAAATTTTATAGACGAAAAGTGTCCATCATACATTATGCCTGTAGCAGTTATAAGTGGCCAGTGAATAAATATTTTTTACATATTTTAGCATAAATCAAATAATTCACACAGCTAAGTGGACATTATCGGATCTAGTCTAGACTAGACCTATACAAATGTATTTAATCATTTGAACCGATTTCGCACATGGCTGATGAAATTCCTAATTCTAACAGGGTTCCAGCCGGATACATTTTTAAAACAAACAAAATTCTAATTTTTCAAATTAAATAAAAAAAATTTTTTTTTTATTATTTTATAATTTCCAAGGATCCCCTCCCCAATCTAATTTTATTATTTAGGGAAGAACAAAAAACTGATATATTGGAAAAGTGAAAAACCAAAAAAAAACCCCATCTGATATATCAAACTGTGTATTTGGATTACACGTGGGGTGCGGATGATTTTATCTTAAACACGTAAATACACAAAAAAAAAGTTGTACTCGTACGGGTATACCTTTTTGGCATGGATTGTGTTGTCGGTATCGATCCTTCAGCAAAAATATCATATTCAGTCGAGTGTAGAATGTTTTGGAATTTTTATTTATTAAATTACAACATCAAGTTTAACCTAACATACATAGGTATATATGTATACAAGCTTTATACAAATATGTATTTATGTACATACGAGTACATATTGACAACGTATAAAATAAAAATAGATTCGATTTTTGATTATTGGCTGTTGTTGTTATTTTAGTGCTTCGGAAAAATATATAAAATAAATAAGAATTTCAATGAGACATGGTATTTTTTAAGCAGAGACGGCCGAACGAAACCAATGAACAATACATCAAAAAAATGATTGTGAGCTATAAAAATGGATGTGATTTTTTATGTGTTCGAAGTTTATTGATTGACACCACCACGGTATAAATATTTTGGAAATATCATAGGTACGATATCAATAAACTATGTGTGTTGAATTATGTATTGAGTTACTATGAAAATAATAAACTATGATAGGTGGATATTCAGCAGTTTGTGTTGAAGCGCAAATAGTACAGTGGTTAAAGCTGTGGCATTGGGATCGGTGAACAAATTTGAATAAGCATTTTTTTTTAAATTTGGTGTGCAGTGAAACATTAGATTCCTAATGAATTGGTGGCCGGTCATCCTACCATCGACGTCATAACTGTCCGTATCAAAATGGCCAATTCATCAATCGTAATCGTTGATTTTGATTATTACAACATGATCATCAATTTCAGCTGTGGTGCCCTTAGTGACTTTAATCTACCCGACATAGATTGGCTTGATGTCGATGGTATCTTTACACCGTCTTCCGCACTGACGAAGTAGCGTTGTACATCTCCGACTACTTTGCCAGAATCTCCATGACTCCGCTAAACCGTATTAGTAACAGTCGGGGTAAATTCCTGGACCTGTTATTTGCAACCGATGCCATTCATCCCGAGGTTTCTTCACGTTTGGATTCTCCAGTTGCGCCAACATCCATCACACACCGAACACATTTTCAATTTTATTTGTAAAATTAATTATCCTTCCAATAATTTTTATTTTCATTTTAGAAACGCCCACTACGCGCTTCCTTGAAGTGTGTGAAGTTATACCAGAATTCCATCCCAGAAAAATGTTCATCAGGCAATACTTGACATGATGTCCACTTGCGTGATAAATCGTTGAACACCAGCCGTATGTTGTAATTGGCGCAATGGGCTCATATGTATATGGCCCCATATAACAAATACGGATTTTAGTTAATGATTCTCGAAAACCATGAGTGCCTAACGATTTATCACAGCAAGTGGATATCATGTCAAGACGAAAACAAACGAATTTTTTTCCGGCACTCATGGTTCCCGAGAACCATTAATTAAAATCCGTATTTCTTATATGGGGCCGAATTCATACGAATTTATGAGCCTATTGTGCCAATTACTTCTTACGACAAGAATGTGTAAGCTAACACGTCGTTTGCAAATTTTTAAAATGTTGATATCAAATTTGGGATGATTTTTAAAATCCTGGGATGGGATGAGAATAGTATTGCCTGATGAACATTTTTAATTTTTCTGGGATGGAATCCTGGGATAACTTCACACACTTCTTCCTTGAATGATTTCCTACACAATTCCGATTGGGACTTTCATCAACGCGACGCGGATTTATATTACATTATGTTGATATTCAACGACCTTCTCAGCCATGGTATTGAAAGGCACGTTGTGTTTGTTAAAAAAATAAAAAATATATTTCGGAGCTCCATTCCTAATATAGGCTGTATAGTGGAGTATTACTCCGATTTTGATAGAGCCCGTCAAGAAGTTAAGTTTTCGTTAGGTTTTTTCATCAGTGTACGAACCAGCAGTCAATTCTCCCGCGGCTCCTATGATTACAATTACTTCAAATTTGTTTTCCTGAGCCTTGGGAAATTTTGTGTATTTATCCAAATTTCAAGGTCGGTAGAAAAGAAATGAGGTGTGATGTAATTATCGGGGGATCGCCATTCTCTCAATCATACCTAAACTCTTTCATTCCAGGTTTCACAGAGCCCAGCTCTTTCATACTACACAATTTATTTCAACGGCCCAGCATTGTTTTTATCTCAGTCGGTCAACACTTACCAATCTGATTTCGTTTTGTGATAATTCATTTAACACTTTAAACTCCAGACAGCAACTCGACGTTGATAATATAGACTTTATTGCTAAGGCTTCAAGTATACTAACATCTACTACTGCACGACGCTGCAGCAAGATTTAAATAGGTTTTGTAGTTGGTCAATTAACAACAGATTTTTTATTTTATCGTATCCACTCACTAATTTTACATTAATACCGTCTATACAACGAAGCTGCTAATAGGGTCGGTTCTAGCTTTACCAGACACGTTAACGTTATTATTTAAAAGGCATACATCAATTAAGGCTTCATTAAACGAGATTGTAAAGATATCTGTGACACAATTACTCTAACTGCATTGTATGTCTCCTTTGTTCGGTCTACTTTAGAATACGGATCTTCGGTATGGTCACCATCATCACAGTCACTCCAAGCGAATTGAGAGTATCCAAAAGCAGTTTATTTTGTATGCATTCCGATGTCTTCAGTCATTACGGATAACTGACTATATTCTGCCACATGCCGCAGTTTTTGTACGTGATAATTTATTTTCTTGTCGTATATGTGTCAACGCGATAAATTTTTAACAACTGACTTTTTATCAACAAACTAGACCGAGCAAATAGCGCAGTGGTTAAAGCTGCGACGTTTGGATCGGGAGGTACCGGGTTCGAATCCCAACAGAGGCGGGATGCAAAAGGGATTTTTCATCTCCCAATTACGATCGGTGATTAAATTGAAAACATCTATGACCCTCTGTTGGAATGTAGAACTCATGGGCCGGCCGACCCATCTTCCATGTCACTGTATAGGGTGACATGGAGCTATGCAATGCGCAGGTTGGTATACTGTACTTGTGTGAATAGGATGAATGAATGGATTGAATGAATGTTGTGTGAATGTAAGGTAAGGCTATGGACCGTAAAAGTGTCTATGCCAAGTCTTTTTTAAAAAAAAAAAAAAAAAAAATCAACAAACTACCGCTTTTAGGAACCAATCCTGAGAGGCTCGCGAGTTTCTAATTTAATGTTTGATGTTTTTAACTTTCACATGTCGAGGGATTCATTCAAGGATGCTTTATTTTCATGTATTAAAAATTTAGTAGTCGGTAGTTTTATATTTCTTAATTGGTTTTTTTCGTATTGCTGATTGTGAGCCTGTATGTAATCATATAATAATAAATAAATAAATATTTTATAATAAAACCTCATTCTTCTAGTTGCTTGGCTCCGAGATAAACTGGGCAGTCCAAAAAACGTAATTGAAAAATTGTTCAAAGTACTGGGGTGTGAAGATTCAATGGAAGATGCTGTTATCAGTGAGTATATGACATTGAACAAAAACTATAATCGAAAGTCTTCCTTAGCTGATGAAGTTAAAATCTTAATTAAATTTAAAAACCACAAAACAAAAAATAGTGTTGTTCAGCAGAAGTTATTTGCTATATCGTGAGACGAGTTAAATCAAAACGACAAAGAATTTCGAGTTCTTGGTGGATTAGTGATGGTAACATTCTTCGTAACATTTATCGTTTCTGGTAAATACCAGTACCTCATGTGGTTTTGATGGAATCACAACTATTATGTTAAAACAAGTGTTGCATATAGTATTGTTTAATTAAATAAAAATAAAAAATAAAAAAAATAAAACTTTTATTGAAATAAAATATTTATTATTTTCAAATTCTGAACAATATTAGTAAAATTTGAACATAAAAATTAAAAATCGATAAAGTAATTCCAATTTTATTTTTGGAGTGAGGAGCAATTAGAAAACGAAGTTCACAAGTTCATATGTGACATACAGCAGTCAGCTTGGGAAAACACACCTCAAGTTAAAAAGAAAATTAAGGGAAACAACTACCCTAGAGAAATTAGAGAGCTCTTGGCAGAAAAAAGAAGGGCAAGGAGAATATGGCAACAAACTAGAGCCCCTCAAGATAAAACTAAGCTAAACAATCTAACTCAGCTACTTAAAAGGGAAATCAAAGATTTGAAAGACGAATCTATCAGTAACTACCTCAGAAAATTATCTAATGATACTAGTACTGATTATTCTCTCTGGAGAGCAACCAGAAGAATTAAAAGGCCAATAATGCAGATTCCTCCAATCAGAACAGAAGATAACAAATGGGCCAGAAATAACGAAGATAAAGTACGAAATTTTGCTGAATACCTGGAAAAAATATTTGAACCACATGATGACCAATCATTGGAAGCTGAAATAATAACTGAAGAGGTTGTACAGGAAAGTGACGAAATCCTACGAGCAACACCAAAAGAAGTCATGTATGAGATAAAAACAAATATGAATCCGAGAAAAGCGCCGGGTTATGACCTTATCACAGCAGAAATTTTAAAAGAACTACCAAGGAAAGCACTATTAAAGCTCACCAATATTATAAATGGCGCCTTTCGATTGAAATATGTACCCAGCCTCTGGAAAATTGCAGAAGTAATTATGATTCCGAAACCTGGGAAACCACCACACAAAACTGGATCATACAGGCCAATATCACTATTACCAGTTATGTCTAAACTCTTTGAGAAGTTATTAGTGAAAAGGCTAAATCCGATAATTGAGAGGAAAAACCTGATTCCAAATCATCAGTTCGGTTTTCGCAACCAACACTCAACATTAGATCAAGTACACAGAATAACTAATATTATTGAAGGAGCATTAGAGGAGAAAAAAGTCTGCTCAACGATATTCTTAGACGTTGCACAGGCCTTTGATAAAGTTTGGCATGAAGGACTTAACTATAAGTTAAGAACTGTACTACCAATGCAATTCACTACAATATTAGAATCATACTTGAAAGATAGATTCTTTAGAGTAAAATTAGACGATTCCTATTCTGAATTGAAAGAAATCAAGGCAGGAGTACCGCAGGGCAGTGTATTAGGTCCGGTCCTATACCTTTTGTACACTAATGATCTCCCTGTATTAGAAAACAACACTGTGGCGACCTTTGCTGATGACACGGCAATCCTAGCTGTTGGAGATAGCAACGAAGAATCAACACAGAGTTTACAGTTGGCTATTACTCAAATACATAACTGGACCAAAAGATGGCGAATTAAACTTAACGAAACTAAATCAGTTCACATCAATTTTACAAACAAACGACTCGAACATATTCCGGTTACAATTAATCAAGAAATAATACCGTATGCCAACACGGCTAAGTACCTTGGCATGACACTAGATGCAAAACTACGATGGAAAGCACACGTCAAAAAGAAAAGTGAAGAACTAGGGCTTAAATATAGAAAGATGTATTGGCTGATAGGAAGGAGCTCCGCTCTATCAACATACAACAAACTTCTATTATATAAACAAATTTTAAAACCGGTTTGGACTTATGGTATCCAACTTTGGGGTTGTACCAAACAGAGCAACGTGGAAATCATCCAAAGATTTCAAAACAAAGTATTAAGGAACATCGTTGATGCACCATGGTATGTTAGAAACAGAGACCTCCATAGGGACCTTAAAGTGGACACTGTTTCAAAGGAAATCCAAAAAACTGCACTGAGACATAGGCAAAGGCTCGAACAACATGTTAACACTGAGGCAACTAAGCTGTTAAACAACACAGATATTGTACGCAGGCTCAAACGAACTAAACCTTTTGAGCTGGTGTAATTGCTAGTGTAAACAGCGTAATGCTGATCTAAAACCCACAATAACGACGTGGTTTAATTCAATTTATCAGACACTATGGAACACCAGTGGGAAGAAGCCATAGATTAATACAACATAGTAAATTAAGTTAGAATAAAATTGCTCATTAGTCCAGGTGACTAGATTGTAATAATTGTTTATTTAAAATATTTAAATAAAATTGAAAAAAAAAAAAAAAAAAAAAAAAAAAATTTTATTTTTGAAAAATTAATATTTCTTAAATCGCATCGAAATTTAATAAATGAAAAATCCAAAAATTCTACTTTAACTAAGTTCAGAATTTATAAAAATCGATAATAGACATATTGAAAAATTTGAAATTTCACGCTCGAATTTTATACCTAAATAATGGTTAAAAAAATCAAAAACAATCAATTTAATTTGAATTTTAAAATGATTATAGTAACTGTACAAAAAATTTTAGAATTCAATAAAAAATTGAAAAGTTGTGAAAATCAAAAAATTTGAACTTTACTTCAAAAATGTAAATTCGAAATTCATAATTAAAAAAATGTAATTTCACAAAATAATTTAAATTCTTGAAGAAACCGATGACGAATTTAAATTGGCAGAGTGTGGAAAAATTTTATAGAAATTATAGATGTTGATGAATTTTGGATAAAAGAAGCTTATTTAAAAATTTGTTATTTAGAAACGACATACTTTAATATTTTAAAAATTTCTCAGTTTAGTGCTAAAAACGAATTCGGTTTGGAAAATTAATTAATTCTAAAATAATTAACTAACAAATTAGTAATTTAAAATTTTTAAAATTCTAAAGAACTTAACATTTATATTATACTTCTTAAGAACTTAACATTTATATTCGTAAATTTCCAAATACCTGGATTCAAAAACTGGTAAAGTATAATAAATAAATAAATATGATAAATGAATATTTCTATACAATTTAGCTAATCGTGCTTAGAGTATCAATTACCATGTCAATCAACTAATATGTACATATTTAAATAAAATATTTTATTTTAATGCATCATTTACTGAATTATCATTAGAACTTCTAAGAATGTATACCGCACTGACGCAATAATGGGAAAAAATAAGAACGTGATTTTAAGAGGAGCCGGCCAATTTACCTTAATAACATTTAACCTTAAGCGCATTCTCAAAATGCAACTGTGGCAAACACAAAATAGTTGTCACTGTGGCAAACACAAAATTGTTGTCTTTTATTTATTCGTACAAAATCTAGTAGCTTTTTCTTAAAGATTAAACAAATGAAATTATTGTTTTTATTTTCTATTAAAATTGCCTACTGTGCGGCAACTGTTTGTCGTCATCTAAATTATTTTTTGTGTTTTTATAAGATTTCGTATGTTTTATTGACGTAACGTTTTACAAATAAATGAATAACATATGCATCTACTAAGCACATTCAGGTAATCTCCAAAAATATCCCATCTTTTGGTATTTTTTTCTGCGGAAAAGGTATACGTGCTCCTACTGTTTGAGAGTTCATCATTTTCATTATTATCGTTTCACGAATTATTAAATCAGTATTATTGTATAAATTTCTGTCTGAAATTATTTGTCCAGAGATGGGAAATGGTCATGTTTAAGTGTCAAAGAGATGGTCCAATCATGGCGTTGAAGGCAAAGTTTAATAGAAAAATATCTGTTTATTTTAGACATCATGAGGATTTTTTTTTATTTAGTTTGAAAACTACGACCGAAACTGAATTGGAGAGATTAAAAACGATTAAAGATAAAAGCTATGACACAATGTCGCAAAACATAGCAGGATTGAGATTTGCAAGAGATAAATACCGATTCAGTTTATTGTTACTTGATCCTCAATAAGCCGAATGTATCTAACATTCATATTTTAATTTATGTACGTCATATTCTGAAATATTTGTTGAATTCCTGACAGTTTCTGGAAAATCACTTTCATTTAAGCCGAATTCAGTATGTTTATATAAACTGTGATAAATTAAAGATGGTTTTCTAGGAAGCGATTTATAGAAAGAAAATAAAAAGAGGTTGGTTGAAGTAATTTGTAATATGTATTTATGTATTTCCCAAAAATAAAAAATAAATGTTTACGATGTTTTTGTTATTTTGATAAATGTCCATTTGGCCAAAAATATGTTTGATATATAGACTTCTTGTTAAATTACATTTTGTATTCAGTTGTTTGTGTGAGAAACATTAGGCGAAACGGATTTCTGTGAAATATGTACATACATAATAAGGCCAACTGTCATACGCAAATGTCATAAAATGCTTAACAGACATTGGATAGAAACAACAACTTTAACACTGGAGGTATGCTATATTTAGAAAAGAAATTATTAACCAAATCCTAATTGATGTTCAACCAAACATAAAGATAAAAAAAAATCGTTTAAACCAAAAACGATAGAAAATATAAAAAATTAAATTTGTCGGGGTTTTCTTTTCCGTTTCAATTTAATGGATAATTAATTTTATTTAACCGTAACAAAAATGTACATATTCAGTTTGATTTATTTATTTTTTTGCTCAAACGATCCTTCTATTTTTTGCAATTTTTATTCTTGTTAACCCCAAATATTTAGAAACGGAAGTGTTTTGAAAAATTGTACATATGCTACCGATGTTAATGTTAATTTCATGGTAACACCATTGTCGAAAAAACACAAGTTAAAAAATAAAAACGATAAAATGTTTTTGTTGGCGTGACGGTTTGGCCTCGAATATAAAAACAGGAACAACAAATGTTTGTGTAATTAGGACTCTGTGCGCGTGTAAAGATGAATTTCGTGGAAAAACAATACAAAATATATAATTTAAACAAAGGAAAACGCTTACCCATTAGGTGTAGTGGGATAGCAGGCGGCATAACAAATATCCCCACCAGCCAATCAGCAATCGCCAAACTCATAACAAAACAATTTGTTACGGTACGCAAACGTCTTGTCGTAATCACAGCTAATATAACAAGTGTATTACCAATCACGGTAATCACAATCAATAAACATAATAAACTAACAATTAAAATTTCCTTCCAATCAATTATCACTACATGATGATCACTATTTATACTAGTTCCCGTGGTATTCGTGGATGTTGTGGCAACAAGCACCGATGCACTAACTACATCACTATTTGCTACGGTGCTCGAACCGACTACAACCCCAGTTGGTGTTATATCGGAAAAATTTGTTTCCAAATTATATAAAAACGATTGTGTTGAATTGAAATTAATTGTGAAATTTTTCTGTTTACTAATATTACTTCTATTGTTACCACTAGGATTATTGTTACTATTATTGATATTAACGTTATTATATAAATTAATATTTAAATTTTTGTTTAAAAAACTATTTAATTCATTGAATGATAAAATATTATTTAAATTATTTCCAATTTTTATTTTTATTTTTTCCATATTGGTTTATTGTTTCTTAATTTATATTTATTATTTCAAAACACAAATTTTCTTTACTATTTTATTCATTTTGTAATTGTTGTTGTTGTTTATTATTTGGAAAAATCAATTTATAAAAATAAATGAAATTAAATATTTTATTGACTTCCAGAAAATAGTAGCAGAATATTTTATTATTTTCATTTTGAATTTATTCATTTAAATTTATTACTATTCTTGTTATTAATGATAGTACAATTACATATTTTTTGTATGAACACAAGCATTTAATTATTTCGTTATTTGAATTTTATTCCATAATCTCGATTCTGAAAATGAAAAAAATAAAAATAAATAATTTATTAGTAATGCGGGAATATCATAATACAATAATAATTACAAGAGTATGAAATACTGTTGGGAAATTTATTGTTAATATACTAATAAATTGGATATTTAATATCAATAATTATTTGCACATTATATGAGCATAATTGCATTGCTAGTTCGATGCGGTAAATTGTATTAGCATTATTAGTTATTTATTTTATTATTTATAATTCTAATTACAAGAGAAATAAGTTAGATAAAAACGGCTTATTATACGCGACACGTAAATGTTGAATTAACCATTGTTCTCGATTTTAATATTCCAGTATTCATTTGGATACAAAAGCACCTTTTAGAAATGGTTTCAAGCAATTCTTAATATATTATTCTTAAGTAATTTTAGACTCAGGAGTCAGGATCAATGGAGAAGGACGCTGTGCTCTCACTATTCACGTTGTTAGATTGAATATTGAACCATGTTTTATCGATGGTTTTTATTTTTTGCTAATTCATTAATTTAAATAAGAGGAAAGCTAGCGCGCTTTTGTAATATTTATTTGTGGTCGCTCTTTCCTTCAAATTTGATTGAGTATAATACAAATCTTTATATGATTTAAAAATGGTATCCGTTCCAAAAAATTAAATTGCTTGCCTAAATACGAATCACTGATTTTATTTTATGCAGGGAAAAAAGTACATACATTCTGGAGCTGTAAGAGAATCTAAGATCATGGCTACGATTATCATTTATAATAAAGTAGGCGAATACATACATTAAAATAATATAACTACTCAAAACTCTCATCCACGCTTACTATTACTACTAAATAGTAAATGTAGCTTAATCAAAGATAAACATTTACATTTTGAATCTCTGTGAGAATAACTAGCTTTTATGTTCTTAGGACTGAACATTTTTACTTTATAAGTAACAGCATCAAAATGGGATCGGTATATAATTCTGTTTTACAAAATTCTGTTTTTACAAAATTCTGTTTTTACAAAATTCTGTTTTTACAAAATTCTCTTTTGAAAAACTTCGGTTTTTTAAAATTCTGTTTTATAAAATCAACATACACATTCCCACAGGCACAGCATTATTCTCGTCCACATACCTTCATACACATACAAACACGCACACATATATACATACAGACACAAACCCAGGCATACACACATACACACGCAGTGATAAATAACCAACAAATAATTCAATTTTAACAAAATTATCAATTTAAAAATTTTAAGCAATTTTATATACTAATTTTTGGGTTTATAGGGATAAACTTATTGCAATCCTTTTAAGAAAATCAAGTTTCCCCATCATCCGACGTTTTTTTATAATTTTTTCAATTTTTTTGCTCTTTTGTATGATCGATATTTTTTTTCTAATGTAATTCCCCGATTTTATTTTTTCCACCTGCATTTTTCACATTATCATTTCCTTTGACAAATCTCCTATCAATTTATAAAGCCCCGCATGGCGTTTCCAGGCTACCACTTTCAAACTTCGGTGCCACGCTTCAACGCTATTTTGCGTTCTTGGGAAATACTCCGTTCCGGGATTGTTTTGGTTCACTGTCCAAAATACTGGAGAATATAAAGACTGATTTCTTGTCATTAAATAATTATTTTCAAACCAGTTTCCAAATATTTTAGGTTCCCTGTGCTCAAAGTTTTCTTTTAGTTCCAAGTAAATGAATTTACTTCTTTACATTTTTACACAAAGGCTAGGCTCTTTATCATCCTAATTTCCAACGAGAATGATACGGAATTTCCATAAAATTTCTTTATACCTTCCTTTGGATTTTACGCCATAAAATTTTGCCGAGTTGGAACAAGCATCCCTTCACATTTGTGTTTGGAAAAAAAAATTTAGTCGATGAGATAATGGTTTTTTCAAAATCACACACTATTCGTTGTGGATTTGGTTCAATTTCAAATTTTAAAAATAATTTTTTTAATTCACAAAAGAAGTGGTCGTATAATTTTAAAGTTTTTTTGCTCATTAAACAAAAAATTAATGGAATAATTTCACCTTCAATGTTGCCGTGGATGGAAAATAATTGCCGCATTATGGACGGTACCACTTCAAATGTACCATACATTATCCAGCATGTTGACTCTGCTAAGAGTTGTAGAGATGATTTGGTACCCATTATGATAAGTTTTTCACTGTCGACCTCAGACTCACACAAGACAAACAATTCCCCTTCTGATTGACGTAATTCTTCAGGGATGTCAATAAGGGCCAGATTTTGTAGCTCAGTAATTATATCTTTTCTTACTCGATGTATCTTCATTTTTTAAACTGCCTTTGTTGGTAAATAAACTCTAACATCCATAGGGCATTGAACAACTGAATTCCTTATAATTTGGGATGGTTTATTTCATGATATTGTGGCTAAAGTTTTAATATTGTTGTTTGCAATGCAAACTTCCAGATCACTGGCCACTGGTGGATGCGTATGCTTTTCACATTGTTCTTTTACAACTTTGTATATGCCATTTTCTATTACAGTGGTAACTCTGCCCTAACAGTGCAAGGGAATTCTTTTAGCACAAGCCCAGCTAAAAGTTCCTTTTTTGTGCTTCCTTTCACAATAATAAAAAATACCGTTAACGTTAAGTTTTTTTTGGGCCTTTATTACTTTTGACGATGTTAACGTTCATTTTGAATTAATTTTTTACTTTTCTTTTACTATCTCTTCAGTATAATATGTACAAAGGTAAGAAAATAATTAATCTTTTATTTATTCAACAAAGACAGAATCAGCAAAGATACTGCGTTAATACAATATTCCATACAGTATATACCTATGTACGAGTATATAAACACTTTGTATTTATATAAGAATTATATACTATGAAATGTATTCTGTAATTCTGCTAAAAATTAATTTTGCAATTAATTTTTTTGCCGCAAAAAAATTAATTGCAAAATTAATTTTTAGCAGAATTATATGAAACAGAATTTTGTGAACCAGAATTTTATGAAACAGAATTATGTGAAACAGAATTTCGAAAAAACAGAATTTTGTAAAAACAGAATTTTGTAAAACAGAATTTTGTAAAACATAATTTTGAAAAGCAGAATTATAAAAAGAAGAATTCCGTACCCAACCCCATCAAAATATTTCGATTTTCCATTTCTCTTTACCATTTAAGACAATTTAACCGGTTAAAAATAAAACCATATACAGTTTGAAAGAGCTGGTTCAAACTATTTATTTATTTATTTATTATTAAAAAAAATCAATTAAGTAAATTACATTTATGATTTTAGATGATAAAAAAAATTGTTCTATAAAACAAAAAAAATTAATACTGTTAAAGTTAGCCGATAGTTTCCAGCCGAAAGTTATAATAATTGGTAATGCAGATTATATATTAATATGATAGCCGATAAAAAATTCACATAGACGAAAGTTTTTAGTCGATGGTTTCCAGCCGATATATGTCGATAAAAAAGTTATTTAATTTTTTGATAAAAATAATACGATAAATTGTAAGACAATTTATAATAATACTATAAGAAAAAGCTCCATGTCGGAATCCTGGGAAATTTAATTTTTCCAAAATCATATGTAAATAATTTTATAAATTTTCAACTATTGACATATGATTTTGGAAAATCTGAATTTCACAGGATGCCCACAAGAAACTTTTCCTACCAGTATTAATAATAAATATTTCACAAATGTACCGAAATAAATTGTATCTCTTTTATTCAAGAATTAATGATCTTCTTTATCGATATACGTGTATCGGCGGGAATTTATCGGTAGTTTTCGTAGTATGATAGAAAGAGAAAATATACTTACAACTCTAATGGTCAATTCAAAACAAAAATTTATTGTCATTATCTGTTTTTTTCGGCTGGAAACTATTGGCTAACTTTAACAGGATAAAAATTACTTAAAATTACTAATTAAAATCAAGTTGATCATCGGGTTTGATTGATTTTGCTAATCTGTTGATTGGATTATTTTCGCCTTAGTTGGTGGAATGATGTTTTAGCACTTAAAATCGATGATTACGCAATGCCCTGTTTAGAACCTGAATTGAGATTTTTTCAAAATGTAAACTGAGTCAATGTGACCGAGAAGAGTCTTTCAAACGAAGTCTTCTATTTGAGAGAGTGAAAACCTGATACTCCTGGCATCTAGCCCCGCGTATGGAGGTAATCGAACTTCATTTTCATGGAATGGTATATTTCGGTCGGAATCCTAATCGGTTTTCACCTCACGTGACGTTCTATTCACGTGAAGTTTGTCCTAAATTGCAAGAACAACAATTAGGACAAATTTCACGCGTCTGTGTAAAAGAGTGAAGTTTGTCCTAATATTACATAAATATGTTTGTATTAGTGACAATAATAAACAAAATTCGGATAAACCGATAAATTGTTAAAAACTAATTGTATTATTAGCAAACGAAGAACAACTATCAAAGATCAAAGCATATTCCAATTCAAATTATTCAAGGCATAAACACGAGCATGCACTTGTTTAAAGTAAATGAACGGAAACCTTAATGTTCCGATTAATAAAAACAATACTCTTATCTAGTAGCTAAGTGACTCCAGACAAGGGTGTATAGGCATTTTTGGGTAGCTGTGCACTACATCTAACTAAACAATAAAGCGTTCTTAAATCCAGAAAACATGTATCTTTACTTATTTACTTATTTTACAGGGGTGTTTTATCACGTTGTATATGTGAATACAAAATTGAGATAGAAAAAAAAATTTCCTGCTGAACCATGGCTCGTACCCCGATAACGATATACATATTTAGATAAGTATCTTAGGACAGGGGTGTCTTGTCACGTTGTATGTTAATAAAAATTGGGATTTAAATTTTTTTTTTTTAATTTCAATTTTGAACATACAACGTGATAAAACACCCCAACTCCTAAGATTTCAAAAACACCCCAACTTCTAGATTTAAAAAAGCTTTAATATTTTTTAGTTAGATATAGTCCTCAGCTACCGAAAAATGTATATCACTGGTTCAACAGGGGATTTTTTTTAAATTTTCAATTTTGTTCTACCATACAACGTGATAAAACACCCCAAATCCTAAGATACTTACCCCTATCCCAAGCTACTTACCTTCTAGATTTAAGAAAGCTTTAATATTTTTTAGTTAGATGACCATCCTCAATTACCCAAAAATGTATATCGCTATCTGTATACAATATTTGGTTCAGCTGGAGAATTTTTTTTAAATTTCTATTTTGTACTAACATACAACGTGTTAAAACTGCACCCCTGTCTTAAGATAATTATCTTCTAGATTTAAGAAAGCTTTAATATATTTTAGTTAGATATAGTCCTCAGCTACCCAAAAATGTATATCGCTCTCTGGGTACGATCGTTGGCTCAGCAGGGCAGTTTTTTTTTTTTTAATTTAATTTGTACTAAAATACAAGATTGTAAAATGCACGCTTGTCCTATGTCACTTAACTTTAAGGTTTTGAATTTCTACTCAATTTTTTTGTGAAGGCTTACGCGTGTTTTTAGTTCGGCAATATTAGATTTTCAATTTTTGTTCTTGTAAAATTAATACTAGTCTGGAAAAAACTTCATAATAACGAGAGATCTATAATTTTTACTAATACATTCTCAGATAAAAAAATTAGGATAATTTTAGGACAAACTCACACCTGGGACGTTCTGTGTAAAATGTTCCTCGCATTCCTGCTCTTCCTTGATAAACACCTTCCCATCTGCCTTGAATCCTTCTATCGTCCAAATTCTCTCCAAAACTTGATTAATCCCATTGAAGCGATCCTTCTCTGTTGTCGGTTGATCTACTGCGTTATAAAAAATATTTTTTCGATCGTTAAAAGGAATTTTTCCTGCAACGATCTACGCGAACTTAGTATCGTGGAATCTTGGCAAATAATCCGAAATATGAATGTCATTTGCATTCATCAGGTCATAAAAAACCTCAACTCCGATCATGATATCTACCCGCTGCAGTCGTAGAAAATCAGAATCTGCCAATAGTATGTTTGCTGGAATCTGACAATCCGCGATGTTAATGTGACAGCGTGATTGATCTGATGTTATCCTTCGCACCACCATTATCTCCAAACCCGTTGTAAAACTGGTCACTCGAGATTGAATGCTTACAAAAACTTTATGGTTAACGTGTGTTTTTATGTGGTTAAGACCGTTGATTAGGTTAGGTTAGGACTACCATATAAGTTAAGCATCGGTAAAGAGTAAATGTTTCAGGAATAATGTTGCGGAATTTAAAAATAAAGCATGTCAAACAGCAAAACAATTTAATTTATCTACTAAGTTCAAAGACAGTTAAACGACAATTTGATAAATTAAGAGGAGTGTGCTAGAAGAATTATTTGAAGTGTGCCAGAAGAATGTTTTATCGTGCCGTTGATATTTCAATAGTGCAACGTTCTAGTCGCTAAATTCTATCTGTAACGAATGACAGAAGAAAATTTATTTTCGAAAGCAAATAATTTACAAACCTATTACTTTAAAGATTTTTAAAGAAATTTCATTAATGGTGAAAGAAAGCTACACCCGTGAACAAATTAATGCACTCGATATTGATAGTGTAAAATCTGTTCTATGTTTTCTCTTAAAGTTCTTTACTGATATCAAGCTTTCCGGAGCTAATGACTGCAGTACAACTATTTTAGACTTTACCTGGAACGTTTTATTAATTTATTAATCGCGTTCGAGAAAAACACAACAAATTGATTTTTTTTTTTGGATTCAATTGAAATTTTAACGAAATACTTCACACATTTGGAGCCTCAAAAAATTCAGAATTTGTTTGTTGTTTTTGGAAGCAATTTCCAAGTTTCTGATCTAGAAATTATTTGGCAAATCAAAGAAATATACGAGTTGGAAATCTAGAAAATTGAAATTTTTGGAACGTTCTGGTTTAGAAAAGAGTTTGCAACCCAAGTAGAATCGTGAAGTCGTCTACAACGAGGATCGCGCTCCGAGCAAGTTTTGGCCAAGGCGAAGGACCAAGGAAACAGGCGAGCAGTTGGACCATTGAAATATAGTAGATGAAGTGATGGATGTTGGGCGAGCAGAGTTGAACTGCAATAGATTCGAGTTGCCATTTGGTATAGATAGTGCCAGAGTAAAAGTCACCAAAGTAGTACTAGATCAGCGGGAACAGCATCCATCGAATTTGGAAACAGTTGCACGGGTGAAAATACGAGTGTCAGGTGACCGGATGAAGGTTCGGAGTGACATTCGAAAAAATAACAGTTAAGAGGGGTTTATTAACGAAGCTGCAATCATCATGGGAAAGATTATACGCCCGTCATTAACAAGGTAAACGATGTTTTCTATCGAATTAAGAACGGGCAACGAGGAAAATCAAAAGTAGTGCACTAAGAGCGATTATCACTATACAACGCGGTTGCATGGTATCCTGTTCGGAACGAATCAGGATTAAGTAAGGGGTAGTCTTACGATTGTTGTGACATCTCTGTTTGAGTAGAGAAACTACTTTATATGTAAATATGGGTCCAGAGTAGTCAGGAATAGTCTAGACACATCCCGAATATTGTGGAATATTCTAGTAGGTTAATTATTTGGTTAGGTGGATTTTAACCATGATATAGTTAATAGTAGTAAATAGGAAATGATGAAAGTTAAGTGTTTTTAAAGTGTTCTAATTGTACAAGGCTAACACGTAGCAATATACTAGATAAAATTAGTGCCTTGAACAATATTTGATAGTATATTGGCAACGTTCTTTGTAATTTTTTGTTTGTGTGGTAACATGTATTTTAAATGGAGTATATTAAAGATGTGTCTATTTTTATACATCTTTTTGACTGTTGTAGGGTTTTTTGGCAATTTGTTAGAAACTTCACGTTCCCTGTTTTGAGCATTTGAATCTATTTTCAATGGTTTTACGCATCGTTTTTGGCTGATCCTCGGAATTTGGTTTTAAATGATAAAGTATAGAGGGCAGGTCATGTTGAAAGACTGAAAACACCAATAGATTAAATGAAAATTATTTTCTAATAAGGCCAGAATTTGAGGTTAGCATAACAATTATCCGATATTAGAGGAAAATAAACTTACGCAATATATACTTGATATAAAACAAATTATTTAATTAGTTTAACAATTTGCTGAAACACGTCGTATATTTTTCCATTCGAACTCAGTCGACAATATCGCCGTTTCTGCAGAAATTAATTATTATATTACATAATATGTATATACTTATGTATGTTTTATGCGGCACACAAAAAATAAAATTGAATCAATACAAAATAAAAATATATTTTCCCTTTAAAATATGATTTTTATTCGCGTATAGTCTATTGTTACGAGCTTTTATCGATAAAAGCAATTTTCTGGTATAACATAGGTATATACAATTGAAAAGCTTCCATAGCGAATTTTTTATGTATTTACATATTTTAATGAAATTATGGCGGCATCAAGTTAATTAAATAAAAATATCATCGCTGCACAAAAAATGTATAGTGACGATTTAAGTTCCAGTATATCAAATCAAAATTAAAAAAGCTCGTCTCTATAAGTGGAGCATTTAAAATTTTTCAGAACTATTTGAGTTTTTATGCTTTTTCGTGTGCAATGATTATAGTTGTATTATTAAAATTTGAAAATCACGATTACAGATAAAAACTTTTAAGGAGCTTTCTTTAGAATTTATTAAAGTATATTATCTATATATGTATGTACATATATTTAGTGCTTTTGTGTAATGATAATTTGATTAAAGTAATTTGTTGAATCATTAATTACTATTCTATTTTTTTTATATATGTACCTACACATGCATGTACAGAAAAAAAAATATAAAGCTTTCGAAAAGTTTTATTTTGGTAACATTTTCGAATGAAAATAGAATAAAAGTCTGAATCAAATTAAAAAATTTGCATTAAAAATGCAAAATTAATTTGGTTTACTGATGATAAGGGAGACGAAATGGAAACGATGAACTTTAATTTTCTTTATGGTGATTGTGGTTGAAAATAAATTTAGACAAATAAATTAATATACGAAAATCGCGCAAAAATAACATTTACAAGTCTAATGAGATGGAAAAGTATCGGAAAAAAAACTTCAGGCACGTGGAGAAATATTCATGATAAATTATTTAAGTTGTTTGTTTTGGTTAGATGGAGGCGTAAAAAATTATCGAAGTGATGTTAGTGTATATATATAGATACAAAAAATTATCATGATTCATCATTCATTATAAATGAGAGTTTGGTCTCGAGTGCTTTAATTACTACTACTCGCCAAGACGTTTACAATAATGATGAAAATAGGCCTTATTTTGTATTGTAATCACTAAACCTCTATAGTGAACATTTTTGTAAAATATGTAAACACATTTCAACAAATTTACAACAGAGTTTTGCTGATGACTAAGGCAGCCCCATGCATCGATAGAACCTTAAAAGTGGTGAAAAAACATTAAACTTTTTAAATCTAAGTTCGAAAATAAATTCCAAAGTAAATCTTCTAAAGTCATATAGTTACAAAAAGGCAGATATTGAAAATTCTTAATATCCCAAACTCATTAGATTCACAATTCCATGTGACAAGTTGTAAAATTTTAAATTCTAGAAAATCGGATATTGAACGTTAAAAATTTAAAAAAAAATCGAATTTGAACGAGTTCTAGAAATTTTTCGAAATTATAGCATTTGAGGAAATTAAATAAATTTGAATAAAGTGCATCTGATACTTCTAACGATCATGTAAATCGCAGACTAATCCCGAATTAAAATTGTTAACCTAATGAAATTGGTGCGTGGAATCCAAATTTTCCTGAAAGATATGGTTGAGATCGCTATTGGAACATTCTATAAAGGAGTATTTGGTTTGATTTCAAAGTAAAGATTCCATTTTCTTTCATGGTTTAAAATTCGTCGATCCGCGATAGAAATCAGACATGATTATACCATTTACGATTAATATCAGCCCCTTCTTACTCCTTTGACTTAGTGGGAAACGGTAGAAATTTTAAAGAAAAATATGCGAAAACCATTTCAGTTACAGCTGGGTGGTCGATTAATTAATTTGTTATTAGAATTGATTAGTATTTACACTAATATTGAGGATGTATGGAGAACGAATGCTAATTTTATTCCTCATCAACAGTTATCGGCTACCTCTTGCCATCTCAATGAAGATCTCAAGATTGAACACACGGGTATGGATTGCGATTTGCCAGAAAATATATTTTGTTATGGATGTGAACCAACTGAAGTTTTAAGACCGCATTGGGCGTTATATCAGAGATCGGGAAACGTCCTAGCAAGAGATGAGGAATTCCCTGCGGAAACTGCTACAAACCAACAAATCCTTCTCCACCGGAGCAGAAAATAATCGTCAACCCAAAGTAAACTTTTCACATTCAACACCTTGTACAATATCCAATCTAATATTGAGCTCTATCAGTTCAGCTATAAGGAACGACACCAATATCGGTGTATTAAATATTTCCGCAAATAGCGGAATCGATTTTCAATGATAAATTAATTAAAGAGCTCCAAGACAATCGACCTTATCTTACCATATGCTTTCCTTATGAATAACGTCGTTATTACAGGCCAAATATTAGTGGCATAAAGCGGACCAAGTATTAGTGCAAATTAAATCTTGATATGCACCCAACAATTGCTTAATGTGAAACTGCTAATTGTTCCAAGGATATCACAACCAATATTACAAAATATATGAAAATCTTTATTGCGATTTCTAAAATAAATGGTTTAGGTTTCATCACAATCTCTTACTCATGCAGTTCCAAAATATAACTTAACTGATGACCTGCGTTAGAACGCTTGCAATTAATTTTTGGTTTGTTTCCGAACTCTCTAATTTTAGGTTTCGGGCGAACTCTACTTGTGGCTCATTCAATTGACACAGTGGTGAAGCAGTTTCGACTCAAACATATCATTTTGCGTCTCCTGTAGTGCAGAGACAGAAAATTTAGAAACAAATAAGGAAAAAAATTAAAGTTGGGATCACTCCAGCACTCAATGCCACAAACAGACCGACGGTGCAATATCCGGACAAACACACATAATTACACATTAAAAACATCCAACCGTGATTTTTGGTCACCAATGGGAATCGAACCCGAGACTCTCGAATACCAAAGCATTAACGCTACTTATACTGTGCTAACAACGGCGGATTTGGTCTATGGTTCATAGAAAAAATGGAAAAGTGCGCCTTTTTGCCTAGACAAACGAAAATTAAATAACGTTTCGAAAAAGGATCCGTTCCCACTATCGTTGGTGGATTAACTTTTGGGCAGACTCGACCAAACGGCTTACATGTCGAAACAGGAACTAGATCCAGATTTGAAGCAGACAACAGTGTTTTCTATTCCGGGTTTTAAGTGTAAGAGAGAGATTCCCACCCACCTGTAGAACAAGGTATTCGTCTACTTGGATGACCTCGTGGTTACTAGTGCCACCTTAGGTTAACATCTCTCTCTATTGGCGGATGTCACAGGACGTTTGAATCGTGCAGGTTAAACCATTAGAGACGGAATACATCTATTTTGTTATTGGTGAGTGAGGACTGTAATCCAATTTTAATATAAGGTCGGCATTACAATTTACTAAAGTCTAAAAATTGTACGTCAAGTGAGATGATTTTAAGGGACCACGAGATGGTATCGCTATTCGAAATTATGTTGAACGATCGAGTCCTTCAACAGATCTAATGAAGAAGGGAAAACGATTTGCCTGGACGGACGTACGGCGATCAGAAAGCTTTTTAGGACCTGCCCCGGTACTTGTTCCATCGAATTTTTCTCAACACTTTTACATATAAAGTGTGACGACAGCTCAACTGGCATTGATGCGGTATTATTCAAAAAGGATAAATAAGGTGCGAGCAGTCCATAGCGTACATATCGCAGAAATAATCTAGAGCACCATCTAACTATAGCGTCCCTACATATGTGGATGGCTTGCCCTTGACCGTCATTACTGACCATGCCAGTTTGATTTGGCTCATTTGGTCGTCAGTGCATAAACATTTGGTCGTCAGTGCATAAAGGGCTTACATTTTAAAATCCAGTATCGGAGTGGTCACAGACAAATGTGAAAGATTTTGCCAACAACTGCATAACTGTGTTATCAAGTGAAATAGTTAATGAAAGTGACAGGCATTCATAAACACCTTACAATATTAATCTATAGAGTTATTGGAGGGATAGATGGTAGCAGCATCTGGATTAATCCTCTCCAAATTGATGCATCATCAGGATTAATCCTCTCAAAAATGATAAAGAAGCATCTTGAACAAGACAGAAAAATTATTTGTAGATACTCACTATATGGCAAATCAGAATTAATGCACGGTGCTCGGCTGTTGCGAAAGTCAGGAATGTAGATGGCACATTTATTAATGAAGATTCCTCGTTAATTGTAACATGAGCGAGTTGCCTGGTGACTCAGAGTACGCCGAATCTAATTACTTTTTTTTTCAATTGGTTGGAACCCGTACGGATTTCGCACACAATGACGGGACGGCCCATGGTGCAAACCAGGATTCTATCCTAATTGGCGGAACTGCACTGCAGCCCTAGCAGACTGGACAAGTTGAACCAAGGTATGCAGGTCAACTAGTCTACATTAATAGAACTACAGCTGAAAACCTGGAGCCAAATAATATTGATAGCTGGACAACTAACTTCCTTAAGACAGTCATCACAAATAACATCCTGAGATAAACCCATTCGATGGAGATGACCCTTAAATCGACCATGACCCGTAAGAATCGCAACCAAGATTGTCCTTTTGCAAAGATAGACCATATTTAGTTGATTTCAAATTGGGCTCGCTAATGAAGTACTTCGCCAATTTGCGGATTTTGCTAAGCAATCCGCGATCTTATTCCGTTCGATGTTCATAATGTGCTGGCACCCACATTACCGTAACGGTATGTTGGAGCAAAGAAGATTAATGAAGTGTTTGCAATCCTTGACAAGTTTGGAGACAGTCAATGGATTTTTCAATGAATTGGGCACAACTTTGCTATCAGTACATCGAATAATGTTTTTGTTTTTAACAGCAAAGTTCAAAGCTTCCATAACACTATACGTCAGCGCTTTGAGTTGCGCTTGAAAAACGGTGCAATGCGAACCAAGACTGCCAAAATATGTCTGATTGGACCAAAGACAGTAGATATGAAATCCAACACTGAGGCTAGAACGAGAGCCATATGAAAAAAAGACTATGGACTCGTCTAATTTTTGGAGAAAATCCTCCGAAAACCACAAATACCTTGAAGGATAAACCACCCTGAATAAGTTGGAAAAGTTGTATTCTGGTAGTGATCTATCATTAACCATAACAATTTCTGATAAAAATGAAGTATAGTTTTTAAAGATTTGTCTGTGTCCCACGATAGAACCGAGAACATTCCAGGCCCCAATGTACCTCAAGCAAAACGCTACAGGACAAGCAATGCCACGAATAAAGGTGTGTGAACTGGGGCAAGGAAAGAATGGACTCCATAGCAAGAAGTGGAGTCGAAGACATAGCTCCAATAACAACCCCACAAGCCATGTTTTGAAGACAATTAAGTTTAGCAGTATACGCCTTTAGATTAACAACTGGCCACCATACAACTGACGCGTCAGATAATATCGGTCAGACCAGCGATTTATAAATAAAAAACAACATCCTGGGTGTAGACTCCAGGATTTCCCAAAAGCCCTTCTACATTGCCAAAATATGGCAGTAGCTTTTTGTAGCGTGGGTTTTGGAATCAAGATGAGGTTTTCACAATATCTAAGGCCTCCTGCATTAAATCAGATAAGATATTCAGGTGTTTGCCTGAAACTGTTAAGACAAGATCATCCGCATATTTCTGTGCAATGAAGCCAGATTGCTGCAGCTTAACCAGTAAACCGTCATTGACCAAAAGCCACAGCGCAGAGGCGAGGCACACCCCCTAGGGACAGCCCTTGGCAACCTTGACAGCGACTGCGACGCCATCCAGTTCAGTCTCTACAGTGCGAGATTTAAGCATGGATTCAATCCAATTGACAATGGTGTGATTAATACCAAAATTATTACAGGCATTAGTAATCAAGAAAAATGAGGTGGTATCAAAAGCTCTTGCTATATCGAGGAAAGTACCGACAAGAAATTCCTTATTATAGATGGATCTTTCAATCCTAGTTACAAGTTCATGTAGGGCCGTTTCACAGGACTTACCAACTCTCTAAGCATGTTGCATGTTACTGAGCGGGAAGGTAATTAGGTGCTTGTCTCTAATATATCTGTTGACGATTCTTGCTGAGGCTTTAAGAAAAGTTGAAGACAGACTAACAGGCCGAAAAGACTTGGGATCCGTATAAACGGATTTGCCGGCCTTCGGAATAAAAACGACTCTATTTCTTTGCTATAATTCAGCCGGGAAAATACCATCAGACCCACCAGCCTTATAAGGTGCAAAGGAAAATAGACTTCAGCGTAGAACATCGAGATTGATGAACTTGTGAGCCATATCCCATCAGGAGCCACAGAAGGAACCATAGAGGATACGGTAGTAACATCATCTGAGTTGAAAATGGCACAACCAGGGAAATGAACAGATAGAAGCAGCTCACCAATTTCTCTATGACAGGAGGTAACCTGACGGACAGGTAGAGTGGGGTGTGTTATTAGACTTTTGGTTCGTAATAAAGGACAAGAATTTTCCAAATCAGTCGAAATTGCCGACTCAAGTAAAGACGCATGTATCTCAATGTTGTTACTCGACCGGATTACTCTCGGTGGGGTAAGTAAAGAAGCCAGCTCGAAAGAGAAAAGTCCCCAATTGGTTAATTTCCTGTTACGATAAGGCTTTATCGGTGGTCGTTTAAGGTTAATGTTAACCGAGATTCAGCTGTGATCAAAGGAGAGAACACCTCACGTCAAATGGAATTAACAAACGTCGGCTCACTGCCTATATTTAGAACTTCAAGTTCAGAAGAACTTAATTAGTTGAACAAAGAGGATCCCCTCTGATTAATATTCGTACTACCCCAAATCGAGTGATGTGCATTAGCATCACAACCAATTATAAGAGGGATGTGCTTATGCTTGCTCCATGACACAAGGTTAACCAGCTCCTTTGAAGGAGGAGGTAAGATAGAGTCATACGCTCGATAAACTGAGGCAAGCACCAGCGCAGTACAGGAATTGAAGAATGGTAAAGTGACGAGCACTGCCGAAAGATCAGCCGAGCTACACTCATGAATGAGTTAAGCAATAATGTTTACCGACAGAATTCTTATAGGAAAGTCTGCTATTATTACAATTCAAACCAGAAACGACACCATCAAGAAGGTACAGTTCCTGAATTAGACAAATATCTGTAGGCATTACAGAAGGCAAGCAATTACTTAGTTCCATCTTTTTCGAAATTTTGGGAATTTAATCGTAAAACTAAAATGTAATCACTTGCATAGAAGAGTTGTTGAAAATATATTATTTGGTTTGTTGAAGTGTCGCGTTGGAAGGATTAAGCTTTTCATAAGCTCAAGCCTAAGGGCGTTTTTTAAACTAGGCGCACTAACTAGAAATTCCAATGTTCGCTGGTTTCTCAATTACAAATCCAATATTACAAATATAATTTGAATTACTTAGTTTGGGTTCTCCTACGTAAATATATTCAGTTTGTTTTTGGGAAAATTCAATCATATGTGGGTGATAGTAATTAAAATTTAACGATCATTGCATATACCCGTACACACATCTATATACGTATGTTTGAACAAAACAAGAATAAGTAGCAATTTATTTTGATTATGGAAAATTCATTATTCGTATTACATTTAAACTTTTTTATTGTATTATATTGAACTTTTTGTGCTTTGTTTAATATGCAATATGTATTTCATCCTCGCTTGGGGTGAAATATATATATTTGAGTATATGTAATATGCAGGGTGTTTCAGATTGGAGGTAGGTGGATGATAAACCAAATAAATTTGGAGATGTTTGGTCTCGTTTAAAACCAGAATTTCGAACGAAAATATGCATTAATGATTAATTTGGTCCATGCACATTTGAAACGAAAGCTTTTATGTTTCTGAATACAAAACATAATAATTTGTAATTTATATACATACATGTAGTCGTATGTATATAAATTACAAATTATTGTGTTTTGTATTCACAAACATAAAAGCTTTCATTTCAAATGTGCATGGACCAAATTAATCATTAAAGCATATTTTCGTTCGAAATTCTGGTTTTAAACGAGACCAAACATCTCCAAATTTATTTGGTTTATCATCCACCTACCTCCAATCTGAAACACCCTTATGTATATATGCACGTATTTATTTTACTAGTCTGTGGTAATATTTGTATGTACATATTCATAAAAATATGTATTTAAGTTTATTGAATTACTTTGCTTTTATAGTTTTAATTAAACCTATAATTAAAAAAATATAAAAAATTTAAAATTGCTGTATGGCATGCTATTCGATTTTTATGCATATACATATGTACATACATTAATACTTTACAAGATTCAATATTTTTGCTAATAGTTCAATAAAAGAAATGATGTTATCGAAGTTTCTCTATCGAAGTTTCTGGAATTTAAAATAAATATTATTGCTGGAAAATTCAAGCGAATACAAATTGCACGTACGTTATTTAATTGAAATTGACATTTTATTGAAATCAGAAGTAATGAATATATTCAAATAACTTTCATTGAGTATTTATACAAGAATGTGACATATGCATGCACGTATACGAGATTCCAAGTATATATATATTACATTCTACGTCTTAAAACAACAATCGGTATATTAATTGCAATGCATACTAATTATTTGGACATCTAATATGTATTAAGAGACATAATATGTATTAAGATAACAATTTAATTTGAAAATAAATAATTTCAGTTAACAATTCAGCCATTCGATGGGAAATCAGACAAAAAATAGACATTTACGGAGGTAAGGTGCCCGATTATTTTGAAATTCGGGGAGATGGATAAAAAAAATATAATTGGTGTAGAAACTCGGTGGATTCAAAATACGCGGAGTTCCGTTATAATTCGTTTTTGTCTTAAGTATTTAATGTCAGATTTTCGCGTGTACTAGCTCGTTGGTATTAACGTACAATACATCCTTTGAATTTTATCCTTTTTTCAATATATCCGTTCAGATTTATTTAAGACGCGACTCGCAAAAGCGATTGGAAGATCTTCTGAGTTTGTAATCTGATCTAAAACAGCACCTGTAGCTACGTATGATGCATCGGTTGTTATATAAAATATTTTTGAAAAATCGGGGAATTGTAAAATTGGTGAACTAGTCAGAAGTGTTTTTAAAATATTAAATGATTCATCTGCAAAAGCATTCCACTGAAATGTTTTTGATTTTCCTCTTTTAAGAGCGATTAAAGATTCGATTTTATCAGCATAATTTTTTATAAATGACCTGACCTCTAGTAACCTGTAAGTCCGATAAAAGATTCTAGAGTGGAATTTTTTATTGGCTTAGGAAATTTTAAAATTGAATCAATTAGCTTTGGATCTGGTTTAATCCGTTCACTTGTAATTAAGTGACCTAAATATTTAATTTCACGCCGTAAAAAATTACATTTAGTAGGTTGTAGTTTTAAATTAAATTTGCGAAAACATTCAAGAACTTCGACTAATTTTTGGTTATGATCGGTTAAATCGTATTCATAGATAAATACACAAAACATTTAAAACAATTTAGTCCTGACAAAAAGTGATTCATTAGTCTTTGAAAAGTAGCTGGTGCCCCTTTTAATCCAAAAGCATCCTAGTAAAGTGAAAATGGCTCATGTGCTGAAGCCTGTTTTTTCTTTATCATCCGGGTCTATCATGACTTGGTGATAACCACTAGCGAGGTCTTGGGTAGTGAAATAATTTGAACTACCTAATTGTTCCAATATTTCGTTTATGTTTGGTAAGGGAAATACATTATCAATAGTAATTTCGTTTAATTTCCGAAAGTCTAAAACTAAATGCCATTTTTTCAGTAGAATCAGACTTCTTCGGAACTATTCGGAACTAACACTGGGATACGATAATTAAATCATCCAGCATTTGTTGTATTTGCGAATTTATTTCCGCTTTGGTAGATTGCGATAATCGGTATTGTTTTTTATTGATTGGTTGATCGTTATTTAAAATTGGAATTTTATGAAAAACTGTGTTAGTTGCAGATAGTTTATCACCTCGAAAATAGAATACATCATTGAATTCGCGATATTGATATTTTTTCGTATTGATATTTTTTCTTCGCTGTTATAAATTTCTTCATCTAATTTTCTAAGACGTTCTTCAAATGTATTTGTCCATTCTGATAGATGATATACTTCATAATTGTCTAAATTTTCTTTAGTAATAATTAAATTTTTAAGTTCAACTTCGTGCTCATTATTATTAATTATACTAAAAACAGTATGGTGTTAGTTAAAAGAACTCCAGGTGTTAATTGTTGAGACGGGCAGAAATATTCTTGGTTATTAGTTGAATTAATAGGTAATTTAATATACATTTCTGACCTTTGAAGAAGAAGAATTTTTTGAATTTGATTTGAAATAATTGGTATATTGAATTTATTGTTATTACTTATAGTTTCTAAAGTTTTATTTTCATAATCAATTTTGCGTTTGTAATTTTCCAAAAAATCTTATTACCTAAGATTCCTGAACAAGTTATGGAGAATGAATTTTGAACAATATGAAATTATTGAAATAATTTTGTAGAATCGGATAATATAATATTACCCATGTACCAGGGCTAATGTTTCTGTAGTAATTGGGCTTATACCTTGAATAAAGATTTTTTTTCGGGATAGCACATTGCTTCTTGACGTAAACATTCTTTTTTTATAAGGCTTATATCGGCACGTGTGTCTATCAAAAAGTTACAATTACCACTAGACTCGATTTTCCAATTTAATTTAACACATCCTGAAACAGGTGAATCCCCACCAATCGAAAATATACCGGTTGATTTAGAATTTGAATTTGAACAATCAAGAAGAATTACTCTAGCTGGGTTACGATTCATGTCATTATTGAAATTTTTATTCGAACATGAATTTATTTTAAGTTTTGGATCCGAACAGCTGTGTTCGATTGTTCGGATCCCACTTGATTTTCCGACGTCTGTGATTTATTGATTACTTGAATATTTGACGATGTTTCACCTTGTTGTTTAGACGCGTTGAATTTTCTTTTGTAACACTAGGAAATGTTATGTCCATGGTCCATCTCGTTTACAATAATTACATGTTAAATTTTCGAAATGATGAGATTTTATTATGATTTTTAAATTATCTATCAGTCCATCCCTCCGTTGCCACCATAGTTGTATAAAATTACCAGATTATCGCAAATCGAGTTTGATGCATTTTAGAAAACGACTAATGTTCAATGTTTACTCACTATTCAATTTTTGTTTTATTTTATAATTTGTAATTAATTGTTACTAAATTCATTTATATAATTTTTATACAACATGAAACCTAAAAATGTAGTGCATTGCTACACAGTTTTAAATAGTATTTTGCTGAACAATCGAACTATTCCTCGTATTATTTTTATTTTTCTATTTTCATCGTAAAGCACTTGAAAATACCTTTCCAACAAGCCATCTTACATGATGGAGCCTCGACGCCTTCAAAATAGAACAAAGGTCATGACAAATTAGGGCGATATTCAATATTTCAGTACAATTACCAATTACAAAAAACTGTAATTTTCCTTTAGTGATTGAGTTTTTATAGCTTCGGGCAACAATGTACTATATAACAACATAAAACCGGCAGAAATGCTTAAAAATTATTTCTTTAAACTTACAAAAGCAATAAAAAACTAAATGCAGAAAGATTTACTCAAACTTTTCACAAACCAAATATAAAGAAACCTTTTTAAAGTATAATAATAATTAGCATAGGGGGAATAGAACAAAGTACCAAGTAACTGTCCTATTATGTAACATGCTCACTCCTATTTATTAAGAAATTTACCTAAAAATTTGATAACAAAATTTTTATTTAACTGTTTGTTGATAATAAATAGAGCTCCCGAAATATAAAATTAAAAGGAAAATAAATAGTGCAAAGTGTAGAAGTAATATAGTTAAAAGCAGCGACATTTACTTTGAAAGTAAATGTGCAAAATGGAAACCAAATGTTGCAATCCGTTTGGTAAACCGAAACGCAACAGATATAGTAAAATAAATTTTAAACAAACTCGGCCAGTAACACAATATATTTTTGGTATGGCAGCGCAAATTACACGATGGTAATGAATAACTTGGCGGATAAAAATTATTTTCCGGTTTTGCCAAAAAATTAATTGACTCAAACGAACAGACTTAATTTTATAGACATAAAAAAAAAAAAATTTGTAAAACTGCTTTAGACAAAAAAAAAATAAGTTTAAACATTTCCATACTTTATTGTGACACGGTTTAACACAATGGAAGTTATTGCAATTGAGTTACTACTGCCAAAGCTGGACAGTTTTATGAGGAAATAGAAATATATAGAAAGAAAAATTGCAAAAACTAATTGCAGTTCCAGCTGCAGCTTCGATTACTATGCAAACTCTGCGCCAAAATAAGAAAAACTAAAACCAGTTGAAAACATCCAAATATTTTTTTTTTAAACGAATTCATTAAACATACAAATGTTGCCCAAACAAAACGACATTGCCTTATCTTTTCCCAAATTCGAAGTATTAAAAAAAATGTTGGTTCGTGCGATTGATATATTATGGAAAAGGAAGAGTTCAATTTCAAACCATTAAATTATACAAAAACGTCGCGCCTCGTAAAGTAAATAAGATACATACTTATTGGGTGAGCGATTCGAAAGTTATGCCAAAAGATTTCAATCTGAAAAATTTACACGATCTTAAATTAAAATTGTTGAATTTCTAACCACAATAAATATTAAAACGAAATTAGGTCTAATATCAATAATTCAAACTTAAACATATATTTTGTAAAGTAAAATAAGAAGATTTTTTTTAAATTATTTTGGAACTACAAATTAAGAATAATCCTAGCGTAACAAATTGTTCAATTATGTGGGTATTCTATAGTTTTAACCATTGCCAAACATATCTAAAAAAATATGTGAAATGGTTATACTATTTTACTTTGTAATTTTTTTAATTAATTGCTTAAAATTTTAGAAAGTTGCGTCCTTCGTAATAATTTGAAATACTAATTGGTCGTTTGTTATTACATTATGAACTGAAAATATGTCACATGACAGTTTAAAGAATCATTAATTTCTAGGTCAAAAATTGTAGGCAGTCAATTTAAAAAGAAATAATTTCTTTTTAACAATTAACTTTTCCCTAACAAAATAGCCATGAATTATTATTTTTGTTTAAAACTAAAACACTGGGCGCTTTCACTTCCGCCAACTAGATCGTATGTCATTTTTCTCATCAGTAAATTTGACAGTAATTTTTGAAGTTAACTCGGGTGTTCGGCAGGGAGATGCTCTGTCCCCGATACCCTTTAATCTCATGTTGGAGTACATCTTTCGTAAAACTGAAACACCGCAGCGCAACATCTTATATCGCCAAACCAATCAGGTTCTTGCATATGCAGATGACATATGCGTGATTGGACTGAATAGCAACGGAGTGAAAGAAATACTTGATTTGCTTGTAGAGTTTTCAGCTTCAGTTGGACTTCAGATCAATGAGTCCAAAACGAAATACCTGATCTCTGGTTTTAGGGACAATGGCACACCAGATTTTAGTATATGGCCACCACACGTTTGAGGGAGTGAGGAGGTTCAAATATTTGGGTTCTCTTATCACTCACGATAAAAGTGTGGGTGAGGACATTAAAGTGCGGCTGGCAGCTGGCAGTCGTTCTTTGTATCCTCTAAGGCCACTGCTAAAATCTAAACACTTATCAAGTGCCGTGAAGCTGAAGCTTTAAAAAGCATTGATCAGTCCCGGATGTTATGTTTGGATGTGAAAGTTGGGCGCTGACGGATGAGTACGAGAGATGGTTCCTAACATTTGAGAGAAGAGCCATGCGTGTGATTTACAGCCCAAAACGCGAAATAGATGGTACCTCTCCCGAGCTCTGTACAATTTCGAGATCAGAGATCTGATGAAGATCCCCGATATTGTACATGAAGTAAGATCTCAGCGAGTACGCTGGCTCGGGCACGTTCTGTGTGCTGATCCGGAACGAATTGTGCAGCGATCTCTGAAGGGAGAGCCACCATATGGTAGGCGCAGAGGTCGTTGCAGGCGACGATAGCTCCACGGTGTAGAGAACGACTTGGCCTCTTCAGATTGTCTTAGACAGTATGAAGACCATGCTCGGGATCGAAACCGTTGGAGCCAAATTGTTGATTCAGTAAGGGGCCAGTAATGGCCTTTAAAACTGTTGAAAAAAAAAATCGTAACTGCTAGTTGAAAAACTAAAGATTGAATTAATTTGACCCTTTTGTACTTTTGAATAAATCCCATAGCAATTTTACCAATTTAATGCAAATTTGAAATCTTCCGGTTTTTTTTGTGGCTTAGGATAGAAACCGTTTAAAATTGATATGGAAAATTATGATCAGTAATTTAGAATTTAATTTAACAAAGGTTGAATATATTTCCAACGGTAGAATTTGGGTTGCAAAACGATGAAGGGAGCCTCTGACTTCTATACAAACTAAAACAAAGTCGCATCGAACTTATTGAAAAAAATAAAATGTTCGTTTTAATTTGAATTTTTTGCCCTAGTAACCGGTTGCCCCATATTTTCAAAAATCAAATACCGTTGTGGCCAGAATTGAAATAGCTTTCAAATGATATATCGCATGACCCCCTCGCATGATGTAAATTTAATCAGCCATAGATAATTTGTAAGATAAATTTGAGCTGTATTTCAATAATGAGTTTTCTCATTTTTCTGTTTGGTTTGTCCCGCAGACCATATAGTAATCTATCTGTGATCACGATTTGTTAGTTGAAGATAATTAAACTAGAAATTTCTATAAAATAAACACAGATCCCAAATAATTTGATTGGACACTATTAATTCGTCCACGAGGAAAAATTCAACATTCAACTTGATACGCTATATTGGTCATCGCTGTGCTAATTCTGGTTTAATTTTGATAATAATTAGGGATGCGATGTACATAAATAAATATTTCAACTTCGCGTACTTTTTTAAATTCAAACTGAAAACACCAGAACAATCCACATTCATTAATTAAGAAAACAAAAATCGAATATACCGGTGAAATGAAGAAATTTAATTAAAAAACTTCAGCATAACGATGACATATAAATTTGAAACAGTACCAGCACGATGACATTTATGCATGAATCTGTTTTTGACAGCTAATATAAAATAGAGTCGAGCTAGGTGGAGTAATACGAGCGAGATCGATTATTCAAAAATCGTTTCGATTAAAATGAGAAAATAATTTATATTTTCTCGTTTAAAAATAACTATTTCCTGAATTATGGATAATCCACATCGTCTGTGCCGTATAATAATATCCGTATCTCATTTTACAAAAATTATGTAAAACCAACTCAAATTTTGTGTGCTTATTGTAATAATAATATTATAATAAACAAGGCACTCGCTAAGGAGATGAAGAAGACGTATAATTTATACGATATACCTCCGTGTACCATAAGCAAAAAATTAGAAAAAAAAAAACAAAATAAATAAGGACGTTGTATGGAAATTCATAAGAAAGGAAACAACATCATAGCACACAGAAAAAATATTATTAAAGTTAAGAAGACGACATCTGAGATTGGAGAAAACCTGGTTTATATGCAAAGCAATTTATTATACAAAAAAAACAAAAATGAAATCCTCGAAGCATGTCGTATACCATACCGTAATAATATAGGACAATAAGCAAAATAAAAATTATTAGATATAATTGAATTAAGATTCCTATTAGGATAACACAAGTAGGAAACTATTAAAGTTTTAATATTACAAATCGTATTATGTATTTATACGAACGTAGATTATCTAACCGATATAGAAATATAATTCGTAAGCCCGTACTCATATAAATATTCATGCCACAGAATCCAATTAAATTTATGTGTTGATTGATGATCACAACATGTTTTATAATAAATTTTTCCTTATTGTCCAGACCGCTGTCAAATAAAATAACATGGGAAGAGCCGGTTAAATCTTTTTTTACTGTGCGCTGATGAAAATATTAGATTAGATCGTGCGTTGAATACTAATTATGTAAAATTTTTAATTTGGGTACAAAAAGTCGTGGCCGGAAAATAATTAACAACATAAGTTAGGAAAAAAACTGTTTAATTGAATATAATTCTGTTGAAATCTTTATACCAAACTTTTTAACACAATATCTGTACGTAAAAGCACCAGTCGCTTATCTGTACATTAGTAGTTTTAAGAAATTGCAGGTTAACGTTTCAAAATCATGCCTGTGAAGTTGTAAACACTTCTTTTCACATACGTATATATGTATACAAATCCTATTGGAATATTGAAAACCTAATTGAATAAAACATTAATGCATTTGAACAAGTATTATATTTTTTATTCAAATTTTTCAAGAAAATGTGAATGTAGCGTGAAAACGAATGCAATAAATATTTAATATTTGATACGACTAAGCTATAGGAAGCAAGGAGTCGCATGAAATATTTTAATTGGCAATAATAATTATCATGCATCGTATCAGAAAATCCAAGTTGTATAACCCGAAAACTACCATTCACCGAAAACGCAATTCACCGAAAACGCAATTCACCGAAAACGATAATTTACCGAAAACGACAATTCACCGAAAACGACAGTTTACCGAAATCGACAATTCACCGAAAACGACAATTCACCGAAAACGACAATTCACCGAAATCGACAATTCACCGAAATCGACAATTCACCGAAAAAGAAAATAGATGGGAACTACGACTATACCGATTATAATGAATTCAAATTATTTGATGGAAATGGGATTGGCAAATGATTTTTGGATAAAGTTCTGGAATACAGCCATTTGGAACGGAACTAGGCAATTCCTTAATCGAAAATTATAAAATTTGACAAGTTGAATGGAAATGGGATTGATAAATAATTTTTGGATAAAACTCTGGATTATGGACAACTTTAACAAAACTAGACCAGTCCTTGACCGAATATGATGAAATGACGTGTGGGATAAAATGGGGATGTGTATGTATAGTTGTTGAATATGGTCAATTGGAACAGAATTAGGCAATTTTTGGATTATATTGATGTTAGCTTAAAATATTACTTGTAAAAATGAATGTAAATAATAATTTGTAAACAAAATTGTCATAAAGGGTGATTTTTTTTGAAATTAACACAAACAATTTAATTGTAATCAAAAAATTCATTGTTTCATGATTTCGGGCATATGGGCACCGCGGCTTGACAAAACGCATTCTGGACGTCCAATTTTGGGCCACTTTTTCGAGCACTGCCGTATGTCACGAATAATGCTGGCCTCCAAGGAATCAATTGTTGCTGGTTTATCGGCATAAACCAGTGACTTCACGTAGCCCCATAAGAAATAATCGAAAGGTGTAAAATCGCACGACGTTGGAAGCCAATTGACAGGTCCATTTCTCAAAATCAACTTCTCGCCAAATTTTGATTTTAATAAATCGAATTTTGATCTGCTCCCACTCTTTTGTATACAGCGGCGATATTCTCTGCAGTACGCACATTCCTTCGACGTGTTGATGTTATTGCATCCTCTAAAGAGTATGTGGTACGAAATCTATCCACAGTTCAACGGATGGCTTGCTCAGATGAACGATTATGTGTGCCATAAAAACTACAAAGTCGTCTATAAGTTGCGCTAATCGACGACTGATTTTCAAAGTAAAATTTAATAATTTCGTAGTGTTGGACAAGGTGAGACTATTCATGATGATTTGCCAGAGTATACTGAGATCTGCTAGAGTATATTTTTCATAAAAATTTAATTTTTTGTTTTATTTTTTACAATTTCATGTTCTATCAAGCTTAAAAAAACACCCTTTTTATGATGAAACTCTGTATGTTTTACAGAAACGGGATTTTGCTAGAAATATTTGTTCTGGACAGTTAAAATAATTATATAAAATGATTGCTTGTGTATCCACCCATAATTGAATTACCCCGAAACGAAAAACTTTAATTAGATGTTAAAATGCTTTAATAACACAATTTTTAAAACAGTCTTACATGTCAAGCTTTATGATAATTGGTCAAAGATTGTCCTAATACAGAATTTTATCCAAAAATGGTATAACTCCAGTTCCACTAAGTATCATGATAATCGGTCAAAGATTGGATAGTTCCGTTCCAGATGGCCATATCCCATAATTTTATCCAGAATTCATTTTACAATCACATTTTCCATTCAACATTCAAATTCACATTATCCAAAAATCATTTAACAATCACATTCAACTTCAAGGATTGGCCTAGTCCCGTTCCGATTGGCTATATTCCAGGACTTTATCCAAAATTCCTTTTCCATTCCCGTTTTTATTCAATCTGTCAAGTTCCATCCCATCATAATCGGTCAAGGATTGGCCTAGTTCAGTTCCAAATGGCTGTATTCTAGAACATTATCTAAAAATCATTTTCCAATCCCATTTCCATCAAATAATTCGAATTCATTATAATCGGTATAGTCGTAGTTCTCATGTATTTTCTTTTTCGGTGAATTATCATTTTCGGTGAATTGTCGATTTCGGTGAATTGTCGTTATCGGTGAGTTGTCGATTTAGGTGAATGGATTTTTTCGGTTATTTGGGTTTTTCGGAGAATTTTTTTTCGGTGAATTGTTATTTTCGGTGCATTGTCGTTTTCTGTGAATTGTCATTTTATGTGATTTGTCGTGCTACCAGCGAAAACACCAACTTTATGTTTAATAAAAAGGGCAAAAAATACGTTCACTAATATACTCTGAGGATATAAAAGACCTGTTGGGATTTTTTCACAAAGAATTTAATGAGTTATTTCATGTACTATCAGGATCTGAGTCTAAATGAAAAACAGACATTAACACTCCTGGTCATCGATTTGGACTCAAGTCCTCATAGTACATGAAATAGCTCATTAAATTCTTCGTTCAAGAAGTTCAAAAGGAAACCATTATCCACATATACAAATTGACCTCCATTTGATAATCAGGTTAATCAGCCGTACATTACATCTCTGAATTTTCTTCTCTGCTGTTGTTCTGAACCAGATAGGTTCAGATTTATTTCAAGTTTATGTAAGCATGGTTTGGTCTTTAGAATTTCAATGCAAGACCATATTGATGGATAATCAAATCAAATGTCGAATTACATCACAATCCATCAAGGAATATGCCTAGATCCAGTAAGCCATATTCCAGGAATTCCTTCAAAAATCATTTTATAATCCCATTTTCATCCAATGTCGCGTTTCATTACCATCGACAAGGCTGGATGGCTAAAAATTGTTACAATACACTGATCGATGTCGCTTTCTTGGATTAAAGTCATTATTTTCTATAGGTGGTAGTGTGCAAGTGCCACATTCGGGCGTGATATTTTGTGTGGCAGAGTCGAATGCTCAGAGCAGCTTTTTTTTTTAAATATTTATTTATTATCATCATATACGATGTATGAACTTTGTCTGTTACTGATCAGCGACTCTTTAAGAACATTCTGTCAATTTTGTTTCAATTTATCTGTCACTTAACAAAGTGAAAATTATTGCGCAAACTGAAGGAAAGTCAAAAACTATAACAAAATATTTTCAAAACCATAATAATAAACAGTTTTTGAAGGCCATTACTGGCCCTTTACTGAGTCAACAATTTGGCTCCAACGGTTTCGATCCTGAGCATGGTCTTCATACTGTCTAAGACAATCTGAAGAGGCCAAGTCGTTCTCTACATCGTGGAGCCATCGTTGCCTGCAACGCCCTTTGCGCCTACCATATGGTGGCTGTCCTTTCAGAGATTGCTGCATAATTCGTTCCAGATCAGCACGCAGAACGTGACCGACTTTAATATCCTCACCCACACTGTTATCGTGGGTGATAAGAGAACCCAAATATTTTAACCTCCTCACTCCCTCAAACGTGTGGCGGCCACTACTAAAATCTGGTGTGCCATTGTCCCTAAAACCAGAGATCAGGTGTTTCGTTTTGGACTCATTGGTCTGAAGTCCAACTGAAGCTGAAAACTCTACAAGCAGATCAAGTATTTCTTTCACTCCGTTGCTATTCAGTTCAATCACGCATATATCATCTGCATATGCAAGCAGCTGATTGGACTCGATTCGGACGAAATCCTCCTTGATAGTCACGAACCAAGCCACGTGTTTAGAACATTTGGCAAGTTATGTTACGGATTCACTAGCATATTATACCATTATTAAATACAACACTTAAAACAATTTAGTATATTTTGAAAAAAATTCTTTAAAATTCATTGTAGAAATCCATTATCATATGTTCCACGTCAGCGATATTCCAACATGGTTTGATATTGCGGAAAAAATAATACCCGTAATACCATTTTCTAATTAGAATTATATATGTACTTATTAAAATGTCATCAATTTTCTATTCACAAATAGAATGTTAATTTGGAGGGAAAATTGAATTTTTGAAAACTTTCAACATTTGAATAAATTGAATTTAGAGTAGTCGATATCAAATGTAAAAATTAATTATCTTCTTAAATTTAATAATCTATTCTTAAACCGTACAAAACATGTTCATTAACTTTGAGTTAAACTTGTTTGCGAATGCAAATTCAGAAATGTATACCAGCCAAAAACGTCTGTATTCTATTATGAAAAATTGTCTAGAAGTATTTCATACTGAAAAAACGAACGGAGGACAGTAATTTAAAATTCGATTAAAGTGAAAACGATACATTTATGTTTAGTTTAATTTAAAAGTTTTGTTGTAGCGTTGCTTTAGCATTCATAATAAAATTCAAATAAACAAAAAGATTGTCTGTTTCTTGCTAATAGAATTTTAGATTTTTTTTCTCTTTTCGCTTTTTCAGGCAAAAATACTGCCAGCCAATTTTTCTGATAAATTTAACGAAATTTAATATGTTCATATATCGCACTATCCATTCAAAATGACGTACTAGTTAGTGCATTTTTGAATAATTGCATTTTTGAGCACCATCATAATTCAAGCATCCATGGAAAAAAAAGTATTTTATAGAAGATGCTTATATTCATATTTTATTTAAATTCAGCTCAGATTAAAATATAAAATTTGTCTTACAATGTTTATATTTCTTCAAGGTACATTAAGTATTACTTAAACTTTTTATTATTGAAACATTTTATTCAAGTACGAATTGCATGTAATAATAGAAATTTTTCTGTAAAAGGTTGGAGGCGAAATGTTTCGAAAATACTTGGTTTGCTGATATATGCAAAATCTATGAGAAAAGGATGTGAACCGACGTGCCGTAATAAGCGACAAGAAATATTATCCATCGAAATAAGACGAGGTATTTTTGATTTTTATAAATTAGCAACGAAAGAACGTCAGTGGGACTACATTGTTTTCTGGAGCAAAAGAACTTCATCCAGAATTTACAATTTAAATTATCCTTGTGGAATAAATGAAATATATAGCCAAAACCTCTGTAAAACCATGTTTTTAGATACATAATGTATTTTCAACCAAGTTGTTGAATCAGCATTGGCTAAATCTGTAAATGGATCATCAGACAATCGAGGTAAACGCTATTACCAATTTGAAGCTAACTGGAATTGAATCACAATCATTTGGTTTTTAAAGGTAAATTCTTACTGCCAGTTAATGAAATGAAAACACGGTCCAAAAATTTGAAGGATCATCTTGAATTGTTAGAGTTGGTAGCCGACTTACTGAAAACGGCGGGATTGACCTTAAATCTAGATAAAAGTAGTTTCATCATGAAAGATATCCGTTATCTGGGGTATTTAGTTGGTGATCAAGGATTGAGACCAGATCCTTCCAAAATTGAAGCGATATTGAGCTTAAGTCCGCCCAATACTATCAAACAAACTAGAAGACTGTTGGGTATGGCTGGATGGTATCGTCGCTTTATCGGAAATTTTGCAAGCGTAACTGCCCCAATCACTGAGTGTATGAAGAAGGGGAAATTTATTTGGACATCAGAAGCACAATTGGCCTTTGAAAATTTGAAAGTTGTGTACTCCTTTCAGCCCCCGTTCTGATAAGTCCTTCTTATGACAAACAATTCTTTATTAAATGTGATGCCAGCACCGAAGGAGTCGGAGCTATTCTCTATCAAAAAGACGACACAGCAAATGAAAACCCCATCAGCTTTATGTCTCAAAAATTATCAAAGGCTCAAAAAAACTATTCTGTTAGCGAATTAGAATGCCTTGCCGTCATTCTGGCAATAAAAAAATTCCGAGCATACGTAGAAGGGCATGATTTTACGCTAATAATAGGCTACGCGAGCTTAAAGTGGCTTATGAGCCAACGAGACTTAACTGGGAAATTAGCTCGTTGGAGCCTTAAGCTTCAAGAGTTTCGTTTCAAAATAGAACATTTGAAAGGTAAAGACAATATCGTGGCAGATATGCTAACTCGCATCTACTGCGATGAAATCAAGGAGTTTGATGAATGTGTACCCAAGTTGTTCGATCAGAATAAATTCGACCAAAAGGATTTTCAAGAGAAAGAGTATCTAAATCTCCGGGATAAAATTGTAGCTGATCCGGAAAAATATCCTGCATTCAAAATACATGAGAATTATATTTGCATTCGATTAGAACCTAAATTGCACAGTGATACTTATACCGATTGGTATAAGAAATAAACTGATCGTTGAGAATCATGATGGTCCTCTATCATCACACGGCGGAATAAACGAGACACTGGAAAAGCGGCGGAGGTATTTTTTTTGGCCAGGAATGACCAGACAAGTTTCGGAATATGTCAGGAAATGTTTAGTATGTTTTGGCCTGCCTTTTAAAAATGTACACCTAGAATACTCATGTAATACCTTTAGCCTAACAATTTATTCTTATATTATCTTTTGAAAGTAACGATTCCTCCCACCAATTAATTTAATAATAAATGAGTCATGTCAAAATAATATTTTGCAGGTATACATTTCTAGTTTTAAATTTTTGGTATAAATAAGCATCAAAATGAAGATTTAGTTAGTTAAAATTTTAAAGTGAAAAACTAAGCAACATTGACTTAACCAAAATTCAAATTTTAGTTTTCATATAGTGAATAAGCATTACTTACTTCAATTATGACTGAATTTAAAAAGTGTTGCAAGTCGTTTGTTGGGTTAAAGTGTTCTAAAAATTTACGAAAAGTATATAGTAATCTTAAAAATCATCTGCCGCCTTCGATTAAAACAAAGGAAAATTTATTCATTTGTTCAAGTTGCTATCTGACCATTAATTGTAAACGCCGAAAAATTGAAACAGAGACCTCACCAATCCCTTTACCGTCAAGTTCTGCAGTTACGCCGAAATCGTCATCAATGGATGATTTTGAAATAAGTTCAATTAGGAGTGATAGTGAAGAACGCCAAATACGAAATACGACCGTCCTTCAAAAAATCAATGAGTATTACCAGATATTGGAATGTCGGCTATATAAACTAGGATCCAGGCAACAGCATCAACAAGAAAAATTAATCAATTTAGCAGCAATAGTACTATGGGTATTGTTGTAGTTCCCCATTAAATATGATGATACTGTATATCACTTGAATCTTTACAAGTTTTCTTTTGGTTTATTTATTTACATTGTACAATTCCATATGCAGATATATTTCAAAAATATCGAATGTTATGTTTTTATTCACAATTTTAAATATCTATACTTTATAATATTAAGTGAATTAGGTTTTAAATTAACTTTAATTTTATTTAATTAAATTTGGTAACACACAGCCTTTTCGGTCTGCTAACAATAGAACTCTAATTTTTTATATTAAAAACAAAAATCAACAAAATATAAAATCAATGATTACTTATTTATAAAAATTAAATCTAATTTTGTACGCAACCATTAAAATCTAAAGTGCAAACGAAAACAATAAAAATCTAAATGGTACAAAATAAAAATGAAAAATGAAGATCAAAATGAAAACACTACAAATACTCCCCCTCCAGAGAGATCGAAGATCTATCGAAGAAAATATAAGAAACGAGAAGGGGTCCTGGATACACGACCCGAACTTGTAGTCCTTACACTTTTTGGTGCAAGATCGAAGTGAACCTTTTTTTTACTTTTCGGCCCTGCAGCAAGTACCCCAGGCACGTTAGCCGAAATAGAAGGTTTTGGTTCGAGAGTCGGTAAAGATGGTCCAGTATTTGTAGTCAGTGTTTGCTGATTGTCGGTGAAACATGGTTTCAGTCTGTTGATTGAAATTTTGGTGTGTTTTCCGTTCAAATCTAATGTATAAAATTTTGGTGTACGGTCAATTACTAAAAATGGTCCTGTATATGGTGGTTGCAGTGATCTGCGTACTGCGTCAGTTCGTAAGAAAACGTGCGAGCAAGTATGCAGATCTTTACTGATAAAAATTTTGTCCGTTGCGTGTCGCGATGCCGGTATAGGTCGTATTTCGTCAAAGTGTCGTTTTAGATTAGTAACAAAGTCTGATTGTAAAATTTGTTCGTTCCTAGGATCTAAAAAGGTACCTGGAACTCGAGTCGTAAGCCCAAATACGAGTTCAGCAGGTGTTGCTTTCAGTTCGTCGCTGTACGTCGTTCGTAGTCCAAGTAAAATTGAAGGGAGAACACTAGTCCAATCTGTTCGACCGTAGCACATAATGGCAGACTTGATGACACGGTGCCATCGCTCGATCATACCATTACATTTTGGATTGTAACTAGTTGTTCTCCGTCGCTCGAATCCAAGTAAGTTTGCCAGTTCGTGAAAAAGTTGCGATTCGAATTGCATGCCTTGGTCCGTAACAATGGACTCTGGCACACCAAAGCGAGCTATCCAATTAGAGTAGACAGCGAAGGCAACTGTAGCAGCAGTAACATCAGGAACTGGAATCGCCTTGGGCCAGCGGGTGTATCTATCAATCAATGTAACGCAATACCGCTGATTATCAGCAACTGGTAATGGACCAATGATGTCGAGGTGAATAATCGAAAAACGTTGAGAAGTTAATTTGTATGTGCTAAGCGGAGATTTTGTGTGACGAGAGACTTTAGCCTTTTGGCAAGCTACACAGTTTTGAGCCATTTTCTGGACGTCTTTATTAATAGATGGCCAGATGACATTCTGAGTCAAAAGTTTAATGGAAGCTTTGACGCCAGGATGAGAAAGATTATGAAATGCATCGAAAACTTGTTTTCGGAAATTAAGCGGAATGAATGGTCTAGGTGTAGCAGTTGTAGTATCGCAATGTATTAGGGTTTTCGAATTGAATGAAATAGGGAATTTCTCAAATTTGAGAACCGAATTACTCCTTAAGATTTCTTGGAATTCTTCGTCATTAGTCTGAGCATCTGCGATGATAGCATAATCAATACTTTCAGGAATAGAAATTTGATTAATGCGTGAGAGAGTATCTGCAACGATGTTATCCAAACCAGAAATGTGTTGGATATCGGTTGTGAATTGACCAATGAAATCTAAGTGTCGAAACTGACGAGGAGATGCTTTTTCCGGATTCTGACTAAATGCGTGAACGAGTGGTTTATGATCGGTATATAGTGTAAACGTACGACCTTCGAGAAAATGACGAAAGTGTTTAACACCAGAATAAGCCGATAGAAGTTCGCGATCATAAGCACTGTATTTCTTTTGCGTATCATTGAGACGTACTGAAAAGAAACCGAGTGGTTGCCAAGTATCCGAAATTAATTGCTGAACTACAGCACCAATCGCTGTATCGGAAGCATCAACCATGATGGCCAGAGGTGCTGATGATGAAGGATGAATTAGTAATGTAGCATCGGAAAGTTTAATTTTGCAGTTATCAAACGCTTCTATAGCTGCTGTTGACCACTGTATTGGAACGCGACTGTTCTTGGTATAACCTTTTAGATAATCATTCAGTAATGCTTGGTCAGCAGCAGCACCCGGAATGAAGCGTCGATAAAAGTTGATCATACCTAAAAATCGTTTCAGTTGTTTAACAGTCTGTGGTCGTTCGAAATTTTTGATGACTTGAACCCGTTCATGCGATGGTAAGATACCTTGTCCAGTTACCGTATGGCCTAAAAATTGAATTTCATGTTTAGCAAAAGTGCATTTGTCAATATTTACTACTAGTCCATGTTCTTCAAATTTAGCAAAGGTCATTTTAATATGTTCGAGATGTTCGTCATAATTTTTAGAGGCAATGAGCACATCGTCCAAATACACAAAACAGAAATCAAGTCCTAGTAGAATTGAGTGCATAAGACGTTGGAACGATTGTGCTGCATTGCGAAGTCCAAAAGTCATCCTACAGAATTCAAAAAGTCCGAAAGGTGTCGAAATAGCTGTTTTTGGAATGTCCGTCGGTTCGATAGGAATTTGGTGGAATGCCTGGACAAGGTCTATTGTAGAAAAAATAGAGCACCCTTCGAGTCGCTGTGTAAAGTCCTGGAGATGTGGAATAGGATATCGATCCGGAATCGTTACACGGTTAAGAGCTCGATAATCCCCACATGGTCTCCAGTCTCCATTCTTTTTTAACACGAGATGTAGAGGACTGGACCAAGGACTGCTACTAGGTCTGCAAATCCCGAGTTTCATCATGTTTTCGAATTCTGTTTTCGCGATGATGAATTTGTCCGGTGCCAATCGTCGTGGTTTGCATGCAACCGGTGGTCCGTACGTCTCTAGTTTGTGAGTCACGTTGTGTTTGGTGTTGTCGATGTTTATGTGTCCGTGAATTACTGTCGGAAATTTAGAAATTACTTTGAAGACTTCTGAGTCCATCACTGACTTGTCGATCCTAGACAATGTAGAATTATCGTTGTTAGAAGAAAAAACACCGCGTGTATGCAAGGAGGTTAACGGATCAATGAGCCTCTGTCTTTGCATATCTACTAATAAACCTGTGTTTTTTAAAAAGTCAGCGCCGATGATAGGCATCGACACGTCAGCAATGATGAATTCCCAGGAGAATTCGCGGCGCAGTCCGATGTCTAATTTGAGAATTTTGGTGCCAAAGGCGTTCACTGCAGAGCCGTTAGCAGCAAACAATCTGAATGATGGGTCGACCCTTGGGTTCCGAGCGAAACGAGCCGGCAAGACTGAGACATCTGCACCTGTATCTATTAAAAAGTGAATTTGTAAGACGATTTCGAAAATTAAAAGGCGGCTGGATTCAAATATGTCATTGCAGCCCGCTATCTGCAAATGACTTACTGGTTTTTTGCAACCTTGCTATCGGAAGTTGTAGAATTTTTTAAATATTGGCAACCAGTTTTACATTTTTGTGCCTTGTTTCCGAAAAAATGATGGTAAAAGCAAATGAAATTATTAGACGCAGAAGGCTCACCATAATTTTGATATCGTCGAAAATTAGGTGAATTAGATCGTGAATTTGGCCGCGAATTGGATCGTGAATTATTTCGAGATCCAAAATTACTATTTCGATTGGAATTAGAATTTGAATTTGAACGAGACCTAGACTGATGTTGAAAAATTTCCGAAATCTCCGATAGCAAGGTTCTACGAAATTCCAAAAATTGTTGATCAATAGTAATATTTGGGGTAGATACGGAAGCGGATGACTCAATAGCACTGACTTGAGATTGTGTCATTGTCTCGAAAATATTGTCAGCTCGTTCCGCCAAGACTGACAGGGAGACATCATTTTCAAATGGTGTGAGTACCATTTGAACCTGCTGCGGCAATCTCTTCATCCAAAATTGACGGATGGTCGGCTCGTTCAAGTTGTCGCCAGCATTCAACTTCATGGCGCTCAGCAACTGTGATGGCTTCCTGTCCCCAAGTGTCAAGCCATGCATCAAATTGTTCATCTTTGTTTTCTCCGATTCCCCCAGCACCCGGATCACTTCGGTCTTGAAAGCCGTATATGGCTGAGCCCCTTTAGCCTGTGTTATTATGTAAGCCAAAGTATCATGGAGCCGTGCATCCAGGGCCCCAACCGCGTGTGCATACCTAGTTGCCTCAACGCTAATTCCAGCAACCAGAAATTGTTGCTCTAGAATCTCAAACCAAACAACCGGGTTCTGAGCGTAGAGAGGTTGTGGAGGTTTGAACGAAACACGAGAAATTTGAGCTGATAAAAGAGGAGTAGGAACATGATCAATTATGGGAGGCTCAGGTAAATTTATTCTCCTTACAGCTTTAGCTACCGCTTCATTAATCAGGACAGCGAGCTGAGCTGGTGAAAAAGTTAAATTTGTAGCATCCGAAGTGGATGCCTCGTCACTCTCATTAATTGGAGGAGAAGGAATAGTCGCAGACGGATCCATTTCGCAAGTAAAATTTAGTTAAATACCGAAAAAAAAATTTTTGGATTTGAATGTAAAATTTAGAGGATGCCGAAAACAAAAACTTTTTAAAGAAATAAAAGACTATATTTTTTAGATTTTATTAAAACAAAAACGAAGAAAGAAAAATTTTGTTTGCACTCTAATAAAAATAGTTGCGTACTTACAGTTTTTGCTTTTGATTTGAAAGAAAATCCGCCGGTGCAGAGACTCGTTAACATGGAGTCACCTCGGTCTCTGTTAAAATGCAAATGTGTGTAGTGTTGGTGATGTTAATGATGATGCCGTTGCTGGTGTTGATGTCGATGTTGTTGATGTGGTGTGATTGATGCGGTACACAATATTGGTGCGTGTTCTTAATCACGTCGGGGTCACCATTTATGGGTATTGTTGTAGTTCCCCATTAAATATGATGATACTGTATATCACTTGAATCTTTACAAGTTTTCTTTTGGTTTATTTATTTACATTGTACAATTCCATATGCAGATATATTTCAAAAATGTCGAATGTTATGTTTTTATTCACAATTTTAAATATCTATACTTTACAATATTAAGTGAGTTAGGTTTTAAATTAACTTTAATTTTATTTAATTAAATTTGGTAACACACAGCCTTTTCGGTCTGCTAACAATAGAACTCTAATTTTTTATATTAAAAACAAAAATCAACAAAATATAAAATCAATGATTACTTATTTATAAAAATTAAATCTAATTTTGTACGCAACCATTAAAATCTAAAGTGCAAACGAAAACAATAAAAATCTAAATGGTACAAAATAAAAATGAAAAATGAAGATCAAAATGAAAACACTACAGTACCAACAATATCATCATCTTTGTTTCCTGGAATCGAGCCCCTTGTAAGTCAATCACTGGAGAACGAAAAGAAGGCTAATTTATATGATGAGTTCATGGATCAACTAAAAAGCAAATTCTAACAATTAGAGAAAAACAGTGATAAGATACAGCTGCAGACTACAAAGTTAGCTTCGTAAAAAATAAAAAAAATATTCTGATGCCTACTTGTATCATGTGACTTTGCAGAAAATTATTCATTTATAATGCAAAACGCAGCGCAGGGTTTTCATTGGAATAATAGGCAAGCAACTATTCATCCATATGTAATTTATAGAAATGTGAATGGGAAGCTGCAGCACTACAGTTTCTATGTTTTATCGGATTGTCTTAGTCATGTCACAGTGGCAGTTCATCTATTCATCGAGAAAATGATTCAGTTCTTAAAAACTAAAATGCCAAGTATCACCAAAATTTATTATATAACTGATGGTGCTGTAACACATTATAAAAATAAAATAATTTTATGGATCTAATTAAACACAAAGAAGATTTTGGAGTCGAATGTGAATGGCATTTTCATGTCCAAATCCGGTTCCAAAGCTAGGTTCGATAAACTAAACTGAAAACCAAAAACAGAACTCGCGATTTCAATGGAGCTATTCCTTAAGAAGCAGGCTACTAATATTTTAAGAAATATTCTAATAGTGAAGACTATATTAGATTTAAAATGTAATTATTTAGAATAGTAACTTAATTTTTAATAAAATATTTTTTACCAATAATTTTTGTTTTAAATTTAATTTTGCCTAAATATAAACAGTGGATGGACTTATTTAGTCGTATTTTGCAAGATAATGGTATTTTGGAGTGAAAATAAAATTTAGAAACATCAAGAATAAATTTGTTTTGATAAAAAAAAAATAAAATAAAGTTTAAAATTTGATTTTTATATGCAGAAATGGAGTAGGTCGTGGTATTAAAACGTGTTTTGCAAGAAAATAAAAAATAATACATTCAATAAAATTTTGATATGTTTTATAGAATTGAATGGCGCATAAAATAAAATAAAAAAGTAAAAAAAAAAATTGTTTTCCGGAAAAGTGAGAAAAACTTAACGACGGTACTATTTTTGTAATAATTTCTTAATCCTTATTCCTTTATCTTTAAAACGAGCTATATTTCGTATTTTTCGGATAAATACTTATTTTTATATTTGCATAAATGCATCGCCATTTTCAACAAATTAACAAATATTTCACCCTCTGTATCTTAAGCAACAACAACAACAAAAAATCCTGTTCTACAAAATAAAAATGTTTACCTAGTACTACACATTCAAAACATAAAAATCACAAAATTAAAACATGACTTCCAAAAATTTGCGATTTCACGTATATTTTGCCTTATTCATTCTGGATGAATGGAAACCAACTATCATGCTGATAGTACCAATATAGTGGTCCAAATTCCGCCTAAATAAGAAACAGTAGATGAAATGTAAAAAGTAATACAGTGGTCTAATTCTGTAAAAACAAGATAATGTGAAAAAACGAAATATTGAAAAAGTTTACACAAAAAAAATTTACACAATTTCTATCTTATTTAGGTTAAATGGTATTCTATAAAACAAAGTAGTCAGCGTGTAAATTTTTTCTTGCTGAATAATTTCGTTAGTGTTTCGTTTCATAATATAATATAAAGAGTAACAAGGACAAACATGGGTTTTTTTGTTCGGCATTAGCCCGCCTTCTTCGTGAAATTTTAGTTTTAAATTTTAAATTTTTAACCGTGAAAACGAACTACACAAGATAAATTGTTTGTGTAATTTATTGACGTTTAATATCTTAGCCATTTTTTAATTTATCTTGGTGTAAAGTTATAGAATACCATTTTGGTATGAAAACGTGTAAAGTACTCGTTTTCGCGTTTTCACGTTATCTTATTCGTTATAGAATTAGGCTACTGGAAGTGTTCTGGACTGTCTAGAATTAAAGTTATTTCATTTGAAAAAAATGCAGCCTGTACCAATGTTTTTTGGGGAATCCCATACTATTTAGTTTACATGCTACATTTGACGGTAGTTTTTGCTACGGTTTGATTTTTGTCATATGTTGGGCATTTTTGAACAATCGAAGTACCCAGCTGTAACATCAGTTTTTGCAATAATTTTCGACGCGTAATCTGTAGAATTCAAATCATAACGAATAAATTTGTGCTTACCTTATGATGGGTGATAAAATATTAGTAATGCGTCCATTGTAGGTATTTCCTTACTCGTGTTGTTAAATAATTAATGATTACATACTGTTTGGCCTCTTGCTAAAAATTGCGACTTTATTGCTTCAGAGTAATAGACAGCAATGTTTGCTATTTCGGATTCGGTTGGAATTATGTTCTTAAGATTTTTATCACTATACGTAAGATACATATTTTTATCACATCCAATTTCAAAAATAATTGAGAAACAACTGAAAACTAATAGCAAAATGTTCTATGAGTTTAAACAAATGACGCGCAAAAACAAAAACTTCACAAACGCGGCCAACTTATTTTTCTTTGAAAAATTAATGATTTTAATAGACGCGAAGCAAAATCGTTAATTTTGTTTTTGACGCGAAGTGTACTTAAACGGAAATGATTCAAAATTCAACGAAAAATTTATATTTGACATTTATTAAGTTTTAGTTCGTTTGTTGACCAATTTGCTGACTTGATGTTTCCGTTTTTCTGGTACATAGTAACTGACTTTTCGTTATTGAGAACCATTGCCATGACTATTTAAATGTTTAAGCGCAACTATCTCCCCTGAAAATGTTTAACATATTGACAGTTTTGGATTATTATTTGGTCCGATTTTCTGATCCGGTTTTGGGAAGTTGTTTTTGTTCCAGTTTAGTTCCGGAACGGAACCAGTTTTAAACCATTTAGGAATAAAAGTTAACTAGCCATGTAATAATACTATTTTGCTTGAAAAAAAAAAAATAAAATTGGGCGGATTACTCCAGCACTCAATGCCACTAAATGGCCCACGGTGCAATACCCGGACAAACACATATACTTACACACTAAAAACACCCAACCGTGATTTTTGGTCACCACCGGGAATCGAACCCGGGACCCTCGAATAACAAATCAAGCACGCTACTTACTATGCTAACGAGTGCGGCATATTGTATTATTCACACACGAATTGGGGGTATAGGATTTAAGGAAAAGCTATAATACGAACGATTTCGTTTTTCACAATTTTTACCTATACAAGTATGTATAATTTAAAAGAGAATATTTCAATTGAGATTAATGCAAAATTGTAACAAAACATCGATTATAATGTTCGGACGATAATTTGTAAAACATGAACATTTTAGTCAAATTCTCATTTTTGTCATAGATCTGTCAAAATTGAAATTTTAAAAAAAAATATCGTTCAACCAGAAAACGTTAAGCTTATCTTCAAGAATTGCGATTTTTCGCGATCCACAAACCTTAATAATCAAACATTTTTGTTTTAAATTATGATTGATGGGTGTTCACGGTAGAAAGTTAAAAATGTTATTTTTGGTTTTATGGTAAACTATTTTTTCGATCAAGGAAAATCAATGCGAATCGAACGTTTTGTTGTATCATGTAAAAAATTTAGATGAAACTAAGAACGCAAAAAACCCGAAACAGAATGAACATTTTATTTTGATCGCACATTCACATAACAATCAAAAATTGATTTCTAGGCCTATTAACACACATGCCTTCATTATTTGCTGGTGCGCCTATCTTAATATAATTGTGCCATTTATTCAGCTGTACACATTTGAGAATCCTCCTTTTAAATACAAATCACGAGTTTATCAAATTTATTTTTTATTTTAATATTTGCTTGTTATGGCGCTCAATGCTCTCCCTCTATATTATTTGCGTCCTTGCCTTTACACCGAAGGCAGCCGAATCGAGGACGCATGGCCACAGCCCGATTTAATTGACCATTCTACACCTTGTAAAGCTCCATGCCAGCCTTCACATATAGATGTGTTCATCTGAAAATCAAGGATGAAAAATCCCTTTGGCATGCTGTCTCAATTGAGATTCGAACGCGGATCTTTTGATCCAAACGTCAGAGCTTTAACCACTGTATTATTTGCTAGGTAAATCACGAGTAATACATTACACATATTCTCAGGCTAGCATGCATTTTTGGGTATAAATCCTAAACGATTACATCACACGTCTTGTTGTAATGCATTTAGTCCCTTTGGGAATACCGTGCATATTAGCAACAAACACCATGGTATTGGTCCATCCATTACCAAACCAATGGAGCAATAATAATAGATGTTAGCTGGTTTGCAGCGCTTTATTTGTCGTCGTGTCAGGTTTTATACATTTTTTAATATTTCTCAAAATTTGTTCGTAATTTATTCTCCTTCAAGAAAAATTCACTTGAAATATTAAAATAATTCGACTTGATAAATTAAAATAAACGTTTTTATTTGTTTATTCCCTCTTATTTCCAAATAAAATTTCACGTCCAAGTATTTTAATTTTAATAAATTTTTACTGGTCTGATCAATAATATAGAAGTAATAAATAAAATCGAAAAGTTGTACTTGCCAAGCTTTATTATCGCTTTATTTTTTCCTCACAGCTTTAATTCGATATTGGAAACCAGTAATTCAAGCAAATTCTTCTCTATAAACCATTTTTAAACATAACATTAGAAAATACTAAATTTTTAAAATTCTTCTGTAACTCTATATATTTAATATCAAATCATATTTAAAATTCTTGATTTAGGTAGGTCATCACGAATAGTAAAAATTTCCTTCAATTTGCGAAATAAATGTGAAACCGTGTCAAACCCACAGATGTACAGCCTAGATGCGTACATTGTGGAGAAAACCATCCAGCTAACTACAGAGGATGCAGTGTTGCTATTGAATTGCAAAACATCAAAAATAAAAACATAAATGCTAAAAATACAAATGTAATAAAGAAGCAAACTGTTAGAATAAACAGGCCTGAATCATTTAAAGGAGAGTTAAGGCGTGAATCGTTGATAGCCTCTCAAGGAGAAGTGGGCAAACAAACTTACGCTCAAGTAATGATGAGTAACGAAAACAAACAAAAAACTCCTCAAACAGACGGCATAAATCAAACGCTTAAGCTGATATTAAGCAAACTTAATACTTTTGATCAGCGATTACAGAAACTAGAATACAGTACTAAGGGAGCCATCCCTAAACAAAGCCATGTCTAACGACTTAAGAATTTTATGCTGGAATGCCAATGGACTCCAGCAACACCAACAGGAATTGCAAATGGTTATGGACGCAGAGAAAATCGATGTCTGTCTCATCTCTGAAACTCACTTCACTAGACAATCAATTATCAAATTTAGAAATTATAATACATATCACACTATTCACCCGGGAAATACTGCCAAGGGAGGTAGTGCTGTTATAATTAGAAATAGCATTAATCACTTCGAGGAATTAAAATATGAAACAGAACAAATACAAGCAACAGCTGTTAATATCAAGACCAAAAATAACTGTATTAGTGTTATTGGAATTTACTGCCCACCGAAATACTCTCTAAAAGAAAAAGATTATCTTGAATTTTTCAGTAAACTAGGGAAAAGATTTGTAATTGGAGGAGATTTTAATGCAAAAAATATCCACTGGGGTTCTAGACTAACAACAACCAAAGGGAAAGAACTCCTCAATGCTATCAGAAAATACGGTTGTGAAGCCTTATCAAATGGTAAACCGACCTACTGGCCAACTGATCCAAATAAAATACCAGATCTAATTGATTTCTTTATAGTGAAAAATATATCTGTAAATTATATACATATAGATGAAAGTTTTGACTTAAGCTTTTGACTGAAGCTATTCTAGTTTAGTAAATAAACACACAAATTGGGAATACTTTAGACTGTCTTTAGAAAGAAAAAATAACTTAATGGTTCCGCTAAGGAGTGAGGAGCAATTAGAAAAAGAAGTTCACAAGTTCATATGTGACATACAGCAGTCAGCTTGGGAAAACACTCCTGAAGTTAAAAAGAAAATTAAGGGAAACAACTACCCTAGAGAAATTAGAGAGCTTTTGGCAGAAAAAAGAAGGGCAAGGAGAATATGGCAACAAACTAGAGCCCCTCAAGATAAAACTAAGCTAAACAATCTGACTCAGCTACTTAAAAGGGAAATCAAAGATTTGAAAGACGAATCTATCAGTAACTACCTCAGAAAATTATCTAATGATACTAGTACTGATTATTCTCTCTGGAGAGCAACCAGAAGAATTAAAAGGCCAATAATGCAGATTCCTCCAATCAGAACAGAAGATAACAAATGGGCCAGAAATAACGAAGATAAAGTACGAAATTTTGCTGAATACCTGGAAAAAATATTTGAACCACATGATGACCAATCATTGGAATCCGAAATAATAACTCTCCAGTTATTGAGGTTGTACAGGAAAGTGAAGAAATCCTACGAGCAACACCAAAAGAAGTCATGTATGAGATAAAAACAAACATGAATCCGAGAAAAGCGCCGGGTTATGACCTTATCACAGCAGAAATTTTAAAAGAACTACCAAGGAAAGCATTATTAAAGCTCACCAATATTATAAATGCCGCCTTTCGATTGAAATACGTACCCAGCCTTTGGAAAATATCAGAAGTAATTATGATTCCTAAACCTGGGAAACCACCACACAAAACTGGATCATACCGGAAAATATCACTATTACCAGTTATGTCTAAACTCTTTGAGAAGTTATTAGTAAAAAGACTAAATCCGATAATTGAGAGGAAAAACCTGATTCCAAATCATCAGTTCGGTTTTCGCAACCAACACTCAACATTAGATCAAGTACACAGAATAACTAATATTATTGAAAGAGCATTAGAGGAGAAAAAAGTCTGCTCAACGATATTCTTAGACGTTGCACAGGCCTTTGATAAAGTTTGGCACGAAGGACTTAACTATAAGTTAAGAACTGTACTACCAATACAATTCACTACAATATTAGAATCATACTTGAAAGATAGATTCTTTAGAGTAAAATTAGACGATTCCTATTCTGGATTGAAAGAAATCAAGGCAGGAGTACCGCAGGGCAGTGTATTAGGTCCTGTCAATACCTATTGTACACTAATGATCTCCCTGTACTAGAAAACAACACTGTGGCGACATTTGCTGATGACACGGCAATCTTAGCTGTTGGAGATAGCAACGAAGAATCAACTCATAGTTTACAGTTAGCTATTACTCAAGTACATAACTGGACCAAAAGATGGCGAATTAAACTTAACGAAACTAAATCAGTTCACATCAATTTTACAAACAAACGACTCGAACATATTCCGGTTACAATTAATCAAGAAATAATACCGTATGCCAACACGGCTAAGTATCTTGGCATGACACTAGATGCAAAACTACGATGGAAATCACACGTCAAAAAGAAAAGTGAAGAATTGGGGCTTAAATATAGAAAGATGTATTGGCTGATTCCTATCAACATACAACAAACTTCTATTATATAAACAAATATTAAAACCGGTTTGGACTTATGGTATCCAACTTTGGGATTGTACCAAACAGAGCAACGTGGAAATCATCCAAAGATTTCAAAACAAAGTATTAAGGAACATCGTTGATGCACCATGGTATGTTAGAAACAGAGACCTCCATAGGGACCTTAAAGTGGACACTGTTTCAAAGGAAATCCAAAAAAAATGCAGTGAGACATAGGCAAAGGCTCAAACAACATGTTAACACTGAGGCAACTAAGCTGTTAAACAACACAGATATTGTACGCAGGCTTAAACGAACTAAACCTTTTGAGCTGGTGTAATTGCTAGTGTATATACAGCGTAATGCTGATGTAAAATCCACAATAACGATGTGGTTTAATTCAATTTATCAGACACTATGGAACACCCGTGGGAAGAAGCCATAGATTAATACAACATAGTAAATTAAGTTAGAATAAAATTGCTCATTAGTCCAGGTGACTAGATTGAAATAATTGTTTATTTAAAATATTTAAATAAATTGAAAAAAAAAAAAAAAAAAATCATAAATTACAATGCTTAAAGACCATGAACTTTTTAACTTAAATAATCGCTTTAAATAGTTCAAGATAGTTAAAATGTAATCAAATTTTGAGTTAAAACTAAAACAAACAATAAATCTTAATACACGTTGTGCTAACTTTAAAGTAACTTTAGTATTTTACTTATTTTAAATAAAAAACTTTTATTTTTGATTTTATAGTTTAATTCTTCCTTATGGTGACAATTTTTATTTTAATAATAAAAAAAAAAAAAATAAAAAAAAAAATAAATAAAAATAAAAATTGTCACCATAAGGAAGAATTAAACTATAAAATCAAAAATAAAAGTTTTTTATTTAAAATAAGTTATATAGTGACAAAAGATTACACAAAAACATTAAAATGAATAACATTCATTTAAACTCAATTAACTTTAGTACTAACTGCTAAAGTTTGTTTTATAATGTTAAATGCTATGTGATGAGAATTATATGGTAAACTGACCTGAACACTGGATTTTTCTTCACGTATATTTAATTTTCCTTTAAAGGCATTGGCTCCAAGTGTTTTTATGACCTGAAATGAAAAGAAAAATGATTTATGTTACACAATTGTTGACATTTATTAACGCACGTACGGGATTCACATTACATCATAATTTGTATATGATGAATTCACACTGGTTATATTTACTGATTAGAAAAAACAAAAAAATATCTGTGCTACATTCAGAAAAATTAATTATTTAACTTAATAACACTATTACACATATGGCCATTGTAAACTTCAGAATTAATTCAACGACTAGCCAGAATGTGACCGGCAATAAAAAATATTAAAGAAAATAAAAAGATGCCAACTACAGAGATTTCAACAAAAATACAATAAGAATAAACTAAATGCTCGGGCATGCCTTGCCGGCAAAAAAAAACGGTAATTCAGCGACAATTAGCCGAACACATATAGAATTGCAGCATAACGCTGGACGCAATAAATATTTAAATGGAATTTAAAAATTACTTCTGGGAATTTGCAAATTTGTTGCAAATCTGTTTTCCGAACTCAAAAAATAGCCAATATTTGTATAAAATATGGCAGAACCAAAGATAGTTTTATGGTAACAAATATTTTAGGAGAATCAAGACGGCAACATGTGGTTGGGCAAGTGAAAATGATAAATTTGTAATAATTATTGATAAAACCACGGATGTTAGAAAAGTCAGTATTTTCAATATGAAAAGATATCGATTTTTGGGACAATTAAAACTGATCAAAACTAAAACCGTAAAAAATCATTTGGATTGCTCGAACATGGTGGCTTTCGCTTGAAATGGTGGTTAATAGGATTAGAACAGTGCGATGCCTTACAGATAACTTTTATAGCATAGAAAGTCACAAAGAAAACTGCAAAGTTCTTAGTAGAACAACAAAGTAATCCAGAAAATATGTACATCTCAATCATTTGTGGCGGATAATGTAATTACTGAAGATAAAATCTTAGTAAAATAATAATAATAAACAGTGTTTAAAGGCCATTACTAGCTCCTTACTGTGTGAAAAATCTGGCTCCAATGGTTTCGACCCTGGGCTTGGTCTTCATACTGTCTTAGACAATCGGAACGAATTGTGTAGGGATCTCGGAAAGGAGAGCCAACATATGGTAGGCGCAGACGTCCGTTCAGGCGACGATTGCTCCACAGTGTAGAGAACGACTTGGCTTCTAAGTCGTTCTCTACACCGTGGAGCGATCGTCGCCTGCAACGACCTCTGCATCTATCATATGTTGCCTCTCCTTTCCGAAATGGCTACACAATTCTTTCCGGATCAGCACGCAGAACGTGACCGAGCCATTATTTCATGTACAATATCGGGGGTCTTCATCAGATCTTTGATCTAGATATTGTACAGCGCTCGGTGTGTGCCATCTACTTCCTCAAACGTGTTGTGGCCACTACTGCAATCTGAAAATTTACTTTTAGTGAATGCACACTGGTGGTCAAAATTATTTGTACCACGCAAAACATGTACAATGTATTCTGCAAAAGTTAAATTTTGGGCTAAACACTCAATATTTATTTATTTATTGTATATTTATTGTTAATTATTGATATGTCATTTAGTAAAAAAAAATTAAAAATCATAACAATTCATATAAATAAAATGAAAAAACAAATGGATAAGATTATTTGTGTCTCATATTTTTGGAACAAAATTATTTGTACCTACCACTAAAAAATTTTTAGTAACAGGGGAACATTGCTTTTTTTTGTTACAAAATGTTGCAGGTATTCATTTAGTCCTAATTTTCATCTCCATAAGAACTGTATTGTTTTAAAGAATGTGATAAATTAAGGAATTATATTCATATCAGTTCGAGCCTCGATCGTTGCGGGCTATGAGGCTGGTGTATAACTTAAAAAATTAGCCCAAAAGTACAATTGCCACAAAACTACGGTGATGTACCAAATTCAAAAAGCATTTACCCAAAAGTGCCTAAGAAATGTCAAAGGAAGAGGGCGTAAAAGAACGACAACGCCTAAGGAAGACAGAAGAATGACTACGTTGTGCAGAGGAACCCTCTGAATACAGTAAATTCTGTTCAAATTGACATAAATTAGCATAAAAACTGTTACAAGACGGTTTCGGTTAAAATCGGTTAAACTTTGCTCGTACCTATTTAGCGAAACGTGACGAGTTCTGGCGTTAGGTATTATGGACCGACGAATCGTGCTTCTCTTAGATAGAAGCTATGGTAAGAGTAATTTTTATTCGACACCTCAACAAAGAAAATTTCGGAACATTACAATCCCAACTCGGTACAGCGCAGGAGGCAAAGTAATGGTTTGAGGGTGTTGTAGTAATTAATAATTTTGACCACCACTGTATCTGCCAAAACACCTCTACTTAATTATAGGTATTAAACGAACTTTATGATATGTTATATGTTTGGAACATTTGCCACGTTTATAACCAGTTTAGTTTGCCTCACAGTTCGGCGACAGCGGAAAGAATCTTTTTCGATTTAGGTTAGGTTAGGTTAACCCTTTCCGATTAAAATAGTATAAAAATTAAAAAAAAAATGGGTTAAACTCGATGATGGCGGCCAGAGACAAATATTGAATAGAGGGAAAAAAAAATATTTAAAAAAAACTTTTTAAAATACCACGCTTATATTTGCTTTGAAAAGTAGAAAATAACAGTTTACTTTCTTACTCCTATCAAAGTATATTTATAACAAGTAGAAATTTAAAATTAATATGACTAAAAATATAAGCGTTGGGCGCTCCTTTACGGCATTAGTAATTTAAGACTACTAGAGACACGAAGAAAAGTCTTTGAGTAACACTAATGTAACAGTCTATTCTAATGTATAGATTTTTTGCTGGAGCATTTCAGTATTAATGTAAAATTGATATATTCAGAGATAATACATACATTCAGAAAGAGCGCCTCACGCTTATATTTTCAGTCATATTAATTTTAAATTTCTACTTGTTATAAATATACCTTGAGTATATTAAGTAAGGAAGAAAAATTTTATTTCCTACTTTTCAAAGCCTTTTCAAAGCAAATATAAGCATGGTTTTTTTAAAAGTATTTTTTAAATATTTATTTTATTTTCTACTTTTTAGTCATATGATTGTTTTTTATTATAGCCAACTTTAATAAGTCTTTGTTAAATTTTGTATCAATTTTTCAACCACTTGCGATAGTCCAATTGAACTGAAATTTTGCATGCATGCTTAACTCCGATGACACTACAAGATTCTAACATTTTTTCGACCTTAAAGGCTTTGAAAAGCTTAAAAGGCCGAAAAAATGTTGTATTGTTATCGGAGTTAAGCCTGCATGCAACATTTCAGCTCAATTGGACTATCGCAAGTGGTTGAAAAAATTAACAACGGGCCTGATCAACGCTTTGTAAAGCTTCAGCTTCACGGCACTTGATAGGTGTTTAGATTTTACCAGTGGCCTTAGAGAATACAATACACGACTGCCTGCTGCCAACTGCACTTTAATATCATCACCCACACTGTTATCGTGAGTGATAAGAGAACCCAAATATTTGAACCTCCTCTCTCTCTCAAACGTGCAGTGGCCAATACTAAAATCTGGTGTGAAATTCTCCGTTTAACCAGAGAAAATATCAAAACAATTCAATCGAACTCGCCATACAAATTAAATCACGATACCATTCTAATAATCCGATTCTTAAGCAATTAACTTTTATTAACTCTGAAAATTTAATTAATTATAGGCATTGAAAGAATTTTATGTTATGTTATATGTTTACAAAATTAGTCACGTTTAAAACCAGTTTAGTTTGCCTCACAGTTCGGCGATAACAGAAAGAATCTTTTCCGATTTTAATAGAATAAAAATTTAAAAAAAAAATGGGTTAAAATCGATGATGGCGGCCAGAAACAAATATTGAATAGTGGGTTAAAAAAAATCAGTCAACTCAAATAAGAACAGTGAAGTTCGGGTAACACGCCATGATCAACATTTAATTAACTTTTATATTTTTGAATTTTATAGTATTTCGTTTTATTTAAATAAAATATGTTGTTAGAACTAATAAAACAGTCATGTTTTATTAAGAAAAAAATGTTGGATACATTTAAAAATTTTAGACTGGTAACACTGATGGCAACAACCCCTTTTGTTATATATACATAACTCACTATGCCGTGTTACTACTAAAAGTTCAGCCAAATCATGATCTTAATGTGCCAAGGGCTCCGTACATTGTGAGCATAAGTCGTTTTTGAGTATGTACACGATCTAATTTTATCAACGTTAAAGATGAAATATATAACGCCATAGATTTTTTGTACCATTGACCGCTGGATGACTCCCAATTTTCATACAATTATTTTTCAACTTATTGTTCTTAACCCTGTAGCTTAACAAATTTGTGGTTTTTTGAGTAACTAATTAACTGTAAAATATCATTTTTGGGAAATAGCTTTAAAAATAAAACAGACTGTAATGATTCTTTATCAAAACTCATCAAAAATGTATTTAAAATTTTTTTTAGAATCACAGCAGTAGGCCCTTTAAAATGATATAACACAAATGATAATAATAATAAACAGTATTAAAGGCCATTACTGGCCCCTTACTGAGTCAACAACCTGGCTCCAACGGTTTCGATCCTGAGCATGGTCTTCATACTGTCTAAGACAATCTGAAGAGGCCAAGTCGTTCTCTACATCGTGGAGCCATCGTCGCCGGCAACGACCTCTGCGCCTACCATATGGTGGCTCTCCTTTCAGAGATCGCTGCACAATTCGTTCCGGATCAGCACGCAGAACGTGACCGAGCCAGCGTACTCGCTGAGATCTTATTTCATGTACAATATCGGGGATCTTCATCAGATCTCGATATTGTACAGAGCTCGGTAGGTACCATCTATTTCGCGTTTTGGGCCGTAGATCACACGCATGACTCTTCTCTCAAATGTTAGGAGCCATCTCTCGTATTCATCCGTCAGCGCCCAACTTTCACATCCAAACATAACAACGGGCCTGATCAACGCTTTGTAAAGCTTCAGCTTCACGGTACTTGATAAGTGTTTAGATTTTAGCAGTGGCCTTAGAGGATACAAAGAACGACTGCCAGCTGCCAGCCGCACTTTAATATCCTCACCCACACTATTATCGTGAGTGATAAGAGAACCCAAATATTTGAACCTCCTCACTCCCTCAAACGTGTGGTGGCCACTACTAAAATCTGGTGTACCACTGTCCCTAAAACCAGAGATCAGGTATTTCGTTTTGGACTCATTGATCTGAAGTCCAACTGAAGCTGAAAACTCTACAAGCGGATCAAGTATTTCTTTCACTCCGTTGCTATTCAGTCCAATCACGCATATGTCATCTGCATATGCAAGCACCTGATTGGACTGGCTATACAAGATGTTACGCTGCGGTGTTTCAGTTTTACGAAAGATGTACTCCAACATGAGATTAAAGAGTATCGGGGACAGAGCATCTCCCTGCCGAACACCCGAGTTAACTACAAAACTTGTCGATAGCCTGTTCTCAACTTTAACACAGCATTGAGACTGCGTCACTGTCATCCTACATAGTCGTACCAGTTTTGTTGGCATTCCTAGGTATTCCAGGGCAGACCATAAACTCTCTCGATTGATCGAGTCATAGGCCTGCCGGAAATCCAGGAACACCTGATGTACGGGGATGGATGTCTCATAATATTTAGATAGAATCATCCGCAGCGAAAAGACCTGATCGGTGACTGATCGATTCGGACGAAATCCTCCTTGATAGTCACCAACCAAGCCCCTGTGGTCGGGGGGCACTCACATGTCTCGTAAATCAAAATTGCACGAACATGTTTCCCAAGAATACCACCACAGTACCCTTTGCTTGTCGTAGGAGGCGACTTAACGGTTGGATCGCTGGGCTGACGACCCGCATCCGTAAAAATAAAAAAAAAAAAAAAAAAAAAAAAAAAAAAAATATAGTGTTTATAAAGTCAACACAAATGATACCTACATTTAATTATTTAATTTAATTAATTTTCTGAAACAATGCCAAATTTGCACTCGTTACATGATTTAAAAGCTATGGCCCTATGATAGACGAGTAGAAACATTTTATGTACAGATCCCTAATGTAGGCATTGATTAGACTCCAATAGCGCTCATATTGGTATGACTTTGTCTAAAGCTCTAGCAAATACTTTGATGAAAATGACTTTCAAACACGGATAGCAGTTATAGTTTAAAAGTTCTTTATTTATCGAATATAAAAAAATAAATGACTAAAATCGAACGAGAATTTTATCGATCCGTATTTTGTTAACAAAAATGTCAATTAACCTTTTTTTGGTCATCCAATATAATTTATGTAAATTAATTACACATAAATAAATTTGTTTTATTGTGATGTATTTGAATTCATTTGTTTCGTTTTAAATTTTATTTTTATTGCTGTTGTTCATTACTGTACAAGTACATACATAGCGTACCCATATTTATTATTTAATTGGTGTATTATAAATAAATATCAAATTAAAAACATATTTAATGCATGTTAATCGTGCGGAGTGGATCCGAATTAATAATTTAAAAAAAAAATTGTTTTAAATTGAATTTTATTTGTAAAGAAGTTTAAATATTCACATACACATTGTATGTATATACATTTTTTACATGAATGCTTCTAAACATAAATGGATTTTTGTATGTACACATGTACATACGTGTTAAGCTCTTTAAGTTTAATACAGTAATACTTAAGAGCTTTAGCTAAATCGGAGAAGTAACAAATAACTTGCTATGTGAAAACAATTTCCACGTACATTTACCCCGTCAACTTTTAATAAAGTTAGATCTAATTACCATCACAGATTAAATATTCATTAAATCATTTTCGAATCATTTTAAAAATAATAATCGCAATAAAACCAATTATGTAATTAATTTTGATAAAAAAAATTAATTTTCCGGCTCAAAATTATTTTTAGTTTTCCTAAGTTCGTTTAATTAATAAATTATCACAATATTTTATATATTTTGTGTTATAACCATTATTATTCAGACTTATGATATGTAAGTATATACATTATATGGATTATTTTAATAAAAAAAGGCAAAAAGTCGAGACAAAAATTGTAAATTATACAAAACTTCAAAAATTATTTAAATTTAAATTTATTTAAAATAAAAATCTCATTTCGCGTTCCGAATTTTTCTCACAATTTTATTTGCATCTTTGAAAAAACAATTTATTCAGTAGAATAACAACAACAACCAAAAATATTAAACTTTTATAATCAGAAATAAAATCAGGAACAAAAAAACATTTTTTTTGTTTCATTATCTGATTATGTAAAGTACTTTGGAATTTTCTTTTTATCCCCCGGTTTACTTTCGAAACATATATTAAAATGAAAAAAATACGACAAACATCAAATTTTATTTTAAATCTCATAAAATGAAAATGCGATGAAGTTAAGTGTGTAAATTGAATATATACCAAATTTTTCGGATACGATTTTCTGTTTCTGGTAAGTGGAATTATTGTAATACCTCATCTGCGATAATTTGCGCTTAACCATATTAAACCTCTTACGAATATCGTTTTAAACGTCATATTTACTTACAATAAAATATCTTTCCAAATAGCTCGTCATATTTTATACTCAAATTTAGTGTTTAATCAATTTTACGCAATATGTTTTAATTAATTCAAATCCACCCATTTTTTTATTACACACTTTTGTTCCTTAAATACAGTTTAGTCTGCGGTTTCTATTTAATCTTAATCAAGAAATTGAAAATTTTTCAAAAAAAAAATTCAAATATTCCACCAAAAATGAGTGTTTCCTAAATAAAATAGTTTCAGCAGATTATCTTTATATTTCTATCGCATGCGCCGCCAATTCGGCAAATGGCTGAAGCACAAATTGATATTGATGTTGAATTTCCATTCAAAATTTTGTTGTCTGACGAAACCCATTTTTGATTGAAAGGGTACGGAAATAAGCAGACTTGTCGCATTTGGTGTGAGGATAATCCACAAGCTTTTGTCGAAACACCATCACACCCACAGAAAATTACTGTTTGGTGCACTTTATGGGCTGTCTTCAAAACCGATGATGGTCAGAATGTTAGTGTCAATGGTGAGCGGTATGAGCGGGACCTGATTAGAAATTTTTTCGTAGTTCGATTAGCTGTCATAAATCTTGCTGACATGTGGTTCCTACAGGACGGAGCCACATAGCGCGCGCAATTGATTTACTCAAATAAACTTTTGATGGATTGGATTATTTTCTTTGGGGTTAGGTAAAGTCACTTGTCTACGTCGATAAACTAGAGACAATTGAACACCTGGAAATCAACATTCGAAGAGTTATTGGCGAAATACGGCCGCAAATGCTGCAAAAGTTTGTGAAAATTGGTGATTCAGATTGCGGCTTGTACGCGCTACCCGTGCGGCCCCATGGCCGAAATCATATTTAAACATTAATGTCATAAATTTGTCTATCCAATAAAGCCCATTGCATTGATATTAAAAATATAGTTCTTTCTTTTATTATGATTTAAACTTGTGTAACTCTATAAAAAACACCCTTAACACCCAAGAAATCAAATTTTCATTTGGTAGTTACTTAAATGAATTCGTCGAAAATGGTTTTGGTCGTCTTACTTTCGATTAATATATTTTTGGCAAAGCCTGTAAATTAAACACTTTTTAGGGAAGGCCTGCCCAGGGGATTCTGAAGGTATCCAATCATTGCTAGAAGTAGAATAAATCAATGTATTCGAGAATGATAAACGGTCACATCGAAGGACATAACTTGTACAAGGCTCTCAAGTGGGCTCGAGGTCAGACCACTCATACATCTATAAAATCGAAGGAACAACTGGATGATGAAGTTGAAAAATGTATAACCAATATACGACAGTCGGCATGGAATAAATAATATATACGAGATAAAATGGAGAAAAATGAAGGATTAGTGATCTTGTTTCAGTCAAAAGAAGAACAAGGAAGAAATGGCAGTATACCAGGATGCCCGCGGATAAATTAAACTTGATACCCAGTGACTCAGAAGAGATAATTGTGGAAAACAACCAAAGGCGTAAAAAAAGACCGATAATGCAGATGTCGCCTAATAGAATAACCAATGAAATATACCGATCATGTCAAAACTATTCGAAAGACACCTACTGAATCGAATGAAATCAATAATTGAGAGTAAGAAACTAGTTCTCACATATCAATTTGGATTCCGGGTAAGCCACTCAACAATTCACCAATTTCATACAATCACAGATGTCATAGAAAAAACACTTGAAGAAAAAAAGATCTGCTCCACAGTTTTTCTGGATGTGTTACAGGCCTTTAAAGTTTTGTACGATGGACTATTTCAAACTACAGAGAGTATAGCCACAACATGTTTTCCAACTTTTAGAATCATATATTACACAAATACACTTTCGTGTTAATGAAAAAGGAACATACTCTGAAATTAAAAAAATCAAGGTTGGAATATCGCGCAGAATAGTGTCTTGGAACCCATTAGTTACCTATTGTACACACACGATATTCCACTAACTTACTGCTATCATGTCAGTAGGTCATAAAGAAAATCCCAATAAACTCCAAACCTACCCCTTGGTATGTGCGTAATAGCAACCTCCATAGGAAACAGTGGCCAAAGAGGCAAACAAAGCTGCTTGAACAGAGTCTGCACAACCACCAAAATGTTGAGGCCAACAAATTACTCGACCACCGGGAACAACAAGAAGACTCAAAAGGACGAAGCCATTTGATTTAGCTTCATAGTTAGCGAAATGCAAAAGCAACAATACCAGAATGGAGCAGAAACCAATTGGGAGATCCTATAGTTAACAAAGAGTAGCTTTGCGTTAAAATCAAAAAGGATATGTTGTTAGTCTAAAAGCGTGCAAAAATCGTTGGTTCATCTCAGGCTTTTATACAATCGGCTTCTCCCAGGCTTTTTGTCATATACAAATAGAAAAGTTGGTATACTCACCCCAAACTTTCTGGATTTTTCTCATCGGGGCAATATTTGGGGCTCTATAGGCTACCATTGTTAAAGCAAAAAATTTATTTATTTTTTCCAACAATAATCTAAAAAAATTGATACGCTCTATTCAGCTCTCCTGAAATGAAAAATGAAAAATTTCAATTTCTTCTTGCTCCATATCAGCTTCAATCACTTCTCAGACTGCAGATTGAAAATATTTTTTGGGAAATCCTTACATTCATTTTTAGCATTTCTAAACAACAAAATTGTAGGAATTGCATTGTAGGACTCCACAATGATGCCGACTTTTCTAGGAACCCCTATTTTTTATTGCAGATTCCACGGCTAAGAGTACGTAAGATTTCCTTGAAACATTTTTTACGATTCATGATAGATGGCACTGTAATAGAAGATATTCAATTTTTTTACCAGACTATCAAACAATTCACTGCTGATGGAAGTGTTTGAACGAAGAAAAGGACCTGTCGAGCAACAGTCATTGAGGAAAAATGAAACTGCTGTATTGGCTGCAATAGCTTATAATACTTTTATAAGTACACGAGAAATAGCTAGCGAATCCGGATTATCCCATACCAGTGTTTGGAAAATTTTGAACCGGCATAAGTATCATCCGTATCATGTGGCTTTACACAAAGTTCTTCATGGCGTTGATTTTCAAAATCGGATAACTTTTTGTCAGTGGGCACGTGAACAAATAAGCAAAATCCCAATTTTTTTCACTATGTATTGTTCTCCGATGAGTCGTCTTTTACAAACCATGGAACGGTTAATCTACACAACATGCATTACAAGGAGTGTTGAAAATCCACACTGGCTCCGCCAAGTTGAACATCAGCGCCCTTGGACTGTCAACGTGTTGTGTGGAATAATTGGCAACCAACTCATCGGCTCCCATATTATTGAAGGCAACTTGAATGGTCAAATGTACCGAGACATTTTAGGAAATAAACTGCCAACATTATTTGAAGACTTGAGCTTAGAATTGCGACAGAACATGTGGGTTCAACATGATGGTTGTCCAGTACATTATTCGTTGGTGGCACGTGAAGTTCTTGTTCGTAATTTCAATGGTCGCTGGATTGGTAGAGCTGGTCCGGTAAATTTGCCTACCAGATCTTATTTCGCCAGATTTCTCTTTGTGGGGCTATCTCAAAGACAAAGTATACCAACAAGTACCAACAACACGTGAGAATATGATTGAGCGAATAATAAATGCTTGTGCCGAAATTTCAGCATACGCGCTTCTCAGTTGTGTACATTCATTTGAAATGCGAATTAAGATTATCTCAGAAGAGATAATTGTGGAAAACAACCAAAGGCGTAAAAAAAGACCGATAATGCAGATGTCGCCTAATAGAATAACCAATGAAATATACCGATCATGTCAAAACTATTCGAAAGACACCTACTGAATCGAATGAAATCAATAATTGAGAGTAAGAAACTAGTTCTCACATATCAATTTGGATTCCGGGTAAGCCACTCAACAATTCACCAATTTCATACAATCACAGATGTCATAGAAAAAACACTTGAAGAAAAAAAGATCTGCTCCACAGTTTTTCTGGATGTGTTACAGGCCTTTAAAGTTTTGTACGATGGACTATTTCAAACTACAGAGAGTATAGCCACAACATGTTTTCCAACTTTTAGAATCATATATTACACAAATACACTTTCGTGTTAATGAAAAAGGAACATACTCTGAAATTAAAAAAATCAAGGTTGGAATATCGCGCAGAATAGTGTCTTGGAACCCATTAGTTACCTATTGTACACACACGATATTCCACTAACTTACTGCTATCATGTCAGTAGGTCATAAAGAAAATCCCAATAAACTCCAAACCTACCCCTTGGTATGTGCGTAATAGCAACCTCCATAGGAAACAGTGGCCAAAGAGGCAAACAAAGCTGCTTGAACAGAGTCTGCACAACCACCAAAATGTTGAGGCCAACAAATTACTCGACCACCGGGAACAACAAGAAGACTCAAAAGGACGAAGCCATTTGATTTAGCTTCATAGTTAGCGAAATGCAAAAGCAACAATACCAGAATGGAGCAGAAACCAATTGGGAGATCCTATAGTTAACAAAGAGTAGCTTTGCGTTAAAATCAAAAAGGATATGTTGTTAGTCTAAAAGCGTGCAAAAATCGTTGGTTCATCTCAGGCTTTTATACAATCGGCTTCTCCCAGGCTTTTTGTCATATACAAATAGAAAAGTTGGTATACTCACCCCAAACTTTCTGGATTTTTCTCATCGGGGCAATATTTGGGGCTCTATAGGCTACCATTGTTAAAGCAAAAAATTTATTTATTTTTTCCAACAATAATCTAAAAAAATTGATACGCTCTATTCAGCTCTCCTGAAATGAAAAATGAAAAATTTCAATTTCTTCTTGCTCCATATCAGCTTCAATCACTTCTCAGACTGCAGATTGAAAATATTTTTTGGGAAATCCTTACATTCATTTTTAGCATTTCTAAACAACAAAATTGTAGGAATTGCATTGTAGGACTCCACAATGATGCCGACTTTTCTAGGAACCCCTATTTTTTATTGCAGATTCCACGGCTAAGAGTACGTAAGATTTCCTTGAAACATTTTTTACGATTCATGATAGATGGCACTGTAATAGAAGATATTCAATTTTTTTACCAGACTATCAAACAATTCACTGCTGATGGAAGTGTTTGAACGAAGAAAAGGACCTGTCGAGCAACAGTCATTGAGGAAAAATGAAACTGCTGTATTGGCTGCAATAGCTTATAATACTTTTATAAGTACACGAGAAATAGCTAGCGAATCCGGATTATCCCATACCAGTGTTTGGAAAATTTTGAACCGGCATAAGTATCATCCGTATCATGTGGCTTTACACAAAGTTCTTCATGGCGTTGATTTTCAAAATCGGATAACTTTTTGTCAGTGGGCACGTGAACAAATAAGCAAAATCCCAATTTTTTTCACTATGTATTGTTCTCCGATGAGTCGTCTTTTACAAACCATGGAACGGTTAATCTACACAACATGCATTACAAGGAGTGTTGAAAATCCACACTGGCTCCGCCAAGTTGAACATCAGCGCCCTTGGACTGTCAACGTGTTGTGTGGAATAATTGGCAACCAACTCATCGGCTCCCATATTATTGAAGGCAACTTGAATGGTCAAATGTACCGAGACATTTTAGGAAATAAACTGCCAACATTATTTGAAGACTTGAGCTTAGAATTGCGACAGAACATGTGGGTTCAACATGATGGTTGTCCAGTACATTATTCGTTGGTGGCACGTGAAGTTCTTGTTCGTAATTTCAATGGTCGCTGGATTGGTAGAGCTGGTCCGGTAAATTTGCCTACCAGATCTTATTTCGCCAGATTTCTCTTTGTGGGGCTATCTCAAAGACAAAGTATACCAACAAGTACCAACAACACGTGAGAATATGATTGAGCGAATAATAAATGCTTGTGCCGAAATTTCAGCATACGCGCTTCTCAGTTGTGTACATTCATTTGAAATGCGAATTAATAAGTGCATTGAAGTCGAAGGCAGTTAGTTTAAGCAGTTAGTTTAATTAAAAGATCATGTCCACGTCGTTATTTCTGGGTTACGCTAAAAGTAGTTTCTTGACGTAATTTTTCAGTAATTAAAAATTTAAGAAATACAATTTGTTTAAAACTAATTTCGAGTATTTACATTGAAAACGTGTTAATTTTAATGCAAATATATTGCAGAATTGTATGCATAATGTCCTCAGTAGGAGAAATCGAAAAAAATTTAATATCGCGTATTACAGCGCCGAAAAAAATATTTCAAGGAAATCCTACGTACTTTTAGCCGTAGAATCCGAATCTGCAATAAAAAAATAGGGGTTTCTAGTTTAGTTTCCAAATTGCCCCCCACTCCCCTTACAAGGAGGGGCGGTGGTCCTAATTTTAACACTAATGTATTTCCCTCCCGAAATGATTTAATTTTCATTATGGTCATTTTTATCGTAGAGGGCTTATTTCCCGAGATATTTGAAAGTTTCAGCTTAAAAAAAAACACCCGGTATAAAAAAGAAAAATTAGGTTTGGGATTCAAGGCAGCCAAAGACAGAACTATACGATATTGATTGGAAGCAATGCTGCTGTAAATCATAAATTGAAACCGCTACTAATTTATCATTCTGAAAATCCTCGGGCTTTCAAAAGTGTTGATAAGTTACAGCTCGGGATAACTTGGCGGTCAAATAAAATCAGCTGAATGACATCACGCTTTTTTGACGATTGGCTCAATAATGATATCTCAAATTCATTGAAAAAATGTTCTAACAAGGCTTTGTTAATCATTGACAATGCCCCCAGCCACAAACTAAATCACGTTACGGATAACATCAAAGTGATATTTCTATACCTCCAAACACAACACCATTACTGCAGCCAATGGACCAGGGAGTTATTGCCAATTTTATGGCATACATAATTGAGTCTATTGATGGGCCAAAGCAAGCCTCAATTAAAGAGTTTTGGAAGCAAATCGAAATATGTTTGAGGTGAAGGAAGCCACCACGAATGGTGTGTTGATGAAATTATGTCCCTTACTCAATTATGAGCGTGCGAATTAATTGCAATCTTCACAGACCGTACATGACATCACATTAGAAATTCCAAATGAAATAATCGCTTTTTCCAATGACAGACATTTCCAATGAAGAATTATTAATGCTAGTATAGAAGGCACCATCGATGCACGACGGACAAAAAGCTCTCCTCGGCCGTTTTGACAACAAATAAAATGTCAAAAGATTTTTCTCTTAGAGAATAAGCTATGGAGATATTTTCCGAGAATGATCCGTCTACAGAAAGAAGACATAAAGTACAAGGAATTGTATCGATAATCTAAGAAACCAGCAAGAATTTAAGAAACCACCAAAACAAACCTCGTTAGATTGTTATTTTTTCAAAACAATTGAAGTGTTGAAGAAGCAACTAATGTGAATTATGGCGAAAATTTAAATAAACGATCCACCAGCTCCAAGAAATCTAAGAAGGCCGATGAACTTTCGACTATAGCTCAGACAATCTCTGAGTTACATTTGATATTTAAGCTGTTATAAATGTATGAATTATTTTCGGTTTTCGGACAGTTTGGAACGCACGCATCCTATCCATAAAGCGGGGAATTACTGTATAGAAGAATTGGTTGTAATTTATTTAATTATTTTTATTTATGCTACCTTCACTTCAATATGACATTCTATATGTCCCGATATTTTTGTGGCTTATAATCATAATAAGTTAAATCATCAATAAACGACTTCGTAAACCACTAACTGAAAACATTAAAATAGCTTGGCAATGCATCAAATCAAAAACCGCATACAAATTGCATAAACATCTATAATATTTAAATCTTTAAGAGTAATATCGAAGTTGAATCGTAAACCTCAAACTATTAACTAACTTAAAACTAAAGTTTTGTTTTATTGAACAAATTGTTTCACCCACAACATTAAACTATAATTATATCTTGAGCTAAGGATATCAGCACATATAATGCGAATTTTACAATAACGAAACAACAGATGTTAACAAACGTGTTCGACAGTTTGTATAGCGTATAAACAACTTATGTACTGATTTTAAAAGTAGATTAAAAATGTATATAAGGTTATCGTGCCAATATATGTACAAGTACAAATCGCCCACAATGAAAATTAATTTTTCAAATGAAAATTACTGTGTTGAAAATTACTAGTGCATGACGTCATATCGATTATATGTCCGCTTATCTCATTTATAATACATTTTTTTATTTCGGGTATATATGTATAGATAAATTAATATTTTGACCTTTGTGCGTGTAAAGTTTGAACCTATTCCTTACAAAAATGATTTATATCATATTCAATCAACAAGAATTATTGATTAATAAATCATACAATTCAAAATATAAGGAAAACATAAACATGATTACATATTTATGTTATAACAAGCATATGTACATATATGCACGTTAAACAGTGAGTTTATGCTATGGCATAGTACGTGATGAAATTTTTATTTTAGCCATAATTAAGTTTGGTCCTTCACAAGGACATCAGCATTTGGTTTTATTATCTTCGCCGCACATATAGAATAGAATATTTTAATTAAAATTCATTAAAATATTCAAAGTAAACAACTGGTGCAAAGCTCTATTTCAACAACGACGTTCGCTATTTTCTAATTAAATTCTATTGTAGTGCTACTTTTTGTATGTGTGGTTTCGCCACACTACTATTTAGTCTTACCAAAAGTATTCGCCGCACAACATTAAAAAATATAAGAAAAAAGGATAACCATTTTTTGTTGCTTTAATCTGTGTTCGTTTATAAATTTTTATTCAAATCATGAATATTTCTAAGAAACGAACTTTTCATTATACATTTTAATTAACACGTGCCACAATAGTATATAAGAAAGATATCATTGTTATTGTTGTAATTTATTTTTATTGAATCTACAATTTAAAATCAAGTTGATGGAAGAACTCGTGCTTAGTTACAAACCTAAGTGTGCATAACTTAATTATTGGTTATGTTTTAATAGAAATTTACCCGAAATTTATTATTAATTCCGTTAGTTTGGTGACTTATTGTGTGACAACACTAACATTTTTAATTCTCCTTAGAAACTCTGTTTGACAAATACGAAGTATTAAATAGTTCTACTGTTCACATATGTAAAACGTCATAAAAAGATTCTATTTCATCGATCGTAAAATATATTTGGTTGTTTGGGCGCAAATGAGGCCAGAGGTCTATAGTTTTTTTCGATTGACTATGCAATCTAAATTAAAAAAAAGGCCTAATTTTTTTAGGTTGCCAGCTTAAAAACTATTAAGAAGACTGGCGGTGGAGATGATGAGTACATCATCTGATTAATCTATCCAACTTATCAACGAGCAAGGATGTGTTAAAGCAACGATCAACAAAAAGACAATGTACTTGTACGTTGCATATATTCCACCAGACTCACCATTATCATCGTATAATGCATGATGCGATACCATCGTAGAAATTAATAATTTGGCTAACCTAACTGACTCCATTTTAATAACGGGTAATTTACCATGAATCAGTTGGACATACGATGTAGAAGTATAGGTGAAATTCTTTCCCTTAATGTGTCAAATATATGAGCCAAATGAGCCATATTGTAAATGGTCGAGACAGAATTTTAGTTCTGATTTTTACCAACTCGCCTGGAAAGTTCAAAATCAACGAATCATTATCACCATCAACGATATTCACCATAAATCTATCGAAATATCTATGAAGAGCGAGATCAGCCTAAAAGGTCACCAGAACCAGTCACCATAATCTGACCAGTATCTCTCTTGATACGATGAGAAACTCATTAACTTGAAACATTTAAAGGACAAGGCCTACAAAGAATAATTGAAATAGCATTTTGAGTCTAGTAAACATAAATACACAATATGTAACCATCGTTTCGAAAGATACTACCTGACAAAGTACAAGGATTACATCTCTTGTATTCAAGAAAAAATAGAGCATGATCCAAAATACTTTTGAAGCTACTTTAAATCGAAACGTGAAATTCACGGTTACCTAGAAAATATGACATTCAAAGAACAAAAGTCTTGTGATCCGCAAGTCATATCTAATATGAGTAGGTAGGGGGGCGATTTGGCCAGACAGACAAGTGGCTCCCCCAATTAATATAATTGGCACTGTCTGCTGACATCAACAGTATACATTTGGGGGGAATATTCCGCTTAATGGGTCATGTCTCGGCTAAATCTAATACTATACATTAGGGAGAATATTCTGTTGAATGGTTCATGTCTCGGTTAAAGCTTTATTAGCTGAATGGTTCATGTCTGGGGGAATGCGTCTCTGAAATGATGGTGTTGTAGTCAGTGGAAATTTTGCTAAATTAATCGACATTTGGAGGCTATACATTTGGGCGTGGTTTGTGTTCAGAAATCTATAACAGCAAAAAGTAGAAATTGTGGTTGCTGAATTCTGCCGCATGTCTTTTAGCGAATAGGTAAGAAAATTAGTGGTGACGTGGCGCTGATAAAAAGACCATACAAACAGAACAACACAAGAAATGTTGGTTCTTTTCTTTACTTATTAAACAAGCGTTAATCGAATTTAAAAAAAAAAAAAAGACATATGGCTTTTAATATACGTCATCTCATCACACTTACATATAATATAGCAAAACGATAGCTGTCGAAAATAGTTGACGAGATGCTGATCATAATATGAAAAAACGAGAAGACTAGAAGGGTTCGTGATCTTAGTGGTATTAATGTGGTGAGGTAGGTTAAAATTATATTAAAATACAAAGTTCAAATATATCATATTAAACTCATATATCTTGCTGTGTATACCAATAGAGGAAAATGACTTAATAGTATCTTCAACCCAGATCCAAGTATCAGCAAAGTATATATTTCTGTATTCTACAAAAATTAATTGATAATGACCTGCGCAAACTATTCGACACTACAACAAGTTTTGCAAGCTCGTATTACAATAATGTCATTGAATAGTTCAAACTTCCTCATTGAGGAAACCACATTTCTATTAATTTATTGTAAAAAGTGAGTTAATGATACATTTTTAAAACATGCAGTTTGATTGTAAATAAATGTATACTTACATACATACCTACCATTCTGCTTTTGCTGTCGAATATCTGGTATACTACTCGTATCTATAAAGTTGACCTCTCTATATTAAAAAAAAGATAAGTGAAAAATTAGAATAAGTTTAAGTTGTTACACACTTAAACTAAATAATGTTTTCAACAGGAAAATAACCTACCATGATATATGATCAAATGAAAAAAACAAAACAAAAAAAACTAATTAAAAACAATAAATTACGTCTGCTTTATAGGATGCGTACACATCAAAAGTGAACCGACCTAATCAACGATTATGGTATAACTAAACCAAATGAACTTTAATATCGTCTTATATTTAGTAATTATTCTCTTACAATTGATATACTTAAATATGTACATGTGTATATAGAAAATAAGATTGAACGCAATAAATAAAACTAAAAAGAGAATAAAAAGTACAACGATGCAAAATTATATTATAACGTCTCTTTTTATAGTATGTTTCTTTTTCTTTTTTTTTGATGAGCACAATCTGAAACACGATTAAACATGATCGAAAAACTTCACGTAGACAAAACGACAAAACTAAAACGCTTAAGAACATTGACACTTTTATTTGTAAATGATATTTTATAGGTGTCGATGTATTTCAGATGTTTTATTATGCAATACACATCTTTTAAAGTTTCAGATATGCGTCATTGCGTTTAACTATGCATACATGGATAGTTTAAAATACTCACAGATGTTTTTACTTTTTAAAATACATGTATTTTCATATTTGTAGATGTGTACTCGCAGAAAACAAGATCAAACGTGATTTGTGACCGTCGTTTTTTTGCTCATGCATACTTTATTTATTAACCAGGTAGTAACTTATGGTTATTAAAAATGATATACATACATATGCACATGTATGTACTGTGGCGCCAATTGCAGTAATTAAATTACCCATCTTCGTCAATTGTTGTTATTAAATTTAATCATGTAAGGTTGCGAGTTTTAATTCATGAACGATGACGTTTTGAGTAAATCAAGAACGATGACGTTTTTAAAAAATAATTTCTATTTTCAAAACAATACAGCAATAGTTTTGATTAAGATATCAATCGAAGTTTAGTGTCTTACACAACTTACACAGACTATTAAGATTAATAAAAATCACAACCTTGATTGTCTCGTGTCAAGCATTAAATATGAAATGTGGGTAATATTTACATACACTCACGTAATGGTAAATACCAATGTAAACGCTGGCTGGTAAAAATATTGAAGTGTAAACAAACTCAGTAGATATTACGAGAAAAGCTATAAAAGAACATTGTGTGGGAAGACTTAATCACTCAATATTAACACTTTGCAGTGATTAGTCGCAAGTTTTAATTAAAAGTGCTCAGTGATTAAATAGTTTTTTTTGAACGAAATAAATATAATCAGAAGACTACAACGATGTCTCGTTTTGTAATTGAAAAAGATATTCAAACTGAAGTGAAACGTTTTAATGTACGGGGGCGAAAACTGGAGTTTAAAATAAAAACTGTGCCCGATAATGTGGATCCGATTGAATGGATCAAAGGAGCTGTACAGGACATAGTACACCATGCCTTGCAGCATGTCGAACCTACTGATAAAGTAGGTATAACTTTCTGTGGAGAAAGTTTTAAACAACATGGTCCGGGTTGGTTACCGTTTACTGATGCTAGCAAGCTTACTATGAATGATATTTGGGATCTTATTTCAAAAATCTTTCAGAGTAATTCTCAAGGTAACTTATTTTAATAATTTATTTCAAAAAAAAATAAGTCTAAAATTAAAAACTTACTATAAAGTTTTATAAAATTATTTCTCGTTTTTATTATAGGATTAAGTACGGATACCTTTTGCCTGGGTGTAACAACTGTACGCCTACCAATTGGGTCAGGAAACGAGCGGCGTAATAAATACAACACATTCGTTGAAGAGTGTGCTATGCGTAAAGGAATTGTAACAATAAATAACAAAGACCATTTGTGTCTTCCCCGCGCATTAGTTGTTTCAATTGCTGCGGTTAAAAAGGATCCAAACTATAAGAAAATAAGAAAAGACACCGGAAAACAACAAACGAAACTCACCGTAGAGCTGTTGTCTAATTCAGGTATCATCATTCCGGAAGAAGGCTCAGGTATCTTACAACTGCAATTATTTCAAGATTATCTAAGTGATTTTAAAATAACCGTGTATCAATGGGGTCACAAAGGGCGGGACACGGTATTTGAAGGAGAAAATAAGTTTGCAAAATATAATTTAAATCTATTATATTATAAGGGGCACTATAACGTTATAACCTCTCTAACAGCAGCTTTTTGCTGCAGCTATTTTTGTGAAAACTGCCATTACCCCTATAACAGTAAAAATAAGCATAGATGTGGTGGATCATGTCCATGTTGTCAACAATCTCCAGCATGTGCTAAACATATCTTAAATTATAAATGTACCGACTGTAATCGTAATTTTAGAGGACAAGAATGCTATGAAAAACATCTTGCTTCTGGGTCCCTTAATAGCGGAAATGTTTGCAATCAATTGAGGAAATGCATTGACTGTTTAAAATTATATAAAACCGAAAATACCCATGTATGCGGTGAAATATTTTGCAAAACATGCAATTCATATAAGCCTCAAGATCATCTATGTTTCATTAGACCAGACAAGCGTACACCACCTATGGACAAAATTTTGTTCCTGTTCTATGATTTAGAAACACGCCAAGAAACAATTATCGGTGAAAAAATTGTGAATGGAAATGTAACGCAAGTAAAACTTCACGAACCAAATTTATGTGTATTCCAACAAAGATGTAATCAATGTATCCAAGAAGATATATTGAGATGTGATAGGTGTGGAGTAAGAGAGCACGTGCTCGAAATTAAACCCATTGAAAGATTTATCGAGCACATTCTTAATCAAAGAAAACTCTTTAAAAAGATTGTAGTCATTGCTCATAATGGTCAAGCATTTGATCATCAATTCTTGTTAAAATCTTTACTTGATAGAACTGATTTAAAACCTGAATTAATAATGAGAGGAACAAAAATTATTTTAATGAAACTAGGAAATGTAAAATTCATCGATAGTTTAAATTATTTCCCAATGAGTCTGTCCAAATTACCGAAGGCATTTGATTTGCCAAACATTTATAAAAAAGGTTATTTTCCGCATCTATTTAATACGGTAGAGAATTCAAATTATGTCGGTGTTCTCCCTGATGAAAAGTATTATAGCCCTGATACAATGAAAGCTATAGATCGTGAAACGTTTCTTAAATGGCACGGCGAAAACAGACACATGGAATTTAATCTAAAACATGATCTTGTTGACTATTGTATTAGTGACGTAAGAATTTTGGCTGAAGCATGTGTTGCATTTAGAAAAATCATGCTTGAACAGTGTAATGTATGTCCGTTTACAGAAGCCGTTACCATAGCTTCTGCATGTAACCTGGTGTTCAGGCGAAATTTCCTAAAGGAAGCATCTATTGGTATAATACCCAAGAATTGTTACAGAAATATTGACAATCAATCACAAGTGGCTATTCAATGGATGTTATGGGAGGAAAAAAAACGCGAAATCGTTATAACTCACAGCGCTAAACAGAAGGAAATAGTGTTGAAGGGGGTCAAAGTTGACGGATATTGTTCATCTACTAATCAGGTTTTCGAATTTCACGGTTGTTATTATCACGGACATCCGACGTGTTTAAAATATAATCGTGATGATCCATTATATGATAATCCAAATGATAGTATGAATCAACGTTATGAAAATACGGTAGCTAAAATTGAACGTTTACGTTTGTTTGGATACGAAGTGATAGAAATGTGGGAGTGTGATTTTCATAGACAAATGAAAAATAATAAAGAGATGGATAATTTAAAAACACACAGCTTACTGATCGATACCCCTCTAGATCCACGAGATGCTTTTTATGGTGGGCGAACAGAAAATACGAGAACTTACTATAAATGTAAATCCGGCGAGAAAATCAAGTACATTGATGTATGTTCTCTATATCCTTGGGTTTGCAAGGTTGGAAAATTTCCAATAGCACATCCGAAATTATACGTTGGGAATGAGGCATGCTCTAAATTAAATTTAGAACATACGGAGGGTTTGATAAAATGTAAAATTTTACCACCACTAGAGCTATATCACCCCGTTCTCCCTATCAAACAGAATGATAAACTAATGTTTACATTGTGTTATACTTGTAGTAAAGAAAAAAATCAGAATGAGTGTGGTCATACTAATGATGACAAAGCATTAACAGGTACATGGGTTCTGGATGAAATTAGAAAGGCTCTCGAGAAGGGCTACCGAATATTAGACATCTATGAAATATGGAGTTACAATGTGGAACAATACGACCAACTAACCCAAACAGGCGGATTGTTCACTGAGATGATGAATAAATTTTTAAAAATGAAACAACAAGCTTCTGGTTGGCCTAGCAGCTGCTCCACTCAAGATAAAAAAGAAGAATATATTGAACATTTTCTGCGAAGAGAAGGAATACAACTAGAATTTGCTGAAATTGTTAACAATTCAGGGTTGAGGTCTATGGCTAAATTAATATTGAACTCATTTTGGGGTAAATTTGGGCAAAGGGAAAATCAGCCGAAAACAACAATAGTAAACCAACCTGCTGAATTGTATTCTCTGCTCATTAACCCATCTGTTGTGGTTACACATATAATTATAATAGATGAAATAAATGTAGTTGTTAACTGGGAGTATAAGACAGAAGCTGCTGTTTCTTTAGCCACTGTAAACGTCTGCATTGCAGGATATACAACTGCACATGCCCGTCTAAAACTATATAGCTATTTAGAGAAACTAGGTGACAGAGTACTGTACTGTGATACTGATTCTGTAATATATGTCAGCCGAGAAGGAGAATATGAACCACCTACTGGAGAGTTTGTGGGAGATATGACAGATGAACTAGAGTCATATGGACACGGAAGTTATATTACAGAGTTTGTATGTGGAGGTCCGAAAAACTATGCTTTCAAGATATTTAGTACAAATAACAACACAATAGAGATCGTATGTAAAGTAAAAGGCATTTGTTTAAACTATGAAGCGTCAAAACTAGTTAACTTTGAAGCAATCAAGAATATTATATTAAATTTTGACGAAAATAATAATATTCCTATTATTTCAACTAATATTCGACGCACGGAAAGATATGAAGTGATAACCTTAACAGAGGTTAAGGAGTACAGAGTTACGAGCAATAAGAGGAAGTTTTTGGAAAATTACGACTCACTGCCATATGGTCATAAAAATTGCAAAACAGGTGTATGACTTTCCCAACTTTTTTTTTATTTTTTTTTATTTTGTTATAGTGACCATAGTTAACATAAAATATGTATTAATTTTAAGATTTTAATGTTTCATACAATTTTAAAAATGTAAGCAAAATGTAAAGCACAAGTAAAAAATAAAATTTTATAATAAAAAATTATTTTGTTTTAATTTAAACATTTTCTTTCACGGTTCTCCAGTCGTAGGTCTTGTTATGGTTCTTTAACAGCTTAATCATTTTGTTTATGGTTAATTTTTAGTATTTCTAATTTACAAAGTACTGTTTGGTAATGAAAAAATGTCATAGACGGCTGTGCTCACGCACTAGTCACCTTCTATAATTTCTGAAAATAACATATAACGTGAAATATTTTTTATGGTAGGATTCTAACATTAGCCTATAAAATTTAGATTGTATAGGTCAGAAATATTAAATTAAGGGATCTGGTTTTATTTCACATTGTAAAATAGGTCGTTGCTCCCCTCGACTATAGAATTTTAATTGTGAAGGTCATCATACGAAAATAAGTAATCGGAGAGTCTCTAAATCAGATTGTTTAAATTAAAAAATAGTATTTCTTGCATACTAATAATATGTGTTGTTGTTGTTATTTTGATAAAAAAAAATTAAAAATATTAGGATCTATTCCAGATGTCAAACAGAAATAGTTGTAGTATAATTTTATAATCAAGATATTTTGATATCTACTTTTGTATGATGAACTTTCATCAAATTAATTGCTATAATAATAATAATACCGAGGATTTTTACACTGTTGTTGTTGTTTTGATTATTAATTTTAACAATTTCCGCTGGTCAAACATAAAAAGTATATAAATAGATTATTATGTCGCATTTTCTAATATTAGAAATCGCATAACCCCTTCGCGCAAATGTGAGATTAATGTAATCGTCTATGATATTTTGAATTGTTAAACTTGAAAATTGAGTTTGCAAACTGTTATATCATAATCGTTTACATCTGTATTTGTCAAAAATATAAATTTTGCTAAATTTTGCTTTTGAACATGCCTGATCGATAAAAATTTAATGTAAACGTCTATGATTTAATAAAAATTGATGTAAACGTCTATGATTTATAATGCAAATGCGGTAATGTGCAGTGTCCCCTTCGGGGACACTGCATATGACCGTGGGTACCGTACCCGCGCTCCGCGCCGGTACGATACCCACCGCATTTGAATTATAAATCATAGACGTTTACATCAATTTTTATTAAATCATAGACGTTTACATTAAATTTTTATCGATCAGGCATGTTCAAAAGCAAAATTTAGCAAAATTTATATTTTTGACAAATACAGATGTAAACGATTATGATATAACAGTTTGCAAACTCAATTTTCAAGTTTAACAATTCAAAATATCATAGACGATTACATTAATCTCACATTTGCGCGAAGGGGTTATGCGATTTCTAATATTAGAAAATGCGACATAATAATCTATTTATATACTTTTTATGTTTGACCAGCGGAAATTGTTAAAATTAATAATCAAAACAACAACAACAGTGTAAAAATCCTCGGTATTATTATTATTATAGCAATTAATTTGATGAAAGTTCATCATACAAAAGTAGATATCAAAATATCTTGATTATAAAATTATACTACAACTATTTCTGTTTGACATCTGGAATAGATCCTAATATTTTTAATTTTTTTTTATCAAAATAACAACAACAACACATATTATTAGTATGCAAGAAATACTATTTTTTAATTTAAACAATCTGATTTAGAGACTCTCCGATTACTTATTTTCGTATGATGACCTTCACAATTAAAATTCTATAGTCGAGGGGAGCAACGACCTATTTTACAATGTGAAATAAAACCAGATCCCTTAATTTAATATTTCTGACCTATACAATCTAAATTTTATAGGCTAATGTTAGAATCCTACCATAAAAAATATTTCACGTTATATGTTATTTTCAGAAATTATAGAAGGTGACTAGTGCGTGAGCACAGCCGTCTATGACATTTTTTCATTACCAAACAGTACTTTGTAAATTAGAAATACTAAAAATTAACCATAAACAAAATGATTAAGCTGTTAAAGAACCATAACAAGACCTACGACTGGAGAACCGTGAAAGAAAATGTTTAAATTAAAACAAAATAATTTTTTATTATAAAATTTTATTTTTTACTTGTGCTTTACATTTTGCTTACATTTTTAAAATTGTATGAAACATTAAAATCTTAAAATTAATACATATTTTATGTTAACTATGGTCACTATAACAAAATAAAAAAAAATAAAAAAAAAGTTGGGAAAGTCATACACCTGTTTTGCAATTTTTATGACCATATGGCAGTGAGTCGTAATTTTCCAAAAACTTCCTCTTATTGCTCGTAACTCTGTACTCCTTAACCTCTGTTAAGGTTATCACTTCATATCTTTCCGTGCGTCGAATATTAGTTGAAATAATAGGAATATTATTATTTTCGTCAAAATTTAATATAATATTCTTGATTGCTTCAAAGTTAACTAGTTTTGACGCTTCATAGTTTAAACAAATGCCTTTTACTTTACATACGATCTCTATTGTGTTGTTATTTGTACTAAATATCTTGAAAGCATAGTTTTTCGGACCTCCACATACAAACTCTGTAATATAACTTCCGTGTCCATATGACTCTAGTTCATCTGTCATATCTCCCACAAACTCTCCAGTAGGTGGTTCATATTCTCCTTCTCGGCTGACATATATTACAGAATCAGTATCACAGTACAGTACTCTGTCACCTAGTTTCTCTAAATAGCTATATAGTTTTAGACGGGCATGTGCAGTTGTATATCCTGCAATGCAGACGTTTACAGTGGCTAAAGAAACAGCAGCTTCTGTCTTATACTCCCAGTTAACAACTACATTTATTTCATCTATTATAATTATATGTGTAACCACAACAGATGGGTTAATGAGCAGAGAATACAATTCAGCAGGTTGGTTTACTATTGTTGTTTTCGGCTGATTTTCCCTTTGCCCAAATTTACCCCAAAATGAGTTCAATATTAATTTAGCCATAGACCTCAACCCTGAATTGTTAACAATTTCAGCAAATTCTAGTTGTATTCCTTCTCTTCGCAGAAAATGTTCAATATATTCTTCTTTTTTATCTTGAGTGGAGCAGCTGCTAGGCCAACCAGAAGCTTGTTGTTTCATTTTTAAAAATTTATTCATCATCTCAGTGAACAATCCGCCTGTTTGGGTTAGTTGGTCGTATTGTTCCACATTGTAACTCCATATTTCATAGATGTCTAATATTCGGTAGCCCTTCTCGAGAGCCTTTCTAATTTCATCCAGAACCCATGTACCTGTTAATGCTTTGTCATCATTAGTATGACCACACTCATTCTGATTTTTTTCTTTACTACAAGTATAACACAATGTAAACATTAGTTTATCATTCTGTTTGATAGGGAGAACGGGGTGATATAGCTCTAGTGGTGGTAAAATTTTACATTTTATCAAACCCTCCGTATGTTCTAAATTTAATTTAGAGCATGCCTCATTCCCAACGTATACTTTCGGATGTGCTATTGGAAATTTTCCAACCTTGCAAACCCAAGGATATAGAGAACATACATCAATGTACTTGATTTTCTCGCCGGATTTACATTTATAGTAAGTTCTCGTATTTTCTGTTCGCCCACCATAAAAAGCATCTCGTGGATCTAGAGGGGTATCGATCAGTAAGCTGTGTGTTTTTAAATTATCCATCTCTTTATTATTTTTCATTTGTCTATGAAAATCACACTCCCACATTTCTATCACTTCGTATCCAAACAAACGTAAACGTTCAATTTTAGCTACCGTATTTTCATAACGTTGATTCATACTATCATTTGGATTATCATATAATGGATCATCACGATTATATTTTAAACACGTCGGATGTCCGTGATAATAACAACCGTGAAATTCGAAAACCTGATTAGTAGATGAACAATATCCGTCAACTTTGACCCCCTTCAACACTATTTCCTTCTGTTTAGCGCTGTGAGTTATAACGATTTCGCGTTTTTTTTCCTCCCATAACATCCATTGAATAGCCACTTGTGATTGATTGTCAATATTTCTGTAACAATTCTTGGGTATTATACCAATAGATGCTTCCTTTAGGAAATTTCGCCTGAACACCAGGTTACATGCAGAAGCTATGGTAACGGCTTCTGTAAACGGACATACATTACACTGTTCAAGCATGATTTTTCTAAATGCAACACATGCTTCAGCCAAAATTCTTACGTCACTAATACAATAGTCAACAAGATCATGTTTTAGATTAAATTCCATGTGTCTGTTTTCGCCGTGCCATTTAAGAAACGTTTCACGATCTATAGCTTTCATTGTATCAGGGCTATAATACTTTTCATCAGGGAGAACACCGACATAATTTGAATTCTCTACCGTATTAAATAGATGCGGAAAATAACCTTTTTTATAAATGTTTGGCAAATCAAATGCCTTCGGTAATTTGGACAGACTCATTGGGAAATAATTTAAACTATCGATGAATTTTACATTTCCTAGTTTCATTAAAATAATTTTTGTTCCTCTCATTATTAATTCAGGTTTTAAATCAGTTCTATCAAGTAAAGATTTTAACAAGAATTGATGATCAAATGCTTGACCATTATGAGCAATGACTACAATCTTTTTAAAGAGTTTTCTTTGATTAAGAATGTGCTCGATAAATCTTTCAATGGGTTTAATTTCGAGCACGTGCTCTCTTACTCCACACCTATCACATCTCAATATATCTTCTTGGATACATTGATTACATCTTTGTTGGAATACACATAAATTTGGTTCGTGAAGTTTTACTTGCGTTACATTTCCATTCACAATTTTTTCACCGATAATTGTTTCTTGGCGTGTTTCTAAATCATAGAACAGGAACAAAATTTTGTCCATAGGTGGTGTACGCTTGTCTGGTCTAATGAAACATAGATGATCTTGAGGCTTATATGAATTGCATGTTTTGCAAAATATTTCACCGCATACATGGGTATTTTCGGTTTTATATAATTTTAAACAGTCAATGCATTTCCTCAATTGATTGCAAACATTTCCGCTATTAAGGGACCCAGAAGCAAGATGTTTTTCATAGCATTCTTGTCCTCTAAAATTACGATTACAGTCGGTACATTTATAATTTAAGATATGTTTAGCACATGCTGGAGATTGTTGACAACATGGACATGATCCACCACATCTATGCTTATTTTTACTGTTATAGGGGTAATGGCAGTTTTCACAAAAATAGCTGCAGCAAAAAGCTGCTGTTAGAGAGGTTATAACGTTATAGTGCCCCTTATAATATAATAGATTTAAATTATATTTTGCAAACTTATTTTCTCCTTCAAATACCGTGTCCCGCCCTTTGTGACCCCATTGATACACGGTTATTTTAAAATCACTTAGATAATCTTGAAATAATTGCAGTTGTAAGATACCTGAGCCTTCTTCCGGAATGATGATACCTGAATTAGACAACAGCTCTACGGTGAGTTTCGTTTGTTGTTTTCCGGTGTCTTTTCTTATTTTCTTATAGTTTGGATCCTTTTAAACCGCAGCAATTGAAACAACTAATGCGCGGGGAAGACACAAATGGTCTTTGTTATTTATTGTTACAATTCCTTTACGCATAGCACACTCTTCAACGAATGTGTTGTATTTATTACGCCGCTCGTTTCCTGACCCAATTGGTAGGCGTACAGTTGTTACACCCAGGCAAAAGGTATCCGTACTTAATCCTATAATAAAAACGAGAAATAATTTTATAAAACTTTATAGTAAGTTTTTAATTTTAGACTTATTTTTTTTTGAAATAAATTATTAAAATAAGTTACCTTGAGAATTACTCTGAAAGATTTTTGAAATAAGATCCCAAATATCATTCATAGTAAGCTTGCTAGCATCAGTAAACGGTAACCAACCCGGACCATGTTGTTTAAAACTTTCTCCACAGAAAGTTATACCTACTTTATCAGTAGGTTCGACATGCTGCAAGGCATGGTGTACTATGTCCTGTACAGCTCCTTTGATCCATTCAATCGGATCCACATTATCGGGCACAGTTTTTATTTTAAACTCCAGTTTTCGCCCCCGTACATTAAAACGTTTCACTTCAGTTTGAATATCTTTTTCAATTACAAAACGAGACATCGTTGTAGTCTTCTGATTATATTTATTTCGTTCAAAAAAAACTATTTAATCACTGAGCACTTTTAATTAAAACTTGCGACTAATCACTGCAAAGTGTTAATATTGAGTGATTAAGTCTTCCCACACAATGTTCTTTTATAGCTTTTCTCGTAATATCTACTGAGTTTGTTTACACTTCAATATTTTTACCAGCCAGCGTTTACATTGGTATTTACCATTACGTGAGTGTATGTAAATATTACCCACATTTCATATTTAATGCTTGACACGAGACAATCAAGGTTGTGATTTTTATTAATCTTAATAGTCTGTGTAAGTTGTGTAAGACACTAAACTTCGATTGATATCTTAATCAAAACTATTGCTGTATTGTTTTGAAAATAGAAATTATTTTTTAAAAACGTCATCGTTCTTGATTTACTCAAAACGTCATCGTTCATGAATTAAAACTCGCAACCTTACATGATTAAATTTAATAACAACAATTGACGAAGATGGGTAATTTAATTACTGCAATTGGCGCCACAGTACATACATGTGCATATGTATGTATATCATTTTTAATAACCATAAGTTACTACCTGGTTAATAAATAAAGTATGCATGAGCAAAAAAACGACGGTCACAAATCACGTTTGATCTTGTTTTCTGCGAGTACACATCTACAAATATGAAAATACATGTATTTTAAAAAGTAAAAACATCTGTGAGTATTTTAAACTATCCATGTATGCATAGTTAAACGCAATGACGCATATCTGAAACTTTAAAAGATGTGTATTGCATAATAAAACATCTGAAATACATCGACACCTATAAAATATCATTTACAAATAAAAGTGTCAATGTTCTTAAGCGTTTTAGTTTTGTCGTTTTGTCTACGTGAAGTTTTTCGATCATGTTTAATCGTGTTTCAGATTGTGCTCATCAAAAAAAAAGAAAAAGAAACATACTATAAAAAGAGACGTTATAATATAATTTTGCATCGTTGTACTTTTTATTCTCTTTTTAGTTTTATTTATTGCGTTCAATCTTATTTTCTATATACACATGTACATATTTAAGTATATCAATTGTAAGAGAATAATTACTAAATATAAGACGATATTAAAGTTCATTTGGTTTAGTTATACCATAATCGTTGATTAGGTCGGTTCACTTTTGATGTGTACGCATCCTATAAAGCAGACGTAATTTATTGTTTTTAATTAGTTTTTTTTGTTTTGTTTTTTTCATTTGATCATATATCATGGTAGGTTATTTTCCTGTTGAAAACATTATTTAGTTTAAGTGTGTAACAACTTAAACTTATTCTAATTTTTCACTTATCTTTTTTTTAATATAGAGAGGTCAACTTTATAGATACGAGTAGTATACCAGATATTCGACAGCAAAAGCAGAATGGTAGGTATGTATGTAAGTATACATTTATTTACAATCAAACTGCATGTTTTAAAAATGTATCATTAACTCACTTTTTACAATAAATTAATAGAAATGTGGTTTCCTCAATGAGGAAGTTTGAACTATTCAATGACATTATTGTAATACGAGCTTGCAAAACTTGTTGTAGTGTCGAATAGTTTGCGCAGGTCATTATCAATTAATTTTTGTAGAATACAGAAATATATACTTTGCTGATACTTGGATCTGGGTTGAAGATACTATTAAGTCATTTTCCTCTATTGGTATACACAGCAAGATATATGAGTTTAATATGATATATTTGAACTTTGTATTTTAATATAATTTTAACCTACCTCACCACATTAATACCACTAAGATCACGAACCCTTCTAGTCTTCTCGTTTTTTCATATTATGATCAGCATCTCGTCAACTATTTTCGACAGCTATCGTTTTGCTATATTATAAGTGTGATGAGATGACGTATATTAAAAGCCATATGTCTTTTTTTTTTTTTTAAATTCGATTAACGCTTGTTTAATAAGTAAAGAAAAGAACCAACATTTCTTGTGTTGTTCTGTTTGTATGGTCTTTTTATCAGCGCCACGTCACCACTAATTTTCTTACCTATTCGCTAAAAGACATGCGGCAGAATTCAGCAACCACAATTTCTACTTTTTGCTGTTATAGATTTCTGAACACAAACCACGCCCAAATGTATAGCCTCCAAATGTCGATTAATTTAGCAAAATTTCCACTGACTACAACACCATCATTTCAGAGACGCATTCCCCCAGACATGAACCATTCAGCTAATAAAGCTTTAACCGAGACATGAACCATTCAACAGAATATTCTCCCTAATGTATAGTATTAGATTTAGCCGAGACATGACCCATTAAGCGGAATATTCCCCCCAAATGTATACTGTTGATGTCAGCAGACAGTGCCAATTATATTAATTGGGGGAGCCACTTGTCTGTCTGGCCAAATCGCCCCCCTACCTACTACTAATATGCTTGCTCAATTCCTTCAATCAGTATATAACCCGGAAGACATCGATATCAAACAAGTAAGAACAACAACGTCTCCATACAAATACTTCAAATATCACTAAATGATATCTATCAGGCTCTAGATCCTTTTGGAGATGGATGCGGTCCGGATGGTATACATTATTAAAAGACTACAAAAATTTGGCAATTCCTCTGTGCCTACTTTTCATTCAATCATTGAAATTCAGAAAATTTCCAAGAAGTGGAAAATAACGAAAGTGTCGCCGATACTCAAAACTGATGTTTCATGACAGAGCTCTACTACAACTAACCTTACGGAGTTCACCAGCAGCACGATTAAAGAAATAGAAAATCACAAGCAAGTAGATGTTATGTACGTTATAGATGTTATAGTCATTGCAAAGCGCACTAGAAAGCTTGTATAAGTTTGGATTCTGCAACCGTTTTATCGCCTGGTTTAAATCGTACCTGATCAACCGCGTTCAATATATTGAGAGAAAACAAACGATCTATACCAATTTTTGCCACCTCAGATTTTGGCCCATTGGATTTTTATTAACGGAATAACTGCAATACTGTGAAGAACATCAACGACATTTACTAACTCCAAGAAGATGTCGACAACCTAGCGACGTAGTGTGACTTCAATCTTCTCAATCTCAACATCAATAAATGCAAGACCATGACTTCCCATCGGAAAAAGAATTCTGTTATTAGTACCAAAGTAATGGTACCGTTTTAAAAAATTGACACGAACAGTTTGTTTCTAATGCTAAGAGATACTATTTGGAACTTAAAATGTTATTTATGTAGAATATTTTAAAGCCTAGATTGTAATTGGGATTTGGAATAATCAAATAAATACTTTGAATTCACCAATAATAAATATAAAGAAAGTCGATATATTCGGGATTGGTTTGATGAGATCAAGAAATGCTACAAGAATATAAGAACAGTGAACTGAAATGTATTGAAAACAAATGCTCTTGTTTTGTGATGTTGTGAAACAAAAAAATTAATAAATTGTCTGCCAAACTGAAAAGAAATCGCAAAATTTGAAATGGAATTTTATTTTTCAAATTTCATACTGGTATTTGATGAAAATGGTTTTGTGATGGCTAAAGATGACTGTGTGTATCTGGAGAATATAAAAAGTAAGTTGCGATTTTGAAAACTAAATATATGTTTTATTTCTTAAAATACTAATTTTCATTTTTCTTTGTAGCCGGAGTTATCATATTAGCTAAGTATGAGGAAGTGGCTGTTTATTAAAATTTAAAAATATTAAGCAAGGTCGAAAGTTTATACTAAAATTATTAAATAAGTATATATTGTATAAGTCAATTGAACATTGGTTTAATATTTCAGTGACAACGGCAGAACCGCAACCCACGCCAATGAATAATTTTGTGCTTGGTAATATGACGCATCATCCACAAGTTCACTTGAATAATATAGACGGTAAGTAACTTTTAAATTTATATTAGTGAATTGAACATTCCTTTATTTTTACAGTGACCGCGATAGAACAACCCACACCAGTGACTCCATTTCTGTTTTGGTATATGATGAATCATCCAGAATATAACTCAAATTATTTAGACGGTAAGTAACAAGTAAATTTTTTAAATTTAATGTGAATTCTAATCTTATATTTAATATTTCAGAAATGCAACTGCAAACATTGGTAGCTGAGCCAAATAAGAAGCATCGTAGGTTGAAATGGACGGAGGTGCACACTCGGATGATGTTAAATTTATACACCAACTATTTTAATTAAGTTGGGCCGATGAAAAAATTTAAAATAAAAAAGTTGATGTGGCAAAGCATTGCGGAGGAATGAGCACGCTGTTATAACCATCCTTTTACAATGTTACAAGTCGAATCTCGCTATAAGTGCGTGATGAAGCGGCGAAAGATAACAACAATACAAGTGGAGCAGTGCGTGAAGAAACCGGATACGAGGAAGAAACCGATTTTATTTTTGAAATGGACTCCTTGGATTCCTTAAGTCCGGATTATTTATTTTCTGTGGCATGGCAAGATCGCAAATCGATCTTCTTCACCATTGTCACCATCTCCTGTGCAGTTGTATTCCGCAACACCGGAAACAGCCACCGATTCAGGCGATCTTACAGAACCATGTCGTCGGAGGAATAAAAAATCTTCGCAACAATTGATTGCTGAAGAACTATTGGCACTGTCACAAAAGAAAACAGATATGATTACCTCTTATATTCAGGACAAAATTGAGAGACGAAGAAAAGGAAAAGAAGAAAATAATCGACCAAAAAACAACAACATAGAAACAGGGAAGAACGCAGACGAATAAAAGAGCTTCAACATAAATCGAAACAAGAAGAGAAACGCGCCATTTAGAAAATCTACGTATAATTAAAGAATTAATCGAAATAAGAAAAAAATGATTAGCAATAAAATTTATTTTTGTTTAAAATTAAATATACAAAGAATTAAATTATAAGTTTATATCATGTTAAAAACTATTCATAATTCGCCCTCGCTTATTTTCGCCCAAATGTTTTAAAACAGCTTCTGTAAATGGTTCAGTGTTTTCATCTCGATCTGTTGCCAATCTGCCTTCTTCGATATTTTCAACAGTTTTGGACTCATCCCACGAATCACCATTAGCTATACATACATTGTGAAGTACGCAGCAAGCCAGCACAAATCGGGACATTCTTTTTACAGTAAAACAATCAAGTCTCATCAGTTGGCGAAACCTCTGCTTTAATAATCCAAAACTGGGGCCCTACTATGACTTTCGACTACCATGTTCAACAGCTGGCGTTTTCCTATAGTAGACAAAGGAAGGAACAGGTAAACAATAGTAAATTTAAAATATTGTTTTTCTTTTTCCTCCTTTGCCTATAGGAAAACGACCGTCATCGAAAATCGTATTCGAAAGTCATAGTAGGGCCCCTGTTTTCTATTTTCACCCTAGTTTGACAATATTTTTGTTGAATGTTTTTTTTTTTCATTTAAATTACCGTAGTCTTTGAAGGGTGTTAATAAATATTCCCTTAATGGGTAAGCCGCATCTCCAAGGATATGGTACTTTTCGCCACATCAGGAATTTGTTTTGCAATTTTAGACAATTTATAAACCCTTGAATCGAGAATTCTACTAGGGCAGCCAACAAATGCATCAATAAATCTCCTGCATCACAAATTCCTTGAAGGGTAATGGATATTAAATTATAGCGGTTGACATATGTTGATCTTACTTTGTGAGCGGGCTTTCTGATATAAATATAAAAGCCATCGATGCAGGCTATAACATCCGGAAATCCAACAAGCTGTAATTTGTTTTATAAATTAACATTTAATTTTAAAAATATTTTATGCTTTAATTGTATTACTTGTTTAAATTCACTTGCTTTATGAGCATTCTCTTCTGCTGTGGTCGGGAATTTAATAATTTGCGGAGAAATTTCAAACATAAACTCCAATATATGTACATAGAAGAACATGTAATGTCAAAGTATCAGTAGCCAGAGCACTTTTTTATCTGTCAGAGCCCTTTTTTATGCCCTCAAGGTTATTTTTTTTTTGCCAAAGAATATGACATAAATATTTTTCCTGGCAGTAAACAAATGAAATAGAATGAAACAAAAATTACTTAGCTTACTTAAATTTGGTTTTGTAAAACTTTTTGGAATGACAAAGTAGAGAGCTAAGGTATTAAACTGCATCACAAAAAATGTCATATTAAATCATAGGGAGGTGATGTGCATCCCGGTACAATTTGGAATTGAATTCTACAGTTAAAATATAAATTATTTTTACACCAAAATACTGTCCACATACGTGCATGAGGTAGAAAAAAATTGTAGTTTATCTACATAATTACTCCCTAAACAATTTTCTAATAAAAAAAAATCCCACAACCAAAAATCACGATTAAGACTTATAAACAATTTATAATATCTCCACAATGAATATAGTCATAAACTTAATACATATATTAATTGGAATTTATATTTCCTATTTTCCTAACTATCACGCGGGGATATTAAATTTTTAATAAGTCCAAATTAAACGACCATACTAAATACATCTACCTTATATTCTCATAATACATAAACTGTGTATATGTAGTGAAAATCAAACATAATGTTAGAAAAATTTATAGCACCTAGTTTATAAAATATATTTTTGTCGCCATTATAGACTATAGTGGTAAGGCGTATTGCTTACTATTCGGTCCCAATTTCAATGACACCAAAAATAATTTAGAACAATCAATGACCGACCGTCTAGTTTGCACACGATTCGTTTATAAAAAATATTTTACAACATACCTCTAATGATCATAATCTAAAAATTATTTTTAGAACCTCGTTAAAATGAAAATGTTGAAAAGCAGTGTTTACTTTTATAAAGTAAGTTGTGATAAACAGCAAAGTATTTTATTTTTGTAGATAAAATGTTTGGTTGAGAACATGTATAAAAAAAACTTGTAGCAATAAAAAATATTGAATAAATGTTGTCCTTATCATTATGGGGTGGGGGCAGTGTATAATGATAGCACTTTATTGTTTTCCTTTAGGGTTGTTTATTTGAGATATTACCGAAACTTTTATAACACGTAAAGTTGGCTTTATTTGTCGAACTATTCGAATCATAACCATCGTTTGTTAAAGATGAAAATGTTTAACAGATTTATATTCAACTATATGTAAACCCGAGTGCCACAGAGGAATCGTAGTTGTATTCATGTCATGATTATTTATTTATTATTTATTTTATGATATTGTGCAGTCAGTATGTGTTAACAATTGTTTTTGTTTCTTATAACATGTGTGTTTTAATTTTAGTCTTACATCTTACGATAATAATATATTTTCTCTTATTTCTAATATAATAGGAAGAAGGATACGATTTTAAAATACCATGACACAATGTATATCCAATTCAATGAAATTTTTATATTTCACATTTTTATTGAACATAAAATTGTTCATCCGAAAAAATTTAACGATCATAAAACTTTATAATCTGAATCATTATGATTTAGAGCATTTTGCATCTTTCGATATCACAAAAATATATTGGATTACGGTTGTTGGCGACTAGTGAACGGCGTGTGTTTAGACCGGTTTATCTGCTGACTCTTAGCGTTTATACGATTCATCATCAGATCACGCAGTAAAATTAAGATAAGTTTTTCTCTTTTGATTTTTGACGTATTAGTATTTAAATTTGATCAATATCTTTTAATTTGATAATTATCTTTCAATTTGTTAAGCATTGAAATATAATTTATTATAATTATATTAGTGATTGAATTCAAAGTGCATACAGTGAACACGTGTTATTTCGAAAAATATATAGTGAGCGATAACGGTGAGGTAGTGGTTGTTTAAGTTAGTGAAAGATGCCAGCAAATGAATTAATTCAAAAACGTGATCGCATTTTAAGTGCTTTGACCAAACTTAACTGATTTGCTGTTGCGATTGGAATCTCGTAGAGATTAAAGTTCGCTTATCGAGGAATATTTCTAAAGAGTATACAGCAATTGATAGCAGCTTGCTCTTAATTCCCGATCAAACCACAAAATACGACGAATTTGAATTAAAATATTTTAAGGTCAAAGCAATTTTTATTCGAGAAATTCGTCAACGTCAAAGAGTTGAGAGTCCTCAGCACCCCAACACTGATTTGCTCAATAAAATCATGCATAATTTATGTGCTCAGCAACTTCAGTTTTTTGAGGGTCTCAAGGAAAACACGGTGACTCAAACAAGTCAAGATGTTAAATTGCCACGTCTTGTTATCGAACCATTCTCGGGAACTTATAGTCAATGGCCGTCGTTCAAGGATTTATAAATCCTCTGTTCACTTAAATGAAGCGTTATCTGATTCTCATAAATTTCAATTGCTGAAAGGATTTCTGCGAGGAGAAGCTGCCGACCTAATCCATTACATTCCGATCACTGATCTTAACTACGAAGAGGCTTGGCAGAAGCTACAGGCTGGATACGATAAAAAGAAAACTATTGTGAATTCTTTAATAGACAAATTCATGAAATAAAAACCAATGCACCAGTTCAACGTGATGGAACTTCGTAAAATAGCAGATATGTCTAATGGCGTGGTTCGTGAGTTAAACTGCCTAGGTTCGCAGTACGAGAAACGTGACGCATGGTTGATTTATTTAATCATAAACCAACTTGATGTGCAGTCTAAGGAGGCGTGGGCAAAATATTCGGCAGAGGTGGAATCCCCTTCCTTCGAATAATTTTTAAAATTCCTTGATAAAAGATGTAGTGTTTGAATCTTGTTTATCAACTAAGATCTCAATTCCTATACAATCACCTCCATCGAAGATACCAACTAGATTTAATTTACACACAACCACCGAAAAGTTCCCTGTTGTAATAAAAATAACCATCCACTCTACAAATTTTATTTATTTATTTATTTATAATACATAAAAAAGCTTAAAGCTTATTAACATTATGTTAAGTACATTGAAACAAAGTTAGCAAAATTACAAATTAACACTAAAAGTAAAATAATAGTAATAATTGTTACAATTACAAGTGTTTCAAATATAAAAAATTAACTGTCTCAAACCGCATTAAGATCGCAAATGACTTTCAATTTTGCTTATATTGTTTGACCCGAAATCAAATTTTAATCAATCAAGTCCCGTGGATATACTTCTTGGTGGGGACATTTTTCTGAAATGATTGCGTCCCGGAAAATATCAACTTGATGACGATCTTTTTGCACAAAACACATGTTTTGGTTATGTGATCATGATACCGCTCCTGCTTTATGAATTGCCATGTGGATCTACATGAAATAATCCAGAAATTCTGGGAAGTGGAGGATATCGGTCCACAGCAGATCCAAACTGAGCACTGGTGTGATTCTCATTTTAGGGAGAATACATATAAGGACCAAAAATCAGGTAAATACATCGTGCGGTTATCATTTAAACCAGGTTCTCCTGATCTCGGAGATTCGTTACCTATGGCAACCCAGCGACTTTTTGCAATGGAGCGTCGATTCCAAAAGTTCCCAGAACTAAAGAAGGAGTACGTAAAGTATATGAAGGAATACATAGATTTGGGCCATATGTCTCTAATCCCTCATCGTGTTAAAGGTTCTAGCGTAAATACATTTTATTTCCTTCATCATTCCGTACTAAAAGATTCAAGTTCAATAACAAAATTACGCGTAAATAAATAAATTGGATCCTGGACCGCCAATACTACAAGAATCATTCTCGATTTTAGTCAGATTTCGGAAACACAAAATTGCATTCGCAGCCGATTTGGAAAAAATGTTCCGACAGGTCATTATGTACAAGGATGATCGCGAATAAATTCTGGCGTGAAAATTCTAACCGTCCAATCTTGCATTATCGTTTGAATACTGTCGCATATGGAACAACCAGTTCTACGTTTCTGGCTTCTCGGACGCTACAACAAATTACTGACAACTTTATTTACAAATTACTGACAACTAATGCAATTTATTTGGAGAAGGTAACCAATGGTTAGTTTAACAGCCGGATTAAATAATTCAATTTTACTTTATTATTTGCAGATACTATTTATTAGTCAACCGCGTATGAGCGTTCCATTTCATGGCATGGTAATTGGCATTAATTCTTCAACCATTGACATCTCAGATTTTTATAACAATAATAAAATTGGTTGTCAAAATTTGTTTACAAATTTGCAAAAAATTTCTATGAATACATTGAAAAATTACATGCTAATGTTCTTCATCATTGATTTCGATCGGGATGATGATGAACACATCTACAAACCTCTGTTAAGAGTGCAGAATAGTTATCGATTCTACTTATGTACATAAAGATCTATTATTGCGATATTTTAAAGCCTCAACATTGTTCTGGGTATTCGGAAAATTGTCATCAGTATTATTGGCCACCGACCAAAATTTTGACGCGTATTGAGTTCTTAGTGGAGGTTTTGACTACTATTGTTTTTGGAACCGAGTTCTAATTTTACGATCATCAGAATCGATTTTTTTAATCTGTTGTAATAATAATATGTTTTCGTAGCTAATAGCTAACCACTGACCAAACATTCTTTGTATACCCCTATATGGGAGTGGCAGATACGCTAGATTTTTGGAATTGGCTTCAGTTTTATAGATTTTAACTGAACATCTCATTCACACGCACATTTGGATATATCATAGAATATTTCAAAATACCAGTCGAGTCCATGAGAGATAATATTAATGGAACGATCTCATTTTCAAGTTTCCCATTGATCGCGAGAAGTTGGCGCATGCACCTCAAAGATTCACTCATCCTCAGGTGGACAACATAAACGAGTTACGGGTTTTCCGTCAATAAACGATTTTTCTGAAAAATGTATTTTAAATAAATAAATTCTTTTATCGTGCTGTGGAATTACATTTAATAGCACTGTTCCTCCAAAGGCAACTCCGATATTTTATATAGAAATCAACTTTGCTTCTTCACCTCACTTTAATAAATACATATTTAACGATAACTATTCTCTTTTAGCAATTAAAACTTCCGTTCTTACGTTTGATCTGGTATATTCGTCAGATAACCTTCCATTTTACATCATTTGACCACTACACTAGTGCTGGAACTAGATTTTTTGATTCAATCACAAATTATTGGTGTTCAATAATGCAACTATGACGTGATGCATAACTTGCGGGTCAAGTCGCTGTGCTCCCGTTGGTCCGCTCTCTAGGTAGACAAATAACCCTCAGAATATAGAGTTGTAACTCAAACTTGTTTATATTTTAGAGATCCGCCTCTAGGTTGCCTTTGTTGAATTTTCAAAATGTAAAATACTTTAACGTGTCATTGTAACTCAATATAGATTGGAGTACAGGGACGGATTGCCTAATTTATATTTTTTTAATTATAAAACTTCAAAAAAAACGTTCCGAGTAGTGGAGCTCAATAGCATCGTACACAACGCGTTGTGATTTGTTTTCATTGCCACAATGAGCTAATTAATCGTGCTATGCTTGGTTTGCACTTGACAATCCTATTTACTAATATTTGTGTCAACTGTTTAACGCTAAATTAACATATTGTTTCCTGAATTCTCTAAATGGCTGTTTGCAGGAGGTAAAATATTTTACAGACGGCAATATATGTATATATCAAACGGGAAAACATTAGAAAATCATGAACTCTTAAATTAAATCGACATAAGTGGTCATTTCCACAACAACTTCCCAAGCTAAATTCAATAAAATTACAATAATCTTTCTAATTATTATTGGTCGAGCGAGAAAACTAATTATTTAAATTTATTATGTATGTATCTCACGATCAAAATACCCATTGAAAAATGATTTTTTGATATGAAAATATTTTGACGCCATATTTCATGTTTTCATAAAAAACAGTTTGGATGTCTATTTATCAGTGAAAATTATTTTCATTTTACTTTTCACGGAACAGAAATCGATCGTACAATACAAAAAGAACTGAAGAATTTTGTTTTGTGATTTGAAAAACTGAAAATTGATGACTAGATGTAACTGAAAAGATTTTTATTCACGGAACAAGAATCGACCCCCCAGTTTTGAAAAGAACCATAACAAGAATTGCGCTTCGTAATCATTTCGAATACACCAAGATGACTTGTGTGCCTTTCCCCAAAACTGTGCTTTTGAAAAAGAAATTGATTTTCACATAGAAAACTATTCATTTGAAATTCGCAATAAAATATTCAGGTTTGCCGGGGTAATTATTAAAAAAGGAACGAATGAAAATCACACACGTTTTCAATGGTTACTCTGATTTACACAACTTGTTTTTATTATTTCTATAAATGCAGTTTCGGCTTTTCTTTTACTATACTGGATAAATACGTATAGTACGAGTATTTCAATCATACGGGTAAAAAACTTTAGACAATGGAGGTCCAGATGTCGCGTCGATCGTATCTAAATGGAATTTTTTTTTTCTAAAATCACTTAAATTTATGCAAGATTAGGAATCAAAAGAGCGATAAACGAAAAATTGTTTGCAAAAACCTGAATATTTTTTATTTCAATGCCAATAGTATATTTTCTATTTGTGCTTGTTATAGAGTTCAAGGCTCTCCTGATTCTTTCGCAGTTAGCTTACTTGCGTCCTTACGAATTCGAGGATGCACGGCCATAGGTCCGATTTATTTAACCATCTACAACTTATATCGCTCCATGCCAGCCTGCATTGACATCAACGATGGTGTTTGCCCGATGAATTCTGCATTCTCAACAGAAGGTCGTAGATGTGTTCATCATCATCCCGATAATTTTTGATTTATTTGAAAATAATAAAATCACAGGACACTGTAACTCAAATTGTAAAATAATTTGGGTTTAATTATTTTGTTATCACTTGAATATTTTTTAAAATAAATATTGTTCTTTTGAATGGATGGATTTCTAACATTATTTTTGATTCAGAGATTATTGACCGATTTTATAAAAGAGATTACTCTCACAACAGAAGAGTATGAATAAAAAGTATTAAATTCTAAATTAAGAGTGTTGCAGGTTAAAAAAGATATTTTTAGCACTACCACCCAATAAATACAGTACTACTAAACCCAACCAAATCTTTCTTCAATTGTGCCACTTTTATCTGATACCATTTTGTTGGTTTGTCTCTGTCCAAGAAAAATGATAACATTAAATAGTACGTGTTTACCAAGTCCATTTCATAACAATAACACCAGTCACCACTCGATGCTCAAAATGGCATGTATGTGGTCTCAACATTTTTTGTATTTAAATAAATTAAATAAATCGATATGTTGATTAGTTCTACTGAAGTAGGCCATATTCAGGTTATAAAAACTATATTTACAAATTATTTTAAAATCTCATTTCCATTCCATTCCAAAATCGACCAACGAATGGCAATATTTCATCCTATGTTTTTATTTATGATGTACGCTCTAATTGTCGTATTAGTTCTAATAATAAAAACGAATGGATCCACAGGGAAATGTATATTTTTTTGTTTAAAGGTAGCTATAGGCATTTTTTTTTTTTTTTTTTTTTAAAAGCTATAGGCATTTTTTCTTCAGTTCTGATGTTCTATGAAATGCTGATTTTTTAAGCGGTACTCCGGATATTTAGACCCAGTATGCTTCGTCTCTACTAAAACACGTTCTTAGTTAAAGCATTAACTAATTTTCTCCCACGAGTACACTCTTTAGCAATCTCTAAAACTAAATTTCTAATAATAACGAAACGACAATGAAAATGCATGCACATATTGATATTTGAATGCAAAAACCAATGTCCAAAATATCATATTTTGTGTATAGGGTTTATAATTTTTTGAACTTTTCTGATTAAATTTTTTCCACAAACATGCATTCTGTGGTGTATTACAGTATTTTAGGTAAATCTATAATATACATAAATAGCAAAACATAAATACAACTGTATATAAAATGAACACCTCTAAATGCTTTAGGGTCATTTAGAAATTAGCTGCGCGGTATTTCGGAATACCAAGCTGAGATAGGCACATCAAAATTTAATTCATTTTCCAATGTTAATCTAATAAATCAACAAATTTGGCTAATTAAGTAAAGTACCTTTCAATATAAACATACACATACATTAATTTATATTGATTGCTTTATGTGTTACGCTAAATTTACCGTGTGTCGATTTTATCGCCTTGAGATTTTGTTTAAAATAACGAGAAAATTTGTTTCAACAATTTAACATTTTGTTAGTTAAAAAAAGAGTAAAGAGTTTAAATTTTCTTTTATGGAAAATTTTTGTCAAAGACAAATATTTGCATATTCTGTATAATGATTTGATTTTTAATAATTTAATTAAAATTAATAATCATTAAATTTATTTAGGAAAATGACGAAATCGAATTTACAGGAAGAGAGAACTTTATTTTCGTGGTTCTAGAATTTCTTATCTCAAACAGATATATTTTATATTTAATTAAAATACATGTACGCTTTCCGAAAATTGATTCCACGAAAAATTCATCGAATAAAAAAAAATTAAAAAATTAATTTTCATTTTACTGATATTTATCAGTGAAAATTATTTTCATTTTACTTTTCACGGAACAGAAATCGATCGTACAATACAAAAAGAACTGAACAATTTTGTTTTGTGATTTGAAAAACTGAAAATTGATGACTAGATGTAACTGAAAAGATTTTTATTCACGGAACAAGAATCGACCCCCCAGTTTTGAAAAGAACCATAACAAGAATTGCGCTTCGTAATCATTTCGAATACACCAAGATGACTTGTGTGCCTTTCCCCAAAACTGTGCTTTTGAAAAAGAAATTGATTTTCACATAGAAAACTTTTCATTTGAAATTCGCAATAAAATATTCAGGTTTGCCGGGGTAATTATTAAAAAAGGAACGAATGAAAATCACACACGTTTTCAATGGTTACTCTGATTTACACAACTTGTTTTTATTATTTCTATAAATGCAGTTTCGGCTTTTCTTTTACTATACTGGATAAACACGTATAGTACGAGTATTTCAATCATACGGGTAAAAAACTTTAGACGATGGAGGTCCAGATGTCGCGTCGATCGTATCTAAATGGACATTTTTTTTCTAAAATCACTTAAATTTATGCAAGATTAGGAATCAAAAGAGCGATAAACGAAAAATTGTTTGCAAAAACCTGATTATTTTTTATTTCAATGCCAATAGTATATTTTTTATTTGTGCTTGTTATAGAGTTCAAGGCTCTCCTGATTCTTTCGCAGTTAGCTTACTTGCGTCCTTACGAATTCGAGGATGCACGGCCATAGGTCCGATTTATTTAACCATCTACAACTTATATAGCTCCATGCCAGCCTGCATTGACATCAACGATGGTGCTTGCCCGATGAATTCTGCATTCTCAACAGAAGGTCGTAGATGTGTTCATCATCATCAAGACAATTTTTGATTTATTTGAAAGTAATAAGATCACAGGACACTGTAACTCAAATTGTAAAATAATTTGGGTTTAATTATTTTTTTATCTCTTGAATATTTTTTAAAATAAATATTGTTCTTTTGAATGGATGGATTTCTAACATTATTTTTGATTCAGAGATTATTGACCGATTTTATAAAAGAGAGTAACACAACAGAAGAGTATGAATAAAAAGTATTAAATTCTAAATTAAGAGTGTTGCAGGTTAAAAAAGATATTTTTAGCACTACCACCCAATAAATACAGTACTACTAAACCCAACCAAATCTTTCTTCAATTGTGCCACTTTTATCTGATACCATTTTGTTGGTTTGTCTCTGTCCAAGAAAAATGATGACATTAAATAGTACGTGTTTACCAAGTCCATTTCATAACAATAACACCAGTCACCACTCGATGCTCAAAATGGCATGTATGTGGTCTCAACATTTTTTGTATTTAAATAAATTAAATAAATCGATATGTTGATTAGTTCTACTGAAGTAGGCCATATTCAGGTTATAAAAACTATATTTACAAATTATTTTAAAATCTCATTTCCATTTTGCTAATTGTCGTATTAGTTCTAATAATAAAAACGAATGGATCCACATGGAAATGTATATTTTTTTGTTTAAAGGTAGCTATAGGAATTTTTTTTTTTTTTTTTTTTTTTTTAAAAAGCTATAGGCATTTTTTCTTCAGTTCTGATGTTCTAAGAAATGCTGATTTTTTAAGCGGTACTCCGGATATTTAGACCCAGTATGCTTCGTCTCTACTAAAACACGTTCTTAGTTAAAGCATTAACTAATTTTCTCCCACGAGTACACTCTTTAGCAATCTCTAAAAATAAATTTCTAATAATAACGAAACGACAATGAAAATGCATGCACATATTGATATTTGAATGCAAAAACCAATGTCCAAAATATCATATTTTGTGTATAGGGTTTATAATTTTTTGAACTTTTCTGATTGAATTTTTTCCACAAACATGCATTCTGTGGTGTATTACAGTATTTTAGGTAAATCTATAATATACATAAATAGCAAAACATAAATACAACTGTATATAAAATGAACACCTCTAAATGCTTTAGGGTCATTTAGAAATTAGCTGCGCGGTATTTCGGAATACCAAGCTGAGATAGGCACATCAAAATTTAATTCATTTTCCAATGTTAATCTAATAAATCAACAAATTTGGCTAATTAAGTAAAGTACCTTTCAATATAAACATACATATACATTAATTTATATTGATTGCTTTATGTGGTACGCTAAATTTACCGTGTGTCGATTTTATCGCCTTGAGATTTTGTTTAAAATAACGAGAAAATTTGTTTTAACAATTTAACATTTTGTTAGTTAAAAAAAGAGTAAAGAGTTTAAATTTTCTTTTATGGAAAATTTTTGTCAAAGACAAATATTTGCATATTCTGTATAATGATTTGATTTTTAATAATTTAATTAAAATTAATAATCATTAAATTTATTTAGGAAAATGACGAAATCGAATTTACAGGAAGAGAGAACTTTATTTTCGTGGTTCTAGAATTTCTTATCTCAAACAGATATATTTTATAATTAATTAAAATACATGTACGCTTTCCGAAAATTGATTCCACGAAAAATTCATCGAATAAAAAAAAATTATTAGAAGTTTCAACTTCGAACAACTTCAAACAAATAAAATTTATCATAGAAATAAATAATTTTTTAGCTTTCAACAAATTATTTATTAAAAAATAACTTAATATATTAGCTTAACAGTGTTGTATGGATCGAATATTAATAAGTTTAACAATTTATTATCAATATGTTTTGATAACAAACAATTTGGATGTTTCATAATAAATTACACATCATTATAATAGTTCTTAATTAGTTTATAATAAAGAAAAATCGATTAACTCGTATAGTCATAAACATTAAAAGAATTGTTTCATTTTGTTCGATTGGTTTAGAGCATTTTTGATACAAAAAATACATTTGTTTATACAATATTATTGAATAATTATAATTAAACCATTAATTAATTTAAAAACATCAACGAATAACCGCAATTCGCATCAAGGAGATGGCAAATTTTGAAGAAGGATATATACATACTTACATATACGAGTACTCAGTACATAAATTAAATTGATGTGCATATACATTTTTCACCAAAAATTCAACCTCAATCAGTGACTCATGTTCTGTAATTCAACCGCAATGTACATTTTCTAAATATGTATTTTTAATTAAAATTGAGGGCAAATCGTAAAAAATAGTAATTAAATATAAGAAACCACAAAATAGTATATAAATATTTACTTTGTTGTTGTAAATTTTGTTTGTAGAGTATTGTACATACAACATATGTACATACATAGAAAACATAGCGCAGATAGGAAGAATCTACTTATTTTTAGAGAAAACGCGTCTTCACAAGACATAAGTATGTAACTTAAGAACATCCTTAACATTACATGTTCAAGGATTTCCTTATATATAATATACATTAAGGAGCTTTGTATTTATCTTCAGTATTTGTAATTTAAATCATTTTATAAATTGGGTTCGCTTTATCTTTTTTCTTCTAAGCTTATGTGATTCAGGTAAACTGTATAAAGGTTTGCAAAATACTGTAACTACGTGCCAACTCAATTTTTTTTTTTGGAAAAATACTTAAATTTTCATTATTGCGTTATATTAAAAAATTTCTTTTAAATTCAACTCAATTCTAATAATGTTTTTTTTATTGGGGCAGATTTAAATAGGAAGTTTGTAGGAAAATGTATGCGCTACGTAAATTAGGTAAATTTTCTTTATTTTTTTATATTGAAGGAACAAGGTTTGACTTACGCATATCATCAAACATAAAATAAAACTATAAACTAATAACAACATAATAATTTTCGAATATCCAAACCAAACAACAATATACCACCCATCCATCCAAACAACACCCATCCAAGAAGCAAATTCAAAAGCCGTGCGGTATAAAAAAACATTAAAATTGGGCGGATTTTACTCCAGCACTCAATGCCACTAATGAGCCCACGGTGCAATACCCACATTCACACTAACATTCATTCAACCCATTCATCCCATTCACACAAGTACAGTGTACCACCTGCGCATTGCATATCTCCATGTCACCTTGTACAGTGAAAATGGAAGATGGCTCGGCTCATTAGTTCTACATTCCAACAGAGGGTCATAAATGTGCGGTATAAGGTAATCATTTAATATAAGTTTTTAAATTCTACAATATTTTACCGCAAACAGAATCTCTCTAAGATCGGTATCAATAGCTTTGGCTATAAACTTCAAACACGAATAACACAAATAATTTTAAAAAATTTATTGATTTCTTTGTTAGAATAGTAAACCAAATAACTGTGCATGCATTAAAACATTTGAATACTGTTTCACTGGAATGTCTAAAATTCTTTTTATGAAATCAATATTCACAATCTAGTAAAACATAAAAAAAATTATTGCATTACTATCCATCACTTGCATTACCCCAGCAATGAACTTGATCAAAATAAATTTATTTCTTGCGTCTTCCTTGAGATCAAAAGGGCATTTAACATGTTTACGGTAAAAAAATTAGCAACATGAAAAGACAAAATTTATTATTTATGGACATTGCCTCTAAGGTTCTCACTTTAGCGTTACTTGACAATTTCATCAAACACGCTAATTGAAAAACTATACGTCAAATATTGTTAAAACTACTGAAAATATACAATAATAGATAAATAATCAGTTTTAAAGGCCATTACTGGCCCCTTATACATAGTCAACTATTTGGCTCCAACGGCTTCGATCCTGTGCATGGCCTTCATACTGTCTAAGACAATCTGAAGAAGCCAAGTCGTTCTCTATATCGTGGAGCCATCGTCGCCTACCTTATATTGGCTCTCCTTTCATAGATCGCTGCACAACAGTCGTTCCGGATCAGCACCGAGCCAGCGTACTCGCTGCGATCTTATTTCATGTACAATATCAGGGATCTTCATCAGATCTGTGATCTCGATATTGTACAGAGCCCGGTATGTGCCATCTTTTTCGCGTTTTGTGTGGTAAATCACACGTATGACTCTTCTCTCAAATGTAAGGAGACATCTCTCGTACTCATCCGTTATAACAACGGGCCTGATCAGTGCCTTATAAAGCATCAGCTTCGCGGCACTAAATAGATTTTTAGATTTTAGCAGTGGCCTTAGAGAATACAGAGCACGACTGCCAGCCGCACTTTATAATCCTCACCCACACTGTTATCGTGAGTGATAAGAGAACCCAATTAATTGAACTTCCTCACTCCTTCAAACGTGTAGTGGCATCAGGTGTTCAATTGTCCCTATAACCAGAGATCATGTATTTCGTTTTGGATTCATTGATCTGGAGTCCAACAGAAGCTGAAAACTCTACAAACGGATCGCTGCATACGCAAGCACCTGATTGGACTGGCGATATAAGATGTTGCGCTGAGGTGTTTCAGTTTTTTCGAAAGATGCACCCCAACATGAGATTGAAGAGTATCGGGGACAGAGCATCACCCTCTCGAACATCCGAGTTAACTGCAAAAATTGTCGATAACCCGTTCTCAACTTGAACACAGTATTGAGACTGCGTCACTGTCATCCCACACAGTCGTACCAATTTTGTTGGAGGTCCTAGGTATTCCAGGGCAGACCACAAACTCTCTCCTTTGCACCTGATGTACAGGGATGGATGTCTCATAATATTTAGATGGAATCATCCGCAGCGAAACAACCTGATCAGTGACTGATCGATTCGGACGAAATCCACCTTGATAGTCACCAACCAATTCCTCCGCTAGAGGGGTGATTCTATCCAATATAATGTAGGATAGTAAATTGTATGCTGTGCAAAGGAGAGCTATACCGAAATAGTTCTAACACTTCAAGCGGTTTCCCTTCTTGAAGATGGGGCATACCGCGGCCACTTTCCATTCGTCAGGCTTAACTTCGGTTCGCAATCGCTTAACTAATCGAATAAGGTCGAAAAGACAGTGCTTAGTATCCCCTCCTAAAATCAAGAACTCCGAAGTAATGCGGCCCACCCTAGGGGAGAGGTTTCGTTTCAATCTCGGCATGGCGTTAGTGAATTTCTCATGTGATGGATCGTCTGTGAAAATATCCACAGACTGCATTAGAGGTGGCTCAACAATAGTCTGTGACGCATGATGCACATCGATCAGGTCAGCAGAGTCGATGTTGACTCAGAGGTTTCTATCCCGGCCATCAAAGTATAGCCCCGTATATTTATAAACAGTTGTTTTTATTAACTCCAATGCGCACTCTACAATATTTCGGGCTCGGCTGTGTGCCGTATCAAACCTTCTCTGCTGCTTGTTAGCATTTTTATATGGCGTTATAACGGCTACAAGACTTAATTGACAAGGGTATCCACTATCGCCCAATAAATAATAATTATTAGACGTATAAGTGCCGTTTTGATAGAGAGGACTATTTTGAAAAACACGGGTGTCATGTACTGGCCCTGGGAATCCCACGAAGATATCATTAAATAAATTATTACTGTCTACAACAGCCTGACATTGTATTGAATAAAATGTTTTGTAATTAATGTACTCATCGTGTTTATTTATGGGGCATTTTATTCGTACATGATATGATACCCATCAATAGCACCCAAGGCTTTTGTAAAAATTCCAGTTTTTGCTCTACTGCAAAATTTAAGAGATATCTCTTCACGGTCCTCTTCTCTTGGTGGTTTGATTAAATACCGCATGTGTACGGTGAAATATTCCAACAACTTATGGACATTTAACTGTGAAACTGAAAAAATACATATGAAATTTACAAAGGATAACACGCTACTTATTGTTAATGTTGATTATTTATGTATACAATTTTGTATATATTCACACATATTCTTTGCATGTACTTACCGACTTATACCAATAAAACCACCAGTTACTCGATAGCTACATCCCGCAGCCATCCAGTGTAAAAAAACGATCAGCTTGTATTCCTTTGCCCATCCGTGGTGTTTGTCTGGCATTAGTTGTACTATTGTCTTGAAGCTGTAGGGGTTCAGACGAAGATGCTCCCGCGTTTTTATGCTATCACTATTTGAAATGGATTGGACCTCCTCTGATATCGTTCTCAACCTGCAGTATTCTAATGGCATTAACGTAAAAATAATATTATATACATACATGGTACTTTGTAATAATAGGATATAATAATGTGTACTTCTCTTATTTTCCTCCTGTATTTTTGAAGTATAGCACTATTCGACATATTATACTTTTTGTATAATAATAAAATTAATAAAATAATTGGAAAATATGTTTTCCCGATGCGATTCATTTTTAAATTGATTTTTTACAGCTGTCAAAATTTTAACTAATTGACACAGCAAATTAGATTTTTGTAGTTGAAACATTTCACCACGGCAATTTGATTTCACCAAATTTTTAACAAAAATATTTTTAATCGATTGACACAGACACTTAATGCTTAATTTTCAATTGTGTTACTTCAACTAAGTTACCGAGAAAAAAAAAAAACAAAAAACTGATATTTCAAAAAAACAAAATACGTTCGACTTGTCGTAACGTGTTCCATAATTTCATCAGTTTATTTTAAAATGTGCACGTACTAGAATCGCTTTGTACTGTCAATGTTTTCTCGAAACTGAGGTATGTATTTTTAATATTATTCGTCTGTGTTACCAAACATTTAAATACATGATTTAATAAAATCTAAATATTATATTACGTAATAGAACAAGAATATGTTAGCGATAAATATTAATAAAAATAATATTTTAAATATTTTAATTTTAATGTGTGCAATTCATGTTCGTAAGGAACGTCAACTGGGTTACCCGTCACCTACGTTACTTAAATTTGGTAACGTGACTGACGTTACTATATTACGGAGTTGATATTCTTTATGGAAGTATAGACCGCGCTTGTCTAGAGAATGAACTTATGTATTTAATAAGAAATACTTTGTTATCTCTTCACTATATCATATAGAATATTCCGCACTACATAATTTTATTTAAGTTTTATAATAAAATGCAACCTACATCGGCATAAAAGCAAAAATGATATCGAGAGCGGTTAAACAATAATCCCGAAAATATACAAATACAGACAAAGATCAAAACGTTCAAGTGTCGTTTAACATGAAACGCGACCATCTTTGCTCGATTGCGAATCAGTGCCAAATCCAAGTGTGGCACGGGGATGACGAGACAGAATTAAACTCATTAGGTAAAATATGGTTCTAAGAGACGAAAAAAAGAAATTAAAAACAAGGGTTGTAAAATATAAAAAGCGAGCACAAAGATTAAATCAAATTATCTTCACCCACCATTACAAAACGCGAATGCTTACTTTCTGAAGAAATATAAATTATTGAGATCAGCTTCGTTTGATACATTAGGTCTCAAATGGTCACTTCGCATAGCACTATAACTTCGTAAACAAAACGCAAATTAAATTAAGAAAAGGCGTCAACAAATTTTTCATGAGAGACGACCCTAGTCGAGTTACAGCTGGAAAGAGAGAAACCGTGACTTAAAACAAAAGTAAAGTACAAAAAAGATATGTACATATGTTGGATACTCAAAAATCTCTTCACAAAAAATTCATTGTTGAAAATGATAATACTTGCTCTTATATTTTTTTTACTAGGAACTAAAAGTAAGTCGGATATTAATGAATTCGAAAATTCAATAGAATAAACCTCTTAGATTCAAACATTTCTATTATAGTTATATATTTAACTTTTTGTTTTTCTTTTGGAAAGAATTTATTCTTGTTATGTTATTTTGAAATATTTATATAGCTATTTTATCATAAAACTGTCCAGTGTTGTTTGTTTCCCTGCGTTACATTTTGTCCCCAACAAAATTCTTAAAATGCAAATTCCGGATCATAGAGAAAATATCATTTCGGAAATTACTTGACATCTCAAACCCACAACCCTAAAATTAAATTAATTTTAAATGAAAATTTATTGAATTATGGTAACTCAGCTGATAAAAATTTCAAATTTTTTACATAAATTGATTTATTTTTATATTTGTTTTAATTATATTAATCTTTAATTGTATCCAATAAGAAGGGAAATGTGAATGTGAAACCAATTTTTGATATATGTACAATTTTTTTATCCGGAAACAAAACTGACATAAATTAGGAAGAACGACTACAATTTTTCAAATAATTTATAAAATATTTAGTAAAGTTAACTGCGAGCAACGAAATTGTGTTGTATTTGTACAATTTTTTTTTAAATGCAATCAAAAACTCCTTTGAGGAAAAGAAATATGGTTCCGCTACCTTCTTGGACATTGCACAAACCATTGATAAAGTTTGGCATGATGGGCTAATATACAAAATTAAAGGAATTATTTAATAAAAATAAAGGTATATTATACCTGCTGTACACAGCTGACTTACCTGTAACCAACAAGGTATATCAACCTTTGCCGATGATACCGCAGTCCTGGTGGCACACAGTAATCCCGAAACCGCCTCAAAGGAATTACAGAATCATCTAAACAAAATCGAGAACTGGCTGAAGACATGGCGCATAAATTAGAATGAAAACAAATCAACTCACGTCACATTTAAGCTAAACAAACGCACTTGCCCATCAGTGGAATTAAACGATATAAATATTCCTCAACAAACCAAGGTCAAATACTTAAGCATGCACCTGGATAGAAGGCTAATTTGGAAATCATATCGAAGTAAAGCGCAAACAAATAAAAATAAAATTTTCTAAAATGTATTGGTTGATGGGAAGGAAATCTCAGCTGTCATTAGCCATATGGACATATGGTATTCAGTTATGGGGATCCACCAGCGCGTCAAACAGAGAACTCCTGCAATGAACCCAAGCAAAAATACTTCGTAGTATTACCAGTGTTCCGTGGCGCATTCGAAATAGTAATATACACGATGATCTTGGAATTAAAACTATTAAAGAAACCATTAAAGAATACAGTTCGAAATATTACTCAAAACTAGAGACACATCCCAATGAATTGGTCAGGGATATATTAAAACAGCCGTGATTTAGGCGACTTAGAAGAGCAGATCCACTTGGACTTAAAAAAAAAAATTGTACAATTTACAGATATTGGCCCAGGAATACAAAAAAATAAACCCGATTTTCCACGACTTCTGGAATAGATCGATTTTGGCACCACTTAATTATGTTAGATTATAGTTTTTAACCCATTAAACAAAACCCAATCAATACCTCCTTTTTTTAAATGGAATATACACCGGTTTGCTACCAAACGACAGGAGCTTTCACTAAATAGTTACCACTAGCACTAAACAAGCAATTAGTCTTAATATTTAACTAGAAGAACTAATAGAACCCAAATTCTTTATTTAACATTTGGTGGATAAGTCTGCTACAACTTTCGATACCTTTTCAATAGTATATTCAAAATCTCAAAGAACAAATTCAAATTATAAAACAAAAAGTCTATAATGTCAAAATCACATAGAAAACTAGATAGACTAGATAGTATACTAGATAGACCAAAAAAAACTGTGTTTAGCCGAAATATCGAAGCAGCCTTTGACATGTTGTATAACATAATGATACCATAACATGGTATAGTATTTGGATGCGCTAATTTTAAAATAACGAATGAAATTTTAGAACATGTGATCAAATGAGGCTTGAAGGATTATCTCACATTTTTCAAATAAAAGGAGTAGATTAGTATTTTTTAGAAAATAATTTTAATTTTTAACAATGTCCAATCTAATAAATATATTTTGAATGCAGCAGATTACATATAATGAAACAGAATGCATATAGCAATTGGTAGTACCCCAATTAATTTTTTTGATTGACCAACTGCGTTACCAACGAACCTGGAACACCATAATCGATACGTTCTAACTCTAACCACTTATTCAGTTGGAATACATACTTACAACTCTCAATATTAAAGCTATCCTACATAAAAAGTTTCGTATATATATATTTGTAGCATTCTAACAAAATGTTCTAACAAACTACCGTACTCGACTTTTTTATTCTATTGTCTAGATAATTTCAAGAAATTAATTTATTCATTAAGATACATTATCTCGAAGCTGTTACAAACCACAACAAAACTTTATACTTATTAATTATTTTAATATATAAAACAAGAAAAAATGGTAAATTTAATTTTCTTGTTAAAAAGAATTAAACTTTAACATAAATATTTTGTCTTACAGATAGAAACATAAACAGCATCAAAATAATGAAACTTGTATCTACCTTATACGTACGTCCAGTGTATTGAAAAGATACTAACATACTTAAACCATTTTTTAAAAAATTATGTTTCACAAATTACATTACATACTTGTATATTTAGTTTGTCTTAACAAACTAAAACTCGCAACAAATAAGTACATCAGACAACAACAAAATTAACTTAAATAACCTTAGTATATAGTTGCATAATAATACATAAACGCTTTAGATGCCTTCTTAATGTACATACTTATATAACGGCTATATATGTGTATACGTTTTTATTTAAGCTCTTGTTAAGGTAATGGATTTTCTATAAAGTTGTTTTGTAATTCTTCATTTTATCGGTACACAATTCCATTCTCCAAGGAGCGCTATTCATTTTGCAAACAGTTGCCTTCTAGTATTCGAATCCTCTTTCAATAAGACATAGACACTAAATTTTTGGTTCAAATCAAATAGAAATAATGATTTTTTCTTTCTATTAAACAAGGAAATTGTTCTTGCAAAATTGCTACGAAACAAATCATTTTGATTTTGATTTTTTCAATGTAGTGCTTACCCATACCGTTTTGTCCCAAATGTACAAAAAATTGGATGCCTATTTTGTCTCAGTTTAATTGGGTACAGCAACTTGTAGAGGCCAATTAAAATTTCTAAAATACACTAATTAAGGGAAATTTATAACACTTAACATTTATAACATATTCTCTATTCAGCTTTTCATGATTTTTTACTACACTACTCCCAAAACAAATAAAAGTTCGAAAAAAATATAAAAACATTTAAAATTTAAATAAATTTTAAATACAAGTTTAGCAATTAATCGCGTAGTTATATTTTTGAGTAGCAAATGATTTATTTCTGACCCAATGGAGGATATACCCTAAGAATATGAATCGACAAGCGTTCGTATTTATCACAGTTGCAGGAGCGTGTGTTATGACATTATCTCCTAAATGTACGAAATTTCACTAGATTTAAAGCTAGCTATATCAGTAAACAGGTGTGGAATACCGTATCAACATACTACGTAAATTTTTTATTTAAGTAAAGAAATCGATTTTGTAGTTTACATTTATGATTTCATATAATTTATGATTTCAAACTAGTTAACGCCAATTTAAAATTTAAAAACAAATTAAAACAACAAAATTTTGAAACATAATGAAAGATTTAGTCAAAGCTTATAAATGTTAAATGTGAGTACTTCAAAGTTGAAGCTGTCAGAAAAATTAATCTAAAGTTAAAGAAATAAGTTTTTAAATTTTTTTTAAAAAATGTTTTTTGATAAATTAAAATTAAATTGATGCTCTGCGGTATTAAACGATAATCTATTGATTGGGTTGTTATTGCAGTAGTTGGTGGAGTGGTGTTTAAGCGCTAAAAATCGATGGTTCCGTAATGTCCTGCGTGAAATATTTATAGAAATGTTTTCTAATACATAAGCTGAATCGATGTGGGCCAATAGGATGTTTCCGATAAAGGCGGCATCTAGCAAAATACGTCTATTTTGAAGGGTGCACATTTTATATTCTTTGCACCTTGTTGAATATGGTGGTAAACGAGCAACATTTTGATAGAAAGGTTTGATATGGTCATTAGCCCAGCGTGTTTTTTTCTTAACAGAAATGTCAGAAATTTTTTTTGGACGCTTTCAATTCTTTTGATGTGTACATCGTAGTAAGGATTCCAGACGATTGCGGTATATTCCACTTGAGATCTTACATAAGCGAAATAAAGTGTAAGTAATGTTTGAATATCCTTGAAGTCCCCAGTCAATCGCTTGACAAAACCAAACATGTTACCGATGTGTCTATTGAAACTAACGTTTTCGACGGACGTGACTCCCAAATCAGTAGTCTCTTGTACTCTTTGGAACTTCATTTTCATTAATATTATACGCTTTATTGGATTCTTTTTACGATAAAAAGACATAATTTTGAATTTCTTGATATTTAAGAGTAATCAGTTTTGACCACACCACACGGTTAGCCTATTGAGGTCATCTTGCAGTTTGTCAGCATCACCCATTTCTTCAATCGTATGATAAATTTTTACGTCATCAGCAAATATGAGAACATTTGAGTTTTTTATGATCTGGTATATCCGATCAATAAAAACAATAAAGGTCCAAGGGCCAATATGTGATCCTTGGGGAACACCAGATGTACCTTTGATAACGTTTGAGTTCTTGTTATCAATTATTACATATTGCAGACGGTTTGTTAAATACGATTTAAACCATTTAATGTAATCGAATGAAAATCCGAATGCATGTAGACTTTGGAGTGCTTTATGATGACATATAGAATCAAATGACTTACTGAAGTCCGTATAAGCCACGTCCACTTGATGATGTTTTTCAATCTCATTTATTACTTTGCTGGTGAATTCAACCAGGTTTGTAGATGTTGCCAGGCATAAACCCGTGCTGGTTGACAGATATATGACGTATTAGTGTGGATTTGAAAGCATTGCAAACTACTAGTTCAAATAATTTCGGAATTGATGATGATGTGGATTCTCTGTAACATGTAACGTCATCACGTTTTCCAGATTTAAACATAGGTGTTATCTTAGAGACTTTCCATTTTTCCGGAAACACAGCAGTGGTTAATGACTGATTGAACAGTTAGAACAACGGATTTACCAAAATATTTGAAAACGTCTTAATATAGATGAGGGTATATCGTCAGTCCCACATCTGTCTCCAAAGCACTTGAATGCGGATAAAATGTCTTCATCCAATATGGCTGTAAAAATAATTAATATGTGGTTACTGCTTGATTGATCGATGTACCCAATATTGACGTTTGGTCGCTATACAAATTGAAAAAATGCCGCAAACATGTCTGCTATTTTCTTGGCGTTCGAGGTGCTGTTATTGTTATAAGTCATATTCGAAACTGAATGTTAATCTATTGGAAACTCCTCGATTTCACGTTTAGATCTGAAGTATTTCCAGAACTGTTTTGAATTTATGCTATTTTTTTATAGGACGCCATTCAAATAGGCCTTGTACTTAAATTTGAAATAAACGTCAAATTCCTCGGTGTATTGTAAAAAGGACCGCTTGTCAGCATCCAGACTTGATTTCATCATTTTAGTATATGCCTTACACTTACGATTTTTTAGATTTATAAGCCGGTCATCGAACCAAGGAGGGTGAACACTTGGTGCTTTGTTTAGAACTTCTTTCTAACATCCTTTGCATTTATGTAGAATTTCTTCCCAATTCACTGCTTCTAAGTAAACTTCCAGACCAATGTTATTTCTCTTCTTAAAAGTTGTATTTGATTTGTTGGAGGTGTTTTGGTTTAGGCATATAGTCGCTAGTCTCAAATACAATATCCGAAGGTTTGTGGTTGTGGTTGACATCATTAACAACAAATGGGTTGGGTGACTCAGTTAATTTAAACACATCTACTTCATTTGTTACGACAAGATTTAAAAACCTCTCCAGATTATTAGCAATGGTGTTAATTTGGTTTGAATTACATCCAAGCATGGCATCAACGAATAGAGATTCTGCAGCCGACTTTATATTGCATGGAAGAATACAATTAAATTCCAAGTCAAAATTCCAGATAATATTTGGAAGATTGAAGTCACCAAGTACAACGAGTAACTCGGATGAATTTGATGTATTAAGTACTTCTTCAATCGAATTGACACATAATAAGCAGCATAATAATCACTGTTTGAATTAGGAGGTATGTACGCTGTGTAGATAAATATATAACGTTGATTAATTTTAATCTTTACGCTAATCTGCTCAACTCCTGATGGGACTAATGTTATTGCAGCACTCAACACAGTTTAGAATGCATGGCTTTGACTACGCCACCGCCCGATTTTTTACAGCATAGACGTGTCCAAAATATTCAGAACTATTTATTCCAGGCTTGAAGTTGCTTTCACCGAACACATAAATCTGGTAGTTTGTTTGTAGAACAAAGCGGTAAAATTTGGATGCTATTGAAGCCATTTTGTTAGCATTCTTATAATATATTGAGCACAACCCTGTGACTGTTTTTTTTTTTTTTTTTTTTTTTTTTTAGGTTTAGGTTTAGGTTTTTTTTGGTTTAGCTTTAGTTTTGGGCACACAAATTACAACATTGGGAAATGCTAAATGTCGCCGTTTCGTCACTAAATAGTTCAATCGGATGAGCTTTGATTCTTACACATATAACATTTAATGATTGTAGACCTTGTGCTTCGTGAATCGTTAGGACTTTACTAGTTGGTGGTAAGGTAAGTTTGGCGATTAATAAACGCTTATCTTCTTTGGTGAAATTTAGATAATATGTGTTATCTAAAATTGGTATAGTGTTGCAATATTTCATGGTAATTTGAAGAATTTCAATGATACAGATATATGGTTTTAGTGCTGATATGTGGATAATATTCTTTTAGTGCCAACGTAACATCACCAGGACATCTATATATAACATTTAACTGCTCCGTATTTGTTATAAATTTCAAAATGGATGTTATAACGTTATAAAGGAAAAGACAACAGTCGTGAGTTTTCGCATTTTTTTGAATAATCGGACGGAAGAGCTTAAACAAGTGAAGGTAAAAGTGATTTTTGAAAGATTGATTCAAAATTAGCGGTGTTCTTAAGTTCTTATGTGACTAAAACATAACGACAGATTCACTCATCGTCTTACGGGAATAATAGCAGAAATGTGGGGACATCCAATGAGTGGTTTGTCCCCGAATATGACATTCAGTTTCTTTTCAAAAGGGGATACGAAATGCACTTGTCCATCTCTTGTCTTTTATAATATTGTTCAGATCTTTTATTTAGAAATTCTAATTTTCCTTTAATATTCTTCTAGATACTACGTACTAAAAGATTTTTTGAATATTGTGTTACTTACTACAACTCATAACTACGAGTTGAGCAGATGAAACATTGATATAGTTTAATGGTGTATTTCTGTAATTAAACAAGGCTGAAGGTCAAATAGTATAGTAAAATTGTTCATTATCCTTGAATTTTTATTTTCCTGGTCATCCCATTTGATAGTTATTTCACATGTGGTCAATAACCAGAAATCCTAGAGATGGATCTAAGAAATCATATGGAAATGATAACGTTATGGTTAATCGGCCTAATGGGCTTTATACGATTTCCAAAAGGAGGTGAGGAATATTACGTTTTGAATTGAGCAGAAAGTGAACAGATTAAAAATTAAAATTCTTTATGCTCTCGTAACCAAGAAAGGTTTACTGATTTTTATTTTGTGCTCATGGCAACTGAAAATTACAACACGAACGTTTCGTTCACATTTGTTGGGATGGCTTTCATCTAAATTCGAACATTATCTAAAATTTTATTTTATAACAGTATTAAAGATTTTTAATGTGTTTTGTTTTGTAAGATAACCTTTTATAACAAAGATGTTAGCTTTACGAGTAATCATGCTGGAATGTAGCGAAATCATTTTATGTTGTAAAACTGTCGGTAAATCTTAAAAACTCCAATTGGCTTGATATACATATTCGTGTTTCTGTTCACAGGCACATATAAGTAATTTGTAATTCATTTTTATTTTAAGAATTTTGTTTCTTTTAACGCTTCAATCGCTTTGATCTCCAATTATACCAGTTTTGAAAAAATATGTCTTAAATACCATACCTTATAATACCATATATTATTCCATTGCCTAGTTCTATCGATAACCCTTTAAATTATTTGATCATGCTCTACTTCACAATTGTTGCTGTTATTAATAGAGCTTATAATATGTAAGTATATAGTTACACTCTCGATACCGCCAAAAAAGTCAACATTTATTTTTTGTAATAACACTGTCGAGCTACAACTTCGTCTACTTCATCAACAAGCTGGATATCCTAGTTTTATATTGATATGTCAGTTAGATTCGCTGATATCTTCTCTTCAAACGTTGAAATGTGACAATCTTCCTGCACAATGGTTTCATTTAATTCTTTTAGGTCTAAACATAACCGCGAAGATTTATCTGACATTTTTACTATATGACCGGTATCCTTCAACCTGGTTTTATAATGGGATTGACGTTGTCTTATATATTTAATGTGTGTCTCCAGTAACCATTTTTCACAATTCTATTGTTTTTAATCTTAATATCGGTTGTGATCTTTCAACTTCTACAATAAAAATGATGGCATTTATTCATTGCCTTTAAAATTTATTTTTTCCAATGTACTTCCGAAATCCAAAACTCTTTCAAACTACAGAAGCCTGGTTTACATGCTTTTCTTGCCAACAAACTTTAAAATGTTGTATACGAAACTATATTAATGTCCACGCCTGGTATCTATTTTAAATTTCACCAATTTATTTTGATCACCTTATCGATCCACCGTCTATCGCTAGGATGTGATAAACCTTAAACATAATTGTCAGATTTGAATCTGAACGTTGCCTTTTTCCACCCTAAATATTTTATGAACGAGGAAATTTTCCTTCCAATTCATTTTTAGACAAAAATTGAGTTTCATTTCCATCCTTAAATGAAACATATTTTTTGCATAAAAATCATTTAATTAAATTTATTCTTTTAAATAATTAACTATTATACAAGCAAGGTATTTTTGGCGAATTCTTTCTCTCTTTATTCATTAAATTAAAACTCAATTCATTAAATCTATTTATTTTTTAATTAAATCAAAATAACAATGAAAGGCAGACAAGATATAGAACTCTTCTAAACGTAGAAGTACGAAATTAATATCTTCTATATTAAAAGTCATTAGGTCATGTAGACCTTCGTCGGTGTACATATTTCCCGGTGATCGAATTTCCTATTTTATAAAAATAAATTGCACAATTGCAAGTAAACATTATGTTAAATTAATGAATTTACTTCTTTTAGTAGACTGTCATAATAATCGGTGCTACAATTACAGAATAATACTCGTAGTAATCAAATTTTATTTTATAATTATCAAAGAAGAATTACAATTTAATTTTTTACACATTCTAAGATTTACGTATGTGTCAACAAATTAGAGAATTTTAGGATTATCGAAATTAAATTTTTTAAATAATAAAAAATTTATTGTTTCCAGGTGGCAGTTTTTTCAAGAATTTTTTTTAAATTCCAAAATAAAATTTTTCGAAATTTGCGAAATAATTTTTTTTTATTTTTTATTTTTTGTTTGCTTTTCTACAAAGCTCCAAAAAGAAACATCTGAAAAACTTTACAGATGTTATCAAAAATCATAATTCAGTTAATCTCAATGAATCTACGTGTTGAGACCTGTAGCCTAATTCTATAACGAATAAGATAACGTGAAAACTCGAAAACGAGTACTTTACACGTTTTCATACCAACATGGTATTCTGTAACTTTACACCAAGATAAATTAAAAAATGGGTAAGATATTAAACGTCAATAAATTACACATACAATTTATCTTGTGTAGTTCGTTTTCACGGATCAAAATTTAAAATTTAAAACTAAAATTTCACGAAGAAGGCGGGCTAGTGCCGAACAAATAAAAACATGTTTGTCTTTGTTACTCTTTATATTATATTATGAAACGAAACACTAACAAAACGTCAAAGTGGTTTTAGACACGTTAAAATTATTCAGCAAGAAAAAATTTACACGCTGACTACTTTGTTTTATAGAATACGATTTAACCTAAATAAGATAGAAATTGTGTAAATTTTTTTTGTGTAAACTTTTTCAATGTTTCGCTTTTTCACATTATCTTGTTTTTACAGAATTAGACCACAGTGCGTTAAAGCGGAACGTGTTTCGATGTATTTTTGTATTCAAATGTATTTCAAATCAGTATTTCAAAATTGTATAGTAAAACATAACTTACTGGATTCGGGGCTATTACTGGCCATTCCAGAATTATACAAAAATTTAAAAAAATGTTGAGTATGGGAAATGCTTACGAGTTACGATTGCTAAAGCTAACGGCAAAAATAATGATATCGATGACCATCTCGTGAAATCCTGGTAACAAAACCTATTCCTTTTAATATAAAACATCCTGAATAACATACAAAAAATTTAATTTTGCCATAAATATTAAAAACAGAGTGTCTGGGTTTTGGAAGGGGACATTTTTTAACATTAACATCATTTGCACTCTTCAGGGTATAAGGGCCAATATTCTTCAAAAATGAGCCATTTCAAAAATATTAGCCACCACTGGAGCTGAGAAGGTAAAACTAGGACTATCATGAGCACCATAAAATTAAATATTTTGGAAGTTATTCAGCTTAGGGATGGGCATTTATGCATCGTCTATTCTTTTCTACGTCAACGTGTCGACACCCGTGGACAACGTAGACAACATAGATATCGTAGACAACTAGGCAATTCGTAGAAAACGTCAATAATGTAAACGATTGATAGTAGTTCACTGAATCACTCTATTTTGTGTTATATTTGATTGTGATTGAGCAGACTTTGCATTATATATTTTGAGTGAAACTTTTTAAGTTTTTTTATATTTAAGTTTGTATAGAATTTCCAAGTATATATTTTATGAGCGGATTTGTTTAAGTGAAATTCCAAAATAGGATTCTAGTATGAATTTGTGCCAACATCTTTAATAGTTGTTAGATGAATTGTATTAGTGAAAATAAAGTTTGACTTTGACTTGAACAAAATTTGAGTGCATTTTAAATTTTAAATTGCGATTAATGCAAACATTGAGCTGAACAAAATATATTGTCTTATTTGTGTTTCTCTTATAGATTTAGAATTATAATTTAAGGTATAAGGATTTAACGGCTGTGTGCTGCGATGCCGCATGCTGGCTTTACTCTTTAGCCCTGGGTTAGTCAGCTAGGGGTTTCGTATTTGCAACCATAATACCATTCAGATTAAATATAAAAATAACTCATGGATCACTCACGAAAATTCACGATACCTACACTTTCCCCCCAAATAAAGAAATGCAATTCATGATAGAGTACATTTAAGACGAGTAAATGGTTGAATAAGAAGATAAATTGTTATATTTACATAGACCATCTAGTGGTTTTGTAAATACTAAGTAATTTATTATATAGCGATTGAAATATAAACTATAATCGTATACAGATATATTGGGAATATTAAGAAGTATAGCCCATGCATATTTATCTTATGAAAATACCGCGATATTTTGCTGTTGCACTATAACGTTAAATCAAGAGCACTTCTTTAAATGATTAACACATCTTATAATAATTAAACTTAATATAAATTCACAAACTAAACTATATTTCTTTTCGCATTTTGTTTGAAAAAAATTATTTGAATAAAGAAATACAAATAGAAAAACTAGCATTTTAGGATGTTAGACAGCCGATATATGTCATATGTAAGATGATGAAAACGGTACAGTTGCTTATGCTTTGCCGCCAATTTTAATCATGCAGCCATCCCGCAACGAACTCGGCTCTTCCTAATTATACCGATAAGCTGGATATTAACTATTATTAACCGGCTACAAATGCAAATGAAAAAAGAAACAAACATAATTACAAATCTTGTTACACGGTAATTTGTATTGGTATGTTTTTAAATTATTGATTTACAACACACTCATCCTGTGTTCAATTATATTTTTGTAATACAACCGGTAGGATGCACTGATTCCAGGGGTTTTCAAACGATCAATAGACGGGGCCCTTACCAGATTTTCTCATGTTACAAGAATGATCTTACCAGATTTTCTAATGTTACAAGAATTTAAGTCAAGTTTTAATTTCGCTTTAGAGCTAAATAAGTAGATTTGAACAAACATCTTTAGTTAAATTAAACGAGTGAATATAAATATATTATATTTCAACTGTATATGAACAAAAATTTAGTGAATTTTAAGTTATGTTTAATCGTATTTGTATTTGAATAGCTTTTGAACTATATGTTGAGTTAAATTTGAGTATATAAAGGGTGTTTTTTTCATAGACTTACACAAGTTTAAATTTTAATAAAACAAACAAACATATTTTTAATATCAATGAAACGGGCTTTATTGGATAGAAAGGCGCAATCTGGAACACCAATTTTCACAAACATTTCGCGGCATTTGCCAGCTAATCGAGGTACGAAAAAATGTCTAGTCATGTCCCTATACGGCTCACCATTGACAGTAACATTCTGACCATCATCGTTTTTGAAGACATATGAACCAATGTCTCCGCCAGCCCATACAGCGCACCAAAAAGTAAATGCGACAATTCAGCTTATTTACGTACCCATTCAACCAAAAATGGGCTTCATCAGAGAACAAAATTTTGAATGGAAATTCAACATCAATATCAATTTGTGCTTCAGCCCATTCGCCGAATTGGCGGCGCATACGATGGTCGTTTGGCTTTAATTCCGTACAAGTTGAATCTTGGAATCTTTAAGCCAAGATCCTTTCGTAAAATCATCCAGAAAGTGGAAGGACACAACCCCAGTTGCTGAGAACGGCGATTGATTTGGATCTTATTCAATGCTTTCCTGTACAGCACCTACAGCTTCTGCAGTGCGCACTGTTCGGCGTCTCACGGGATGCACATTATCTTTAAAAGTAAACGTGGTACGAAAACGATCTATTGTTATTCGAATTAGTCGGTTTGAAGGACGATGAACGCCATAAAATTGACGAACAGAACCATTATTTTGATTAAAAATTTCAACACTTTGCAAGCGTTGCTCTGATCTAAGTCTATCCATAATGAAATATCAACCCAAACTTAACAAAAAGCAATTATCAGCTGTTAAATGGGTTGTCAAATAAAGCAGTGTCGCCAACTCCAAGTTGTGAACCTCTAAAAAAAATACCCTTTACTATTATTTCTATTTCGATGGCAACTAAAATCTATAATGCTTATAATAGGAAATAACGGTTTGACCTAAATCTGCATATTCGTTACAATTTCAAACAGGTTCCGCATCAAATTAGGTTCTCTTCGATGACCTGCTCACAACCATCATGGCAAAAAGTAAGTAATAATGCTTTCATCATTCGGGTTTTAGTTTTTCATATTACCCGAAGCAGAGCTATTGGTCAAAACCATGAGGCTTAAACCAATGAGGTTAGTTTATCTCTGTATATTACAGGAACGAGAATCGAATAGAGTTTTACCAATGGGCTTGTTAACAACTAAAATTCAACAGAATTTTTTGATGTATTGTTTGATTCGTTTGTCAAATCTGGTTTTACAAAGCATGCAGAGAGGTAAATCGGTGTAACATGCATTTATTGATTAAAATTAAATTTTTGGTGGCTATACGTCATGTAGAAAAACGAAGTCCTTTGACCGCGTTAATATTTGGTGTCAGATTTTATATAGATGAAAAATTGAATTGGCAGCCCGTTTAGACAATATCGAAAACGTTGATAATGTAGACAATCCATAGTATGATTTTTTATACTATATAGTTCTAAATAAACTACGGTGACCAGATTTCCTTAGGATAACAATATACGGACGGTGACAGTTTTAAAATATCCTTAAATGCATTTTAATCTAACTTAATCTCTCAGAAACTTAAGTTAGGTCAGAAAAGTTTTAAATTATTGTATTTCCATAACTTATCTCTAGAAATTTAGAATTTTAATTATGCAACGTAATCTGAATGATCGTAACGTAATTAACTTTTTGTACTTGGACACATAATAGGTAAATACAACTCAATCCAATTAATTAAATTAATTTGTTGAATTAGAACGATTTTTTTTGTTAAATGAACGATTGTTAATTGTTTCTATTAAAACGTTTCTATGCAATTTATGATCAATAATTATTTTTAATTGCATGATGAAAGAGTTTAGATCACCAAATTTTACATTTTCAGACTGATGAAAATTATATTATTTGAACTGAACCTTTTTTAAATTTATGAAACTTAATTAACTGTTAAAATTTCAGTTAACGATAAACCATCTTTATTTTAAAATCGTATTCCTTATTAATTTTTAGGTTGAAGTAAATAACTATTATTTACTTAGTTAACAAATTATTTGTTATTTTAATTAATAATCAATTTTGGTTTTCGCCCAATGTTTCAATATTTACATTATAATGTAAAGAGTAATTGTAAATGTTAATGAATTTATTTAAACTATTAATATAATATACCAACAATTAATATTAATTATTAGTTCTTTATACGAAATAAAAATTTACTTTACGTCTCATCATTATACTGTGCAATAGTGAGTTGTGAGTTTAAATATTGTAAAAGTTTAAATTTTTGGAATATTGCAAAAGTTAACAAACGTAGAATATAAGGTATAATATGATAATATAATATAATAAATAAGATTCTCATCATTCACATGTGCTAAATTGTTCTAACAAGTATGTACCTTATTTTGTGTTGTAATTATTTTCTAAATGACACACATGTTACTTGAAACAATAATGCGACCAGGTTTGCAGGTAGACATTTTATTTTTTAATTAAACTTTCTTTTATTACACTATACCTATACTACTTTATAGTTTATAAAGGGTGCGCGTGCTCATCCAGATGAAATTTGCTTCTGTTCAAATCCGAATGAAGTTGAGATAATCAATCCAAAACAATTGAATGAAATTAATAAACCGGGACAAGGAAATTCATTACAGTATTCAATGTATATCTCTTTAAATTAATATAATTTTATTAATTTTCTGTTTCAGTGCTGGGATGTTCTATCATCACTTTGATTCGCTTCGATAGACATTTGTGTCTCTTTTTTTACGAACAAAATTGTATTCTATTTCGCAATTTATATTGTGATCATAGCCTACTCGATTCTATTTCTATAAATTCATTCGATAAAATATCACCAATATTTTTATTTTCCATGGCAAGTAAAAAGAGGAAAAAGAGATAGTTTGCAAATTTATTCTAACAGGCTGAGATCGCAATAGACAAAACGTAATTCCAAAAACGAAATGGAGCACAATTTTGTTCGTAAAAAAAGAGACACAAATGTCTATCGAAGCGAATCGAAGTGATGATAGAACATCCCAGCACTCGTATACTTAAAAGAAATTGGGTTCGTATATTTGATGAAAATGGTATAATATTGGTGAACACTATATTATCATATATTGCCACTATAGAATCACATTTTTTAATAAAAATATGAATACGAGTGCCAATGGGAACATTGTTCTGTAGGAAGAATTTTTGTAAGTTTATTTGATAATTAAAAGTTATGAATATATAACGTATTTAAAGATATTATTATTCATATATTTTCAGTCGATATTCTTTCAACGTACGCTCAGGTACAATAACAGAATTTCAAAAGTACGAAATGCGGCCATTATGGGAAAGGCTCACCGATTTAAAGAAAAACTAAAATTACTCGAATCTGCAGGTAAGAGATTGGATAAAAGTCATAAAATATTATACTTTGTTATATTCGACAATTACTTGCAGAATTAAATATATCATCTGCTGACGGCCAAGGATTATGCAAGAAAGTAAAATTTAATCGGGATGATCGATGGGCAATCAATGGACCGAACTTTCTTGATATTGATTTTCAATATATTTTACCAGATGCAGCTGATTTTTTTTTAATTTGATTGGATTTGTTCTGATATTCTTCTGATTATGGACACAAAACTTGTAGAAAGTACTTCGAAATCCAAAAACTCGAAGAAGATGTTAGAAAAGTTCCAACAACAGCACTATATTGCCGGTAAAATATGTTATCAAAATATGATTTTATATTTTATATTTTTATAATATATATTATAACCCTATTATAGGCAATAGTTTTTATTCAGAAAAACAATATTTTATGAACGTTCTTAATTATAACTTACATTTGTGTTTTTCATTTAGAGTTAATTTTTATTACTACAGCATAATCAAGTATTAAAATAAAAGGTTGTTAAAATAATATACTTTTTTGCATTGTTTTAATTGATGTAGATCTTAACAATATACTTGATTACCGTTTTCATTTGCCAAAGATTAAGCTATTTAGAATTTATTTTTGAATTATTATATTAATGTTAGATTTGGGTAATAATTTATTTTAATCAAAGTTTTTAATTATGAGTAATTAATAATCAAACTGTTTTAACATCTTAGATAGTAATTATTTTATTCTAAAAATATTATTACACACAATTAAAAATACAATACGAAAAAAGTAAAGAATGACCCAATTCCAACATTTAATAATCCAATATTGAACTAAAAATAATTTCGAAATAGTTTTCCTAGAATTCGGCAGATGGCAGCCTCATAAGAAAAGTAGTATGAAATTTATAGAAAATAAATAATTTAAATTGATCTAAATAAAATTCTTTAAACTAAATTTGTGGTTTTAAAAATATTAATTAATTTAATAAATATTCGTTGTCTACAAAAATCAAATTTTAACACATATTTCCTTAATATGACGAATTGGTATTAAAAAAATAGTTTAGGATTCATTATTAAAATGAAAATTAATCAAATCCAAAATTTTACTTTTATGATAAAATAATGAGATTTAATAAAATTAATTGATCGATTTTTTGATGATTGATTATTAAAGATTTTTTTATATTAAAAGCCGAATTCTTTAATAGCATATACACATATTTTTTTGGGTGGCACAATATCGGGGATCTTCATCAGATTTCTAATCTCGAAATTGTATAGAGCTCGGTATATACCATCTATTTCGCATGATTCTAACATAACAGCGGGTCTGATCAACGCTTTGTAAAGCTTCAGCTTCACGGCACTTGATAAGTGTTTAGATTTTAGTAGTGGCCTTAGAGGATAGCAAGATCGACTGCCAGCTGCCAGCCGCACTTTAATATCCTCACCCACACTGATATCGTGAGTGATAAGAGAACCCAAATATTTGAACCTCCATTTCTTCCAATACCTTTCCTAAACATATTTAAACATAAAATGCAGCATCTACTAAATTGGTTGGCTATAGAGTTTCAGCTAATTAACTAAGAATTATTCTATCATTTATCAGTATTACGGATTTTAAAAGCTTTAATATTGTCTAGCTCACAATATACCTAACAAAAAATATTCTAGTTTTGAAAACCATCCAAAACCATACATGAAGCATTAGACTTGTACTCAAGCGATCGAGTGAAAGAATCAATTGAAATAGATTTCAATGCCTGGATCATCTGTGATTTGATGACCGATTATACGTAAGAACTTACTTAATCTTGGTTTCAAGAAAACCTTACAAATATTCCACCTTATATCGCCCTAGATCAACCAGTTAGAACAATTTCAAACATTTTTTTTAGAACAAAATGCAACACTTTTCTTTAGAGACATAAGTTTCGTTCCCTTAAGTGGTGGTTTACCAGAGGTTAGCGAATTATGGTAAAAACTAGGTTAGAAAGTACGATATACATTAAATATCTATATACTTAATTATGGAATGGTAAGTTATTGTGTGCTGTTCTACTTTACCCACATACATACATTTTATTTATATTTATGTACGAGTAAATGCTTATTCCCTGGAAAATATCATTGGCAAAAAGAAAAATGAACAAATTGTATGTGTACAACTATAAACAATGTACTTGAATGGTTATAATAATTGCGTGTCATGTATATGTATACGTACATATTTTTCGTACAAATTCCTAGAATTAAAACGGACATGCATACTATACATACATACATTATACAAAAATGTCATAATTTTAATTTTATATATTATTATGTTGTGGTTAAATTGGATACAAAATATTAAAGTTAGTTGACGGTACAATAAAATATACTTACGTCATATGTATAATCATATGTATATATATAATCTACCTACATCTATTCTATCAGTATATATGCAATACAAAAAAAAACGCTTAGTATACAACATATTTAATGCTCTCGAATAAAATATCGTAGTAATTCTCATAATGATTTATACTTGGAATGGTACTCGTATACCTAAAAGGAAAATAAAAAGAAAATGTATACAACTTTTGTTATATGTTTATTATTATCAGTCCACCCCATTTATTTCTATTTATAGTTTTTCATATATAATCACATTTTCATTTGCCCAAAAGTAGACAGGAAAAATTTTTAAATAAAACATAATAAAGCTATAAAATTCATAGCTGTGTCTTAAACTTAAAGCTGTGATATTGAAAAGACCCTTTTTTTTTGTTGGGCTCAACCGTTATAATGCAATAATAATAATAATATTTTTATTTATTTAGGATTTCGAGTTTTCGACAACCGGCTGACATTTTATAAATTTTTTACTTACATTTTGTAAGTGTGACTTCGGCTGTATAAAAGTAACAAAAAAGTTTTTTATTTGTTTTTTGGCAAGACAAGCTACATATACGAGGATACAATAAAAATATTAAAAGAATAATAGAAAAATAAAATCATACTCGTACTACTTCAAACATAGCAACAACAAAAAAAAGGGTAAAAAGCCCATTCGAGTACGAAATAGAAAATGTCGTTTTTTTTCTAAATAACAATATCTCAAAATTACACGAAAGATTGATTGAAGTATGTTTTTGTGTACATGTATTCGACATGATGTCATGAGATTTAAAAAAAAAACATTTTCGATTATTTAATTTTTTTTTATTCAATATGTAGGTAGGCTATTCAAACCGTATTAGGATCAGTCGACTACCTGTATTTTCTACAAATGATTTATTAAAGCTGAGCAGATTTAATTTACGTTATCTGCGTATTAATAATTTTCCCAAATTCTTTTCAAGATAAATTTTAAGTTCACAAATTTAAATATGACGGATTCATGCTCGAGCTTATACGATTGGTGTTGCGGAATCAACTATTGCTTAAGTTTTCGTGCAGTGACGATTTTAATTATTGATCATTTTTATATTGAAGCATGATTGTATCGTATATAAAGTTGCGTGTTACAATACCCAGTACACAGTAACATAGGAATAATAAAAATTAGTAACAGCACCGGGTATTATAATTGCCATTATTAAAAATTATTGAAGTCATTGTATATAGAAGTTGATTCTAAAATTAATATTTTTTAATTGTTAGAAAGTTACATGCGTACGAACTAGTAGTAAAAATCAGGTGTGGATCAAAACGGCTCGTTGCGAGATAAAATAAAATTAATCCATTACACCCTGATAGCCAAAGTAATGATCCAATTCATATTATATTTGGTATTAAACTTCAACAATGAATAATTAAGAAAGTTCTAGAACCACCTGAATGCATGCATCCTAATCTACTAATGTCTCAATGAGGATTTTACTACAGTCTTTCTCGGTCTGGCTTTCATGAGGTGTTGTTTGGTCTTTGGAGTCAGTCAGTTTGCAATATACTTACTTGGAACAATTAATTTACTAAAAAGTTTTAGGGACATTTTAAAATCAACATCAAGCTAACGTTGTTCCAAAACACTTTGCTTTTAAGGGATTTGAACTGTATTTAGAATAACAATATTTTCTAAATTATTTTAGTAATATTTCAAATTTTATTCAAAAAATATTATATATATTTAAAACCCTTGAGTATAACACTGTGTACATTTCTGTAATACAACTTCTAGTCAAATGCAAAACAGTTGTCGCGAAAAATTGGCACGCACTTTGAGCTAATTTTGGAGGTACAAGATCTATATTGACGCTAAACATAACAATGTTATAAATTTAAATTTCTTTTCCTAGTTAAATTTAATTCGTAGTGCTTCGTTAACAAAATAAAAAAAATTATCTTTGTTAATATTTATATACGCATTGTTATTATGGTTTCGCTAAAATTCCAATAACTCAGCAAGGAGTTGTCACACAGAAATTTACACAGTGTAAATTCTCTACAACATTGCTAATATGGAATTGCAAATGAATAAATGGGAAAGTTCGTTGACATTTTAAGTTTTTTTTTCTCGTTTAGAAAAATTTTAATTTGCTGATAATGCGATAAAAAAACAAATAAATTAAAATGAATCCCAGCATCAGAAAGTATAGAAAATTTCGTTCAGTTATCAATAAAAACTAATTTACAAGCTAATTTTTCGGTGTATTTTCGAAAAATTCCTGATGCGATTTTTTTGACTTCATATTTTTTACCAAGTACAGTTCAATTTTTTGTAAAACAAGTTGAATTTTTTACAAACCAAATTCACTTTGTTTTAAATTACTTTCAATTTTAACTAAAACAAATTCAAGATTCTACATAACAAGTTCATCTCTTTGTATTTCGAATTGAAATTCAAGCTTTTCCAAATCAAATTAAAATTTTCAGGGATTTGAAGTACATTTAGAATATATAACATTTTAAAATTAATTTAGTAATAATTTATTTCTATTTATTTAGTAAAATACATATTCTTATTTACAGTGCGCAAAAAAAAAACCAACGGAAAACTTTCTCGAAAAACAACGAAATTTTGTATACTTTCTGATGTTGCGATACAATTTAAAATTCAAAATTTTCTAAACGAGAAAAACTTTTAGTCTGCGTCTAAGAACTTTTCCAATTATTCATTGCAAATCCATATTAGCTATGTTGTATTGAATTCACACTGTGTAAATTTCTGTGTGGCAACTCCTTTTGTTTTTAAACATTTTAAGACACTCCCACTCCGCGACCTTATTCAAATTTAAAAAATATTGTCGGGATAGTTTTCGACAGCTTTCACCATAGGAGATGTTGGTCACCTTTTTGTCAATAACCTTAACTCCTTTAAGTATAAAATCCCATTGCCATTCTCTGTTACCCAATTTACAAAATTAATCGAAAATTTTTCTTCGAACTTACACTGAAATTTTATGTTGGCACTTATTTCTACATTTAGCAGGACAACTATCCCTCAAGGTTTTGGCTGGTATTTTTCGTCTTGAAGAACTGATAAATTCTTGGCCAGTATTTTTTATTGTTTGCCAATCCTTTACATTTCTTGCCTCTTTTGTGACTTTTATTGTGTTTCCGTTTTTAGGATAGCGCTTTGAGTTAACTAAAATCATCTAATGAACAGTTCGGTAGATATTCACCTTCTGTGTCGTTGCAAGAAAACAAGTCGTCTCCTTAAAGGTGCGGCAAATAGGTTTCTGAAGTTTTCAAGTAATGTTAATAACTACAAAATATCAACTGTAAAGCTTACCCGATTGAATATCATTTATTTTAAATTCAAGATCTTTTCAATTAACTGAATTTGTGAGTGTTGTTTTATTTTTAATAACTTAAAACAGGATAACCAATTACTGTTAAATATTTAACGCAATCAATTTGCAAACCAGTTGTGAGATTTTTTTTTAAACTGCACTTGCAATGCTTGTTTCGAAATTTTATTTGATTAAGTAAAACTATAATTACTACTTCTACTAAGAGTACGATACCAACATGAACTGCGATAATTAGTACTTACATACATCAATAATTTATTTAATTTTGTATAAAAAAAAACATGGCATGTTTGTTAAGTGAGTATGTTTTTTGTGTGAAATTTTTAATTCTGATTTAGTTACCGTAATCTTTAGAAGTATGGTTCCAGCTTCAGTAAGGTTCGTTGGAAAAATTAAATCGACGAATTTGTATTCGACTAGTTCTGAAGTATAAGAAAACAGTATAGTTCAATAAACGTATAACTAGCACTTATCGTTATATTGTTTGAATGGTACAAATTATTGAAAGTAATTTAAAAAAACGTGAATTTACTTTGTAAAAAATTTAACTTCTTTTACAAAAAAACAGTATTCGTCAAAAATTTACGGTGTTTTGGAATATCGTTACTGTGAAATGTAATACCTATATCAACCATTGATTAACAAGGCTTGCATTAAAAATGAACCGAAATATTGGTCGAAATATAACACTATCTTCGCGTTCTTGCCTTAATTTGGTAACCTGCACGGTGTTGATCGAATAGATGAATCGCTGCCATTATAAGTTTTATTATATGTTTATGGTTGTGGTATGATAATTCACTTTGATTCTTTAGCCCAACTGCATATTGTTTCATTCAAAACAATATCACGTTCATTTATATTAGTAATCATTGCAACCTGATTTTTAGCGTTCCTCATCTGTGTTAAGGTGAGTAGAAACGGCTGTGTTTTGGATTGAGTGTATGTTGCCATGTGGAGTTCTTGCTAATTATTTTCTACACGATTCGTTGGAATGGTTGCCACAACTTTAAAATCATGTTCGTTCAATATACCAACCAGTCCAAAGGAAGTGAAAAAATAATCAATAAAAATTAGGAAATTTTTAGGAGCTAAATCTGTACATAAATTTATTGCTACATTTGAACCCAGTGGCAAACTTTTTTCTCAACTAAATTTGCATACCATCTAGTAATAATGAATTTTAACTATAAAGAATTATATTTATCAGGTAATTAAGACATGTAAAATTTTCTGATAATACCTGAGACATATCTACATCATTTTCGACTAGTTCAGGTATTGGCGACATAAGCAGTTACACATCTATGGATGCTCCCGTATGATTCGAAACTTTTGATTAATTGATTGCTGTCAGGCCAACAAAAATTATTGTCGAATCTGCTATTTTCAGATAGGTTAGTGAACCACATCTTGTCTATTCTAAGAATCAACTTACTACCATCGATATACTTACGTATGGTGAAAGTAATTTGAGTTAATAACAATAAATTAAATTATTATACACAATTTTTTTTATTTACAAATTAATCGCAGGAAAACCATACTACAAAGCCCCCGAGAAGTATTCCGAAAATAAACAAATTGATCAATCACATTCCCGTCAACATGCTTGTCAAACTGGTACATGGTAAAACACACCATTTTTACATTGATTGCATCTTGAAGTAATAGAAATGTGCGCTTTCATTAGAAATTAATTCAGTGAATTTTTTTAAAGGTTTGTCACAAAAAATAAAATTAATTTTTATTAAAACAAAAGTAATTTTTAGAAAATCGTTTTTGACAATTAAAAAAACCTTTTAAAACAACACGTGTGCTTAAACACAACACTTTTATAAATGTGGGATAAATAATTCGGAAAAAGTGCTACAAAGGAAAATATCTTCCTTTATTCCCAGGGAAAGCTAGAGCCCACGGATTGCATTCTTTTGATTAACAAATTATAAAAATGTATTTTTTTAATTAAATTATTAAAATATGGGAATTCGGTTTAGAATGTCTGTCTGATATATGTATATATATATACGTATGTGCATGTGATAATAATTTCAACGACACCCACAGCAAGATGCAGATTAAAAATTTAATATTTTTGTATCCTCGTAACCTAAAAAGGTTGACTAAAAATTATTTTATAGAGCTCTTGGCAACAGAAAATAACAACAGCACAAATATTTTTCCTTCACATTTGTGTGGATGAATACTTCAAAACATTTTCTAAATTTTTAAGTACAAAAAATTACAATTTTTTTTAAAAGTATTAAAGATTTTTAATACGTTTTTGTATCATGTTTTATCGCATGTGTTTAAACTGTGCCACTGCTATTGTGTTGGACATTATAATAAAATTATTTTTCATCGTAATAAAACTGTCATCCGTTACATAACAAGCTACCAATACAAGCCGTGCCTCCCAAGGAAATATTAGAACCTACCCGTTTAGGTTTTATATTGCTTATAACTTTTTGTTAGAATATAACGGTATGTAATTGAAAAGTTATAATTTTTCATTCAACATGGTGTTTAAAATATTTTATTAATTTAATGATTGTCTTCTATATGTGTTATGTTCGGGTCAGTTTCAAAAGTGCAGCAGAACAACGTTATAAAACTTATCCTTTAAATTATCCTTTACATGCCTTTATGCCTTTATCCGGCTGAATAAAAAAAAACATCACATATCCGCTGGAAAATGTTAATATGTTGTATGCGGAACACTTTGAGTAATGTCACTTGTTGGAACAGTTAACAGAAACAAAATGTTTTTGTCGTTAATATGCAGCCTGCAAAAGAAAGAGTCCGCGGTATGATATATTTTGCATTCATTAAAGATTAAATTCTATGTTCTTTTGTTCCAAACAAGAACAAATCGGTTATTCTTCTTTCGTCGATGGATGCAAACGTTGTAGTTGACGAAGTTTAAATGGTAACTATGGCGCATTAGTAGCATGTATAATAAATCGAGAACATAACCCAACATTTAGAACGAAGGACCACCGGAGAAAATATTTGTAAAATCTTGAAAAGAATTATGTCTGCCACGCATGCCGAGGGTCGAGCGTTGTTTCCAACACCATGTGTACCCATTCAACAAAGCCTAACTTGTATATACTTTATCATACTCGTAGAAACATGTATTTTGACATTAATTTTTATTTTTTTTATAATAAAATGAAATTATTAATTAACAAATTATGTTTTTTAAATTTTATGTGCATTCTCGTTTTTCATGCATTTTGCATGCAGGTTTGTACTTATCCTGCTGAAATAGTCGTAAAATCAACTCTAGCCTTTTACATTGGGAAAATATAAAATAATTCTTTGAAAATTATGAAAAAATAATCTATTCCAAAAATGTAGAGATGTCACTGCGAATGTCACCCCTCGTGCCTTGTCGAAAAACAGCCGCAATTTTAAAAATCAATAGGTAGAATTGTACCTATCCAGCCGAATAAAGGTTAAGATCAGTATTTTGGCCTCGAATTGTATGTAGACTTTGACATTGAATTTCGGCAATTAATTTGATATTTTAGTTTAAATTAGGATATATCATCGAAATTGGCTTTAGCTTTTACTTACAATTCAACTCCAATTAACCTTATAACAGTAGTTAAATACCAGTAACTAAGACTCACTAAATTTTTCCAGAATAGTAGGAAATAAGGCCTTTGCGAGCCTCACATTCTTAGTTTTAACTTTTTTGTTTTCGAAGAAAGACTACATAAGTCACTTTAATTTAGTCTATAATTTGTGTGAATTTTGAATTGTGCCAATAATTTAAGTTGATAGTCTAATTTCGGCGACCAATGAAAGACAGGACATGCCAGAATAGTTATAATAATGTTACGTTCAAATGAATTTTGATAAAAGCATTTATATTACAAATAATTTTAAAACAAAAAACCACTTATACATATTTAAGATAAAATGTACGTACATGTATTCTATTGTACCTTTAATGAAACATAATCTTAATACTAGATTGAAAAGATGTTTTAGGTAAATAAAAGAATCATAAATATGCAGATTTTAGGCATTAGGTAGAGATATACAAAAACAGAAAATGTTCAGTATTTAGCTCAGATACAAAATTCAATTTCAGAACGACAGTTGTAAATGATCCTAATCATTTAACATACAACGCTAATTTTTTAAATATCGTGTCATTTTGAATTTTAAAAAATGCTCGAAATTTGTGTCCCAAGAGAACACGATAAAATCGTGTTGTTGATAAAATTATTGTTTCGATCGAGGTTTCGATTGTCTGATATTTAGTCCGTTTGGAATTTTTATGTCTTACTACAAACATCATTTACTTCAAATTCATTTTTGTATTTGAATCCGGTAATTGATATTTCTATCGTCTTACGGAATGGCCAGAAAAAATAAATGTGTGGACTGGTACATTGGAAGATGAGGACCAATCAAATGGCTAACGTGGTCTCTGTTTTAACATCTTTCGGTTCTTTTAAAGGCATTTTTAAGAACGTATTTTGTTAGATGAAATCAGAAGTCTTTTTTTTTATGTCTGGACCCGTAAACGTTTCTTGAAGATAAACAATCATTTTATAAATCAATCAATCTCACTAAAAATCTAAATTCTGTAAAAAAATTAGTAAAGTTCATAAGATTTTAATTTTTTCACCAAAAAAATTCCACTTGGATTCGAAAATATATAGACAAGTACGTATGCTTAGGATTCTCTAGGATTAAATTTTGAACTTTCAAATTTCATCAGAAAATTCCGTCTGCTTGATCTTAAAAATTCTAGTTGCCCTTATCCGAAAATGTGCATGAGTATAGTGGATATCTTTAAAATTGGCAGTAAATCGTTAAAAATCTCAAAACTTCTAAATTTTTTGAAGAGTATCATTCCGAGTATCTTTGGGAATATCTTTGAGTGATTAACTGAAACTTTAACGAGATGTATTCGACCTAGCATATGTCTAAAGAAGCTTTAAAATAGACATAGAAACGTCCTATCATGATATTTGCATGTGGTTTGTGCTTTGTCCGTATTCTGTGAAAATCACTTTTGGCTTACAATACGTTGGTGGATGCTTTTATATCAACCAGAGGTATCACTCTTGGCCAGCGCCTCAATCTTCCCACAATTGTAAAATTTTGTTGTATAGATTACCGTAATGGTTCGACACGGTCCGTTGATAGACCTGCAATTAATTTGAATGTTACAAGTCCACCTGCGTAAGAAAGACTGTGCAATTAGTTTGTACTCTCTTAGTACAGGCGTCTGCAATCACAATAATTTAAGATTTTCTACCCTCCCCAAATCATAATGAGATTGTTTGATGCCACTATAAATGGCCCGCCATTTCTGTCAAAGCGAGAATATTTTTGGAAAATAATCTTAGGATATCTCAGTTTCTGTTATGTAACTGCGCCAATCCTCGATGATTCAAAAAGTTCCATTATTTATAGACCAAGCTATAAAAGTAGAATGAGCTGTGGCCACGATATTGGAATAAATAGTAAGAGATAGTCTATTATGTGGGAGAACTCTGGTAAAACTCATGCCAAAAATATCGGTGAGAGTAATGAACGTCAGTCCAACAGTAAGCTTGATTAAGGAAGGAAGAGAGATTGTCAAAGCTGATTTCGCACAAATTGCGTACCACAAGAACAACGTAACAAGGCAATATACCCAGGGTGCAGAGGCGAAAGCGGCAATAAAAATACTCGAAAATTGGCCAGTTGAGAGATTGATGGACCACGTTCTACATTGGAAAACATGTTTGTTGTATCTGGATGATATCATCGTATTAGAATGCTCATTTAACGAGCATCTAAAGAGTCCTCAACAAGTCCTACAAACCATCAAAGCTGCCGGATGGAAGTTGAGCGCGTCAAAATGTAGTCTGTTGAAGTTACCAACGAAGTTAACTATCTGGGACACAATGGGTAAGATTGTGTCGAGTGAAGGGGTTTTCTACGACTATTTTCCTATACTATCGACAGCTTGTGCCGAACTTTGCGGATGTCGCACAAAGTGTGCATTGTCTTACTTAGAAAACTCAACCATTCAACTGGACCAAAGAGCACCAAGACGCGTTCGTAGAGCTAAAGACGAAAAGCTGCATAAGCTCTTCAATTTTGGCGAATCCACGTGCAGGATATCTATTCATCTTGGATACCGATGAAGGTGATTCGGGAGTAGGAGCAGTGCTATCACAAAAGCAAGACGGCACAGAACAAGTATTAGCATACTTCAGCCGAGCACTATCCAAACCAGAAAAACACTATTGCGGTGGTTGATAATGTTAAACATTACCAGAAATACTTGTACGGGACAAAAGTTTCTTCTACGAACGGACCAAGCAGCTCTGAAATGATTAATGCAGCTCAAGGAGACAGAAGGACAAGTTGCGAGATGGATCGAAAGATTACAGGTCTACCTGTTCAGAACAGAATATAGGCGAGGATTAATTATAATAGTTTATAACTGTAGTTTACGTCCTAGTCCGGACTTTTTAATAAAAGAAACACATACACGTTGATATAATTTATTAATGATTTTCTTTAATCAGTTATTTTAATTGATTTATTGAATTTATTTATTTAGTTAATTTATTAATTCATACATTAATTAATTTATATAAATTTTATAATTTTATTATATGTAACTAATTTATTATTGTTCATTCACATTATTTGTGTCAATATAAAAATTATAACTTAATATATATATATATTTAATTTGTTAAATTCACTACCACGTTTATCGTATCAAAAAGATATAAATTTTAGGATGTTTAAAAGGTGTGCTGTGCACAAAATTGTAATCGAGAACTGATTAATTTATTAAAGTGCATTTCCAAAAAATGCAACCGGCGAGAAATAGGCCGAGAGAGAAAATTCTTGTATATATATTTATATACATGTACTTAGGTATATAAAGATGAGCACGGGAAATACGCGCGCAAAAACCTAATCATCAAGACGAATTGCATGTATATGTGAATTCGTTTTGTTCGGCCCAAATATTAGAGAAAATAACAGTAATGTGCCGAATGATGATTGGCCAATAAAATATCACGCGATATGTATTCGAGAGAGTGATCAATATGTACGTAATATAAAATTAAATTGTACATAGAATTATCGAATACTAAGTAGATGCAAAACTTTCTATATACATAGTATAAATATAAATTGTATATAGAAGGTAAATAAGTGTAATGTTAACGCGTTGCTTACCAATGTGAGGAAATAAGCAAACGCGAAATTGTAGTGATTTTGATACAATTGAAATTAAGGCTATTGCCAAATTAATTGTATAGGTCGCTACATAACTATCTGTTAAATTTTTTATGCCGTCTTAATCCTAGTAAATACGGGAAAATCTTGTTAAAAACGAGGTAAAATGCCAGAAAAGAGATATTTTTCGACATATTTACGAAAAAATCTTGCAAAAAACAATATAATATTGTCAGGTACTATCCTCCACCGGCCAAAAAGTATTATCTCTAACACGGAATGTATTTCTACATATGTATTCTAATTTCAAAACATTAAGACATTAAGTTCACAAGTAATGTAACAACGCCCAAGAAACTTCAACGGACCCGTTGTTAATTTGTCGTTAATTTCCGTCCAAACGTAGAAAGTAGGCCCATTCATATTTGAAGTATTTTTTTAATGCTCAAATCGTAACATAAATAAACTCGTTTTGATTTGTTGCAATGATAAACAGACTACTATGCGGCCTGGTCTTAATAATAATATAAAAGTGTCCACACTTTGCTTTTCGTCAAAGAAATTGCCAAAAACAAAAGTTTTTTATTTTGATTCTAAAAACAGAGTTAACTGTGTTAAACAAAAAACAATAGAAGAAAATGAAGTAGATAAACAGTTTTTACAGCATAATTGTGTTTAGTCTTCATTCTAAAGGTTGTTTTCGTCGTTGTTTTGGAGTTATCGTTTTACAACAACAACATGTATATTTTTTTTTTTAAACCGATTGTTCATTCCGATCAGACATTTCATATTTTGTAAACTGTCGACGGGTGATTTGTGAAAAATTTGTTATTAATTATTTACGCAAATAATTAATTTTATTTGCGTTATAAGTTTCGAAATATTTTTTGCACAACTCAAAAATCTCAGTTAAAAAATATTTATGACAATTTTGACATTCCGCATTTATTTACATAAAAATATCGATAATCGATGAGTTTTAAAAAATATGGTGCCTATAGCTCTGAAAACAACATCGAAAACAACCAAAATTACCACCGCCGACTAAGTTTGGTTGATTTCGTCGTTGTTTTCAACGCCATAACCACTATATTTTACCATAAGATTGGTAGAAAACTTGGATTTTTTTCAAAAATATGATAAGTTTTTATGTGGGATTGGTGGATTTCCTTACTAATATCGAGAATAAAACAACAACAAAAAATTACAATCTGAAATGAACGCTGAAAACAACGACGAAAACAACCTTGTGAATGAACAATTATAGTTAAATAACAGATCCAGCCTACTTCATTGAAATAATTTATTTGTTAAATAATTTGTTTGTTGTTGCAGATAATCCTTTTGAATGAAAACATCAATTTTAACTTAATTTTAAGAAATTTTTCAAAGCCCATAGTATAATGAATCAATTTTCGCACCTCCTCGACTAACAAGTATAGTACGTATGTCGACAACTCGTAGACAACGTAGATATCGTAGAGAACCAAGACTATTATAGTAATAGTATCTATGGCATTACTTGAGCTAGATATTTTTCTGACAATGCAGTTGATCCACCGCGAAGCTGACTAATTACGCTCTTTCATTAAATAAGGAAAACTTAAGAGTACTAATACCGATTCTTACTGGCCATGGCCTTTTCAATGGTCATCTCCATCACATAGGACTAGCCAGCAATGCCGTATGCGATGAATGCCTTGAAGATGATAATGATAGCATACACTTCATCGGCAGATGCCTTGCTTTCGATTGTATTAGGTCTCATGTGTTTAATTTCCTGTGCATCTACTATCCTCTCTACCTTGGTTCAAACTTTTTCAATTTCCGATGCAGAACGCGTGTGCGTGATTTGATAAAACCGAAGGTTTGCACCATGGGCCCTTTTTGGCATTGAGTGCGGAACCTTACTGGGTTCTAGACAAATTTAAAAAAAAAAACATAAATCTTATAATTTAACCGATTATGTGAATTTTCTACAACTCGTGTCAATTAAAAAATTTTCCAACTTTCCAATTGGGGATTAGGCGGTTTAGGACAATCAGGTTTGGTATGTCGATTAAATGATTTTTCCGGATTTTCTTGGGAAAAACCTAGGAAGCTAACATCATAATCTCGAATATTTCAATATGTCATTATGGGTCTAAGCTAACCGAAAAATATTTCAATTTTGAAAAACACGAGATTGAGAGGTTTAGGACACCAAATTAGATATGATCATGTATTTCGATTGAATGACTTTTCCGAATTATTACCCTTCTAATCCTCTACTCTTTTAAAAACTAAATTAATTTTCGGATAATGTAGAACCAATGACATCGTGATATGTATGTCCTAATGGTGTTATTATTAAAAATTGGTTGGAACCCACGAGGATTCCGCGCTCATTGTCACAAAGAGGCCAGATTTAAGACAAATTGCACATACGTGTCAACTTATTATTTGTTCTACGGCTAACCTGAATCGCTAGTCACTAACAGCTTTGCATCTTTAAATCTCTAAATTTAAATAGCGTAACATATAGCATTTTCTAGCAATAATTTTTAAGCCGGCATCCGATATTTTATCGCATTTGGAGACCGAGAAATATATTAAAGTAGCTCCTAATTTAGCCAATTCATAAAGTTCAAAATCCGTTATATTCGAACAATCAGATACGCTTAATTCACTCAAAGCAACATAAAAGCTTGGCACGTGTTTTCAGCCAAAATCTGTGATTTGAGTAATGCATCGGCTTAAGTAAGCGAAAACCAATTGCAAACAATTTTTGCTTTTAATTTAAATGGGAGTTCAGCACTAACACCAGTAAATATAGGTTATAATTAGTTCATGTAAACCCTAAAACAATAAGGAAAACATGGTATTTGGGGCCTCATCCCACATGTAAGTCATATTATCATGAAATTAGATCGAACTGATTTATCAAAACTAATTAAATTTGAAATCCTTACAATTCCTAATTTTTAAAATTTGTTCGATTTAGGCAATATAATTTTGTGGATTAAGTAGGTGTACTGAACTGGAATAATTTCTCTTATCTAAAGTATTTACTTTGTTTATAGACATGACATCCATAACCTAATTTCCAATCTAAATTTTTAGAAGAAAATTAATTTCTATTATGTTTTGTTTTGATATCACTTACGAAATAAGCAAATAATTGGGTGTGATTTACTTCAATTTCGATATGTTCTTATAGTGGAGTGTTGAGGAAGGGGTACGCCAAAATATTATAATATATGTAGATATTTCAAATATGTGTATGTGTGTGTGAACAATTTTTATTCCATGGAAAATAAATTAAGATACATAAAGCGATTTGAATATATGAATGTATGTATGTATGTATAGTTCAAAATAAATTAAAAAAATAAAAATTAAGAATAATCAATTCAAATGTAAATTTATCTAATTAACTTTATTTATGCCTGAGGAAAATTCCGCGCCACAGATATTTTAAATACGAGAACATCTTGCCATCAATCTATCTATCTATAAATATATGTATGTATACTCGAATTAGGGTGAATAAATTATATGGTTTAAATATCTCTGGAGTGGTAAGTTTGTGTTTACGATGAAAAGTTTGGAAAAAATATTTGTGATAATCATAGATTAGCACCGTAGTGTAGAATTTTTGTTGCGTATCGTAATATGATTTACATATTATATATTATTTTGCGGATGTGGATGGGTCCTTCAGAAGTTGACTTTTTACGAATTTTTTTTTTCTATTTTGGGATTTAGATTTATGACTTTGTTTTGTACTTTACGGAGTAAAGTACATATTTGGTTAGTATGGTATATAAAGTTTTGGTATAAATTACGTCTTACTTTCAAAGTTTTGTTACATTTATTACAAATTTGATAGACGCCAAGAGCACCATGTTTTGCTATTCTGTGGCAAATTTATTTTCGAAATAATTTTTACATCACATCATTAAATTATAAAACTATTATTACGACAACAAAAGATGAAATTGGGTATGTTTTAGATTATTTCATAATTATAATCTTAAATATCCACTAGCTGCAAATTTATTATGGAATTTTCGCAACAAGTTTTTTAAACAAATTCCAAATTTAAACTTAAAATTAATCAAACGAACAAGTTAGAAATAGAATAGAGAAACAGCTGATATATTCATTCTAAAATCTTAGATCTACATATATATGCCGATTAACTAAACGAGCAGTCGTAAAATTTCAACATAACAATAATACAAATTATATTTTCATTACGCAGTTGGAATCTGTCAAAGTTATTTATGAACAAATAAAAAAATCCAATTTGCTAAACTGTTTATCGTAACCTTAATTTAATTTACACCATGCCTATATCAGGTCGAACTAAAAGTTTATGAATTTTTGATTGTAAACTATTTCTAGTTTTTATTGAAATTCGGTTATCTTCTTCCGGCTATAGCGCCGATCGCAGAGATTGCTCCCAAGGTTGGCGACTGACACGTGATTGCTGTACCTATCGGAGTCTATCGGATTTTTCATCTCCCGATTACGATCGGTGATTAAACTGAAAACGTCAATTTTGTTCAAATCACAATTAAATATATTTCAAATACTAAACATTTATGAAAAGGCATATTTGTGAACACTCTCCCAAATAAGTCAAAAAAGTCTACAATTAATCTTTCTCGCGCTAAGGCTTTTAAATAAGTCAGTGTACACAAAATAAGTTATGAATTGGACTATATTGGTTCTACTATGAGAGCACCGCGTGAATAGCACAGTGGTTAAAACTGTGGCGTTTGGATCAAGAGGTATCGGGTTCGAATCTCAATAAAGGCTTAGGATGCAAGAATGTATGGGTACGAACCATCATTCATAGAACAAATTTAAAAAAAAATTTTAAATCACCTTTTTTATTTGTCTATCGAACCAGAAATTATCATAAAATTTTAAAGCAACCATTCTACTTATAATGCCATTGAGGAAAATTAAACATTTAATCAAAACACTCCTCAAAGTATTATAGTGGCGTTTTATTGATGGCATTATAGGCAACACTAATAATGTGGTTATTAGTTATAACATAGTATTTCGAAACTCTATGCTAGCCGGTATAGTTTCTTTACCAGACTCGAATAGTTCGGATAAGCTATTCCCGCAATATCGTTGATATTTAAATGTTTGATTTATTCAAAATTCTATTAAGATATATTTGAAAATTGTTAGAAACCTTTTCCAACTTTTAAAATTATTAAAATCATTACACCAATATATAGTATAAATTCGATTAGTTAAATTATTCATTTAACTATTTAATTCTACATTTCAATTTTTAACGTGGACCTGACCCAATTTCGCCATCCTTGCAAATATACTTACACGCCATGATAACTACAGTAAATCCTATGTTAAAATTGAATTTCATAATATCAACACACGATTCACCATATTTGAAAAATACCATCTTAAAAAATATATTTTATACGCCAGACTATAGTTAACTTAACAAAACATAAAACCGACACGATCATAAATTTAAAAATAAGCTTTTCTCATATAAATAAAACAAATAGGGTGACGCTCACATTCCTTTTCTAGAAATTACGATATACAAATAATCGATTTCAACAGAATCCTTTTATTTACATACTTTAGTGGCAAATTTATTGTCGTGGCAGTATATATATGTATGTACATAAAAAAACAAAGATACCGGTAAAAATGACAGTGATATAGGTGTGTGACGTTTAACATTTTATGTTTATACATATATGGATTACATATGGAGAATTTAGACGATGGGGGCATTATAAATATAATTGACATTTAACATGTAATGTACATCATATTCTGCGAATCCGAATCCATGATAATTTAGCTGGAATATTTCAAAAATGCTTACTTACCGATATTCCCAAGAATCGCTTATGTGTAGTTTTAAATAAAAACTGTTATCTTTCTGTAATAAAAAAAGAAAAATAGAATAAGTTTATTTCTTAATTTTTAAATAACAACTAAAAGTTTATTTTTAATGAAAAAACTTTATTCTTAACGGTAATACATTATGTAGTATGTATACAAGAAGTCGGATAGGTTGAATAGCAAAAAAAAAGTTTTTATTATTTCTCTCGATACAAAACATCCACCTAACAACAATGACATGTAAGACCAAATGGAAATTTATGTAAACAAAATGTTTTATGATTGTTTTTCTATGTATACAATGTTGCAAATGTTAAGAAGAAAACTACAAAAAAATTCACCCAAGGCTTTATTGTACACAAAATCGGTTAATTTTAAAGAAACTTTTATGAAATATATAAGTCTCTTAAAAATTTATGTCATAAAATAAGTTTTTTGTTTTGTTAACTTTGTTTCAATAAATTTGAATTCTTTGTTTGGCATACCTACCTACATACATACATAAAAAAAAATCGACATTAAATTTAGTTTTAAAGTTCATGTACCAAGAGGACTAAATGCATAGCTATCCTATACATAAACAATTTTAATAAATTCTAATTGCAAAAGACAAAGGTATTTTTCAATAAATGACATTGCATGTCAACAATACAAAATAATCATTTAAAGTCAATTTTCGAAGGGGATATGGATGGAATAATTTTTTTGTATTTTCTACAAATTCATTTAACTGCAAATATAATATTGAAATTGCTGGATTTTTGCCAGAGAATACGAACGGATAGTGTTTTTCAACTTCTTTGTAGAGAATAGAAAAATAGAATACTTATTTATTATAGAATACAGAAAAGTATTATTTATGGTCGATAGACTTCATCGTTCATAAATTGAATGAATGGTAATGAGATTGTAACATTAGATTTACAAACATACACAAAAAAACAAATTTTGGAGTGATTTAGGTTAGTGTACTGCAAATTAATTATTGAGAATTGTTAGTTGAAGGATGTTATAACAGTAGTTTTAAATACAACGTCTAAACTTAATATACATTTTAGGCTTATGGTCTTAATTTGTAAAATTTAATTTGCCTTGATTTATGATTTACTAAATAGACTATCACGGGTGGGGTCTATTTAGTAAGCGAAAATAAACACCTTGTATTAACACCTTGTGTTAAATTCATTCTAAATTTATTCATTTTTTTCGCTATATATACAAAATTTGTGTGGTATATACCATACATGTATATACATATATGATGAATTACATCATATTTCGTGTACATACATATGTGTCTATGAAATATATTTCAAATTGTGTCATTAACCCTGGGGCTGCCTTTGTTGATTTCATGCTTCCGAACGTTGAAGAGGTGAAAGGGGTGGGCGCGTTATTCGCCTTTGTTTAATATAATTAATGCTCCAAATAATACATATGGCTATACCAATCCAAAATATTGTGTGTATCATGGTATAGTGATGGATATGATGAAAATTTTCCCTATGTAGTTGTCCTTCCTTTTTTCTGAAGATTTACGAACTGAGTCTCATTGTATCCTATCGTTTTATTTTGAAACCGTGTGATGAATGTCCTTAAGTTGTTGGTTCGGTTTAATATGTTGAGTGGTCTGCGGAATGATTCGTGGAAGTGGTTGGAAGCTGAACCGATGCCGACGATGTATAAATTTATGTCGCGCATCACATATCCAGCATCGATTTCTATCGCCCCTGATCCTTGGAGATTGAATTATCCGCATACTACAGTTTACCTATTTCGTTATGTGTACGTGGGCCTTCCCAAAATACAACAAATGGATAATGTGGCTAACGCTAGATGATTGACGGTCCCTCTGTTCTTTACTTGTCTATAGGGCTGCCGCCTTAAAACTTGATTGTCCTTCTCTCCGGTGATTGCATTTCTATAGACTGACCTTGGTTTGTTTTCATGAGCATAATTTCCTGTAACTCTTCTTCAATTGGTAATTTACACAATAGGTCGCTTATAGATTACATATTCGCATTTGACTGTCGCTACCCGAACTAAATCATCTTTTCCGGCGTATGTTTCCACAATTCTCACTACTGTGGCAGGTTGTTGTTCCTCTTTCAATAATAGAGAGAATATTCCATCAAGAAGTGCCCCGGCGTTAGTGCTGACAGATCTGCAGCTTGTTAGCGGCGTTAGTGGGTGAGAATTGAGACATGCTTCTATTTGGGTAGTCACGGTACATAGCTCCTCGAAAGTGAGTGTTGTTTCGACTATGATCCGTTTGAGATGAAATTTCACTGATTTAATCCCTGCCTCCCATATTCCACCGAAATGAGTTGTAAGAACTGCCAATTGGTTCCATTGTCAGCTATCGTGGTGGTACTGTCGCTTGGTAATGTTGTCATTGCGCGATGGTGTTCCTTCTGCATTATGTTGTTTGCTCCTACGAAGTACGTTCTATTATCAGAGTAAATGTCGATGCATAATCCTCTCCTGGATATAAATCTTTAATAACCGGCAATGAAGGATTCTGTTGTTAAATCGCTTATATTTCAATATGAATGGTGTTCGTTACAATGCACATCAACAGAGCAATGTATCCCTTGTATGTTTTGTGACCCCTTTGGCAGATCTAAATTGGATGGGCCCCGCATAGTCGATTCCCGTTTCGGAAACGGTCTTCCCGTACTCACTCTTGCTGATGGTGCGGTTCCCATTAGTTGTTTATATGAATGTTGTTTATGGCGAAAGCAAATAATACATTTTTGAATTATACATATATCTGTCTTACAGCTCGTTTGCCATCAATGATCCAGAATTTGTTTCGTAATGTTGCTAATGTTAATTGTGTGCCTCCGTGTAATGTAACAATATGAAGCTTCTTCTATTATTCTTTTTATAACTATGTTGTGCTTGTTCAGGATTATTGGGTTTTTACTTGAACTTGGTAAGTCTTGGAGTTTTGAATTTTGTGGTCTTCCGTTTACTTAAAATAATCGGTCCGTTTAATTAAAATAAACGCAAGCAAAATACTCGTACCATCAGGATATTACAATTGTAGTCATTCATTGCAATATCATTGTGAAATAAATCAATTTATAAAGGATAAAAATAATTCATATAGAAAGAATCTGAAAGAAAGGCCGCCTAGAATTCCAATAATTTAGCGCATCTAAAGAATCTAACAAATCCAGACAGTTCAGATAAGTGAAACCTATATAAGAATTTAAAAAATCCAAAAAATCAAAATAATCGTACAAGCTTAAGGATGCGAATAAAGATAATTTATGATTCGGTAGATACTCTAAAGAGCCCATATGGGAAAAATACAAACACTTTTAGATTTTAAATTTAAATCGAATTAATTCAAGTATAACCCGCAGAGAGTTAAGATAATCTAATGATCTACATATTTCAGTGAACCAAAATTTCAGACAAAAAGTTCTCCAATCGAAATTATTGGTGTCAATAAGAGTATTGTACTATTCTTCAACTGCGTATGAATAAGACATTAAGAAAACTTGGTAACCGTATCGTTGGAACACTGCCGGCGCGGTACATATGTATAAACCAAATGGAATTTTCAGATACCCAAATTGTCCATCAGGACTTTACGAGTAACGAAAGCCGTATACTAAATTGAAATCACTTCAATAGGATTGTGCAATTTTTTAAATCAATTAGTAAACCAATTTATCACTCGTCCAAGATGATTCATTAAGCTCGGTTCATTTTCGAAAATACGTGCGTATCGGCACGAGAAAACAAACCTCCACCTACCATGGAATCCCAAAGATATTTACGTCCAAGGCGGGAATGGTTGGGAATAACTAAAAAATTTAGACGAATGCTTTTATGTTAAATTTATCAAGAATTTCGAAACTGCAGTCTGCTTCGTCGATTGAAGAATCGGTGTCCAAAGCTCCAGTTACCTTAATGGTTTCTTGGTTTGGCCTTATTTTGGTTTCATCACCAACATTTACATTTATGTTATAGTGCGTTCCATTGATTACAGAACTGAATATCACGTTTTTATCATCCCCGAATTGAATTCGAAAATAATTGAACAACATGATGTGCATTTGGCATTTTGGTAAAATGATTTTGGAGAGCAGCAGATTTGCATTCGCTAGTCTTACAAAGTTAATAATTGTATATTGGTGCATTTTGTTCACTTCTACACAAATTGCACAAAACTTCTTAATATCCAAACTAAATTTTTTAATTACCGGATTTGTCAAATTATGTACTCGATTTTAATGCATTAATTCTTATCCGGAATATTTAAATGAAATTTTGCATATTTCACACCGACTTAATTTAATCCCAATAATTCGTAACGAGTAAAAGTGGATCACATAGTTAAATACAATATTGAGGTAAATTAATTAGCAAATTTTGGAAGATATCTCATTCTGAATTTTATAAATTCAACACATTCTCCAATGATATTTGAAACAGTTTGAACATTTTTCAATTCGTTGGGCCTTTGCATAATAGTAGAATATAATAATAATACAGTATACAATAGGAATCAAGTTTGGCAAGAGAGGTCGCAAGTTGTTTAAATCGATTCAAAAATAATCTTCATCATGTGCGTGAAGCAACGAATTTACGCATTGGCCAACTGATAGGTAAAAGATTATAGATGTCATAGATTTCATTATCGTTAAAAGACTCGATTGTAATAATATATTTAAATGCTGCGTAGTGTCTGAACCTTTCATCGCAGCACTCACGGGTGTTAATTATTTTGGGATTACTCATTGTGAAGAAACAGAAACCAACGATATTATATACCATCAAAATTTACTGGAACATGTTTATATTGATATATGGGTACATATAATGTAGTAGAGTAAGATAAAATTAAAAACGAAGAATGAAATAGATCAGATGAGCATTTTAATGAATGTGTGCAACTGGAGCATAATATTGAGGAATGTTCAAAGGTTGCCTAGAAATGATTAAAGAAACAAGAAGCATATGACAAGAATGGCAACGATATCGTCTAGTGAAATTCAAATGTAAAAAACAAAGCACCCAAAGAGTTCAAACAATTACTGTGCTGGGATGTTCTATCATCACTTCGATTCGCTTCGATAGACATTTGTGTCTCTCTTTTTACGAACAAAATTGTATCATATTTCGCAATTTATATTGTGATCATAGCCTACTCGATTCTATTTCTATAAATTCATTCGATAAAATATCACCAATATTTTTGTTTTCGATGGCAAGTGAAAAGAGAAAAGAGAGATAGTTTGCAAATTTATTCTAATAGGCTGAGATCGCAATAGACAAAACGTAATTCAAAAAACGCAATGGAGCACAGTTTTGTTCGTAAAAAAAGAGATTCAAATGTCTATCGAAGCGAATCGAAATGATGATAGAACATCCCAGCACTGATCAAGAAAAAATATTACTCAATACTTGCATTCTTAAAATTAAGCGTTTTGAAAAAAAGAATTAACAATATTGTTCCAGTGGAAGTAAACATTTTGATATTTGTAAGCACTTATTTGGTGCTTTAATTAAAACACAAGTGGAAATATTTATTAATGTTATTTTTATGAAAATTTGAGCTTTTTGAAAATAAGTTTCACAGTATTGCTATTCGAATTAAAAATTAAATTCTTGATTTTTTTAAATTAAAAACAAATATTTGTTTCCGATCTGATATAAAACTTGTTTTATGACAAAAGGAGCTTTGTGAATTTGTTTTCTTATTTGTCCTTCCAATAGGAAATTAAAATTTTGATATTTGTAATAGTTTCACAATTATCCATCGGATTTGAAATTAAATTTTTAATATTTGTAATCATTGGCTGCTTTAATTAAAGAACAAGAGTTTATTTTGATATAATCCGCATTCGACGTAAAAGGTCATTGAAAAGTTCCTTTTTATAACGTTATAGCTTTTCGATTCAAAAATTATTAGTTTTACCTTGACGAATCATTAAACATTTAAAATGTAAAAGGTTATTACGAAAAGTTTATTAATTGGTGAAAGCTGTGTTAGATGGACATTTCAAACAATTTCCCAAATATTGATAACGAAAACTCGAAAATTCAGCTCAAAAATAGTTTTATGGTACAATGAGTTATACATATTTTAAATTCAAATCACAGTTCTTACAATCATGATAATTGATAAGAATAAAAATAAACTGATATAAAAATTATCTAATTCAGTTTAATTCATTTAGAGTAATAAAGTGTTTTTCTTCCCTCAATTGATATAGCTATTTTATTCAAATATCGAAATGGGTTGTCTAATATAATAAATTCTAGCTGGGCAACACAGATGATTTTAAAATAATTTTTAAATCTTTTAAATATTATTAAATTAACAAATTTTATAATAATAATTTACTTAAATCTACAATAAATACAATATTTTTTTTTATTCTGTTAAAAGTTTTTATAGTTTATATATAATTGCAATCTAATAAAATTATTAAAGAATAAACCGAATCCGAAAACAGTTTCATTCAATTTGAAACAGGATGCGTGAAATTTGAATCACTTAGGTTAGTACATAGTACCTTTTTCCTCATAAATAAATTCAGTGAAATTAGAGCTATATAGTTTTTACATTTTGTGAATCAGAAGTTTTGGAATAGAAATTGTTTAGCACTCTATACTGTCAATCTAGCACTATTTTGACATCAACTTGGCACCCATTAAAAATAATAGTGGGCAACACTGTTCGTTTCTCAAACGAACATTTTCAAAATTAGAAAGATGTTACTTTTTATTAAATAGCAAAATGTTTTTGACATTATGTAAATTGCTTCCGGCAAAATCGATATTTGAATTTTTAGTTTAACTTTTATATGTACAGGGTGGGCCAAATAAGACCTACCAATGTAAAACCCGAATAATTTTTTTGTTTTCTAATATAATTGTGTTTTTTCTTTGCCGGTTATAATTGAGTTCTTGGAAATTTATAATGAATAGATACAGTACAGAACAACGTGTTAAAATTACCGAATTTTTTTATTCTTGTCGAAGATCAATATAGTTATGAAATTATCGTCAACATTTTAATTCAAGATTAGCTCCCACCGCCTTCATGATAAGGAATTTGATCAGCCATTTTGAGGAACGGGGTTCAGTGACCGACTGTCCTGGAAGAAGTCGCCATCGATATATTTGTACTGAAGACAACGTGGAAGCTGTGCAGCAGAGTGTTGCAAATGATCCATCTGTCTCGTCGACGTTTCGGCCAGTTGGGCATTTCCCGAAGAAATTAGCGGAGAATTTTAAAGTTAAATCTTAAGATGCATCCATACAAAATTCAAATTGTGCAAACTCTGCTTCCGCAAGATCACCAACAACGACTGCAATACGCTATTCGTTTTACAGAATTAGCAACACAAAATGATCTTTTAAATAATCTTTTGATGTCGGATGAAGCGCATTTCCATTTAAGCGGTTATGTCAATAAGCAAAACTGTAGATTGTGGGGCTCTTAAAATCCAAGGGCAACACAACAGCATCAGTTACATTCATCTAGATGCACTGTTTGTTGTGGTGTTATGGCCGATAAAGTTATCGGTCCTTATTTTTTCGAGAATGATGATGAAACGCCAGAAACGATTTCCGGGGCTTCTTACAGAACAATGATTGACAACTTGTTGCGGCCAATGGTGGAGCAGCATCCTAATTTGTGGTTCCAACAAGATAGAGCGACTGCGCACACTGCAAGGCAAACTATGGATTTGTTGCAAGAAATTTTTGGCGGGCGTTTGATTTCAAAAAATTCTGATTTCCTTTGGCCATCTCGCTCGCCAGATTAAACTGCGCCCGACTTTTTTTTATGGGGATATTTAAAAGACAATGTGTATGTCAATAAGCCACAGACAATTAGATAGCTAAAGCAGAATATTCGAAACGAAATACTGAGCCTGCAACCAGAAACATTACGTGCTGTTATGGAGAACGCGCTTAAAAGAGCCTATGTTTGTATCGAGCAAAATGGCAGACATAGACTTTCAAAATGGTGGACATTTGTCTGGTGTCATATTTCATACATAGTCCCCCTAAATTTCCATAAAATGTATTTAATATATAAAAAAAATTAATAAAAAAAAACTATTATTAAAAGAGTTATACGTGTTTTACATTGGTAGGTCTTATTTGGCCCGCCCTGTAGTTATATAGAGAAACATTTCTCAAAATCGAAAAATTTCATAATAAATCTTCAGGGCATGTAAAAAAATTAATTTTATTTTAATTAAAAAAAATCAAATATATTAATTCAAATTAATTAACCATGACAGAATATGACATGACGCATTAAATACCAAACACAAACATTTGAATAGATAAAGTAAAACTGATGACAGAATCAAAATCAAAAATAAATTTACTGTCACCGCATCAATTATTGATTTTTTTAAATTTGTTGTTAAAATATGTACATGCTGAAACTTTTACACTACAGTAATTGTAATGTACTATATACGAGTATATTGTAAATTAGACGATTACACACCAGCCAAACCAGAAATTAAATTAACGCATTTAGATCCTATTTTGGCGTAATAAAAATAAGAACATTCAATCAATTTCAATATAAAATTATATAGCCGCTTATAATAAACCACTTGAAAAGTATTATACATTAAATTTCCTCCGTTTAATATAATTGATTGTTTTTAAATTGATCCAACCACTAAACATGAAAAATAAAATTTTACAAAATTTAAGCAAAAAAAAAAAAAAATAAGAAAAATCTCATTAAATCTAGGAAAATTGTTTTTGAACATTTTTCGACACCCACAGTTTCATCCGCATTAACTTTTAGACAGTACATTTTGTTGAATTGGCATGAACAAAATAACTTTTCGTTAATAACACGAACAAAAACAAATCTCAATTTAAATCTTTTTGAAATTGTCTTAAGAGATTTACCCAAAAAAACAAAATTTATTCATCGCCATATCATCACCGTACTTGTTGTACACTCTCTGTACATGTATGTAAGTATATGTGTTTATGGTTATGAGTGACTCATATAAGTATTCCGTATTAATATTACGACTACGATTATGTATATACATATATCACATGTACACAAACTATTTCGAAACAAATGCTTAAATTTATGAACTCATCTCTAAACAACAATAAAAACATATTAAATATTAAAATATACAAAATAAAATGTAAATATTTATGCTTTGTACATATACATAGTGCATACTATTCACAATATATACAAATAAATTTGGTGAAATATAATAAATTTAAAGATGTTTTTTTTTTATTGTTTTAAGTTTAATTTGCATTTATAGGTTGATGGATGAGCTCTTAACTCATATAAAAATAAAATGATATGTTCGATAGAAAATGTACATCAGTAGGATTCTCGTATGTAAATACATAGTATGTGTAGTTTTTAAAATTAAAGTATAATTAATTAATTTATGTATATTATAAACAATAACAATAATTAATCATAAAAACTAGATTACTCAACATTTATTTTTAGAAGATGAACATAATTTAAAAATAAATTATAAAATTATGAACGATTTATTAAATAATTCCAACTGGTATTACCCATCAATTGGTAAGTGTTCGTACGCATCATATATTATTTAAATGGAATTTCGAAATCAATTGAAAAATAACAAAATTGTCAGTTACATGTAATTTATTGGTTGTATTAAAACAATCGTAAATGGAACATAAACAAAAGGCCGCAAATATTTTTTATTGCATTATTGTCAAAAAAAATTTTTTTTTCAATTTTGGTTTTCGATATGTCAATAATCATTATCAGTCAAATGAAAAATTACGTAAACTTGAAATGACTGTTCTTGTGATTTATTTGAACTACGAAATTTGTGTTGTCATTATGCGATTGGTGTTTCTCAAACTATTATTGCTTTCGTTTCATTTAACTTTTACAAGTTTTTATCAACTGAACATATCTCATTAATAAACATTATATGTAGATTACAATTTATCAATTATATGATGCCAAATTAATTTAAAATTTACGCTTTATTCCCTTGCCAAGGATTTTTCGCTTATCTTTAAGTTTATCCATCTCCTTGCAAATTAAGAAATTCTTAAATCGGAAAATACTATTTTTATTCAATTATGTTAATCTCTTCTTGCTGTACATGCTATTGTAAATAAACATTAAAATTGGGTGTTGAAGTAAATGGGGTAATTTTGTTTTTCAAGAAATTTAAGAGGTTTAATTTTTAATGCTTATTTGTTGTGCTTTTACAGCCATCCATTTTAAATCAGAATTTAAGCTTTCATAACATTATTTTCAATTATAAACATCAACGCAGTACTCGACACATGGAGTGGACACTTTACCAATATGATTGGTGTTCATCAACTTCACAGGTTGTTATTTAATCACCGCAAATACAAACTGCAGAGATACGCACTGAGGAACGATTCTATAAGGAGTTCACTAGGGCCATGCAGAGATTAAAATGAAATCTGGGGGGACTGCATTAATTCGGAGGGGATACTCTGTGGAACTGTCTTTTCAACCTTATTTGATTAGTATGGAGCTCGAAGTGATGCTTATGAATAACGATACGCTCAATCTTCAAGAAGGGAGACCGCTTCAAGTATGAAAATTATCGTGGTATAGCTCTCGTTTGTACAGCATACAAGTTACTGTCCTACATTATATTTGATATAGAATATATCAAAAGGATTTCGTCCGAATCGATCAGTCACTGATCAAGTGTTTTCGCTGCGGATGATTCTGTTTAAATATTATGATTTAGATGTCCATCGCCGTATTTTAGATGTTCCTGGACTACTGGCAAGCTTAGGGCTCAATCAATCGAGAGAGTTTGTGGTCTGCTCTGGAATACCTATGCCAACAAAATTGGTACAACCGTGTAGAATTGCAGTGGGAATAGCCTATCGAGAGGACAGATACTCTGTCCCCGATACTCTTTATCTTTCGTAAAACTGAAACACCTCAGCGAAACATTTTATATGGGCTCAGATACTCAGGTAGTCTGGGTAAACACTGCACGGTTTTTTAAGCTGAATTAATTGCACTTATCGATAGTGCAATTGAGGCGTTTAAGTCTATGGATTTAGGCAAGGATATTATTATCTGCACAGATAGTAAAGCCATGCTCAATACCCTTAAAACCCCTGTGACTATATATCTAAACTGGTTAAAGAGTGCAAACACTTTATTAATCTCCTTTGCTATAATATGAGAAGGGTCATAAGGTTCATGTGGGTGTCTGCTCATTGTGGCGTTGTGGGAAATCTGGTCCCGTACATTTTGTGGTCCCGAGCCAGCAATTCCTCTATCCTTCAACGGTGGTAAGGACTCTATTAAGTAGTTCGCTTTACTTGAACTGGCACATAAATAGCGTTCTATTCCTAGCTATCGAAAGGTAAAGCGGTTCATCATTGAACCCAACGTGTGGGTCACTAAATATGTGTTATCCTTTAAAATAAGGCAACTCAGAATTCTGGTTGCACTTATTGCGAGCAATGGACGTTTCAAGATTCATTTCCAATGCATTGTGGTATTAAGTGTGGAGCCTCTGTAGGTTCCAACTGTTTTAATAAAACAAAAAAAAATTATATCGCCAGTCCAATGAGGTGCTTGCATATGCAGATAACATATGAATGAAGGAAATACTTGGTCCGCTGGTTGTGTTTCTATTGGACTCCTGGTTAGGTTAGGTTAGGTAAGGGTGGCCGTCCTAAAGGACTAGCATAGACATAAAATTGGTCCGTAGCTACACCACATTCGTGCTGCCTCTTCTTCACTCGTTAAACCATCCTGAGCTTAACAAGAAGCGTTTAAAGTCCCGGAACTCGATTTTACTAAGATCCGTTCTGCTGTACGCTAGACTAGGACAGGTGCAGAGCAGATGGAGCTCTCTTCCCTCCTCCGCCTCATCACCAGAGCTGTGGCAGAATTCATGGCCAAAAAAAATTCCTGCTTAATGAATCCAAAACAAAATACATGATCTTAGGGTATAGGAAGAATGGTTTTGAAACCTCTAAGGCCTCTGCTAAAATCTAAATACCTATCAAGTAGTGCTTGGAGGATGAAGCTTTACAGAGCGTTGATCAGGCCCGTTGTTATGTTTTGATGTGAAAGTTGGACGCTAACGGATAAGAACGAAAAATCGCTTCTTAAATTTGAGAGAAGAATCATGCGTGTGATTTACGGCTCAAAACGCGAAGTAGATGGTATACATAGCGAGCTCTGTACAGTATCGAGATCAAATGAAGATCCCCAATATTGTACATGAAATAAGATCTCAGCGAGTATGCTGGTTCGTTCACGTTTCGCGTGCTGATCCGAAACGGATTGTGCAGCAATCTCTGAAAGGAGAGCTACCATATGGTAGTCGCAGAGGTCGTTACAGGTGACGATGGTTCCACGATATAGAGGACGTTTGGATTCTTCAGATTGTCTAAGACAGTATGAAGAAAAGGTTTTCGGTATTCAACATTTTTCAATACCGGTATTTAAGTAATTTAAACAACTGTGACCTCAGCTTATAATTTGCTTCTTTAGCAATTTCTTCATCCGATGATTCGACGTCACCACTATCCGATACTTTACGCAAATTCTGTTTGATTTTTTGGCAAATTGAATTATTGCTGACTTTGATGTACATATATTTGAAGCCATCATCATTTTGTGACATATTTGAATTAGGGTTTGATAACATGGTTTCAATCATGGGATCCAACGAGTTCCACTGAGTTTTGACGTCAAGTTTTAGCATCAATTTTTTATTTTCTTGTTCGAAAACATGCTCTTGCAATATGGGGTTACGAACGGTTGACAACTTAAAAAACTTAATCAGTCTACGCGAATCAGTTTCATCGATTTCTTCAGCATCTTCTTCATGTGATTCGTCGCTTGAACATGTTTGACTATTGCAGGTACGTGATTTTAACGTACGTAAAAAACATCCATTACAGCTAGATGAATACCATGATTGTGGCACAGTTGACTCTCTACAGGAATTATCCATTCATGTTTTTGCATTACTGCAGCACCATCGTGAGTAGACGCGATTATGAACGTTAACTCTAACCCAAAATCTACCAATTTTTGTTTGACTAATTCTTCGGTTGTGAAAGCATTACGGGAACCGTTGATTTTAACCAGACCTAAACAGTCTTGTTTTTTGATCTCGAAGAACGATTATTAGTTTTGCGACTGTGGTTTGACTTTTCGGCATTAGGAAACCACGATTTTCGATAAAATGTGTTTCGTGCTTTAAGAATTCGTCTAGTTTCATTTGCTTCATCGGAACTTCTGGAACAGATGTTTCATATACTTTCTTATTTTTGATAATTATATTATGGATGAATCGTATGAATTTGCCAAGTATTTCCAGACAGTACCGCTTTGTTTTTGGCATGTTACTTTTTGGAAATTGATTGTTACGGGTTATATTTAAATTAAATAAACCACGAATAAAAAGGCATTACTTACCAATCACATATGCATATATAGTATTGGCAGCGAAATTATAACCTTATATTAATTTTTTTATTTTAGTTTTGATCATATTAATTATGTAATAAAAAATAGTTATTTTAAAGAATAACACACTATGACTGCACTTATCAAATTCTTGAGAGTAACCAAGATATATATATTACATGATAACATAAAAGTACTTTTTCTTCGGTGCGCCAACTTTTTTTTCTGGATAAAAAAAAGTACTAGCAGAGAGAAAACAAAACAAAATCATAATAAATTTTAGTCATGATTTGAAATCCATAAGGGTAGGGTGTGCTACTCATGAAAATCCAAAAGAAAAATCTTTTTTATGTTCAAACTCAAATTCATTCTGCATTATATTACCATTACAAAATAAATTTTTATTAAAAATTAAATATCTTTATTGCAAAAAACCTGCAAATTTTAATTATAGATTTAATTTATGTATTATTATTTATAATTTATTTTAGATATTTAATAAATCAATTAAAAAAATTTATATGAAAAAAGTCGATCAATGTATTAAAAAAAATTCTATCCTAATTTTAAAAACAAAGAGCACAAAGAAAAAACAAAAAAATACAATCAGATGATCAGCAGATCAGGTAAATCGAGAGAGTACGAGAAGCAATAACAGAGAGATAGTGCAATAATAGAGAGATAAAACAATAACAAAAAAATATCGGCGCACCAACGTGTTTTTGTTTACTCCTAATGATTATATCTAATATTTCTTATATCATGGAGAGTAACTAAGTAACTAATTAATATAAAAAATCGACAAACGGCAAAACAAAAGAACTTCTATTTTTTTCTCTTTCATTTACAAAATTCGAACATAAAAAGAAGAAAGGTGCTATTGCATTGCTTTAGGCGATTAAAATGTTGAATGTTAAATGTTAAAATTAACCGTTGGACCCAAATTGTTGACTCTGTGCGGGGCCAGCCATGGCCTTTTAAAAACTGTTTTATTATTATTCCGTTAAACCAAAGCCAACGTATAATCAAACCTAGTTTCTCTTTTTGTCATCTATTGTTATCTCGAATTTATATCAGTCAACTTTAATAACAACAAAGAAAGCCAGCAAATCCGAAATTTATCCGAAATAAAAACATGACACAAAATTACAAGAAAGACACTTTATTACAATCACAGAAAAATAAAACAACAAATTCACGAACTAAGGCTGTGTGTCAATTAATTAATAAAAATAGGTAAAAATTAAAATTATGACAGGAAAATCAAATTTTTCGATTAATTTGTTCATTTTGTGATGGCAAAAAGATATAACAAAAGAAAAAATATTATTCGTGTTATTTTAGTGCATTGCGCTGCTGTAAGGTACACATCCAGTGTAGAAGCTATTGCCAAATTCAAACCGAAATTCGGAAAATTCGATTGGCTAGCACGATAAAAATAAAACCGACCGACAGTGATGTTATAGCAAACTAAAAAATTTCAAAAATCACATTTAGTTTACCGCCATTAAAATGGAAAGTGAAAAAGCAAAACGTTTCATATAATCCGTTCAAAACAATTAATATAGAACGTGAGCTGGGTTTAGACCGTCGTGAGACAGGTTAGTTTTACCCTACTGATGAGTTGTTGTTGCGATAGCATTCCAAACAATCCAAACGTCACAGCTTTAACCACTGTTACAACTATTTGCTTGGTGATTGTACAGTAAATAACATCAAAAGATTACTTAATTTAATTAATAGTTTCATAATTGATCAAAACAATGTCTACCACTAGATTTCTTATACATAATTGTACTACAGTTCAGCTAGCCGAGCGGTATCCGGAAAAAAACATTTAATTTATTTTCGGCTGCACATTTTGAGTTTATATATCATATATATTCCAAAGTCTCAAAGGCGATTAAACCTTCAACATCAGAACAGCATTCCGGCAAGACCGATATTAGCTAAAAAAAATTGGTAATTACATTGAGGATTTTAAAAGCTGTATTTTCTTTTTTTTAAGGTTTTTCACTACTGGTTGTAGGTTCACCGATCTGTCATTAAATTTCTAATGGAAAGGTCTATCGTAGAAAAATGCATCTGCCAGACAATTCTCATCATCAATAAATACTTAATGTTCATACCACTACCCAAACCGTATAAGAATTGTTTGGGCGCCGTCCATGGCAAACACATTGATACATTCGCTCCAATTAATTTCGAAAGTTTGAATTTTAATTACACACAGCGCTTCTCAACCGTACTCAAGCGAAGATATTAAAGCGTATAGGTGTCTAATTCGGATTTTGCTATATTTAAAATTCGGAATTTGGTGAAATTTGGTTGAATAATCTGGAAGCCCTACGTTTCCGGATTTTTTATTTATTTATTTTTTTAAATAAATACCAACACATACGTACATATGTACATTAATTAGAGACTGTTCGGCTAGTTGATTTATTGTCCTTCGAAAGCAGTTCATTATCCCTATTTTGTACATGGCTACAGGTCCGTCTTGCAATTGGCCATCTGCACACTGCAAAGCTCCATGGTAGCCTGTACTAACAAGAACGATCGGTCGGCCCATGAGTTCTACATTGCCAACAGAGGGTCATAGATGTTTTCAAATTAATCACCGATCGTAATCGGGAGAGGAAACATCCCTTTTGCATCCCGCCTCTGTTGGGATTCGAACCCGGTATACCTCCCGATCCAAACGTCGCAGCTTCAGCCACTGCGATATTTGCCCGGTATTTGCTCGATTATTCAACCAATTTTGAAAACCGTATTCAGAAAGAAATTTAACACTATTTAATCAAATATTTAACTACGTAAGTAAGTTAAAAATATGCATTTAATTTTATGTTCGAATTGGGAATGGGAGTTAAAAAATGATGACATTTTATGGAGAAGATCATTTCAGTGTGATTAGTATAAAAAAAATTAAATAAATAAATCACTTCTGTCTCATAATTTTGTGAAATTAGTTTACTTGCATTGGCAATGCGCGCTTAGTCCTTATGCGCAGGAACAATCGTAGATAATGCTTTCGGAATTTAATCAAATAAATGAAGAATATTATTGAATAGAAAAATGTAAACATCATCAAACCATGAACAAATATCGAATTAAATATTTATTCTGTTGATGTCCGAGTGGTTTCATCAGTGGTTTCAATAGCGTATTCCGCATTTACACTGTGAAATCATTTGTTTATTTTATGTACACATAAGTTGTAAGGTTATTATCATTATACAGTATAAGTATTTTAGGCGGTGATTAATTTTGAGCAAACGATCCTTCTTGAGGAAGACGATCACATCATTTTAAATATATACTGAGTTACAGTCGTTAAGAAAAGTAGTTTGATATGGAATACTTTCATACATGTTTTCCTAACTTAGAGGATACCATTTGTATCACCTGCTATAAGAAAAATTATACGAACCATTAATAGAAAATCTTAAAAAAGCTCTAAGATTAAATAATGAAAAGCTCCATGATTAAAGTAATTCTTTCATTTAGATTTTCTAAATCTCAAATGAAAGATATTTATTGTACTGTCCTCCTCTGACTTTTTCTAAAGGTGGCAAGCCTAATTGTAGTGCTTCCATTTGGTTTGGCGACCCGTTTGGACCCGCTTGGAATGGCACTGCAATGTGGGGCGAACTTAACTTTCCACATAAATAATGCGTTAGAAACCAATAAAAATTGAGGCAGTTCATTTGTTAATTGATATGGTAAGATATAGTTCGATGTTGAAGTACAAGATGACGATCGCCGGTCTCCAAAATACCAAGATAAGTTGTCGTGAAATTTTGAGTGAACATTTTTTACAGTTGCCTATAAACAAGCTTTCAAATTTTAATCTTTGACTTCCTAATGCTTTACTAAATTGTATCGAGAAATTCGTTTTCGCTTATTAATAATAAACAGTTTTTATAGGCCATTACTGGCCCCTTACTGAGTGAACTATTTGGCTCCAACGGTTTCGATCCTGAGCATGGTCTTCATACTGTCTAAGACAATCTGAAGAGGCCAAGTCGTTTTCTACATCGTGGAGCCATCGTCGCCTGCAACGACCTCTGCGCCTACCATATGGTGGCTCTCCTTTTAGAGATCGCTGCACAATTCGTTCCGGATCAGCACGCAGAACGTGACCGAGCCAGCGTACACGCTGAGATCTTACTTCATGTACAATATCGGGGATCTTCATCAGAAGAGTCTTCGCTTATTACTAATTATAAATATAATTATAATAAATTAAAACGTGCAAATTTAACATTACAATGAACAAACGGTTCCATTCGTCGATCGTCTCAAAATCCTTAGATTGGGTGCTAAAACGCTCAAAATATACAAATCGATTTAACTCTAGTTTTGATTGTATTTTCAAAGTTTGTTCTCGCAAACCGCCTAGAACGGAAGAGGTTGCTTTTTTTAGTGTGTATCAATAGTTATTTTTTGGAATTGGTATCGCAAAAATTAAATTACTTTCTTACTTGATACAAAGCAAGCATATTGATAAATTTTTAATATACTCGTGCATATGTATTATGCAATATGATTCATATTTGGCTGGGTTTGTACGTAGTCGCATGTGGTAACTACGGAAATTGTAATAATATTTCATATTGTCTGCTTTAACGTATAATGCGCTTTATATAATCGATATGTATGAATTTATTTGTAATAAATATCCTGGACAATTTTAATGAAATCGAAAAAAATATCCAAATTATATAACGATATTCCAATTATTTTTACACGAATTTGATTTTAAAAGAAGAAAGCCGACAATATTTTTTTATCTACACATATTGAGTATCGATTTGGATTAACATATTGCAATTATTCAGCTAAATCAACAACTCGTGCGAATACGTACATGCTTACATATATACGACATATGTATGTAATATATTTTGATATGATATTTTCAAGAAAAAATTAGATTTTATAATTTAAACCAATATTTACTGTAAGTAAGTGACTGAAAAAATTGTAAATTAATAAATTTAAAAAAAAAAAAAATAGTTTTTTTTGGTATGTATTCTACGTCATTGATTATTTACTATATTATAAAGATTTTGTGTCCATTTATCATTTCCATAGCCAAAAAATAGAAAATAATTTATTAACATGTGTGGGCCTATATTGAAGCTACACCCCTTATATTGCTTTGTGTTTTGGAATAATTTCAGTCTGTGCGGAACGTCATGCAGGATGAAAATCAGCAACAGTAACAGACGGCTACTTCATACACCACAAGCTTAAAATTGCAGATGGAAGGTACATTGAACATTCTATCGACTTTAACATTGTAAGTTCATAAAATAATTACCATTTACCATAATTAATAATAATAATCAGTCATCAATTTAATTTAATGTTCATTTATAAAATGATGAAAGCATATATTACATAAATACATAATTATGACAAGTTTCAATATTTTCCGGAAATTTGTTATATAGGAAGCTATTAGAGTTATTATAAGCGGAAATGGGCATTATTTTCTTATGAAACATCAAAACATGTATTAAATATATTGATTGTAAATATAATTAATTAAATTCTTTCACCTCTTTTTAAAATTGTCTAATATAATCTGGATTTACATAAATATGTAAGTATGTACATTACAAAAAATATATGTCGCTTGGATAAATCTATTTATTATTTAAAATCCATTGTTCTAAAATATTTTGATCCAAAATATTTTTTTTTAAATATAAATTTTAAGAAAAAATGTTGAAATTTGCACAGAACTTGAAATCCCGTGAAAAACTGGCTCAGTCACGTTCTGCGTGCTGATCCGGAACGAATTGTGCAGCAATCTCTGAAAGGAAAGTCACCATATGGTATAGGCGCAGAGATCGTTGCAGGCGACGATGACTCCTCGGTGTAGACTTGGCTTCTTCAGATTGTCTAGCACAGTATGAAGACCATGCTCAGGATCGAAACCGTTGGAGCTAGATTGTTGACGCAGTAAGGGGCCAGTAATGCCCTTTAAACACTGTATTATTATTATATTGGATGGTAGTTGACTAAATCACTTGGAAATGTCTTAAAATGTTCTTTATCCGGCTGTGGAATTTTGTTTCTATATTTTTTATAATACAAGTACAGTGTTATGAACATTCATTAGACGATTGCCACTCATCAAATAGTACATTCTTCAAACCTTGAAAACGTATAATTATCGCAGCGATAACATTTTTTAAATTCACATACAAAGGTAACGATAGTGTGGTTCTTTGTGAGTAATTCATAATTCTTACTACTCTTTTTTGAATGATCATCAATGGTTTGATGCTTGCTAAAATACCACCCAGCCCCCAACAAGTTATACCATATTAAAGATGTGAATCAAACAATGCATCTTAAAAATTTTGGGCTGCAGTTATTTCTTAGATAATAAAATGATCTTAGAGTCTGTCTGTAAGGTTCTTTTTTAAGTTGGCCAGGTGTTCTCTAAAATTTAGCTGATAGTCCAAAGTAAGTCCCAAATATTTAAATGTCATCACCGATTCAATAGGTACACAACGAGTATTATAGTTAGGACTCATTACATGAAAATGAATGGTAAAACAATGAATTAGAATCCTGAATGGCACAACTCACATTGAAATACATCAATTTGAACTTATGTACTATGCTAAGAACAAAATCATGAACGTGGAACCATTTCTTTAGCAATCTTATGTCATCTTTAATGACACAATTTTATGAATTCATATCTTACCTAGAGTATAGCAACGCCAGATCATCAACAAAAGCATCAGGACCACCATGCAGTTTAAGATCAAAAATCGAATTGCAATATATATCAAGGGCCCTAAAACGGAGCTTTGCGGGACTCCACTCCAACGTTAACAGTTTTTATATCACTAAGAATTTTATTAACGCAGACAGTTTGAACTCGATTTTGGAAGGTAAGACTTAAACAAGAAGAGTGCCGAGCCTCTGATACCTATATATGTGCTAACTTATCCAACAAAATTTCATGATTGACAGTACCAAACGCTTTAGTAATAATTGTGAATAGAGATGATACTTTTAGATTGCTATTCAGATGATGATGAACTGGAGTTAGAAAAAAATAACGCTTTTTTCATCGATAAATTTTGTCTAAAACCAGACTGTAATTATCCAAAAATGTTATTAAAATGTTATAAAATGTGATGGGGCGAAAATTCTTAGGATCAACACGGGAGTCCTTTTTAAATAGAGGCTTTACAATACCTATTTTTAGATTATCTGGGAACAAAGCCTTTTCGAGACACAAATTGAATATAAATTCAAGAATATAAGTTATATTGAAAATACCCTTTTGCACTAGTGAATTCGAGATCCCATCCATTCCACAAGAAGTAGAGTTTTTGAATTCACTGGCTGCTGACACAATTTCCGATTCACTTCGAGTCATTAAACACGTTAGAAATATCCTTTGAATCGGTTATCATAGTATCATTACCAATATCGATTTCAGAAATATTATTAATGCTTTGTTTGTTATTCAAAACATTATTAACAACTTTCCATTTCGATTTCAAATCTGTTGCTGCACTAAAGTGAAATCAAATTTTTTCCTTAATGGGATCAAGGTTTTAATCCTAGGATTAAGTTAACAATTTTCTTCTATTAGCACCTCACTATTTTTTATTTTTCGATAATTTTTTGGATTAACATATATTCGCTGATTGGGTCCTTCAAATGCATCAAAATGATCTGAATTTTCATTGAAAAATCATCTTCAGTGATGAGGCCAATTTCGCCTCGAAGGCTACGTTAATAAGCAAAATTGTCGCATTTGGGGCTCAGAAAATCCAAGAATGATTGTTGAAAAGCCTCTCCATCGTCAACGTGTCACTGTTTGGTGCGGTTTTTGGGCGGGCGGTGTGATTGGACCTTACTTTTTCGAATGAGGATGGTGCAACTGTTCCTTGGAATTTCCATTTTCTTTGGAACCACGTGAAAGATAAGGTCTATGCCAATGCTCCACAATCGATTTAAGACCTTAAAGATGGAATTCGTGAAGTTATCGAGGACATACAGCCGCAAATGTGCGAATTGGTCATGGAAAATTGCATTAAAAGGATATGGTGCTGCAAGCGTAGCCGTGGCGGCGATTTTGCTGATATTGTTTTCAAATGTTAATGGCATACCTTCCCCTTTACAATAAAATAAACAATTCATTGAACTCTCTTAAAAAATACTCTTTTGAAACCTCTTATTGGAAAACCCTTTATATCGCTTTTTTAAAAAGTTGAACAAATGTTTTCCGCATCCCTTTGTAAAATAAATATATATCCAAAAGTAATATGTATACAAGAATAATGCACTAAATTATTTGTATTCAGTGGCATGACGAAAATATCGTCAAACACTCCCCGTCCATTGAAATCGAAGTGATTTCACGAATTAATTTTGTTATTCGACTTGTAGTTTTCGATTGTTTACCAATGGTTGGTTCAATATGGAATGCAATATGCTTAGCTGGTCGATCTAAAACTGGTGGAGTATTTTCAACTAGATCAGTTGGTGTAATAATTTGCAAAAACTCGATATCCCCAATTAATTCAGAATTTTCTGAATAACCAGGCTTAAGACGGTTGATTGAGACTCATATCTGCCTACCATTTAATTCGATATCGATTTTTTTTCGAAAAGTTGAATAACAGTGTGAGGTCCCGTATAAGGTTGGTCTAATTTGATTGAAATGTTCTTATAATGTTTTAACAAATTCGGTTTGCGGAATTTTATGTTTATTTGTTTCGAACAATTGCCACGGAATACGCAGTGAGCTTCTGTAAACTAATTTAGTCGAACTGGCTTGTAATTCGCAAAATGTAATTTGAAATAATAGAAGAGTGGTTGGTAGTGTAAAAATTCAATCTGTACGATTGTGCCACATTATACCCTACTTCAAAGTGCGGTGCCAACGTTCGATCACGCCATTACATACCGGATTGTAGGCAACAGTACATGTCCCTTCAAAGCCTAGTATAACGATGATAATTCTGAAAATAGCTAGGATTCAAATTGTTTTCCCTGATGAGGAACTATAAATGTCGGAATGCCGAACCGTGCAATCAAAACTGAATAAACAGCGAAAACTACAGTGGCTGCGGTATAATATCTGTTACTGGTACAGTACCGTTGTTTGTCCGATATCGGTGACGGCCCAATGACAACGAGGTGAATTTTGGTGAAACGACTTGAAATGACGTCGGTTTATCCGTTAACATGTCGCAATATACAAATTTATCTGTATTAACAGCAACAGAGCCCAGTAGAAACTCTAATGCTGTGTATCACTTCGTATAAGTTCATGTAATTCTTTATCATTGACTTGTGCGTCAGCAATAATCGAAACTCTCTGAAACTTAGTGTCGTCGTAATGTTATTTCCGAGTTCTGTTTGAATGCGTACACTAACGGCTTATAATCCGTTAATAATGTAAAATTATGCCCTTCTAAAAGCTATTTAAAATGTTCAATACTAGTATAATGCTGCCAGAAGTTCCCGACCATATGCGCTATACTTTTTTTTTGAGTATCATTGAGTCGAACGGAAAAAAACTAAGTGGTTGCCATGAACCTTTATATAATTGCTGAACAACCGCTCCTATAGCTGTGCCTGAGGCGTCCACCTTGATGGCTAGCCGAGCTGATGCTGACGGATATGCGAGAACAGTTGCCTGTCATAATTGGGACTTATATTTATCAAACGTCGCTATTGATGATTCGGATCATGCTATTGGAGCCTTACTGTTCTTACAATATCCTTTCAGAAAATCGTTTAACAAACGTTGGCCTCTTGCTGCTGTTGGAATAAAACGCCAATAAATACGCTTCACTGAGTGTCCTAAAAAATTAATCTCTGGTTATAAGAATGTCGTGTAAACCGTTTCCATTAACCGTTGAAAAGACTATTCGGAAATGGCTGTTTTAGGTATGCGCGCACTAAATTCAGTGTCAAAAACACGCTACACTCTTCGAGCTGGAACGAAACATCCTGCAGATGCGGTACAGAGTAGCGATTAGGAAGGGTGACGTTATTTAATGCTCGGTAGGTACCGCAAACTCTCCAATCACCGGTTTGCAAGCAAACTATATAGGTATAATTGACGAGACCATGGGCGTTTACTAGGTCGATATTATAAGACGACTTGAATCGTATAATGTACCCCGTCGTATACTGATGGGAAATTATTTTTTTGAATTACTTTTTGTAATCGATTTTGGAACGATGCTTGCACGATGAAACACACGGGAGTGAATACGGAATGAATTTTGCAAATGTGTCATTGTCTCAACCACATATTGTCAGCAAATTTAGCTAAAACTGAAAGCGGAACTTCATTTTCGAATGGAGTTAACACCCTTTCCACCTGTTGATGCAAATGTTTCATCCATAATTGACGTTTTGAATCGTCGATAAAATTTACACCAGCGTTTAACCTGAACTCTGCCAGAAGTGAGACGATTTTCGATCACCGAGCCGTGTAATATGCTGTGTAATTTCGTTTTTTGTGACTTGCTCAGAATTTTGATCATTTCTTGTTTAAACACCGCATATGGAGTACTATTTTTAACAGGAGTGATCACACTGGCGAAAGTGTCATGCCAACGAGAATCTAATGCATTGATGCCTATAAACAAACTGTAAAACTTGTGAGCAGAAATAATAAAAATTATTATACATTCAGGATGAAGAGCGCCACAGGAATCATGGTGATGAAAGGAATCGAATCCGCGATGACAACTGCAGAAATTGGTGAAGAACTGACCAAAAAGGTCTTCAAAGTAAAAAATAAAATTAACATTATAAATCGCAATAAAATACCTCAACCAACGTTCAGAGTTGAGCTGGAACCTGAGCCAACAAAAACGAAATTTATTATTTAAGTCATTTGTTATACCGAAAAGAGGTAGTAGAGCCACAAGTCAGTTTTACAATGCACCAATTGTCAAGAATTTGGGCATTCACGAAACTACTGGAAATTTGCATAGTACTAGCAAGTGCGAGCTAGATAAAACTAGAATACGGACGTTAAGAGTTGCAACAATTGCGAGAAAAATCACTCTGCTAAGTATAGCAGATCTATGTGGTGTAGGAAGAATTAAGGAAAATTATGACTTTCAAGCAATTACATATATAAAAATCTAATCAATGCGAGAGAAATATCTGCTACCATAAACTCAATTATTTCAGGCACGGAAGCAGTTAAGAGAAAATCAAACAGTCCATTCTTAAACGACGACCAGGGAATTTATTAAATGATAAGTACCCTCAACAAATCCCTGACCCAATCTACTCATATGATGCACAACAATTTCTGAAATACAGGTTACAAGGAAAGTTACAAGGTGGGACAGCTAACATTATAACAGAGAGAGTTTAAGACACGGTTTTTAAAATCCAGGAAGATATATTTCTTGCAGGAGGTAACTACAACTCTAAAACTCTAAGCCTTCTTAATGGGATGATTATGTGGATATGTTATGTAGGTTTAACCATTTGTTGGTATATTTTGCTATTTTGAAAGATAGTGACGTGGCAAAATTAATTAATGGTCTGATTGGTGTGTTTTCCTTATGTTGTTTTGGTAATCCAGTTATGATAGGAGCGTGGTTAGTCTAAATATTTGTGGATTTGCTTATTTATATGTTTGTTGAGTCATTATGTAATTGTTGACTCTTATTGATTCGAATTGAGTTATATGTGATTACTGCCATATTACCTTTATCTGTCTTGAGATGAGTTTTCAACAACGCGTTTCGATTAACTTTCGATTAACTTTTTTTGATATTTCCAATAAATATTTGACATGTTCTATTAAAACGAACATTGGCTTTGTTTCGCGTAATTTATTTACCCAATTTGAGAAATTATAATTCACGGCTCGGAGCTTCTCCACTTTAACTAAAACAATCACACAAAAATAAAATACACATTATATACCGAGACAGACAAAGAATTTAAACATAAAAAACGTTGACCACAGTTTTACACAGTTTTACAATACCCAGATAACCCACTCAAACTGATCATACCATATCCAGTGGATATCCACAATTCGTCACAACATCTATTTCAACATAAAGTCGCTGCTTATCACCATATGTTAAACAGATTAAACCATATCCCCATGGTTGAATATGAAAATCAGTTAAACATAATAAAATTCATCGCAAATAATGTCAACACAAAAATATTAAATGAATTGCACTTATACAATCTGCAACTATACATTGCATAATAACGACCACAATTGAGTACAACAAGTCTTCACATAATACAATGAACAAGATTTTGAAAAATTACGGGTACATGATTGCATATAAAACCAACAACAAAATACAGCAAAGATTAAAAATACGTAGCTACAGTGAACAACATGACAGTGGCATTTACAAACCTGTAATGATTGTCATAGATTTTATATAGGACAGTCAGGCAGATCATTTGAAATTAGGTTTGAAGAGAATGCAGATGAAATCAACAATACACATTTAAAAGTATTACACAGATTAGATTATGATGAACTAATGAAGAAATTCGTAATATATAAACAACGTCACAATCGACTGCTATTGAACGACAAAATCAACACCAAGCTAAACAAATTATTTGACCTAATTACAAAAAATTAAATGTCGGAAAATAAAACAAGACAAATTAACAGGTAGTTAAAATCAAGTTGATGAGGTGTGAATAATCGAAACCGGTCCTTGGGCTTGGACACTTTATAAACTAGAAGAATATCACTCTAAAGAAAAAATATTTTAACGACTTTTTATTTTTTATATTTTAAATAAAAGTAAAAGATTTAATTGCACATATGTATATGCAAATATTAAATTTACACACATAAATAGATAAATCAGCAATATTTGCTCAACACTTAATTTGCAAAAAAATCGACGAAACATATCTGCAATAGCGTTCCATAGAACAAACAATTTAATTTCAATCCGCAAGATTTTAAAAGTGGTTGGAATTTTATTAAATTTTACCACAATTTTTGCTCCTGTATCTTCGCAAACAGCCTAGTTGCTTGTATACATTTTATCTTCGCTATAGGTAAAGGACTAGCGGAGCTAGACCTTCTTATTGTGGATATGATTAATATTTTCGGGTTGCCCATTGAATTTTTTAGTTTGCCGAAATAAATCTTCAGGTTGAGTACACTCGGTAGAAACGTTTGAAGGACATTTAATCGTTTAACCAACAAGCCCACACACTCAACTTTAAATTACCATTAACGGCCATTCTCAGAGTTTTTGAGAATATTACGGATATAGCTTGAAGAACACCGCTAAATTGCTTAGCCAAAGTGCCCGGACACCCAAGAATATCGAGAGCAGGGAGTTTCCTTCGAATTAGCTTGTTCAAAGTACAATTAATACTCAATTGTTCAAATATGAATATCGACCATTGCCGAAGATCTTGAAAAGAGTACAAGTAGCACATAAAGAAGAACATTCAATGTCCTTGCCAACAAGCTCGGGCACAAACGTAATCAAGAGTAGGGATTTTCTACGAAACATTTTGTTCAAAGTACATTCCTCACTGAATTTATTTTAAAATAGTTATTAATGTTTTCAAATATTTTAAATTGTTTCAGCTCGTACATACAATATACATACATATGTTTATATACATTACTTTTTGACACTTGTATTACTCACAAGACAGTGCAGAGATGAAATCAAACCACTGAAAAATGAATCTGTCAGTGCATACATGAGGCAGTTAATTAATGACAAATGTACGGAATATTATCTCTGGAAGGACTAAAAACAGCATGTTCAATTTCATGAAAAAACTCTCCAGCTGAAGTAAGACAAGAAATACAAAAACATACCGATCCAAAAAAGCTCCTATGGATGCAATCTAAATACAGGTCAAATCTTGAAAAAACTCCCAAGAAAAGCTTTGACAAAATTTACCAAGTTGATTATCGCATCAGTTAGGCTCAAACTTGTACCGCAACTGTGGAAAGTACCTGAAGTCATCATGACACCTAAGCCAGGAAAAGCACCGCATGTAACAACATCATACAGACCAATATCATTACTAACCGATCATTATTATTTCAAATCATCAATTTGGATTCCACAGTAAACATTTTACAATCGATCAAGTACATCGAATCAAAAATATCATTGAAAAGGCGATGAAGAGAAATACTACATGGATACATATTAGATAGATAGTCAAACAATGTGATGCCTAAAAAAAAGTTAAATCACGAGGACCTCAAGGCAGTGCACTCGGACCGGTTCTATATCTATTGTACACCTGTGAGTTACCTATTATAGAAAATAACATTGCCGCTACATCTGCGGATGACACCACAATAATGACTGTTGGGAATAGTAATGATGACTCAACGGAAAAACTACAAACTGCCATATCACAAATATGATATACATAGATGGACTGAGAGTTGATGTATAAAATATGAGAGAAAATCGGTGCATGTCAATTTCACTAACATTAAAATCAAATACAAACCAGTTAATATCAATGACCAAACTATTTCTAATACAGCGAAATACATGGGCATTATACTTGAGGCTAAGCTAAGGTGGAAGACCCTTATAAAAAGGAAAAAGTTCAGTTGGAACTTTAATACAGAAAAGTGTACTGGTTAATGGGAAGAAATTCCTCCCTATCTACACATAATAAGCTTTTGCTTTATAAACAAATCCTGAAACCGGTCTGGATTTATGGAATACAATTCTGGGGTTGTACTAAACAAAGCAACATTATTATTATTATTAAAATTGGCAGGAACCCACGAGCATTCCGCACTCAAACGAGCACTGCTGCCTTCGCAAACTGAACAAGTCTAGACCAAGGCAGAGAGGACAACTGATCTAAATTTAAAGACCTAAAGTTGAATACCTGAATTCGTATAGAACCGAAAGCAGGACACGTGCTCACGAATTAAAGCCAGTCATTATCTTCATCAAGGCAGTCCTCGCAAATAAAATCATGAGCTAAACACATACGATGTAGAGGATCGCTACCAAGATTCATAACTGGTTCATTTTTAAAGATAAAGCATATTTCGTCGTCTTACGACAACTAAAAGTCTCAAGCCACTGAGACCATAGGTCTTTCAAAGAGTAGTCTTTTATAACTTTCTTCCCGTAGTTGAAAGAAACAGGAACCGCTGGTTCAGGTCCAACTAAAGTCAATTGGGAGCCAGCTTTGGCTAAACAATCCGCGATCTCATTCCCTACGATGTCACAATGAGCCGGTACCCACATGACCGTAACTGTATTGTTAGAACAAAGATGGTTCATGAAATGTTTGCATTCCTTGACGAATTTAGAAACAGTCAAGGGATTTCTTAAAGAGTTAAGTACAGCTTTACTATCTGTACACAGTAGAATACTTTTGTCTTTAACATCAAAATTCAAAGCCTCAATAACACTACGTGTCAGCGCTATTAATTCCCACTGGAAAACAGTACAATGCGAACCAAGACTACTGAAAAGTCTCAGATCCGTCCAAGAACAGTAGATTCCAGAACCTGCACTGAGGTTAGACTGATAGCCATCAGAAAAAAAGACATGGATTTGTTAAGAAAATCCTGCGAACTCCACAAATCTCTCGAAGGATAAGCCACCGAGAAAAGATTTGAGAAATGGAATTCAGGTAGTAGTCTGTCATTAAACATATCGATTTCTGGTAAACATTAAGAATAATTATTAAAACTTTGTCGATGTCTTACGATAGAACCGAAAAGAACAGGCTGTGCCTAAAATAAAGTTGCGTATCTGAGGCAAGGAAAGACTGGATTTCATTGCAAGAAATAGAGACGAGGACATAGCCCCAGTTATGGCTCTGCAAGCAAGATTTTGTAGACCATTAAGCTTGGCTATAGAAGCCTTCGGGTCAACCACTGGCCACCACACAATTTTTGTAATTAGAATTTATTTTAACATTTTACTACGAATATTCATGATAACAAAACCTGGGAATCTGTGGAAAACTTGACAATCGTTATTGTTGTGTACTTGTGTAAATTATCTCAATAATATTTACTATGAGGAATTTATGATTCAGATACAGACATAGTGCGATTAATAAATAAGTCCAAAATCAAATATTAAAACCACACCATGTTTATGCATGCCATAATAACTTAAGGTTGATTAAATATTTGAATATGGACGTTAATCGATTTATTGATTAGTATCACGATATTATTGATTTTGATTCATGAATAGCTATGCTGCGTACAGTGAATGTTGTTGAGATATTTTACACATGAAAATAACAATAATGTTAGATAAAATTCAGTTGAACGCACAATACAATGAAAGAAGATCATCGATCATACGGCATTCCCTCCCCCCCAAAAAAAAGTGTTACTCTGCGAGAAACCATTCATAAAATTAACAATCAAAACTAATCAATTTAACCAAAGATGAAATCGGTAATAAATTTTCGGGTACATCCTTTTTGAGGAAAATATGTTGTTTTGTATTTTTAGAAAAAAAAAAATGTATTGAACATTGATTAACAAATTTTTATTGTACTTCGATAATTTATTATTTTTTTGCGTTTTATTCGACGTCTTGTGGAAAAGGTGGAATTTTTCTCAGAAATGTTTACAATTTGGATGAATAATTTTCATTAACTTGATTTAAAGTAAACCGTATACGAGTACGTATATAATAGAAATCGAATTATAATAATTAGAATAAAAGCAAATCGAATAATGTGTTTATTTTGGGTCGCCCGTCGATAAATGGTGGAAAATTAGATTTGTTTGGTTTATGAATGGAACACGCAGATCTAAATTTAGAATGGCAACATACGGCCTCAATCAATATTATATAGGAATTTAATAGAGTTACGTTTAGATTTATGAAATGCCTATTTAGCGACTTTTACTTACAAATTTTTGTATATACGTAGATTTATTTCGGTAATCCCTACTAAATGATTGAAATTACCATAAAAATACAAACGTGAGAAATTTAAAATTCCACCGAAAGATTTTCCTTATGTTTTTTTTAAGTATAAAACAAATTTGTTTATAACAAGAAAAAGCTTAACCATCGTGTACACAACAACAAAAAACCGTACATTTATATTTACATTAATTTTCATTATACACTTAAGCTTTTATATTCAAATGATGTGAAAAACACAAGTTGTTACACAAAAAAACAAAAACTTGAACGAGGAGTAGCTATTGTGTATATGTAGTACAAACGTATTAAAGTTCGTTAATGTGCCATATTCTCATATTGACGCAAAGTCTATAAACGTAGAGAGAGCTAAAATACGTGACATCATAAAATAAATAGTGTAAACGTCAAAATCTCTATCGAATTTTCTATGTTGGGATGAAAGCACATTATTTTATTTTATTTTTTTCTATAATTTGTATTGTCATATTGAAGTATCTAATCTTTTTTTTTGGATGGATTTGGTTCGATAAATTTATAAAACCCCGTACACATACACCAAAGTGAAGCGAGCTTTTCGACATTTCGTATATGATTGTGTTACATTGGAAAAAAAATTGTTAATGATATTTTTCATATGATTGAACAAATGGTTGTGGATGTGATGCGTGCACAATATTAAGTTTAACAGGTGTCGCATATATGTCTAAATATTTTTACTATTTATATACCCAACTTTATCTTTTTGAACAAAATCAAATTATACCCAAACATACATATAGCATTATCAATTTTGTAAACTGTCAACGCAATCTTCAAATTATCTTGTATAATTTTTTTTTATATTTTTAAATTAACTTGTATATTATTTACACGAAATCAACATTATTATTCGATGATAGCACGTACGTACGGCGCAAGCACAAAATCGAATTTATATATTATGTACATATATAAGTGTAATGTACATATAGAAATGACTCAGAATGTTGTTGACACTCGAATTACATTTTAAATTTTTTTAATTTTTTTTTTTTAAATCAAAATTTATGAATTTAATCGAATAGAACGATTGATTTTCATTTTTGGAAAATTGTGTAACGGAAATATGAAAAATACGCTTCTAATGAAATGAAATGCACAAGAAAGTTGTAGAATGTGTTGACATACTTTGATTTGAATCGTTGAATCGCAAATATATTAGAGATGGGACAATGTATCTTTAATTGAACTTATTAATTAATTTAATGGTTTTGATTGTTTGATCTCGCTGTTTTTTAATTGATTGTATTTCATTACTTAAGTAATAAATCGTGTGCTACTTTTTATATGAAAATTTGTGGCTATTTACAGAAAATTAACTCACCGCATATGAAAATATACCGAAATTCGGATTCTATATACTGATTTTTCAATAAACTTCTGGATCATGATTAACTAGAAGGTTAGAATATTCTTCTATACATGTTCGATTGAAGTTAATTTCATTTTAAGTGTAAATCAATTTTTAAATTAAAATAATGAGGGCGAAAATAAAATTTTCGGTCGTTTAGAAATCGTTTCAGAATAATCAAATTTAACAAGACTTAAAATAAATAAATAAATTTCCGAGACCGTTTTTAAATCGGTAGCACGACAATTCAAATTAAAATTAATTTAATTTTTGTGTATTTGATTATTTATTTATTCAATTTGAAAAAAAAATATACGCCAAATATTAAAATTAAACCATTCAGCTAAACCACTAAAATCACGTTGGATGCATATCACAGGATCATATAGTAACTGTAGGGCTTGGTATGATTTTATCGAACACATAATTCCGAAAGTAAAAATACCGAAAAAATACTGAAAAAACTGATCCCGAAAAATATTGAAAATAGCGAAAAATATAGAAATCAGATGTTTTCATCCGCTGAACACTGAACACAGCTGATTTCTATATTTTCAGAAGTTTTTCTTAGCATCTGTGAAGTATTTTTCGCATGATAAATAGGCTATGTAGGCCTTTTGCTTTGGTAAATTTACAACAACAGTCACATTCATAAAGGAGAATATAGTTTAGCTATAGATATTTTTTAGAATACCAAATTTTATCTAAAGCAAATCAGAATTTTAGCCTTACCTACCACTTGGAGTCAAATTTTTCTGATTTTACTTGCAAGCATTTGGCAACAAGAGAAATTGAACAAACAATTGAATTAAGAACAAACCAAGCGTACAATTTGTTTTATATGTTTTCATTTGCAATTGCCATTTTTAATGAGGTGCCCTGTAGCAGCTCGAATATTCGACTCACCGATATTCGATTCTGCCACAAACAAAATAATTAGTGAAATTCAAATATAATCCAACTTATTTGAATTAAGCGTTCACTAACCCCATCACATATCAATCTATCCAACCAACACTATCCAATAACCGAACCATTACTATAAAACATTTATAGTAAAACCATCGCCATCCAACCAACATCACCACGAACTAACAATGTTCGGTGATGCAATAAATACCCACTGCACCACATAAGTGCAATGTTCACCGTCGCCGGCGCATGTGTTGTAAAAACACAAAACGAAGACGAAGGCGACGTCACAAAACAAAAACAACACAATACTATATTATCGTCCATTGCGATTTAACACTTAACAAGTTCAAGTGCGTTTTTTTTTATGGTGGTGAAAATTATAATAAAATTATAATAAAATTAATTACAAATAAATTATAATAAAATTAGTTACAAATAAATAATTATATATTAAACCAATAAATAAATAATAATAAATCAATAAATAAATAATAAATAAATAAATATAAAAACACAAGTCATATTCAAGTGTATTTATTTATTGGTGGGTCCGAATTGGACATACAAAAAAACTGGGAGCATTCCTCCCAAATTGGTGACCACGACGGCGGTTTTTACCGCTTTGTGAATAAAACACGCATAACATAAAATAAAAACCAACCACGCAACCGCGTGGGAAGAAAACAAAAAAAATTAAAAAAACGTGGTGTAAGGGACGACCCATCCACGCAACGCGGGACACGGTGAAGCGATCCACCCTCACCGCAACGACGGGACAATTAAACGGTGAAGCGATCCACCCTCACCGCAACGACGGGACAATTAAACGGTGAAGCGATCCACCCTCACCGCAACGACGGGACAATTTACAACGGTGAAGCGATCCACCCTCACCGCAACACAACCGCAGGAACAACGGCAGCAGAAACAACAACAGCATAAAAAGCAAGTTTTTTTTATTAGATAATATTTTTTTTTGCTCTTGCAATTTTGGAATTATAACTTTACATTTTTTTTTCTCAAAACAATTAAAATTTTCAAATAAAACAATTTAACGTAGAATCATTTTTTTTTGTTCCAAAATTTAACGTAACATCATTTTTTTTGCTCTTTTCAAAAACATTAACGTAGAATCATTATTACTGTACAATTTTATATATATTTTTCACCACCACGTGCACACCCATCCATAGTCTCACACCCTGGTCGTTTTTCTCGCTGCAATAATTCACCTCGCATGAATTAAATTAATTTTTTTTACATCTATTTTTTTAAATTTCAACGAGCCCCCCCAATATAAGGTAGGACGCAAGGGACTCCATATTCGGGGGTATCTCGCATCGGGCGTTAAAAAGAAGGAGCATCCCGGCCTTCAAACCATTCATTACACGGTAACCATTCCGCTTAATTTTTCATTTTTTGGTCAACTATTTTTTTTACACGGTAACCATTCCGCTTTAAAATATTGTATCGTTGTATTTTAATTTGTTTTATTGGTTTGTGCAAAAATGTCGGACGATGAACAAGATCAACCACAAAAAATGGACACCACGCCTCAAGGCGCTAGTCCACAAATAGAGATCGCGGCATCACATCAACGAATCGCAATACAACCTTTCTGGCCACAAAGAGCAAACACATGGTTTCAGCTCGCCGAAATACAATTCGGACTGCAAGGTATAACAGCTGATAAAACAAAGTACCTGCAAACATTATCAGCCTTGCAACCAGAAACGTGCGATGTGATCTCGGATCTCCTCCTCAATCCGCCGACAACCAACCAATACAACACATTAAAGCAAACGCTGCTAGAACGACTAGCACCATCGGGCGAACGTCAGTTGGAACAATTGCTTTCAGGCCAGCAATTAGGCGACCAAAAACCATCTGACGCTTTACGGCACATACACACACTAGCTAACAACAGTTTTAATGAAAATATCATTAAATCTTTGTGGATACGTAAAATGCCGGAGTTGATTCGCATAGCGCTGGTAGCACAGCCCGAATCCTCCACCACACAAACGTTAGCCAAGATAGCCGACAAGATGTATGATGTCATAAACATCACATCTCAAAGCGTCAGTCAAATCAATAATCCATACCGGCAATCACGTGAACGCAGTGGAGACAGAACTCCCCGTTCAACACAACCACCAAACACACTCGAACAAAGACTGTCGAGAATCGAGTCCAGACTCGACGGGTTACTCAGAGGTCGAAGCCGTTCGCGTGGACGACGAGCTCCCTCACGCAATCGAACCCGCAGTCCCAGCAACAACATATACCAACATGGTAAATGCTGGTTCCACACAAAGTTTGGTAGAGCCGCCAGAAAATGCACGCCACCGTGCAATTTCACCACGTCGCAACCATCGACGTACGCGGCCGCCGTAAAGATGGACATTGACAACCAAAAAAAACTGCTAGAGTCACGGGTTGAGAGCAACATGCCTCCCCTGACCACAAACACACCCTATACGTCACGTTTGTTTGTGTACGATAGACACAACAAACTCACCTACTTAGTCGACACTGGCGCTGACCTTTCGGTTATTCCAGCAATGAATTTCAAAATGAATTATACGTTAGCTAATCGAAATTCAAATCTAGTCTTATCGGCTGCCAATGGTTCAATCATCCATACGTACGGCACAAAATTGCTTAACGTGGATATCGGACTCAAACGAACCTTCACGCACGCTTTCATACTAGCTGCAGTGAACCGTCCGATCATTGGCGCCGATTTTCTAAGCAAATTCGGACTTCTTGTCGATGTCAAACACAAACGGCTGATTGACCCAGCTACAAAGCTGTCAATAAACGCCACAATGGCTCGTGTTAACACACCAACACCGATCCATTTCAACATCGACAACGGCTACGGCACTCTGCTCAAAAAGTACCCACTACTTACAGCAGAGCCGAACTACAAAATGCCAGTCCGACACAACGTGGTTCATCACATCGTCACGGAAGGCCATCTGCCCGTGTCGAGACCACGCAGACTAGATTCGGTGCGTCACAAAGCTGCACAAGCAGAATTTCAACACATGGTGGAATTAGGAATTTGTCGAACATCGACATCTTCCGTTTCTTGTCCATTACACATGGTCAAGAAGAAAGATCAAGACTGGAGGCCATGTGGGGACTATCGGCGTTTAAACACGGTTACGATACCGGATCGCTACCCGATACCCCACATTCAAAACTTCACCATGCACTTGCATGGCTGCAAAGTTTTCTCCAAACTTGATCTCATCAGAGGTTATCACCACATTCCCGTGGCACCTGAAGACGTTTTCAAAACGGCAATCACCACACCATTTGGCCTCTTCGAATACACCCGAATGCCATTTGGATTACGCAATGCCGCACAAACGTTTCAGCGCTTCATGAACGAAGTCGTTCGAGATCTCGACTTCGTTTTCGTCTACATAGACGACATTCTTGTGGCATCTCAAACTGAGGAACAACACAAACTCCATCTGGAAACACTTTTCCAACGACTTGTCGAGTTTGATGTTCACATCAAGAGCTCAAAATGCGTCTTCGGCGCATCCACTCTTGATTTCCTCAGCCACAAGATTACCGCTAATGGCATCCTTCCGTCACAAGACCGAATCAATGCCATTAAAGAATTCCCAGCTCCAACCTCAATCAAAAGTATTCAGCGATTCATCGGCATGGTCAACTACTACCACCGATTTATACCAAACCTCGCTGAAATACTCAACCCAATTCACAGCCACCTGGCAGTACTACTACGTAAGCCCAAAACCGCCAAGAACTTCTCTTGGCCCGACGAATGTCAACACGCATTCACGTCACTCAAGGCTGAATTGGCACGCACAACACTCTTGTCACATCCACTGAGCGACTCAAAGCTCAGCATAACTACTGATGCATCAAACACTGCTGTCGGAGCAGTCATGCAACAGTACAACGACAAGTGTTGGGAGCCCCTGGGATTCTTCTCAAAGAAGCTCTCGGATGCCGAAAAGAAATACTCTGCATTCGATCGGGAATTACTCGCAATATATCTAGCAATCAAACACTTCAGATATTTTGTCGAGGGTCGGGACTTCACAATTTACACCGACCACAAGCCTCTCACTCGAGCAATTCAGTCTAAAACTGAACGCAATCCAAGGCAAGCACGCCACTTGGATTACATTAGTCAATTTACCACGGACATCCAGCATGTTCAAGGTACCGAAAACGTTGTCGCGGATACACTTTCGCGCACAACATCAAACGAAACGGCCACAGTCGAGACTCACTTCGACTGCAACAAGATCGCACAAGCACAAAAAGCAGACTTGGAACTTCAGAATATACTTTCTGGTTCCACACGTCACGCCAGTTCATCACTGCAACTGGAGCTTTTCAAACTACCTGGCCTCGAACTCTACTGCGAAACATCTACGGGTGCAAATCGCCCGTACATCGCAGAGCAACTACGTCGAACCATCTTCGACACACTACACGGTATCTCACATCCTGGTGTCCGCGCAACTCGTAAATTAATTACTGCTCGATACTTTTGGCCCAGCATAAACAAAGACGTGACCCATTGGGCACAATCCTGTTTATCCTGCCAAAAATCAAAAGTCCAGCGGCACACAAAATCGCCTCTTGGACAATTCGCCATACCACCTGGTCGATTCGAGCACATTCATTTGGATGTCGTAGGACCACTTCCTCCATCCAATGGATACTCATACCTACTCACCTGTGTCGATCGTTTCACTCGATGGCCAGAAGCGTACTGCATGAGCGACATGTCTGCAGCAACCATTGCCACCACATTCGTACACAACTACGTATCACGATTTGGCGTTCCACTTGACATCACCACTGATCAAGGAACCCAATTCGAGTCGAAGCTTTTCTCGGAGTTAACGAAACTCCTCGGCTCGCATCGGATACGTACAACGGCTTACCATCCGCAAGCCAATGGCATGGTCGAACGCTTCCACCGCCAGCTCAAAGCTGCTCTCAAGGCCCGAGGCAACACAATTCACTGGAGCTCCGAAGTACCAATCGTTCTACTTGGTATTCGAGCAACGGTCAAAGAAGATTTGAAGTGCTCACCAGCTGAAATGGTTTACGGTCAAACCATCAAGCTACCCGGTGAGTTCTTCGTCGAACATCCTCTACCGTCTCCATCCACAACCGACACAGTCATCGACCAACTACGCACCACCATGCAAAATATTATCCCCACGGCAACAAGACCAACGAACGAAAACAACATATTCGTTCCCAAATCGCTCAACAATTGCGATTACGTCTTTGTCCGGGTTGATAAGGTTCGAACTGGATTACAATCTCCATACGATGGGCCATACAAAGTTATACGCCGCTTACGCAAGCAATTCATTGTCTCAATCAAAGACAAACACCACTCAATCTCCATCGACAGATTGAAACCGGCGTACGGTATTCTCAACACGGCTGATCAAATATCAGCCAGCAAACGATATAAAACCGTCCGGTTCAACGTATAACGTCTCAAAACCCATGGTTTCTCATCTGGAGAGGGGGTACTGTAGCAGCTCGAATATTCGACTCACCGATATTCGATTCTGCCACAAACAAAATAATTAGTGAAATTCAAATATAATCCAACTTATTTGAATTAAGCGTTCACTAACCCCATCACATATCAATCTATCCAACCAACACTATCCAATAACCGAACCATTACTATAAAACATTTATAGTAAAACCATCGCCATCCAACCAACATCACCACGAACTAACAATGTTCGGTGATGCAATAAATACCCACTGCACCACATAAGTGCAATGTTCACCGTCGCCGGCGCATGTGTTGTAAAAACACAAAACGAAGACGAAGGCGACGTCACAAAACAAAAACAACACAATACTATATTATCGTCCATTGCGATTTAACACTTAACAAGTTCAAGTGCGTTTTTTTTTATGGTGGTGAAAATTATAATAAAATTATAATAAAATTAATTACAAATAAATTATAATAAAATTAGTTACAAATAAATAATTATATATTAAACCAATAAATAAATAATAATAAATCAATAAATAAATAATAAATAAATAAATATAAAAACACAAGTCATATTCAAGTGTATTTATTTATTGGTGGGTCCGAATTGGACATACAAAAAAACTGGGAGCATTCCTCCCAAAGCCCTTTGATAATATTAATATTGCTAACACAAAAAACATACCGAAATCAGCTAAACTACTAAATCATGTTTTAATAAAAAGCAAGACACATATTGTTTGAACTGGATTGGTATACTGAAAGCTGCCAGATATTCACTCGGATAGAAAGGAACGTTTCGGGATTTTTATTTATTTAGAGAAGGACAGAGAAGGACTATAATAAAATGCTCATAGAGCATGAGGACCGGATACTGAAAGTTTTCGAGACCCCAAAATCTCCTCAAAGTTAAGCTGCAATTTCGGCTAAATCCAAAAAATTCCCATTTTCCAAATTCAAAAAGTATAATCCTCAAAGAATTACGAAAATTTTACTTTTTACTTCAACTGAATCCAAAAATTGAAATATCCTCGTATTTAACTGATGGTATACAGCCTATTCTTCTGAACCAGAAAATCAAAATTGCTTTATATAACAACATTTGTCTGAATGTTCAGTTCAACCGAATCAAACATTTTTCTAATTTCTTGATTACCAACTTATTTGAACTAGAAAAAAACAACTCATTTTGAACTAGAAAATAGAAATTTTTCTAAATTTCTAGACTATCATGTGCAAACGAATTAAATATGCCTATTGATTTAATATTTCCCATATTTTCCAGTTATAATTATTCAACAGTAAAAAGGACTGGATTGGAGGTTGTTTTCGGAAAGGACAAATTGCCTCAAAGGCGTAAAGTTCTTTCCAAAACCTTAGTATAGTGGCACTTGAGTTTGAAATAGTTGTCCGAGCTAGCGATTTTTATTAACTTATTCTTAAAATTGAACGATTTTATTACTGTTGAATACTTTAATCATTTATTATCTTCCATCGGTATGCTATGCTATTTAATTTTTTGACATTTTGAATTTCGATATACTTTTGTGCCATAATTGATGAAATTTAATTTTCGATTAAATCAAATGAATTTTTTCAATTTTCGGTGTTTTAAGTTTCGAAATTGTAACATACGATTACAACTGTAGTCAATAGTGGTTGTCGTGTTAAAGGAAAATAACGTGGGCGTCAAACCGTGTAAGAACATGTTGACAGCTATACTGCGAAAATAGTTTCTAAGGCCCCAGAAAGCATGCACTAATCAGTGTAAGATAACAATCTGTAACCACTATCCAGATTGGATAGCAGTTTTGTAAGAATAGGCTTTGCTATTGATACCACCAATATTGCCTTGACTAGTTAATTGGAACGGAACCGACACGGTTTAGAAGATATCTGTTAATTAGGAAATAGTTGATTACCTATATTCCAGTTATGCCAAATACGCTCATCTTAATTTTTACAAAAACAGACAAAATGCAATTAACTGTAGCATATTCAAATTATTAGAATCGGGTAAATTGCCCACTATTAAAGTGGATCAAGGTTTAACATCCGCAAAACGTTATTTGTGTCAGACCGTCTGAGAAAGAAATTAAACTTTTTGATACAACATGCTATAGTGGCATTAACCAGACATATACACAAATTTCTGAATAAGGAAAGCCTAGCCAATTGGTGTTTTATAGATGTGACCGTTCGTCCCAAACAAGCATTAAGGAAACTGGAGGCGGAGTACTCATAGCCGTCGATACATCATTATCAAACGAATAAGTTTATTTCTTTATAAGAAATATCCAACCTATATCCATTAATTATCAATAAATCAATATTCATATACGTTGTATCTATGCTTCCACATGTTTCACCGATATAATCATATACATGGCGAGTTGTGACTGAACTATTGAAATTAGCAATGCTGCCGAACTATCTATGATTCCATCTTAATACGGCAGATTTTGATTTTCCATTATCTGAGACACAGAATGTCTTTCCGCTTTTGATACAAATCCGAGTCAAATTTGCTAGATAAAAAATGGTGATAGAATTCTAGGCTTCGTATTTACAAATGGACAGGTTCTATTTAAAGTTAATTAATCATTATCGTCATACGTTGTTTTGATATTAACCATACAAATCCATTGAAATAATTTCGAAGAGCGATGAAATCAAAACAACCATCAAAATCACAGGACATATTACAACTTTAAAAAGCAGATATAATAAAGTTGTTTCTATATCTTCAACAAATTACCTGGTAAGATGACCTATTTAAGGAAATATAGATACTAAAACGTGCAGGAATATAAATGCAAACGTGCAGTTATTCCTCAGAAATGGAAAACAATCAAAGTGACAAAAAAATGTAATTAAAACTGGAGCAAGAAATGATGTTTCATGTTATAGCGATGTAACATCAAAATCTTCAATACCTATAGGGTATTTGAATTGGTACTATGCAACTCATTCAAAACATTAATTTCACGATGTCTCACATTGTAAGCATTACCATAAAACCCATATCAACATAAACGACTCTCATTGAATTTACCAGCAACATCATTAAAGAAATTGAAAATCACAATGACCTGAATCAATTTCAACTTCATTATCTCCATTAACTCAAGTCAATTCGTCGGAGAAAATATTTTTATCTCGTTAGCAAACCTACATAAATGACTTTGTAACAACATAAATGTTTCTGATGTTGTATGATCAACGTATATGTTCAGTGATTCGGCAAATAGGAACTAATGCAGGCTAAAGGTATGAACTTTACAACAAATAATCTCTATATATTACATCAACTTAAAATTTGAAGATTGCAAACTATGTTAAACATTGCCAAGATGGTAACAGTATATAGATCGTCCGGGAGAGAATTTACGTTTGTATAATCAATTACAATGGAAGGTCCGTAATATTATTTTTAAATGATGATGATAAAATTGACAAGCGGAATCTTCTCAGATGTCGATTTTGAGAGCATTCATAACATTATGTCGAGAAAAGCAATCCTCGAAAAATTGAGGTACAGGCCAATAGAGTGTTCGAGAACAATTACTACTGAAGTAGTTAGCAAAAAGCGTACCAACTATATTCTGTTTTCAATTTCAAATCGTAACTAGATCATTCAACTTTTCAAGGTTGAATTTCATGGTAGTCAGTGAATTGAAATCATTATGCCTGCATCGGAAGATTATCAATAATAGCCAACAATATAGATATGTTCTTCGAAGGTTGAGTAGTAATATACTATTCAGTTTCAGGAATCATGCACAGGAATATAGTATTCAGCTTGGTTTACTGAGCTTCGATGCAGTGAATTGATGTGAAGTTTACTGCAAACCATACTAAACATATTTTATCAAACCAAAAATAAACTAGAAGTTTTGATAAAAGTTAATTATTTAATTTACAAATTCAATACATCTTCAATTAACATATCTATAATTTATATAAATCTTTTTATAAAAAATGAACCAACATTATAAAAAACTTTGATCAAGTATGTAATAGTATTCCATTCTAGAACGAAAATGAAAAACTTTAAAATTAGAATAGATTTTGACCTTGGTGTCAAACACCTTTAATCATGTGGTTTCATACCAATTTTAATATATTCGCATTAAGAATTTAAAAATTGATTCTAGTCAATTTGAAATTTAATTTGAATTTCATATTTAATTCTTGTATATAAATTCAGTGACAATTTAAAATTAATCCAATGTGCAAATTTTATGTTGTGAAATAGAGGGAATGGTTGACATACAATACATACATTAGGCACTAACTTTTCATAAATTTGATCTAATTAGAATATTTCACCATTGCATGAAAAATATTTGGGTAGAATTCGATTTCGAAAAAACGATAATTATGACGACGAGGAAACCGTCAGTAAGTTTTAAAACTTAATGACAAAACTCAAATACTGGCTTAATTAAGACAAATGAACGTTTTATATGATATCTTGCAATTTTTGTAAATAAGGTGTAAATTGAGTAATTCAAATAAAATCAGTTTGATTCCCTTAAATTTCTGAATATATTTAATGTAAACTCAATGTATTTTAATCATTACGCCAATAAAATTCCAATAAAATTATTTGTTGTAATCCTTTTTTATAATTTGTTTGTGTTTAATCCATATATACTTATATGTATGTATGTATAGCACGAGTTATATATCTGGAAATTGGAATTATTGGAATAAATTTTGTTATTTTTTTTAAAATTCTGGTCTACTTTCTTTTATTGGACTAACAGTAAATAAATATGGACTAGAAGATAAATGCCACTTTGGTGGAAAGACTATTTCTCTAAAATTATTAAGGTTCTTATAAAAATTTTGTCCAAAGGCTGTACATTTTAAAGATGTGTTACATTCAAATGAACTTACATAATATGTTTTTTTGGATAACGTTTTTACGAAACAAAAGACCCCGTTAGAGAAAAATTGAAATGAAAAATCATTACGTTAAAAAACGCTAACAATTAATAGTTCCATTTTGGTAATAATATACAATAGTTAATCAACTCTTTTTAAACTTCCTGTGCTAAAATAACAAATATTTTTTTATAACAAAATAGTTTGTTTTGAATTGTCTTCTACGTCTACAATATATTTTTACGGACTGTATTTCCACTAAAATACCACGTTTGGTTTTACCAATATTTTCCAGGTTTTTTCCACTAATAATTTTTCTTGTAATAAAAATGCGTCTATTCGTTTTAGCTATTTCAACGATAATGAACAAAAACCGTTTTATTTTAACAAACTTATACATTCATAGTATACAAAAATTTTGTATATATATATATATACATATAATTATACATTCTTCTATATATATCTCGTACGCATCCCGATTAATATTTATTGTGCAAAAAGGAGAGAGAATACACTCAGACTAATGCTAACCAAATTATATAAACCAAATTTACAGTATTTATTTCAATATAAAAACTTTACATATATACAGGGAGCAACCAAATAACCTTACTGTGATGTGCTCAAACGTTTTACAACAAATTACAATATACAATGCAACATCACTCAACATTCTCCCCGCCTTGGAAAGGTTAAGCCTTTACCAATTAATAATTCATAAGCTATTTTAAAAACTTAAAACTACTACAATAAAATTGTCAATGACAACGTTTTTAATTTTAATGTCAGGTGATCAACCAACTGGTAATTTACACACCCTAGTTATGGCTCTTTCAACTGTGCCATTAGGAGTTCTGAGTATTACCACTCGAACTTTGTTGTCGCGTCCTGGTATTGTCTTTTCCACTCGCCCCATTAGCCATTTTGAGCTTGGTAAGTTGTCTTCATGGATTAAGACGAGATCGTCGATTTTTAAATTTTCACGTTCGAATTTCCATTTGGTTTTTTGTTGTAAGTTGTGCAAATATTCGCCGGAAAACCTTTTCCAAAATGCTGCACCAACTGAGTTTTTTGTTTCCAATACGATAGTCTATTGCTTGAGACGTTTGTGACATCCACTGCTAAAACTGAATTTATTGGACCTCCTGTTGTGAAATACCCGGTGTTAGGGGCTCCAGATCACGTGGATCACTAGAAAGTGGTGATAGAGGGCGATAATTAAGAATTCCCTCTATCTCAATAGCCAATGTTGTTAATTGTTCCAGTGTCAATACTTGAGCTCCAACGACTTTTTTCATGTGAGATTTAAACATTCGAACTGCGGACTCCCAAAGGCCTCCAAAGTGTGGTGATCTAGGCGGAATGTATTTCCATGTGATACCTTCAGTAGAATAAAATGCTTGTAATTCTACGTTTGATCCACGAACTAAATTTTCCATCTCCCTGATTTCCCTGTTAGCACCCACAAAATTTCCGGCGTTGTCACTATAGATAATAGCACTACGTCCTCTTCTTGAAAAAAAGCGTTTCAAGCATTCGATGAAAGATTTGCTCGTTGCGTCCTCAACCAATTCTAAGTGGACGGCCTTACTTACGAAGCAAACGAATACACAAATGTAAACTTTGTTTTGCGTATCCTTTCGTTGTCCTTTATATTTGATCAAAAAAGGACCACAAAAATCAACTCCAACTATGTTAAATGGTCTAGCAGCATTCAAACGATCTGGAGGCAACGGTGCCATGATTTGTTCTTCTAACTTTGGTCTAAACTTGAAACAGGAGACACAACGTTTGATAACTTGCCTAACTGCATCTTTTCCATTAATTATCCAGTACTTCTGGCGCACAGCTGCTAACGTACACTGAACTCCCGCATACATATTCTTTATGTGTTCTTGACGAATTATTAACCTTGTCAGATAATGATCTTTTGGTATAATCAACTGGTGCTTTTGATCATAATCTAAATTGCTGTTTTTTAGTCATCCTCCTACTCTAAGCATTCCTTCACCATCAACAAATGTCGAAAGACTAATCAATTTACTATTTTCTGGCAACGGTTTACCATTTGACAACATTTTTATTTCACCTCCAAAATTCACCATCTGAACCGTTCGAATGATTGACAACAACGCGGCCTCCAACTCACAAGCCTCTAAACCACCAGTGCAAATAGTCTTCTTTCTAATGTATCTGTCTATGAAACGAAAACAGTAAGCCACAACGCGCTTGAGTCTCAACAATGAACTAAAACTCTTAATGTCGAAAACATCCATGACTCTTACAGAAACAAAAGATGACTGTTCATTTTTCAACTCAGGCAAATCCTGAGTATTCGCAATATATATTCTACTAACTGGCCAATTTGACTCATCATCCTTCAGAAACAAGGGGCCGTGCCACCAAACATCCAAACTACCAATCTCATGAGGTAAAACCCCTCTAGACACCAAGTCTGCAGGATTTGCTTTCCCAGCGATGTGTCTGAATTTCATATATTTACTACCCTCTAAAATCTCGCTCACCCTATTGGCCACATAAGTTTTTAAACGGTGGGGTGGAATCTTCAACCAGGACAAGGCAATTGTCGAATCAGACCACAACACAATCTTTCCCACATTTATCTTGAGAGAAGCGGTTACATTTTGAATTAACTTTACAAGAAGTAAGAGTGCAGTCAATTCTAGTCTCGGCAAAGATATTACTTTTAAGGGAGCTACCCTTGATTTGCTACACAAAAGATTTATAACTACACTACCATCACTATTTTTGCAACGAATATATACACATGCGCTATACGCTCTTTGCGACGCATCACTAAAACCGTGTATTTCCATAACACTAACATTTCCTGGAATGATACATCGGTTTAATCTTAAATCATTCAAACATTCTAAACTACTTCTAAAATCAATCCAATTTACTTTCAAGTTCTCAGGTATATACGTATCCCAATCCAGTTTTTCCATCCACAATCTCTGAATAAGAATCTTCGCACTCAAAATTACTGGCCCCAATAACCCTAATGGATCAAACAGTTTACCGATATCCGATAATATTGACCTCTTTGTGATTTTATTACTGTTATCCAATAACTGAACCAAAAATGTAAACTCGTCAAATAAAGGTGACCAACGTAGGCCCAAAGTTTTAATCGTTTCGTTGACATCCAATTCATCGGGATCTCCGCGATTCTCCATTGGAATATAATTTAACAATTCCTTTGAATTTGAGTACCACTTTCTCAACCTCATTACTGCAGATGAAAACATTTTTGTTAATTCATCATACCTTGAAATACCTTCCTCTAATGTTTGACAACCCGAAAGTAAATCGTCTACATAAAAATCAGCCTTGGCAATACTTGATGCTAATGGGTAATTAACTGATTCATCTAAAGCTAACTGCTGGATAACACGAGTCGATAAGTAAGGCGCAGATGCCGTGCCATAAGTTACGGTCTGCAACTCGTAAATTTTTAAATCATCAGAGGAATTTTCTCGCCAATAAATCTTATGAAACCTTGTATGAGATTGGTCCAATTTAACCATTCTGTACATCTTTTCAATATCACTTGAGAAAGCGATAACATGCTTTCTAAATCTCAACACAATTGAGAATAACTCTTCCTGAACTACGGGACCTACCATTAACAGATCGTTCAAAGAATACTGGGAAGAAGACTTAGCCGAAGCGTCAAAAACAACCCGACACTTAGTTGTTGTACTATCAGGACGCAATACAGCTAAATGAGGTATAAAATATCCCGGGCCACCATTTACCTTAGAACAACGCTTCATATGCCCCATTGCCTCATACTCTTTCATAAAATCGATATATTGCTTTTTTAACTCCACATTTTTATTTAATTTCTTTTCTAAAATTATGAATCTATGAAAAGCCATCTTAGAAGAATTACCCAATAAACTACTATCCATTTAAAAAGGTAGTTGTACGATAAATATACCGTCTCTATCTCTTTTGTACGTATCACTAAAATGCTGCTCACAAGCTGATTCCTCAACTGTACGAACGTTATTTTTATCACCATTGCAGGACTCCAGATGCCAAAATTTTTCCAATATACTATCTAATCCAGTATCCATTGTTTTTGCTTCTGATGATAAAAAGAAATTTTGGTTGCCAGAATTACTCTCCAATTTTCCACCAACTACCCAACCAAAGTTCGTATTACAAAATATTGGGAGTTCCTTTGACAATTCTAAACGACCATCTTATAAAATGTCCCAAAATACTTCACTTCCCAATAGAATATCTACAGGTCTAGGCACATTGAATTCTGGGTCGGCCAATACTAAATTCGATGGAACGAACCATCTGGAAATATTAATATACTGATAGGGCAAACCATTGCTAATCTCAGATGCTACCAAGAATTTCAAATTCCTACAATAATTATCAACGCGAGAATGTATTGAGGTTTCTATTCTACTAGATATATCAGTTTTTGTGCCATTTATACCACTCACAGTATTATTATCTTTTTCGACATTAATTCCCAATTTTTTGACTAAGTCCCTAGATATAAAATTGTTATGAGAGGCTGAATCCAAAAGCGCTCTACATTGAATATATTTTTTATTAGAATCTTTTATTAAAACTACTGCAGTGGTTAAAACCACCTGTTTCTGTACAATTTCTTTGCACAAATATGTGGAACTATTCTGAGCAGAATCAGACTTCGTAATATCGAAAACTTTATTATTCTCGGTATTATTACCAGGGTCGTTTCTATTTTTTTTCTCTGATGTGTTTTTCTTATCCATTTTCATATGCAACAAGGTGTGATGTTTATAACCACAAATTTCACAATTTTTTGCTTGACAATTTCTAACTAAATGATTGTCGCCTAAACAATTCAAACATCTACCCATTATCCTTACTTTTCCATACCTTTCCTCCGGACGCAAGTTCATAAACTGAACACAATTTTCTAAACAATGACTACCACTACACATCGAACAAGATTTTTTTGTATTTCCTTCATTCGGCTTTGAAACTGACACGAAGGTTCTAGAGGATTTGGTCATTTGTCCTTGACCCGTCAAACTTTGCTTAGATCTATTGGAGCGACGATTGTTTTCTATTACACTCAAAGCCCTACATCGGGTCTGCAAAAATCCAGATAGTTCCTTCCAAGTCGGAAGCTTCTTTTTATCAAGTTGAGACCCCATGTCTTCCGAATATCATCATCTAACCTATAAGTAACAATATGAACTATCATCATGTCCCACTGATCAACATTCTGCTTCAGTTTTTGTAGAGCACGTAAATTGAGCTCAGTCCTATCAATTAGATTTTGTATCTCTGCACTAGAGGACTTACTAACGTACTGTAATTTGAACAATTCACCAATGTGTTTTTCTACTAAAGCATGAGTATCATCGAATCTATCCACCAAAGCTTTCCAGGCGATATCAAAACCATCATCAGAAAAATCAATTTTATCAATAACTTCCTTAGCCTTTCCAACAACAAACATATCTAAATACCACATTTTTTGAATTTTTGAATTTATCTGATGATTATCTATAATAATTTTCTCAAAAGAATCGCGAAATCTTAACCAGTCATCTAATTTTCCATCGAACACGGGTATTCTAATCTCCGGTAATTTTGCCTTAGAAAAAAGACCACTTGCACTGTCGCCATTCCTTGAAGCCGCATCATCAACCATACTCAATTTATCACATACATCACCCACTTTATTAATATTCAAAATGGCTTCAAATTTACTTTTTACCTCATAAAAATCATTTTCGAATCCCTCGAAATCTGCATTAAATTCGTCCTCATTCTTCTCGAATTCGGGATCGTCAACCAATGAACAAAGCGCAGAATAAATATCGGTATATTCGCTTAACAAAAGCTTTAAATTTTCATATCTAGCACTAACTTTGTTCACATTCTCTATTTCTATTTCATCATGATTCTGTATAAACTTCGAATGCAACGTGAGCTTTCTCTTAGTGGTTGCTCTTTTAATTTTTAATGATTCAATTGATGCCATTTTTTATAGAAATTATTTAACATTACACTTTAAAATTCAATATCTATCCCACAAACTTTTACTTTAGTTGCCCAAATTATAAATTTATCAAATACCTTAACTTTAGTTGCCAAAAAATATTGAAATTGATGAATCAAACGACAAATGTCCAAGTATCCAAAATAAATATTTCAAATTTCAACTGTCTCCACTACGATGATCAAATATGGACGTCTTCTTTGATGATCTTATTTCTTCCAAATAAACTAAATTATTCAATTTTTCCAGATTACTACCATAAATATCCGGCTCGAAGGACCATGAATTGTCTTCTACGTCTACAATATATTTTTACGGACTGTATTTCCACTAAAATACCACGTTTGGTTTTACCAATATTTTCCAGGTTTTTTCCACTAATAATTTTTCTTGTAATAAAAATGCGTCTATTCGTTTTAGCTATTTCAACGATAATGAACAAAAACCGTTTTATTTTAACAAACTTATACATTCATAGTATACAAAAATTTTGTATATATATATATATATACATATAATTATACATTCTTCTATATATATCTCGTACGCATCCCGATTAATATTTATTGTGCAAAAAGGAGAGAGAATACACTCAGACTAATACTAACCAAATTATATAAACCAAATTTACAGTATTTATTTCGATATAAAAACTTTACATATATACAGGGAGCAACCAAATAACCTTACTGTGATGTGCTCAAACGTTTTACAACAAATTACAATATACAATGCAACATCACTCAACATGTTTAACGACTAAAACAACATCAATAAAGTATGCTATGAGTTTATCTCATATAATGCTTTTGTTTTATTTCATTTATTTCTTGTACATGGTATAGCCACGCTGAGCTTGCTTTGACTTGAATAACTAAAAATTTATACAAACGAATTGTGAACGCTTTAAAGTTATTGAAATTTGTCTGATATAAGATATTATATTAACAATAGCTATATACTAACAAATCAACATACATATACATATAAGTATGTACATACATAAGTATGTTTAAATCCAATCTACCACCAGATTTGGTAGTTTATTATAATCAATAAAAGTGGATAAGAGTACTTGTCAAGTTCAAGGTCAAATTTTTTCACATTTAACATTCACTAATCCTATAAAATCATAATTTTTATGTTGTTTATGATTTTAATTTACTAATAATTACTTTTAATTGAAGCATAATTCAAAACAAGAAAACGAAAAACCATTTAATTTAATTTATATTTTGTTGGTTCAAAAACTTATTTTAATTTATTTTTAGTATTTTATGGTTAATAATAATGCCAGGATATAATTCAATGACACAACGTAACAGGTCACTTATATAGTAGTGACTTGCTTTCATGCATTAACACAATGTTATCCAATTATAAGTTCTTTTGTTTTTGTTGCTATTTAAATCTCTGTACAAACGCGTTCAATAATTTTCTGGTAGCAAATTTGCAACAACTACAAGTCAGACGACGTACTAACGGAACAATCTGAAGAGGTGCTTATGCTAAACTATAATACTAAAACATAAACTATCTTAAGGCATTTGCTGAAGCTTGCGTGTTACACAAGCGATAGTAAAATATTTTAGTTTTCGTCAAATCTCGATGTTTCATCGAAATTAACAACCGACGTATTCCTTACAAAGTTACAATAATGGATTTACTGTTTTAAATGCATTTTAATTATGGTATACCACAATCTCTAATTAACTCCTTCACATTGCTTAATCCTATTGGACCATTAATCATGCCAATTGTGATGAATTTAAAATATCTAGACTAAAGAGATGTACTAAAGGAAATTTTTCTTCATAGTCCCTATCCGTTTGAAATAACAGTCTACTTGACGAATGGTGCTGCAGATGCGATGCCATAAGTAACTGTTCGTACTGGTTGATCAGGTATATGCATCATGATTTGAGGTAAATTTTATTTACAAAATTTGTTTCATAACTCACTGCTGTACCATTTTGAAAAAAATTTTAATCGTAGTCCTCTTTGTACAGCATGAGATAGCGCAATATTGAAAAACGATTATTTACCGAAGCAGTTAATTTGTAAAATTAATTAAGTTAATTTTAAACTAAATCAAAAAGTTTGATTTGGGTCGACGTGATGGAAACTTAAAGTGTTTTAAACATTATCCATTAAATAAAGAAGACCTTAAAAATAAAATACGTAAACCTTGCCAATATCTTACTGCAACTAGCATTAGGAAGAAAATTATTGGGACGTTTGGAATTGTGTGTGCTAGAAGGTAGTTTTCAATTCAAAACAGAAATTTTGAAATATTGGTCCATTTTCCAATATCTCTGGGCAAGATTACCAAGAAAATAGCCCAGTGGCTAATGCTGCAACGTTTGGATCGGGAGTTACCGGGTTCGAATCCCAACAGAGGCGGGATGCAAAAGGGATTACGATCGGTGAATAAATTGAAAACATGTATGACCCTCTGCTGGACTGTAGAACGCATGGGCTGACCCATCGTTCATGTTAATACAGGCTATAGCATGGAGCTATGCAGTGTGCAGATGGCCAATTAAAAGACGGACCTATAGCCGTGTACAAAAATAGGGATGAGATTTCAAAGAACAATAAATCCACTAGTCGAACAGTCTCTAACTAATGTATGTATGTGTTGGTATTTTGGGATTTATTTAAAAAAAAAAGAAAAAAAGAGCATTCCTGAAATAAAAATAATATCGTAAATTCTGCGGCCTCACCAACCATGCAAAAGATTAATTAATAAACAATTCAATATTTAATTATTAAGTAATTCAATAATTTTTCAAAAATATAACCTTGATTTTATGTTGCTGACGACATCTATATCAAGCAGGAAATAGTGACAAAAATAAAATTAATGTTTTGTATTTATTTATAGAAAAGCAATTATTAATTAAACAAAAAAATACATTATTGAAAAATTAACGGAACAACAAGGAATTAAAAAATAAATAAGGAAAAATAAATGGAAGCAAAATGTCATTTTTCCTCTTTTATCGGTTTCACCAAAACTGTACCAAAATTATTTTTAGCAACAGATTGAAAAAAAAAACTAACGGTGGGCGGCATGATTTTGTATGCTTGCATTCAGGGAAAACAAAACTGTCTCTTTAAATGTTTATATTCATTTCATACAGGAAGAGTTTATGAAATTTCAAATCTCTAATGAATGAATCGGTGACCCGTTTAAACCGCAGCATAATAGGTGACATTATCCAATTTATCCATAACGGTGAGCATGACATTAAAACTATATACTTACATATCTATGGAACTCTTGAAAAAAAAGGCAAACTTCGGAATATTTAAGGAATTGAGTAATACAAACTTTAGAAATCTATGCAATTGATTTATATCAAATTTATTGTATTACTATCGATTCTGGTTTCAATATGATTAAACCCATTCGCAATTAATTAAAGAAGAAGATGGCTTTGAGAGAATACCGACCCTACTGATGATCCCTGCAACTTAACTGAAATTGGGCAGTTAATAGCAAAATTTGGATCACTGATGTATAATTGTGTACGTTGTGCTGCACATACAATACAAATTATTGTGCAAGATGTACTACACGACTCAAATCTGGCCGGAAAATTGGGTCCAAAAACTATCAGTAGAACTACGTCGACCAACCGCAATCTAAATAAAATTAAAACTAAAGTTTCCTAGTTTAAACGTGCCTACTCGCTGAAGTTCGTGATTATTTATGGTAGAACGAATCTAAAGAAGAAGATAGAGCTACATCTAAACGCTTTCATAAAAGGAGAAATAATCAGTCTTATTCATAAGGAAAACTTTGGGAATTCATGAACAATTTTATTAAATCATTTCTACCAGTGAAAGTAAATTACTTCAAAATAAAATAATTTCTAGTGCAATTTTGTTGGATCCTCATTTCAACAAACTAATAGAGTAGAATAAAGAATTGAATCGATAGAGATAGACAATTATCAACCATCACGAGAACAATCGGAGATAGATATGCATTGAGAAATTAGAGAACATGAGTATAGTAGTTTTCAAATCTCGCTGGAATTCTGACAGTTATCGCGCAGAAAGAATATGGCGGATACACAGTGATGTATTAAGTACAATAATTCATGTTTATTGTTTACATTTTTATGTTGTATTTGTATTTAAATGGAAAACGAACGTTTTTAATCACAAAATGTTTTTATAATTTAACTTATAATCACGGACACTTTTGAAATTAATATTTAATTCGATAAATTAAGAATTAAATTGAAAACTAATTTTTCTTTTTATGTTGTTGTGGTTTTGTTCGATATGAATGTCATTTGGTCATTTATTTTCCTTAGTCCGTACCAAAATTAAATGTTGACATTGTTTCCCAAAGGCGTGCAATTTTTTTTTCTACATCACTGAAAGCTGCGCAGAACAATTAAAAAAAAGTTTTTTTTAAGATCTGAATAGGACTATACCCATATTTACACAACTAGCTACAGTAATACTCGTAAAACTCAAGTTACCGTTGGTTGAACGTTTTCCGCTTTCAAACATCCGCAACGACCAACAAAATTGATTATCAGATGAAAATTTTAAGAAACTTTTGCTATTCGTCTCGACGAAAAATTTTAATTACAAAAAGCAACAAATTTTATTTATTACTTATGACTTTTTGTTTGGAGCATCACGAATTCCTACTTGCGGATTTTTTTTAAACTGATTACGCTATCCTAATTTGACGTTATTGTTTTCTAATTTGTGTAAAATTATTTTTTGCATTTTTACATTAAGCCGTTTTCGAAACACAGTTTGACGTCTTGATTGTTTCCCTTTAGGCATTATGAAAGAAACTGTGCTAAGTGCTACTATTTATTTGGGATCGGCTATGTATGTATAGCGAAATAACTAATCGTGGTTTAATAAAATTAAAACGAAACTTATGAATGAAACCGAAAAAATGTGTGGTGCAAGTAATAAATGTTAAGTGTACTACTAAAAGTAAAAATATTTTTTATAAATAATTCATTTATCTATCAACCATGATAGTATATGAAGGTAAATCAAATATGCAGCCAAATAATATAAATTTACATATCGTTCTGAAAATATGTGTTAATTTAAAAAATTATGATGATATAGTTATATATCATGTATAATTTTTTCAAGGTCAAGATTACACTAAAATACTACTATGTCTATATAATTTATCAATTTTTGGTACCGTATGATTGCTTCAGTCAAAATATTTTTCGGTTTCTCATTTTGAGTACGTATAGTAAAACCTCTTTAATTTAATAATTATCAATTGTATGCGAACAAATTTGTAACCACATTCAATTATCGGTTTCAATAAAACGATTTCCATGTCCCTTCCTTAGGTATTGTGAGGTTTATGCCTTTGTGGGACACTTTGTACATTTATATTCGTTGTTTGGATAAGAAGAGAACAAACTGACTCTAATAAATGTAATCCAATTAAAAAATCTATAATTAATAATTTAATTAGATCATGTTGCTACACAAATCAACAAACAATATATGATGTGTAATTCAATTTAATTGCTTTTGAACAAACTAAATATTTTTTTTTATAATCGACAATCACCACTGTACATTAATATCTATGGATGCATGTATGTATATGAAACATGTTTTTCTTTATACATATACATACTTATATGCCGTATAATAGGTACTGTTACATTTTTCTTCAAAGATTATTAAAAATGTATCGACGCACACAACAAGATTGTACCATAACAACACATTTGCCTATTATTTGCTTATTAATTATTTTGTTTATTTTATTAATTTTGTTTCGTTTATTTTTATTACTAAGAATATCTTTAATTTAACAATATTCTTGTTAAATTATAATTTTCATGAATTTACCATTTTTCATGTATGCATAAGAAACAATATAAATAGCAAAATTGACGCGCCCTACCTACTATATGTATATACGCGATTTACAATTACGCATTTTATGAAAATAAACGTTCGACATTAGAATTGAATGTAATTGACACATTTTTTTGTTTTGTTACGCTTTCTTTGGTAAATTTAAAATAATGCTAATTTGTAGGTTTAGCTGAACGGCCAAAAAAATAGTTTGTTTCTTATGGTCTCTAGAACGATTCTCGGCGGTCATCAAAATGAAGTAATTAAATTGAATTAACCAACTGCAGTTTGATGTTCTGAACGTTCGATTGAAACTAAATTTTGTTAATTTTATGATTTTTTCTTCCTGCATGTAATAATAGAGTATACTTAATTTTACATTAAATTGAAAACTTTCTATTAGTTCAATGGCGCAATTGAGTTAATGCTAGATGCGTGGCAGAAAGAAAGAAATCACTGACCCAATGTTTTGAAAATAAAATTTGCTAGGTGAATTGATGTGTTTCTGGAAAATTTAAGTCCAATTTAAAATAAATTCAAATCATAAATTGAATCAAAATTTCCGATTGAAACTTTGAATAATTTGAAATGAATTTCATAAACATAAGAGACATATCATTATAACTAATTTTAGATTAGTTGAAAAAAATTACAAAAATCAGATTGGAATCATATTCAATTTAAATGGAATCCTAATCGAGTTAGGACATTTGAGTGAAATTTAAAATGTACATTGCTCAAAGATTTTCTAGAATTTGAGAATTTTAAATATAAATTGAGACAAATTTAAATTGTTAGAACGAGATCAAAAATGTACCACACATCCGTATAAATAAACCCGTACTTATAACACTTAATGAGCGGTGTGAACATAATTTGTATAACATAGTTAAAATAGAAAACCAAGTGGAACTAAAAATAGAAGCAACTCTGTATTTTACAGATGAAATATGAACAGTCAGGAAATATCTTTGCAGTTTTGTTGCTTAAAGAACTACAAATGTTGGATTGATAATTGCTCTCTCGCTGATAGCGTCATCATCTGCAAATGCAGCAATAAATATTCAATGATATCAGGGGAGTGCCTCTTAGCTTGTGGTTTATGACCACCAGAAATTTTATTTTTAACTCACACATGGATATCTGGACCACCTCGTGTTGGTTCGTCATTAACATTAGTCGGTTAAATACAAAAATGTATAGAGTAAAAGTTGAAAATTCGTCTGATAGAGACGTGAGGCCAATTTGCCCTAATCTGTTAGAACAAGAACTAACTCAAAGGATTAATCCAAAGAGTATATTAAATAGTCGAATTGCCTAAATATAACTTGCATAAGTTCCACATTTCTTTGGAAACATAGACCATATGTACCACAATTTTGTCTAATCACATGAACGTTAGTCTTTAAAGACACAATGTTGTGGATCCTAAAAATGCTAGTATATGAATTTAACTTTTTGTTTTTCTTGTGGGCTCTCTTTTTCGCACATAGAAATATGTGTCCCACTAACTTCCACAACCAACAAAAGTTATCACAGACTTTACAAAACATAGAAACAATGTTTCAATACTGAATTTATGATCTTCGCCAGTGGTGTTGAACAGTCGGATTGCGAGCCACATCCTCAACAGCTATCAGCTGATTGGAAACAGAATTATGAAATATTTAGTTTTGGACTATTACATAAATAAATATAATACAACATATTATTTCGACGCAAAAATTCATTTCCGATTGATATTCCAATTAATGCACTTTTAGTTCGTAATGCATCGTCGCACTGAAGATTTTATATATATCGAACAGGACATAACTTTTCTTCAAAATCCTTTTTATTAAATAACGAGGAGGTTTTAAAAGAACTTTAGTTGGAACTTATAGATTTGACTTTAGATTCGAGATCAGATTAATTTTTCAAGTCAACATTTTAATTTTTGACTTTTTTTTAATTAATTCTCATGTATAGTAGAATATAAGCAAAATATATGTATGTTACTAATATGCATGTTAGAAAATATGAAATGCATTTGAGTTGGGTCAGAACGATTAAGCAGTAATCAAAGTGTGAGTCTAAAGAATGAGCTTAGTTGTTTTTGTTATTTTTTTAAAAATAATTAAAAATGAAAAAACAAATTTTATTGCTATTTTCAAAATAAATTATTCCAAGAATAGTTTAGATTACAGTAATCTTCCTATTATCTACAGATAACTGATAGCATTTTTCATTAAATATGAGCTTAAAAGCTCGCAAAGCAATTTGCACAGTATTTCAAGCTCCGACATTTGGTTCGGGAGCTACCGGATTCGAATCCCAACAGATGCAAAATGGATTTAAAAAAATAGGACTAGTGTTCAGCTTTCAAGGAACAATAAATCCACTAGCAAACAGTCTCTTCTAATCAATGTATATATGTACATATGTATGCGTTGGTTTAAACAAAAATAAAAAAAAATATAAATCTTTCTACATCGCACGATGTAATTCTTGATACAAACATCAAACGCAGGATTCATCTTCAAAATTGCTTTAATTTTTAAAAACAATATTGGAAGTAATCGCCCGAGATTGCATTCATATTTGCTAATAACGCATTTATTAAATTCATGAAGACATGAAATAGGATAAAGGAATTATTACTTCCTCCATATTTTTTAATATGAATGGAAATTCAGCAAAATGAGCTTTTACATAAACTAAGTGTTTGGGTTATTCATCTAGAAAAATATCTTCTTCTTGTGAAAGTGATTCAATAACTTCTATTCTTTTTTCTAAATTTTCCGAATAAAATAATGCAGCTTCAATTCAAGTTACTCTATCTGGTTTTAACTGGTTCAGGAGGCAACGAAGTATTATGTAGCTTCATTTTATCAAGTCACATTGTTAGAGGTGCTTTTAAAAACACATTTTTTACTGTGGAAATACGTTTGTGTACTGACGGAAAATAAAAACGCACATCTTCTGCCACACGATTTAATCCAAGAGCTGCCACACGATTTAATCCAAGAGCTGGTGTTACATTTTTCGACATTTTCTCAACTATCAAATCGGCAATATTTCGCTCAAATTTCGTCGGCAGTTTCTTGTTTAGTAGCAGTTTATACTTTGTAGGGCCAAATTGTAGCAATCGTCTTTATAGTGTTTATGCATTGTTGATTGCTCAGTTCGTATATTTTTTAAGAAAATTTCGCGTTACTTCATATTCAAGGCTTCGCCAGAGTAAATTGACTGTAACCATGCTTGCAAAAATCTAAGAAAAATTTATTTTTTCTGGAAACATTCGAATTTCCTTTGAAGTATGCTGCATGCTGTGCCTTTTAAAATTAACAATCTTGTGTTACTTGTGTTATCCAAATTGTGAAAATTTATGATTTTTATATTGTTCGTTATGGTTTTATATGTGCACATCTGAAAAAGTTACTTGATTTAAAGCAACGTGATAACAAATTTATCAATATTGTGTTTTTTGAGACGATTTGGAAATAAACAAGGTACATGCAAAGTATGCATGATGTAATATGCAAAAAATATGATATACATATGCAAATAAATATTGCTTTTTTCATTCTGAAAATGTAAAATATGTACTATACATTTCTTCATTGAAGTTCCTATCGTTTACGAAGAAAATATATATTTGAAGATTACTGGATCATCCCGGAATCTTTAAAAATCCTTTAAACTCCTACTTATGCCAGAATAAACCATATACACCATCTTCCATGTCACTGTACAGGGTAATCCCGTAATCTTTAAAAATCCTTTAAACTCCTACTTATGCCAGAATAAACCATATAAACCATCTTCCATGTCACTGTACAGGGTAACATGGAGCTATGCAATGCGCAGGTGGTATACTGTACTTGTATGAATAGGTTGAATGAATGTTAGTGTGAATGTGGGTATTGCACCGTGGACCCATTAGTGGCATTGAGTGCTGGAGTAAAATCCGCCCAATTTAAAAAATAAAAAATAAAAAAAACATAGGAAAGATATACGGTAGGGTAAAATGCTCGTACAAAATTTTGCTACATAAGAAAAAACGATTTCTTAAAGTAAACCAGGATCGATCCACAGCAGTCTATTAATAACGGAAACTGCTTTTATTAATAATTCCCTATTTATTATTTTAATGAGGAAATAAAAAACGGTATTATCTATTATACATTTTAAATAACTACTGGTAATTTATAAATTGGCCCGAAGATGAGTAAACTGCTGCTTTTATACAATATGTTACTATTAACCGTCGAGGACTCATCGATTATTAATTTTCAAATGTTCGTCGCCAATTACTTGGTTCAATTGAAAATTCTGAACATCATCTAATTACTTGCGTAACAATATGCAATAATGATTGCAATGCAGAGACTTCCGAATTTGGTTTTAGATTTTTAGAGTTTTAATACTTTGTAAACTAATACTTTGTAAAATATCTATGTATGTATGTTTTTCAGATTCGAATAAAATGTAAAATTTTAATTTATTAAATTTTAGTAGAAGTTTGAAAATAAATTTTTAATTAGAACTTCCAAACAGTGTTTTTTAGTTTAATCTTTTTTTTATGACAAAACGATATTATTTTAAAATTATGAGCTAAGACTATTTTAAAATTTCCACCAGAGCCACAATTATCAGATGGGACCGTTTTGGATACATTTGCATCTTTTAGATACATTTTACCCTAAAATCTGAAATTGCATACTAGCATACAAAAATAATAAAATACTTCTGGATCGGAATACAATTCTTCTATAACTATACGTTAGTAAAATTATTTGATCAAAATGGAATTCCAGATAAAATTCGGAGCAACATACTTTATTTGTTGCTGAGTCGCTGAATAGTTTTGCTCTTAGGAAAATAAATGAGCGGTTTTGCAATTTCCTTGTCAAATGTCAAAGTCAATCATATTTGCTGTTTTGTGAATCAATTTTGTGATAGTACGTTTTTAATTTATTTTATATTACAAAATATTAATTGCACTGGTGTTTATATTGGCATAAAATGATGGGTAAGTATGTAGTTATTACAAATGCAATTGCTTTTTTTACAATTGCTCTAATAAACCCATTATCACATTTGTGATCCGTGGTTAGACACCAACCAGTATCAATAAAGATGTGCCCCTTAAACGGAAGGTTTAAAACGGAAGATTTGTGGTAAATCAGAAAAAAATAACTGAAAATTTTAAGGCCAGAGATAGTGACGGAAAATCATCATCATCCTTCACGTAAGCAAAACAATGATATTATTTATATTCATCTACATCGAATGTAACGAAATTATATAAGATTTCTGAGCCAATTCAATCCGAATCAAATGTTTCAAGCTCGAGTGAAAGTGACACAGAAATTACTGCCAAAAAAATCAAACGGACACGGTTGTATAGAAACCAGTGGGACACTACTTTAAATGGGTTGAAAACAAAAATGGATCAGCACTTTGTAAAGTTTGTGATACTCGCCTAACTAATATTAAATTTCATCTACTTCGTCATGATGTAAATACAACACATAAAAAAAATATGGAGCAAAGTAAACTTACCCCAATAGACTTGGTGTTTGCGAATCCCATTAAAACTGCATTTGATAAACAGGTAAACAAGCTAAATTAATTTTATTGATGTTTTGTTTAATGCATCATTTACCATTCATATTGATGAACTTTTTGCCTGATTTACTGCAAAAGTGTTAAATATTCCTCTTAACATATAGAGCTTTTGTCGGAATTAACTCATATAGAGCTTTTGTCGGACTAAATTTGCTAATTTTAGAGCAGCAATTCTCCTGTTGGAAAGTTGTATAATCGTGTATATACCTGGTATAACATAGCTATTAGCTGAATGATAGTTGGATGTTAGAGTTGCATAAAGCAACTTTTAAGAAGCACCTTGCTTTAATAATGGTTATCTAAGGATGTTAACTACAGCTATTGGCTTTACAAAATATGAATTTTGACATTCAATTGTTGTGATAAAAAAAAAAAATTCATTTCAAAAATTAAATAAAATAAGTATAGCTATTATGTACACCGACCATCATTTAATTCTGATAAAATATTTTTAACAGCATTGATAAAATATTGTTTGATGGTGTTTTGTAAATCAATATTATTATAAATAAAGAATATATAATTATTATTTAACTTAGATAATATGTAATTTTACGTGCCGTTTAATTTTTATGGTTAATATAAATAATATAGGACGAAAAATGTTAATGCTCCTCGATTATATTTTGTATTTACAAGGAAAATAAAATTTTTTATAATATATTTATATGTTTTCGAACCTATTCGCACGTGCTAGTATTTGAATTCTTTGAAAATTTTAGGTTATGTTCAATTAATTTATTTAATTAATTAATTTTAACAATTGTAAGTTATCTAAAAGTTACATACAAAGGGTTATCAGCAAGAATTCAGGTATCGAGATATCTTATATGAGTATATCAGCAATTCCTCATAATTGTTTATAAAAAACATTTCTTGACATTATGTCGCTTTTTTACTCCATTTTGATGAAAACAAAGATGATTACAAATTATGCTAATATAAGGTTACCTGAATGACGTATCCCTTTTATAATGCTATTCGTTTTTTTTTTAATAAATGGATTCCATACTAAACCATTTATAAAGCAAAATACTAAATATAGAGCAAGTAGCTTTAAATCATCATATTATTTCCGCTTATAGCTTTAGTAATTATGTATATGATTTAGATTTACAGCTTCGAGCTCTATAATTAACTATTAATTAATTAGTTAACTATTTAACGGTATTATTTTTTTTTCGCCAAACGTGAATATACATGTAGGCCTTTTATCAAAATTTGTTATTATAACTCAATAGTTAATTTAACTAAATTTTTGACAGAAGATGAACATAATTTTCCCAATTGAAGCAACCAACTCTATATAAGATACAAAAACTTATATTAGGTTTAAATTAACATAAAAATAAAGTACCAGCTCTATTTTAATGTTTTTTTTTTTTTTAAATGGTGAAAAGCTTTTTATGAACATCAAATTATGTAAAACTGGAGCTAAGTCTTGTAACACTTATGGTTTTTATTAAGCTGCATTATAGCTGATATTGCTACTAAATTGCTATTATACAATTAATAGCATTATAATATATAGTGCTCTAATACTAAAGAATTGTAAGCTCTATATTTGGTTATAGAGCTCATAAAACTATCTGCTCTATAATTTGTTAAAGCTGGGAATGTCTAAAATCTGTATTATAGAGCAAATAGTATTTTTATTAAAGCGCCTAATGTCATTTTTTACTATATTAATGCAACTAGCAAAGCAAATGCTATTTTAGAACTGCAATAGAGCAAACAAGAAACTGACAGCTCTAACAATTGTTACTTGGGACATCAGTCATGGCGGGGCAGTTCACAGGAGTTCAGGCAAGACTAAAAGAAATTATCCCTGATTTATTTTTTATGAACAGTATATGCCACTCCTTGCATGTTTGCGCAAGTAATGCATGACAAAAATTCCCGTATGATATAGAACAGCTGGCAAGGAATATTTTTGACTTTTTCCCCCATAGTTCCAAACGAATTAGTGAGCTCAATATCGTCTCATGTAGCTAATATAAACAAGGCAAATATAGAAGAATTTTGGTCAAAAGTTGGATCACTTAAAGGAGTAGATGGATACCTGTTCCAAAAATTATCCAATTTTGTGACTAGTTTATTGAATTTGCCACACAGTTCGGCCGCAGCAGAACGGATTTTTCAGATTTAAATATTACAAAACACAAAAGGACTAATCGATTGCTGTTAGAAACGGTCGATTCAATAATGGCTGCCAAGGAACTTTTAAGTTTGGAACAAAAAAAAACAATTAGTTCCAAAAAAATTAGTGAAGTTTGGGTACCCCAGCCGGATCATAATTTATATTAAATTACAATTACTAGACCATCGAATTTATTTTTTTTTTCTAATGTTGAGGTACTGTGATAGCACTGACTGAACTTATTAAACGCTTTAATTTTTTAAAACGTGATTTATTTATTTTATTTTATTTAAGAGTGAGATGTATAATATTTTATATAAAATATATATAAATAAATAAAAAAATTACGAAAAAAGCTATGTAGTGTTGATAAAATTTTATTTGGATACATGTTTTTTGCCGTAAGGGATACATTTCAATTTTTCGGAGTGGGAACACTGGATGGGATACATGCAATCAAGCTGAGGCATACCTTGAAAAAAAAAAAAATGTCAAACAAATTTAATCAGAAATGCAATTTTCTTATGTACAAATCGTCTATTGAGTCCAAAGAATTTCACTTTACAAAACTTACACCACTAATTTTACTAAATTGAATGGCATTTTCAAAATTTTTGGTTTGAATTAATTAACCTTACTGAAGTTAGCAGAAAACTTTCAGCAGAAAAAATTCTGCAGTATCGACATAATTCATAATTATATATTCATTTCTTTGAAATTGGAATTAATTTAGAAAATAAAATTATTTTTTTAATATAAATAATTTTGTGATTTTCTAATGTTGAATTAATTATTGAAATTAAATTTTAGAATAACACAATCTGCCGATTTAAAATTAATCGTGTAACCGGGAATTCTATTTGGGTTAAGACTTAGGTAGAGATGTTCCATGATGAATATCTGGACAAATTTTAATGCTGCATATATGGTCAATTATGTGGGATCAGGTTGAAAATACTTAAAATCCCCATCCATCTTTTAATTATTATATGAAATGGGCGATATTCGGGTAGCTAGCACTTATGGTTTGTGTAAGCAGACTATTAATTTGGGTTATAATCTTAATTGAGAATTTCTATGTGAATTCTATTAATGTTAATTCTATGTGTCGTATCAGGTTATATTTTATGGGGGATCAGGTTAAAAATAATTAAAATCATGATCCCACATAAAATATGGGCAGATACGAAGCATAAAAGCTCTCTATTAAGATGAAAACCGTAATTAATAGTCTGCTATACGACAAATCAAAAGTGCCAACAACCCTTATTTTTGAATAAGGGTCATTTCGTAATAGTAAAAGATGGATTTTTCATAAATCTTGTGTTTACAATTTAATAATTGTTGAAAGATAATTAGTAGTAATCTTAACGAATAATTTCAAATTCAAAAAATTCAAATTAATATTTATACATCTTACATAAATAATTTTAATTTAAAATTATAACTGATTTTTATAAGTGTTAATAAAATACTAATAAAATATGTCAATAAAGCAGATGTTTGTCTGACATTTTTTTGCTAATATCAGTAAAGTAATTAAATACACAAATTAGACACCTTACTGAAGTTAGCAGAAAAATTTCAGTAGAAAAAAAACTGCTTTATCGTCATAGTTTTATAGTATGACTTATGAAAATTGAATATATTGTAACGCAAACTAATAGCCGGGTAATACGACAAATCAAATGTGCCAGCTACCCGAATTTTTGAATATGGGCCATTTTATATGAATAAAAAATGGGCGGGGAAATTAATTAACTTTAACCTGATCCCACATAAAACATGGCCTGATACGAAATACAGAAGTTCTCTATTAGGATAGCAACCGAAACTAGTAGCCAGGTAACACGACAAATCAAAAGTGCCAGCTACCCGTATTTTTAAATATGGGCCATTTCAAATGAGTAAAATATGGGTGGGGAATTTAATTATTTTTAACCTGATCCGACATAAAACATGACCTGATTCGAAACACAAAAGTTTTCTATTACGATGGTAACCCAAACTTATAGACAGGTAACACGACAAATCAAAAGTGCCAGCTACCCGAATTTTTGAATATGGGCCATTTCATACGAATAAAAGATGGGTGAGGATTTTAATTATATTTAACCTGATCCCCCAAATTTACCAGTTATACGACATGAAAATTTGTCCAAATATGCATCACGAAACCTCTCTACCTGTCTTAATCTACATTGAATTCCCGCTTACACGACAATTGTGTAATCCTAAAAATTAATTTCAATGACACCAGAAAATCACAAAAATATTTTTATGAAATTTTTTTTAATAATTCTAAAGTAACTAAGCAAATTCAATTAAATAAATATATAATTATGAATTATGTCGAAAATGTATATTTTTTCTGCTGGAAAATTTCTACTGAAATTTTTCTGCTTCAGTAGAAAAAAACTGCTTTGTAAACATAGTTTTATAGTATGACTTATGAAAATTAAATATATTTTAAAATGTTAAAATATATTTAATATTTATTTAAAATTATTTTTGTTAGATGTTAAATTATTAATTTGAATTTTTTTAAACTACTCGTATTAATTATATTTCAAAAAATACATTATAAATTATTTTTAACCTGCTCATACATAAAATATGACCTTATACGAAGCATAGAAGTTCTCTATTAGGATGGTAACGCAAACTAACAGCCGGGTAACACAACAAATCAAAAGGGCCAGCTACCTGAAGTTTTGAATATCCATTTCATACGAATAAAAGATGGGTGGGGATTTTAATTATTATATATATTATGTCGATAAAGCAGATTTTTTATATTTATTTTAACTCCAGTAGTATGAATTAGACAGTAATAAAATTTTAAAATTTTAGAGATGCTATAAACTTATATTTTTATTTTTATTTTTTTTTCTATAGCAATATCGAAAACAATTGAATGGAATTACACATATATATATAGCGATTGATCTACGGTAACTTAGTATGCATCATCAACCAACAGGTGGTCACATTGCATCATCATAACATTTTATGTTACTATCAAAACTAATTAATTGGGTAATATATATTCAAATAATTGACGTACAAATTTAAGTGCGCCAATTTTCCTATATATACCGCATCAATATAATATAAACAAAACAAAATCATCAATAAAAATAATTAAATTGATTTATGATATTCAGCGTTCCATAAAGAATACCAACCAGCAATGTATATATTTGGAATTTTGTTAATCCATTCGCTACATACTCGTATGTACGTATTTATGTATATAAAGATACTCTCACACATTATTATTATGTATTCTATAATTAATAACTCTATTATCCAATTTATGTACTATAAAGAGAGTATAGTATACAATAAAATTAATTCTTTTATGCTATATGTACATAAGTATATACTATAATTTAATAAAAAAAAATACAGAATTAAAATAAACGAAAACATTGACATTAAAAATTAAAGATAACAGTTTTAGCATTTATCACGTGTTTTTGTTTCAAAATGTTTAAACCGATATTTTAAATCTGAAATTTAAATTTTCTACGAGTAAATAATATGCAAATTTAATACATATCTACATATGTATATGAATTATGTATGTGAAAATTGGATAGTATTATGGATATTGAATTCGTTTATATAAAGCGAAAAAAAAAATTTACCATTTTATTCCAATATTGTACGAATTTTATTTGGAAATTTTATTTTTAGATTATTATGGAAATATTTTTGTTTAATATCCAGATGAGATTAAAAGCTAAAATATTTGTCCAACCACAAAAAATACAATTTTTTGTGGTATTGATTTTTTGATAACCATTATCTTTAATAATATCGTTTGTACTACACAATATTATACAAACCGAAATCAAATAAGAAGCTATTTCGATAATGCTTTTCCAAATAACATACTCGTACATATGTATGTATTTATAGTGATAATGGTTTTGCGGCTTCGATTTGATGTTATGTTAATAAAAAATTGTTTGGTACTATAGAATAGACAATATGTCTAAGTGTTAATGATAATAAAGTGTTTTTACATATATAATAATTTAGTGAAGCAAGAGATTCGAACTAGAGTTAGCAAATAATTTTCGATTTAGGTCTCGAAAAATTCGAGAACTTGCGTGTGAAGTTTGTACTAACTTTTTCTAAAGCACGTAATCATATTCAATTAAATAAATAATTATTAACTATTAAATGTTATATGTACTACACTAAGTTTGGAACTATAGTCCTGGAAGGTTTGAAACATTTTTCTCTTGATCTACTTATTTAAACGAAAATTAACGCAATGGAATACTATTTGCTCGTTTTCCAATCAAACAATTTAAATTCATTTTTCTAGATTATTTGCAGATAATATTTACGACTCAACTGCGTATGAGCGTTCCATTCCATGGCATGATAATTGGCATGAATTCTTCAACCATAGACATCTCAGGTTTTTATTACCATAAAAGTGGCTTTAAAATTTATTTACAATAATTGAAAATACTAAGTTCTATGAATACTTTGAAAAATTACATGCTAATGTTCTTCATCCTTGATTTCAATCAAGATTATGATGAACACATCTATAAACCTCTGTTTAGAGTGACGAATCCATTGTCCGAACCATCGTTCAGATCAATGCAGGCTGGAGCTATACAAAATCTAGATGGTCAAACAAATCGTACCTGTGGTCGTGTATCCTCGATGCTTCTAGCAACGGCGTAAGGCAATGACGCAAGTAAGTTAACTGCAAAAGAGCCGGGAGAGCTTTGAGCTCCAAAACAATTAATAAGTAGAGAATATAAAAAAAAATAAAAAAGTTTGCGTACGATGTGAGCAATTGAGGAAATAAAAAGGAAAGTCAACATAAATATTATTCGCGATTGATTTTTTAGTAACTAAAAGACACATTGTTCTTTAATTAACGAACACAAAAAAAAAAATTAATTTGATATTTCATAACATTAATTTCATATTTCATAACGTCTGAGCAAACAAATATAAAATAAAACAAAAATTTAACTTAACATGTCACAAGAAACCCACACATATCTATCTCCACAAGATAGATTGCCAAAATAATTAAAAACCAAAATCTACTGTTCTAAGGGTGATTCAATATTATAATGAGATACGATCTCTTATAACTAAACCCATATTTGTACGATCATGCGTAAGTTGGCTTTTCGCGAGAAACGTGAAGTGGTGAAAATAGTTAAGTTTAATTCTATGGAAAGTGAAACAAAAATTGCCTCCAAGATAAAGTTATAGCTTAAAGTAGAGCTTCAGATGAACAAACTGAAATGAAAGAAATTTTATACGTTTTTTAATAATATTACTTTCAAAAAAATGTAAATAATTATTTTATTTATTCATATCCCCAGACCAGACAAAGTAATGTTGAGTACGTCAAAGGCGCTGCGGATCAAGCCCTTATAAAGTAGCTGTGGGACAAAATAAAGCGGAAATAATCCAGTACCTAGTAGTGCTTGATTAAATTCGATAGAATTGCCACCAAACACAAATTTCAGTTTCCATATATCGGCAACCATTACAGAGGATTACCTTAACCTATAGAGACAATAATAAGGGAGTTTAATATTTAGGATATATCGTCGTTAAGAACGTTAGAAAAAAATATGATTTGGTAAATATTATTTAAAGTTTTCAAATTAAAAAATGAATTACTTTTGTTTCGTATGTAAAAAACCAACATCAAATTTGTCAAAGTGGTTTGAACATTTAAAGCTTATTCATAGCCTGCAACAATCAAAATATTTACAATTGAAATTGTGTGTTTACTGAAAATTGCCCCACGTATACTGGTCTAAGAAAACCTATATCAAGTTGTTCTAAATCATATATAAATGATGGTTTCAGTACCTATTTCATCAAACTTAGAGAATATGGATGTAACCGATCATTTTCCCAAACCTGTGTCCCAGTGCGATATTAATCAATATCAGGTTCCATTCAGACAAATTGAAATAAATAATGGGATAATAAATATTATATCAAAGTTAAACACATTAGGTTAACCTGATACAACTATCACTAAACTAGTAAACTATGCTTCCGGTCTTCTAGACGATTTTTATTGAAAGATAAGGGATCATTTTAATTATTCCGAACAAAATATGTACGTACATGAAGTACTAATTAATGTTCAATTACATTTCCAAAATCAGTTCCAAAAGACATTTGGAACTTCTAACTATTTTGTTCAGTTTTTGTATTTCGTTAGAGAAAGTATTAAGTACAAGATGGGATATAAAATACTGTAGGAAAACTAAGATGTACAAAAAACAATTAATACAAAACACTGATCAATATATTCCCATAACTGAAACCCTGAAAGTGCTTTTCAAAAATATAAATTTTCAAAAAATTTTTATAATGTCAGATCATAATTGTACAGACCCAAAATCTCCCGCATCAGTTTTTATCGTAATTAGAAAATTCAAATGATTTAAGAAACCCAGATAATTATAGCATAATTTTGGCTCCTACCATCCAAGATTTGGAATCAAACGGTATCAGTACTGATTTAGGTACAATACATGCACTTTGTCGAGTATTGCTCATGATAATTTAGGAGCCAATCAAATTTTTGGATATGCAGGAGGGTTTAATGCTACTTTTTTTTGTAGATTTTGTGAGATCACTTGAACGTTGAACTTAATGAAAATGCACAAATCATGCGTACTGTCCAATGGGTGTTTAAACAGGTGCGCTTCAACTTTTTTCCGATAGGGACGGCGAACGACGCCATATTTTTTATTGTTCTTTTGTCATTTGGAAACTTCATTAGTATACATTTCATCATGGAACGCTACACACTTGAACAGCGATTGCAAATCGTGCAAATTTTTTATCAAAATAATCGTTCTGTTGCTGCTACTTTAAGAGCATAACGGCCATTTTACGATGAGGCTCACTTTTGGCTAAATGGATTTGTCAACAAGCAAAACATGCGTTACTGGGCAGGAAGCAACCCACACGTGATTGATGAGGCACCGTTGCATCGCGAAAAAGTCACTGTTTGGTGCGGATTACATGCCGGCGGCGTCATTGGGCCATATTTTTTCATCGACGATAACGATCGCCACGTTACTGTTAATGGAAATCGATACCGCAATATGATAAACGATTTTTTTTGGCCGCAATTGAATGGAATGGACTTGGACGACATGTGGTTTCAACAGGACGGGGCCACATGCCACACAGCACACGATACAATACAGTTGAAGTGCTCTTATTGAAAAACCCTGTATTAAAAATAGTGCAGATCGTGAAGGAACAGATTTGATTTCAAGAGAAGGTGTTAGGTTTCTATCAGTTTTATCAGAACTTACGTATTATTATATTGTTGAAAATTGAACGGTTGATCCCATGCATGATATTCTAGAAGGCGTTGTACCACGCAGTACCAAGCAGTAAGGTTATTAGTTTTACCCAGATTAATGAGAGGATTCACTGTTTCAGTTATGGATATTTGTACCGAAAAGTAAAGCCCTCATCAAATAAAAATAAAGCCTCTATAGGCCTTTCAGCATCCCAAACTTGGTGTCTGATGATTCATTTTCCTTTTATTTTCGGTGATTTAATTACAAATGATCTACAAATTTAATGACGTAATACTATTTTATTTTTTATGAATAATATATCAATTTAATACTTTATACTTATTAGTTTTATAAATACAGAATATATAAAATTTGTACCATTTTTTTATGGATCTGTATGAATACAAAAATCTTATTATAATCATACTAAAACTTTCAACTGTGTACCAAGATACAGCAACAACGCAAACACGCGTAAAAAGCGCGCGTTACACAAAGAAATCTGCTGATGCGAAAGTAAATCGAACACTCGTTTATTATTCGCATTAAGTTGCATTGAAACAAGCCTCCAGAATTTTAGAATAAAGTGAAAATATTAAATTTTGGAATTTTGATACATCCGGAAATATCACTTTATTCCAAACCACTGGAGGCTGGTTTACACTTTTAAATTGATTAAAGTTTTCTTAATTTTTCGTCAATTGCACACATCATACGCAGACAAATTTTGATGATTGTATATTGTAGCTTTTCCTTGACAAAACTGAGATTAAGTTGATTGATCTGGATGATGGGATCAAATGGACTGTACTCGTCACTTGTCACACACATAATCCCAAAATCCATAAATTAAATAACTTAATTTTTGTTTGTGGGAAAATTTCCAGTTTAGTTGTTTTAATAAATTAATTATTTCAATTACAATTTGTTTTTTTTAATTTTGTGGAATAAAAGTTAAGACTGCAGTTAACATGTTTAGGAACAGAAATCCTATCATATAAAGCAAACAGTAACAGTTAAGGGTATCATGGGCTCATAGCAGCAAATCATTAAATTTAGATATTTGCATACACTATAGCGTCTAATTAACCCGCACAACAATCAAGTTAAAAAAACAAAATCTAATTTAAATTTAACCCGTCTAAGTGTGCCGTAGCAGCCACTCAACCTATAAATTATTTGATGAAGTTTTATTAAGTTTAATTTGAATGTATCAATTTTTAAAAATATAGATGATGATGAACGCGAATCTGACACAATCATATTTTTAAATTAACATCAGCCAGAAAAAAATTTAGGTGATGACAGAAATTAGTTCAAAAAAATCAAAGTTATCTTGGCGAGCTTGAGTAAGTCGAATATAATTTAATGGAGGAGATGGAGACAACAACAGAGAAGGAGGAAACAAGAAAATTTAGAAAGAAAGTTAATAATAGTAAATCAAAGACGTGATGGTTAAAAATCATATCGCTCCTATGAATCACAGACACACTTCCTCATACTATTTTGAGATAAACCAAAGTATTAGGAATAAACCGCTTTTTAAAAACCGTGATTCAGAAAAGGCTGCAATCGGACCCAAATATTATTTGCCATTTATATATTTGGATCGTATTAACATGTTTCCAACTTATGAGAACAAATGCCACTTTTCTGCAATAAGATTTGTCACTACTTATTTTCGTTGACGAAAAAGTATCAGTTGTATACTGAGAAAATCCTTAAATCTAACAGCTCATAACTGGGGATCGAATATTCCATAATTGGAGTGAAACTACAGCTCGATGAGGACATATCGCATCATGTATGTGGCAGTATCTCAGCTCTTCAAATTATTGAACGGGTAGTATTTAACTCCGATTCATTTGCAGTACGAAATAAAAATGTTTTATCTATTTGTACTAGACAACGAAAGTTGGAAATTGATTGATCATATATTTTTTGAGCCGCAACAGACTCATATAGAGTGAGTGCTATGTTCATCATGCGATTGTCGAAAGGAAAAGAAATACTTCGTTTAAGATACATCATCCACCCACCCCATCATTTGGGGTTTTTCCAAATAAATAAAATATTGGATTATTTTATTTAGTTTAGTGATTGATGAAATACGTGAATTATTTTATTATTGATAAAATACTACCTAAACTCCATACATCTAAACTTTACTTTAAATATTATAAAAACCAAAAGGAGTTTTTTAATTTTCTAGATTATCCAGAAGTAAATTCGATAATTTACGGTTGGGGCTCTTTTAAGAACATTTCAAAGAAATTAAGAATCGAAAATTTATAGTAAATTAACTTTATGAATTTTTAAAAAGATAGTTTAAACTGACTTCCTGAAAAGTCGTTCATTTTGAGTTTAGCCAAATTCCCTTGGTGGTATAGATTTCTGATTGTGAATATTCCATATAATTGATCCTTTGCTATATGTTTTAAATCAATCATTTAAAAGAACATAATCATAACAATCATACATCCATGGACGCCCATGTTAAAAACTTGCCAATTACATAACATGTATAATCTTTCACTATCATCTCTTCCAAAATCAGGTTGAAACGTTCAAGCAAAACGTTTGTACTGCGGGTTGTTTAAATCAGAAAAAACGTAAGAGGCAACGACTTTTCAGAGAAACAACATAGCACTGAAATAAATCCTGCTATTAATACTATACTACTACTTCTTAATTGAAATAAATGTATACGGAGAAAACTTTGTTTTTGTTTTTCATTAAGAAGATCAACTCAAGATTCGCGGAAAATACGTATGCAGTCTTGTAAGTATTCTAAAATATTGTTTTTATAGAAAACAAACTAATGATTTGAATGCAATTTTTGAATATTTTAGTTTTCTGAAATTCTTCAGAAATACTCAATTATTACAAATCGAAATTCACCTTAACTATCTATCAAGAGACTGTTTATACAATTTAGACATTCCATAATAATATATTCCATAATAATTATTTAATTATACGATTGTCAACGTATTATTTGTAATTAAGTAATTGATTAAGACATTATTTCTTAAAATCTGAATCGGTTGTCGGCGCTATATGACCTTGTGCATTTCTTGCTACATAAATTAATCAATTTTCTTTTCTTAAGTTAGCAATATTGAAATTGCTTATTATAAATTAATATGTATCGCAATTCAGTTACCTTATTCAAAGAGATATAAATTACGTACATTAGTAAAATAAGAAATTAATAATTTACAGTATATTGAATGTGAAAGTTGTATTTCAATTGTAGGTGCCGGGCCGTGTAAACTCGTAAAACATAATTATACAGACTGTAAGAAACTTCTTAAATGAAGTTCGTTGCGATTTGTAATACTATCAAAAAGAAAACAATGTCCATATTAAATAAAAAAAATTCTTCATTTCTTTCTCAGAAAGCTGAGGTGCTGGTAAGAGGCGAAAATAAGTAAGCAATTTTCTATCTGAAATTCTTTACTGGAGAAAAAAAGATTGATTGAAGTATAATACGCATACGCATTGCAATATTTTCTGAAATCAAGAAATAAACCTTTCCTTACATTCATGTTTAATTAAATAATCAAACTTAAAATAGCAAAAGTTTCTTAATTGAACGCTAATTATAAATTCTTTTTGTCTGAATGTCCTAGCCGATTCTCTCAATCCAGGGGAAAGTTTCATCATCAGATTTTGTTATTATTGTACATCAGCTAGATTGTGACGATGATGGAAATTATTTATTATTTTTATTTCACAGATTTTAGCACCAACATATTTAATATATGTACATGTATATATATAATATGTTATGCCTAAACTCAACATTTCGAAATGACTCCGTGTATAAATTGAAATCAAAAATTCGAATCGAGTAGTCGTCGTGTTTGTTTTTTCTTTCTCATATTTTAGAAATTTGAATTTAAATATTATTTTCAGCTTTTATTTTTAATGTACCATTTTGTTTTTGGTGAAACGAAAATAAAATGTTGCTTACTGCTCAAAACCAAATAATAATAGTTCTGCAAGGTTTCGACCATTCAGCGGTGCCGAATTCGAATATTCTACTAGATATTTAAGTTTCTAGTTCTGATAATGTGCCGTGGAAAGTGATTCACGAAATAAGACAAAAAGAAACAATTAGAATTCATTGGAGTGCAGTCCAATTGCACTGTATTATGAATGAGCGGTTATGTGCAAAATAGCGTATTTGCTTTTAGTTTAAAATTTTGTAAGTAAATAAATAATTGAATTTACAAAGTTTACAGATTTTTGTAAAATTTATAATTTAGAATATTAGAATTTTAATTTAAAATTTTAATTTTTTTTAATCATAAATCCATTATATGTAAGCAAAGAATACTATAAATTTGAATGGCTTTGTTTATATTACGAATTTACCAATATTTCAAATTTCAATCTTGATCATTTTCGATGCCTACAAAACCCCGCTTACTGACAGGACAGTCCACAAGCCAAATTTAAAATATTTCACATTTACGTAACTAAACATTTTCTAAAGCTAAAAGGTAAATTAATATTAGAACCAACCGGTGACCCAAACTTAAAATTTAATTTTTTTCAGGAATATTAAGGATTATTAATTAAAAAGATACTGTAATTTTAGATTGCTTTAATATTTGTGGCCTAACTTTATTTTGTAGCACCGGAAGTTGGTATTTGCGATTAAAAAGTTGTCTTAGAATTAGCATCAAATTTCTTCTGAAATATATTGTTTTATTATTTTAAGAATCATATTTCTAGTTAAAAACAAAAATTCCCAACAAGGCGGAAATTTCACAAAAATATTTGAAAATAAAATATATTGCTTCAGAAGTTAATTAAATATTGGCTCCACACACAAATATTATTTTCTACTTCATTTTACAGCGATACTCAATAATCTCTTATTACCCATTTGTGTTAATTGCTCAACGGTAACTATAAATTCTTTTTATCTGAATGAATCAAAATTCGGTTCTTGTCCACTTTCTCTCACTCCAGGGAAAAGTTTCATCATTAGATTTTGTTAGCATTGTAACAAATGATGGAAATGATTTATTATTTTTATTTCACAGATTTTGGTGATGCTACTAACAATAAGGCCACCAAAATATTTAATATAGCCATACTTTTCCACACCTTCATAAGTAAGCGAAAAAAGTAAAGAATTGCAAAAAATCCAGAAAATGATATTTAAACAAAGGATTTTTTTTTTTTAGAGCGAAATTTATAGTTTAAGAAATAATTATTAAAAAGTGAGAAAAACAATATTCTCTATACGTACCTAATCATATTTTCTTACATTTAGATATTAAATTACTTCCAATAATAAAATAAAAATTCATTTAAAATTTGAATAAAATTCTGAATTTTTTTGTTGGAATGATAGGAAAATAATTTTGTCAAAATGCCCATAAATCAAGCTATCTATTTCGAATTGACTCCGTGTATAAACTGAAAACAAAAATTTCCATAAATGTATGCAGTTGCCTTTGAATTTCCAATCGAATAGTCGTGTTTGTTTTTTCTTTCTAATATTTTAGAAATTTTAGCTTAAATATTATTTTCAATTTATGTTAATCAGTATCACAAACATAATGTTGCGTACAGACCCAAAGCAAATAATAATAGTGTCCGACTATTCGAAAGCAGTGGACAGTTCGATATTATCTATTCGATGTTCAAGTTCCAAGTTGTGATAATATGTATTAGAAAGTGAATTACGAAATTAAAGAAAAAAAAACAATTGGAATTCAATGGACTGCACACTCTATTATGATTGAGCTCTTACGGGTATGTCCAAAATAGTGTGTTTGCTTTGCTTCTAAATTTTTGCAAGTAACATTTATTTATATGTTTTAAGAGAAATTTAAAATAACATTTTAATAAAATATTACTACTATATTATTAAAATATTTTATTAAAATATTTCACATTAAGGTAACTTAAAATTTTCTAAAGGTAAATTAATATTCGGACCAACCGGCAACTCAAATTGAAAATTTAATTTTCTTCAGGAATATTTAAAAAGATATTGTAATTTTAAATTGCTTGAATATTTGCGGCCTAACTTTATTTTGTAGCGTCGGAAGCTGGTATTTGTGATTAAAATAATGTCTTTGAATTGGCATCAAATATTTAGCGAAATGAGAATAAATCAAATTTATTTTACCTGTAAAAACATTGCCGATTTATTAATTGTTGTAATCTAGCGAAAATATTCATTTGGCAAAAAAAATGATCACAAACGTTTAGTAATATTTCGGCGTACATTTTATCAGCAGAAGTCCGCTTACTCGATTCGATTGAGTAGTATCCTTCTGATGACGTGGACCATATTCCTGGACATGTTTTATGTTTCAACAATTTTTGAGTTGTGATCGAATTAAATATTTTTACATGTTTTATTGGAATTGTGTTAGATACGTGTGATTTACGGCCCTAAACGCGAAATAGATGGTACATACCGAGCTCTGTACAATTTCGAGATCAGAGATCTGATGAAGATCCCCGATATTGTACATGAAGTTAGATCTCAGCGAGTACGCTGGCTCGGTCACGTTCTGCGTGCTGATCCGGAACGAATTGTGCAGCGATCTCTGAAAGGAGAGCCACCATATGGTAGGCGCAGAGGTCGTTGCAGGCGACGATGGCTCCACGATGTAGAGAACGACTTGGCCTCTTCAGATTGTCTAAGACAGTATGAAGACCAAGCTCAGGATCGAAACCGTTGGAGCCAGATTGTTGATTCAGTAAGGGGCCAGTAATGGCCTTTAACACTGTTATTATTATTATTATTATTGGAATTGTAATCATCAATGGTAGTAAAATTCTATCAAGTATATCTAATCAAATTTCTTTCTTAACCATATTGTTACAACATCAATTTTGGGATTAACTTTGTAAAGATTCGTTTTGAAATATTAATTTTGAAATACATATTACGAAATTGCTCTTCTTAACTGTACAGATTTTCTAATGTGCCATAAACAAACAATATCAGCATTAAATCAGAATAATGCAATGAATGCAATGGGTAAAATGGAACATAGCCCCAAAACCAATATAATAACGCTAAATAAAGTGCTTCGACATCAAATTTAGCAAATTTGATGATACCACCAAACACAAATGAAAATACAAGTAAAAAAATAAATTCTTCAACAGCAAATAAACTCAGTGCAATGAGCATGAATAACGACATTAATTTAATTAGTGAGATAGGTCACTTAATATAGAAAATTTGGTGCAAACCGGAATGGACAGATATATAACTGTTCAGACCAAAAAAAGAAGCCCGAAATCAGCGCAATTAGCTAGTAAAACTAAAGTGTCTAGGTTAGAACATGGTGCTGATCAAAGACCTCTGGGCAATAGATTTTCTAGCTTGGAGGAGGATGGCACCGATGAAACAATAACTAAAAAGACCGAAAAGACGCCACCAATTTATTTAAGAGGGGCGTCAAATAATGAACTCGTTAACACAATCGACAAGTTAACTTAGTCAACATTTTATATTGCCCTGCTTAAAAGGGGCAATATCAAAGAAACGAAAATCCAACCTTGGATACCAGCTGAAAAGTCAAAAAGGGTGTTGTTTTGAGAGGAGTGGAGTGCAGCGTAGAGGTGACCGACATTCATGTGGCTCTCGCTGCGCAAGGTCTCCATGCCAAATCTATTATAAACATTTTAAATCGGGAGAAGGTTCCTCAATCGATGTTTCGCATAGAATTAGAGCCAGATGAGAAAAACCAAGGAAATCACAGTATATATAACTTAAGATATTTACTGCATCGCAAAATCACTGTAGAAGAACCCAAAAAGCGAACCGGACCATTACAATGCATCAAGTGACAAGAATACGGGCACACAAAACCTTATTGCACGTTGAGTGAAATATACGTTATCTGTAATCTGTAGTAATTGCGGTGAAAATCACACAGCAAAACTACGGGGGTTGCCCAGTATATCTGGAAGCGAATGCACACTTAACCACACAAAATGACCTATAGACAAGAAGTTTTGCACAACCAGGAGTTTCCTACGCCAACATTCATTTAAACGAAGAAGAATTAAATATTCACGCAACCGTAAACAACCTGACCGAAACGATCCGAAGTTTCATGATGACGATGGAAACAAAAAATGAGCATGATGATGCAAAATATGAACACAGTAATGCAAATTATCATCAAAAGAAAAAATGACGCTCCTAAAGATAGCTGTATGGAATGCGAACGGTCTTTCACAGAACCAAGCTGAGGTTCAGACCTTTCTTGTCGATCAAAATATAGACAACATGCTAATATCAGAAACACACTTTACAAAAAATATAGTTTTTAAAATCAACGGATATACAGTTTATGTCACCAAACATCCAGACGGAAGAGCACACGGCGGCACTGCGGTCTTGATCAAACGAAGAATAAAGCATTATGAACTCAACAAATATGATAAAAATCACATACAAGCAACTAATATCATTATAGAGGAATGGTCTGGCAATTGTGTAATATCGGCTGTTTCATGTCCACTGAAACACGCAATCAAAAAGCAGCAAATTATCGACTTTTAATCAGCTGGGCATTAAATTTCTCACAGGGGGCGACTACAATGCTAAACATCCGCAATGGGGTTCGAGATTAACAACACCTAAACGAAACCAACTATATGAAGCAATGAATGATTGAAAATCTAGGTTATTTATTTTCTGGACATCCAACGTACTAGATCAGATAGAAATAAAATACCTGATTTAATAGATTTCTGTATAACAAAAGGAATTGCACGCATCAATGCTCAGGTAGAAGATTGCTATGACTTATCATCGGATCACTCACCAAAAATAATAACTCTGAGTACCAGAGCTTTAAAAGCAGAACCTTGGGATTAAAACGGTCAAAGATATGATCCAAGCACACAGTTTGAAGTATTTTTCGAAACGGGAAACTCACCCCAATGAATTAGCAAGACAACTATTAAGGCAACCGAAATATAGACGGCTTCGTAGAGTAGATTCACTAGATCTAATATATACTCGTAGATAGATTTAATTTAACTACATATTTAAGCTATAACACACATTTAAATTAATTAATTATTCATGCATACTATTAATAAGTATTTAACATAGGTTAAAGACTCAGATAATAATTTGTTTTTTAGATTGTAAGCTTTGCACACTTCTTGTTAGTTTCGTATAAAGAATTATTCAAGAATAAAGCCATTGGCAGTTTAAAAAAAAAATAAACAAACCAAAAAAAGTCGTTTGAGCCGATTTAACATTTTTTCGTTTACATGGCAATATCATTCCAAGTTAAACCAATTTCCATTTTTATTTTATAATCATACTTGAAGAAAACAAATTTAATTTATTAATTTATGATTTGTTCAGATTTTCGACAGATCTATCATTAATTAAGGATTCGCAATACATATTATCCGACATAATACATGTATTGTGCTTGCAAAATTTCTAGTTGATTGCCGTTGATTGAAGTTGCGAAATTTGGAAAAGTTAAGCGGTTTATCAACCGGCGGTCGCGTAATATACGTATATAATTTACCAAAGGAGCTTCATTTGAATGTGATAATTTCAATAACTTGTGAAGTTGAAGTATAGATAAATCGAAATATCACAATTTAACTAGGGATTATGGCAACATGATGCTTGGAAGAACTAATATGTTTGCAGATTTTTTAAAACTGTCTTCTTTGTGAAACTAAATATAATAAATTAAAATTCCATGCTCTTCCACAAGACGGAATCAGCCTGAATTTCCAAAAATTAAAATTAATTAATTAAAAATTTAATTAACTTATCGAATGGATACATTCCAAAAATGTCTAATAAATAAAATAAAAATGACAACAAATTGTAATTCCAAATTTAAAAGAAAACACATAAACATAATTGATTTGAGCACACTTGTAAACATATTTCCTTCCGGGAATTAAATCACTCAACAAAAAACAATTTTCTATCTTCCTCCCTAATTCAATAACGAAATGGTATTTTCGTATAATATGTATAAATATTTTGCGATTTTCTTGCTAAGAATTTAGGGTCATATATGTACACAAATATAACACAAAAAATCACAATTTTTAAAATTATTTTAATTTAAAATCGATTCTTTCATATGAGTATGTGCAAATATTACATATATGTAATAGTGAGCCTATTTCATAAATAAATAATAAAATAAAATTAACCAGTTTAAGCTTTTAAATCTAAAATGTATATGTACATACCTTCTCAATAATTAATATTGATATTAACATATAACGCGAAATTATATATACATATGTGTGTATACGATTGACCAACGTCGAAGGACAACACCATCAATTATTTATAAATCTTTTTATTATTATTCTCCATCTGTTTAACACTTCACACCATGCCAATAAAATACTTGTCGTATACTTTGTTATAAAACATATCGAACAACAATTATTTCAAACAAAACAAATAATTAAAAATAAATTAAAATTGTAAACACTCGCGGATTCTTTGAAAACTTGTTTTTTATTTTTATTAAATTCACTTTAAGATGAACCTTTTAAATAAAAATTCATTTAAGATAGGGGGTATCGCATCGCATAAGATATTTAAATATTTTTAAACCAAGATTACGCACACATTATATCACTTATATATTTAAATATATCTTAAGATTTCTTATCATAAATAACTTTGCATTTCACTTTAAATTTCGGTAAATTTTTTATTTTATTTTTATTATTTACATTTGGTGTACATATAATAATATATATTTACACTAATCACTTACAAATTATATAATTCAACTTATCACACATACTAAATAATTAAAATGCACAGTAATATTTAAATATATACTCTATGGATTAAATTAAATTCATTTAAATTAATAAACGATATTTAAATTAAATCACACGAATATTAATTTATTTGTTTATTTTAATTTTAAATTCAGTAATTTATTGCACGCACCTATTGCACTATATTGACAATACACTCGGATTATAATAGAGAGTAGAAAACTAAACGACAACTTGAGGTTTCATTTCAGACTGCCAGCTAAATTCTTAAATGTTTAGACCGCGATAAATAAAACAAAACAAAAGCAAAGAAAAATTGTAAACGATAAAACGAATTTAAAAAAAATATATTTTTTTTTTGTATATGTGGTAAGTAATTGCGACGGCGCTACACGTATATTGGAATTTCTTACTTCCCCTTTTTTCTGTTATCTCCACATGAAGCATATATTCTCTAAATAAACAGAATCATTTTTGGTTTTCACTACTCTACAAATGATTACGGAATGATCATTCCATACGTATGTATGTATGTACACATATTATTTAAGCTCGGTGATTAATATATAGCAAGACGATAAAAATAATATTTTGTTTAACTGCACAGTGTATGTGTGTTTATGAAAGTATGTATTGCCGGTTCAAATCTTTTATCGCATGTAAATATTGACTTGAATGAATTCTTAAAAAAATCTTAAATATTTTTTTTGATTTATTATGGTGAGAATTTGTTTTTTTTTTTTTTTTGGTATTTTTGTTGAACACGTTTCATTTGGCACACTATAACTTCCTGTTGATATTATACAGTTTATACGGCATCCGTAAAGTTTATATGTAAGATTAGGAACGAGTTACTTCCCGGTTATAGAAAATGCGGTTATTCAAAAAAAAATCCAAAATTTAATTTTAAAATATTAAACCACAAGAATTAAACTTTTCAATGGTTACAGTCAATTTTATTTATTTGTAAATGCAGCTGTATTAAACCACATCAAAACATCTGCTTTCAATTGTATATCTGCATATCGAAAAAAGGCTTTCGGGTAATTATATTAATCATTTTCTGAATCAGGTCTAACAACTACAAGAGTTTATTTTTAAATGCATTAATATCTAATAATACATTTCGCACTCTCATCGCACATTCTATATTTTTATTCAGATCCACAATTAAAATTTCATCAAAATTCATTCAAACTTCAAATAAGTGAAGCCCGAACTTGCAGCCCAAAATATTTTGGTAAATGTCTTGAATAAGAATATTATTGCATAGTGTAAGCAACTTGAGAAAAATGTAAGTGTAAAACTACTAAAATTTAAATCATTTATAAGATCATCCCAACAAAATTAAAATTAAAAATGTATTAGTACCAAAGCTCATTGAAATTCACGTTATGGTAAGTTAAAATCACTATGCAGATTTTCCTATAGAGATAAATCCATCAAGTGGCGTATTAGGCTGGCACTTCTCAATATTCATACCCTGGTAGGAATAACCAATGTTTATAAATGTTTTATATTCAACGGTCTAATGATAATTTAAGTACTTACTACGGATTCACATTAAATTATACAGAGTGTTCCACTTAAAACGGGACATCTTGAATAACTTCCAAAATATTTAATTTTCTTAATAAAGGGTTTTAAAATAAGAGGTTTCATTTTGATATTTTAAAAAAACGATTATTTTCTAAGAGAAATCAATGATTGTTTATTTCATTGTAAGTGGAAGGTATTCCATTAACATTTGAAAACGATATCAGCCAAATGGCCACCACTACTACGTCTTCAGGACCATATCCTTTTCATGAAATTTTCCTTGACCAATTAGCACAATTGCGGCTGTGTGTCCTTGATAACTTCACCAATTCCATCTTTAAGGTGTTGAGTCGATTGTGGAGCATTGGCATATCTTATCCTTCACGTGGCCCCAAAGAAAAAAGTCTAAAGTTGTTAAATCACAAGATCTCGGTGGCCAATTGTGATCACCTCTTCGAGAAATAACACGGTCAGAAAACTTTTCTTGCAAAATTGTGATTGTTTCGTTGCTTGCGTCTCATGTAGCGCCGTCTTACTGAAAATAAACGTCGTCCACATAAATATCTTTCAATTCCGGCCATAAAAATCATTAATCATAGCTCGGTTCATTTTTCACGTAGTTCTCGTACAATTATGCCTCCAAAGCGACATGCAATTGGCCGATCTACACCTCAAGCACGGAAGAAAAGAGCATTACGAGCCTCAGAATCCGACGAGGAACGAGCATTAAGGCTGGAAAATCTTCGAGTACATCCCGCTGAGACCCGTTCGCCTGAATCATCTGAACAACGAGAAGTGAGGTTAGAAACTGATCGAATACGTACTACTCAGGCCCGTTCGTCTGAGACAACTGAACAACGGGAAAGAAGGCTGCAAAATATTCGAATATAAATCTTGGTGCATTCCATTATGACAATAATAATGATTACAGTCATTATCCAAGTATCGTCATTGGAAAAATGGATTAAATTTGCATGTATTGTAGCGCCCTTAAATGTAAGAACGAAACGCCAGGAATGTGCTGCGCCAATGGAAAAGTTAAACTGCCAGAATTACATCCACCACCCGAACCACTATCAACGTTGCTATCAGGTGTTACACGTGAGTCGAAGTATTTCTTGGAAAACATCAGCAAATACAATTAATGTTTTCAAATGACATTGTTCAGTGCAACGAACATCGTGCGCGAAATTGACATGCTTATACATGCAGAGTCCAAGGGCACATTTATCATCGTGCCGGTTCGCTTCTACCATTGCCGGACGCAGATCACAAGTTTCTTCAAATTTATTTCATGGCAAACAGTGATGAACAAATTGAACAACGATATCATTATAATGCGGGCACTAGACGTGAAATCGTGGCTGCGTTACAAGCCCTTTTCAACCTTTAAAACCGCCATTCAACGAATGCCAGCCGATGACAACGCGGCGAGTCTTCGATAGTCATCGCTCATACGACGGATTGCATTATCCGATTCTGTTTTGGCGAGGAGAAGATGGATATCATTTCAACATCAAAATGAGAAATCCACAAACAGACGAGAAAACGAATAGGAAAGTCAGTGCCATGAATTATTATTCGTATCGATTGATGATTCATCAAGACGCTGAGAACCACACTCTAAAATGTCGACAATTGTTCCATCAATACATCGTCGACATGTACGAGAAGATTGAAACCGAACGACTCCTATATATTCGATTGAATCAAACCGAGTTGCGTTCTGAAGAGTACATACATTTACGAGACGCAATCGCTAATGATGGTAACGTGAGTCCAAACGAATTGGGAAGAATGGTCATGTTACCGTCTTCATTTACGGGAAGACCACTGAATACGCACAAGATGCGATGACATACGTTCGCGCATATGGTCGTCCAGATTTGTTCATCACATTTACATGCAATCCAACATGGGATGAAATTAAAGAACTTCTGTTAGCTGGACAATCATCTTCGGACCGCCATGACATTACCGCACGCGCATTTAAACAAAAATTGAAATCTTTCATGGATTTTATTATCAAGCATCATGTTTTCGGAGAGACACGCTGCTGGATGTATTCCATTGAATGGCAGAGGATTGCCACGCACATATTTTGGTTTGGTTAATCAATAAAATTACGCCAGATCAAATTGACCAAATCATCTCAGCAGAAATACCAGATAAGGACTTTGATCCAGACTTATTCAACAACCTTTCACCATGCATGTCTGATGGGAAATGCACGAAACGATACCCAAGATAATTGGTTTCTGGTCGACGATTAGTTGAGAATGGCGGCAAATCCATCGTTCTGAAAGTACGAAACGTTGATGTCGAAGTCGATAATCGTTGGGTTGTGCCATATTCACCGTTGCTCTCAAAGACCTTCAAAGCACACATTAATGTTGAGTATTGCAATTCAGTGAACTCGATCAAATACATTTGCAAATATGTCAACAAATGAAGTGACATGGCAGTCTTCGGAGTAGGGAATGTGGCTGCACCGCTCGATGAAATTAACCAATACCAAGTTGGACTCTACATTAGCAGCACAGAAGCAGTGTGGCGCATCTTATCATTTCCAATCCATGAACGACATTCAACAGTAGTACACTTGGCGGTGCATCTCGAGAATCGACAGCGCGTGTACTTCACAACAGATAATGTATGTACGTGCAAGAGCATTGGTTCCACCGGCAACAACTTTAACTGCATTTTACTCATTGTGCCAAGATTTTTGCAAAGACTCTACTTTATTCTGAGGTACCGAAATTCTACACATGGAATGCATCGGCTAAAAAGTTTCAAAGTTGCAAACAAGGTAAAGCAGTTGTAGGACATCCCAATTTGTATTCCAGTGATGCATTGTGTCGTCTGTACACTGTTCACCCGAATAATACAGAATGCTTCTATCTGCGATTGCTGTTAATCAATGTACGTGGACCGACATCTTTCCAAAATTTTAGAACAGTGAACGGTCAGCTGTGCGCCTCTTATCGCCAAGCTTGCGAGGAACCAAATCTTCTTGAGAATTATGCACATTGGGACACTGCAATAATACTGATAACCGGCTTCCCATCTGGCACTGGCGTAACTGGGAATGCCTGCTCCGAACCGACCAGCGAACGACCTTTTCGATCGTAATTTGCAACGAGAAACACACTTTGATTCTGACGAACTGGGGACATTTGTTCAGACAAATCTTCCGCAGTTGGGATTTCAAGATTTCGTATCATAATCAAACTAAACAAAAGTAGAGATAGGTTTCAAATAAAAAATTTAGATTTAATGGTTTGCCCGAATACTCCAAAATAACTGATGAACTGCTTTAATTCAATTTCTATGTCAAAAAACAAGAATGCGATTAAATTTTTCTTATTACTCTACGACTTTATTGTACCAACACTGAAAACAAACTCAATTTGTATTTTCGTTATTCAAAACATAACGTCAAATTCTTTCATCACATTGTCATCTTACAGGTTCATTTGGTGGCAAAAAATATTAAATTTCAAACCATTTTGTATATACTAAACCCAAATCGGAAATATCAAAATTCAAAAGAGTTTTTTCTATTTATGAATCAAAATTTTATGATCCATGAACAACCAGAACCACAAAAAAATGGTTTTAATTAATAACTCTGTCTCTTTCTCTTTATATATACAAATTAAGTCAATTACCGTGAGTCGAGATTGGAATGAGTTCACCAATATTCACTTGAGATTTTATTTAATAAATTTTTCTTGTTTTTTATTTTGTCAGCTAAAGAAAATTAAATTATTTTAAGAAAATGAGTGCAAACAATATTAAAATAAATCGTCGTTCATTTATTTTAATCCAATTAATTAAAATAAATAATTAAATTTAAATGATTTGTTTTTTGTGTATGTAGACTAAGTACATATAATGAGAATTTTAATGACGTTGAATATTTTTTATTTAGAAATTTAGATAGGTTCTCATCACGAATACGAAATTCGTAAAATGATCATCATAAATTATCAGTAATTAGATTTAGAAAAAATAAAAATATATGTATGTAGATAGAAAAAAATGTCGTTTTATTTAATTTTATACAGTTCGTGTCACACCCAAGTGCACACCTTTAATTCAATTATATGTATGAATAATCAAATACATAATAAAATGCAGTTACCATTTATACACCATTATGGTAATGGTGTGAGGTAAAATCTTCTAATTAATTATAGTTTCACTATCAGAAAATTGATATAGTGTTTCAGACCACTATATACGATGTTACGATATTCAAGAGAATTCCTAAATTAGACATTTTAATGGTAAGTGATATTCAATAAAAATTTATATAATGGAGATACTTTAATTTCAATGTCAGTTTCATTTCCGAAAACTATACCCTTTTGAATGATAAAAGGTAATTGTTTTTTGAATCTCCTATCCTAAATTTATTTTTAATATTTCAACTTAATTTGAGAATTGAAATCAAAATTACAATTAAAATATTCCTATTCAACTATAATGTGGTGTAAGGCCATCAAGTATATAGGATCCATATTTATCCTTTGTAGCCAAAAATTCAATGATTTGAGTAAAGTATGTTACTGAAGACGTGCACGAAAAATATGTTTTGCATGAAAAATTATTTATTTTCGGAAAAGCAAACAAATACTTTTTTGTCGGGTAAACATTAAAATAATATCTGTGCATGACAGTGTGAGCAGGTGTGTAAAAATAAAAAATCATTTTCTGGATGTGACGAACGATTATCAATTTAGTATCAATTTCATGCATGTTTAAATTTATGGGTAATCTATATTGTTGTCCTGATTTTAGGTCATAGACTTTACCCACCACACAAATGACTATATAAGCGAGCCAATATTAATTCAGTTTCTAAATTTTAGTTGGATGAGCGGCTAAATACTGGTCAGGCAACTCAATACCGCAGTTATTTGAAAACAAAATATATGTACTTAACTGAACACCAGCTGTTAAAATTTTACTTCAAATTATGATGTGTGAAGTTATCCCAGCCCAGAAATTTATTACAATTACTTTAAATAAAATAATAATTTATTATAAATTAAAACTTAATGTAAACGACGTCCATCTGAGCAAGCCATCCAAACTGTGGATAGATTTCGTATCACAAACTTTCTAGAGGATGTGGTTTCAACCGGATGGTGCTGCGTGCCATACGGAGACCGCAACTTTCGACTTATTAAAATCAAATCTTGGCGATAAGTTGATTTCGAAAAATGAACCTGGCAATTGGCCTCCAAGGTCGTGCGATTTGACATCTCTCGATTATTTCCTATTGGGCTAAGTGAAATCAATGGTTTATGCTGATAAACCAGCAATAATTGACCCCTTGGAGGCCAGCATTGTTCGTGTTATTCGAGACATACGGTCAGCAGTGCTCGAAAAAGTGGTCCAAAATTGGACGTCCAGAATGCGTTTCGCCAAGAACAGCCGCGGTACCCATATGCCCGAAGTCATTTTCAAATATTAATGCCATGTACTAGTATCTTTCGAATATAAATGAAATTTATGATTACAATTAAATTGTTTGTCTTAATTTCAAGTTCTATCGGGCTTAAAAAAACACCCCTCTTTTTAATTATATGGTTTTGTGATGGGCATATAAACAGCTTACTTCAAGAATTATTATTTTTAAATCGTACCATGGCTATGTGGATAGAGTCTAAATACCTAAGTATCGTGGCTAAAAATATCTTAACACAACTTTTTTATTTTAGTTTAACTTTTCGTCTGGTACGTTGAACATCCATTTTCCTCAATGCATTTGGCCAATTTTTTAATTCGCAATTTTTCTATTTTAAAGTGGTCTAAAAGTGTATTATGCAACATGTCTATTATGGTATGGTTACAAGAACTACAATTTTGTGTATTTTCTGCACTATAAAAATTCTGCGATTTTAACACAAAATTACGATTGTTATATTGAAAGTGCAATCTCGCTTTAGTCCATATTATAAATTTTTTATTGTTGGAAACCGATATTTTTTGGCTAATGTTTTAATTTCGCAATGATTTTATTAATAAAATCGTTTGGAATTTCCAAATTAAAGCCATGTACATTTAATATGTAGCATGTAAATCGTCAAGAGCGCACGTGTTAAAGTAGTTTCCACCAGTTTTACAATACCATTTTTTAAAAAATGTTGGCTGTTATTTTGCATTTTACTATGTTTTGTAGCTGACTATAACGAATTAATGAAAAAATTAATTTAAAAAAAATTAAAAATTGCCGTTTGTATTGAAGGACTTTCCGGTGGCATCATAGCATTTGATAAATCATTCAAGACTTAATTATTTTTGATGAAAATTAGTTTTATGTTTTGGCGTAGATGGCGGATGTCTCATTTGATTTTTTTTAGTCCAACCTTCTTCAACCGCAAGGAAGCGTTGATTAGGCCCGTTGTACGTTTAAGCTAAGCTAAGCGAGAAAATATACATATCTTGATTTAACTTAGTTTAGCTCACTACCTTGACGCGGTGCACATTTTAGCTCATAAATTGGTTCACACTTTCATTGATGTTCCTATTTTGTATTTGTAATGAGCAATGTGCATAGTAGGTTATGAATTAAATATAGAAACATTTTAATGTATGTGTGAACGATATAGTTGAAAATTGCAAGGTTTATTTGAGCAGAACTCGAGATGAAGTCAACATGACGGATTTAGATTGTTTCCATCCCATTATAAACATTTCACAGTCGTACAAATTTCCTTATTTTCTTTGTTTGCTCTATTTTTTATTCTTGTAGCTCATTTATATTTTTGACATCAAATATTATGACATTCTCGTGTTTATGTAAATGTTGCCATTTTGTGAATTAATTCTATATTTTGTTCTTAATTTCTACGATTGTTTAATAAAGTTTTGTTTAATAAGTTTAACGTAAATTTTTCGGTTTTTGTCGGCGGCATAATGTCAAATGAGCAATCACAACTGTCTTTTTCAAGACAACAACAACTATCCTTTTCAAGACAACAACAACTGTCTTTATCAAGACAACAAGAAAACTAGTTTTTATTAAGACAACTACAGTTTCTTTAGCACAACAGAGGATGTTGGTGGTTTTGGCAAACGATGTTAATGCGGCTCAAACTGCGATTTATACGCATAGAACCTGCAATCAAAGGTTGGCCCGAAGAAAACGACGTTTTGCCGTCAGTCCCGTTAACCGTAACCGTACTCAACAAGGATATTTTAATAATCTCGTTAATGAGGTGAGGTTGAAAATGCAACTACGTTCGTAAACTTCTATCGCATGCCGCCATCAGTTATTGACGAGCTGCTCACGATTGTGGGTCCATTCATACAGCCCACGGTTGCAACTTCAAATTTATCTTAAACAAGTATTATTTTATAATATGTGTTTTTATTTTTAGATATCTGGCTAGTGGAGATAGCATGATGTCCATTGGCCGATATGGATATCGGATTGGGTCATCCACCACATCCAATATTATAAGGGAAACATGCGCAGTATTATGGGACAAGTTAAAATTGGTCTGTTTCCCACAACCCACGTTTCCCATGATAAATGGAATTTCCCAAATTGTCTAGGAGCTCTTCCGTCTCAATGGACGGAAAACCATTTTTAAATTTTAATTTGCTTAATTTAAATTACTTATATTCTCTTTTTATGCATTTGGGAATGCATGTGACGCAAACTATAAATTTACCATGTTAGATATTGGTGCAAGCGGGCATAATGGTGACAGGTGATTTTGGGAAATCTCTTTTAAATGGTGGTGCTGAATTATGTTTACCACTTCCAGCCTGCTTGTCCAACACGACAGATGAAGTTCCGCACGTATTTGTGGGAGATGAGACATTTCCACAATTGCCGAATTTGATGCGTCCATACCCCGGTCGCAACAGCCGAGTTTTGCCATCATCGCAAAATATATTTAATCACCACCTGTCTCGAGCCAGACGTGTAATAGAAAATGCCTTTGGTATTTTGGCCGCCAAATGACGTACATATCGGCGGCCAATTCTGGCAAGCAAGCCAAATGTGCTTAATATAATTAAAGCCACAGTTGTGTTTCACAACTGGCTCAGAAACAATAAGGATTCAAACTACATATCCACTGATTTGGTGGATAATGATGTAGGCGGTGTTCAGATAAACAAACAGACCGGCTTCGGGCGTGCGGGCGAAATTTAACTATTTTTTTAGTGTTGTAGATATACTACCATGGCAAGAATCAACAATGCACTAGCCATAAGGTAATTTGAATTTATTTACTTACTATTTTTAAACTGAAGCTTATTTTGATTTATGTTTTTGTATAAGCCCATCGTGCCGTTCAAATAAGGAAGAATTTAGCAACAACAGAATGGGGGACAATATAACAACCATATATAGTGAAACAATCGAAAGTATTTTTAATCTTGTTTGTAATTCATTGGAAATATATTCATTTTAATTCATAAATAAACTTTGAAATATAATAATAAATTATAAATAATAAATAATTAAAACAATTTTCATTTAGAAACAGATTTGTTTTTGTTTCTCTGGTCCTCCATTGCTTGTTAGAAGTTGGAGTTGTTGGGATTCACTCTACGTAAGGACCTCCTCCTCTACTCCCATTGCATAATTTAGCCCAGGGCCAATTTTTGTATAAGGGTTATTCATAGCTTGAGTTGACTATGGGCTACTAATTTTACGCTAATTTCACAGTTCCTATCCATCCGCCCCATTCATTTTTCAATAATTGGGCTGACTGGGTTATTCATTCTTTTTTTTTCCTGGTCGGTGGTTGTCTCGGTGTAATTGGAATGACATCTTCCGATACCTCGGCAACCGAATCATCATATAACTGTTGTATCGGATTGATCAACGCTCCTGATGTCACTGTAAAGCTATTTTCGGTTGTTCTATAAATATTACATCAGTGTTTAACGTTATTGATACTAAACATATTTCAATTCCGATTGTGTCGAGTCATTGAAAAAAGATTATCACAATCACGAAATTTAATTGAAAACTAAGTACGTAAAATATTTATTGAGTGTCCCAAGATCCACGGGCAACTTAAAATAAACATAATTTTAGAAATTATTGTATTGTTATTGTTGAACGTTTCTTAAGTTATATATATTCACATAAGAAAGAACTTAACAGAAATTTTAATGTGTCAATGTGTGATACAACTGTATTTTTATATGTACATATATTGTAAATGCATACAGATTGTATTTGTAAATTACATTTAAATATTTATTACACATTTAATACCTACAACATAAAATAGAAAATTAGTATGTATATTTACTTTTCATCGTCACCGGGTTCAAAAAATTGAATTTCTTTTAAAAATTTCTGCATGCGATCACTAACTGGTTTATGACAACTTCGATTTTTGGAGCCAAATTCGCCTTTATTCTGGCATACTTTGCTTTGGGCCGCTTCCCTAATACCATGCACTCTTCGGCAGTAATGCCCATAATTTCGCCGACTTCCGCCCATTTTACCCGGCGAAGCATATTGTGATGGTACAGTGGATTTTTGAGCTGCCACATTTCCCGTTCTTCTTTATGTAATTCAGTAATAAGTTGGTGTTCTGCCTCAGTAATATTCATCTACATATAATGTATTTATATAAATAATATTAATAAAATATGTATAAATTAATTATATTGTTATGTATAATTTACGTATACTTACCTTGACAATATTTTATTATTTTGACATAAATATTTTTAGCTACTTTGTTTCCATAAAAACCAAAATAAATATTCAGCTACAAGATAGAGCAAAAAAAAAAAATAAGGAAATTGGTACGACTGTGAAATGTTTATAATGAGATGGAAAAAATTTAACTCCGTCATGTTGACTTCGTCTCGAGTTTGTAGAAGCTCGAATATTCAACTCACCGATATTCGATACTGCCACAAACAAAATAATTAGTGAAATTCAAATATAAACCAACTTATTTGAATTAAGCGTTCACTAACCCCATCACATATCCATCTATCCAACCATCACTATCCAATAACCCAACCACTACTATAAAACATTTATAGTAAAGCATGTCGCCATCTAACAACATCACCACGCAATAACAATGCGGTGATGCAACACTTAACATAAGTGCAATGTCGACCGTCGCCGGCGCATGTGTTCCCTCAACAAAAACGAACACGAAGGCGACGTCACAACCAAAAAACAAAACAACAAATTACTGGTCCATTACATTTTGGATAACAAAACAAGCAACACGCAAGACAACACGTCCTTTATTTTTTACCTCTGCTATATGCAATTTCGTCCATTTTTCCATCGCGGTATTAAAAAACATATACAAGTGCAACGCGTCATAATTAAGCAAATTTTGTGTGGTGGTAAAATAAATATTATTGATAATTAAATTTCATAAAATAATAGTAATAATAATAATTGTACCAAAACAAATAAATTAATGGAATAAATATAATAAACATAATTTCTATAATAATAAATAAATAAAATAAATTTGATAATTACATAAGTGCAAATAAACATTATAATAAAAATAAATAAACAAATTGTAATTTAGTAAATATTATTGTGCTTGTGCATTTTCATTTAATTTGAGAAGTCCGGACCGGACGACATTATTAAAATAGGATACATTCCTAAAAGTTCATCTCAAATAAACCTTACACTCATTTGCATGAGAGCGGATTCAAAACAAAAATGCATAGCTTGGATAGCTTAGCTCAACTGTGCATCGATCTATTAAAACTCTTTATTTACAACCGAAAGCTATCAACATAGCTCACATCGCTTAGCTTAGCTTAGCTGACATCTAAAAAGGGCCTTCTCGTGTATAAATCGCAATACTTTAGTAGGCAATGCTAAATTAATGATCTGGTTATACGTATAATCGTTCTCCATGTGACCATTACAGCGGAAATGCTTTTGAACTCCAGATAAAATGAACTCTGCGTATATGTATATATAGGTTTGTTTATTTGCCGTACTTCACTACTAAAAATATCTTTTTTCACTATTTCATTACCTTTAAAGAATGATCCATCGTCTGAGTATTTCTTGGTACTGAGCTCTTGATTATTGCCTCCAATGTATTTATGTATGTGAAGTAAGATATTTTGATTTTAATACTATTGAAAAACCTTTTCAAATTTTTTGGCTGGTTGGCCAATGGTTTATTAAAATCTTTAGCAATATTGTGCATCAAATGTGAAACACATAGAGATAATTTCACAAAATCATTTATAACAACAGAATTGGTTATAAAGCCATATGTAATATATTTAAATATTTAACACAATATCCATATTATTGACTATTTCTAAAACTGAATTGGTCTCAGGGAAGATCTAAGCCACTCACAAATCGTATCTCTACTATGACTCCTACTAATGATATCAGTCAATGGCAAAGGATCTGCGGCATCTAATTCATTTACTTGCACCGGTACTATTATTGCGTAATATAATATACTTGGAACATTATGTCTTGAAGATCTGACCAAACCACCCATATCTAAATATGCGACTATTTTTTTTTAGGAGAACATTTTAGTAAACTACAAAGCATATTAAATTGCATCTCGTTACAAAAAATAACATAAAACGGCTTTATCGAATACCTTGAAACCTTAAATCCGACATATCATCAGAGTCAATATCTTGCTCTCTTAACATATCTAACCACGTACATCGATTTAACAGTAATTAAATAAAAAGGCCTATTCAAATGCCATTTTTGCGATAGTCGCAAGATTTAATATTTATTTGGCATCCAGTTTTTTCATTTACCAAATCAGATAAAATATTTGATTAGGTCTTTTTATTTAATTTTTGCAATTCTTTACTGTACAACTGAAACCAACAATTGGTGACTATTTCGCCCATTTCTATTTCATAACCGTTTATTATTTATTATTACATTTTTAACCTTGGTTGAAAATTGTGCGGTTATTTCTTATTAGTTCTATGATCTAGAAATCATCTTGACTTGAATCATCCATTGCCACACTATTTTTCCCGCTACAAAATACAAACGTTATGTTAAAATATTCTCACTCTCGAGCATTATTTAGACACATTGCCACGTTACCATTTTGAAAAAAATTCTTGAAATTGTAACGAAATGCTCGTTATCAAAGCGCTTGGGCGCCACTGTAACGAAGCTTGTTAACAGAATCTTCATGTGACTGAATGGTGGCTGCAGCACGTTTGCCAGCTAGTTATCAACGGTTTGGGGAGGTTCTTTGCCACCGGACACAAGGAGCTTGAAAGTGCTGCTGATCGTGGAAATATCGCGGCCAAGACAATCGATTCAATGACATGATCATTCGCATTAGAACAGTGTCAATCAAAAGTGTGGCGACTAAAAACATAAACTAAAAATATAAAATAAAACATAAATTAAATACGAAAACACAGAACTCACATTTCTAGAACAAACTTTGATTGTTTTTTTAAAAAAAAAAAAGGTAAATTTATTTGATATCTCATTTGACTAGATAGTGGTATATTATGTTATTTGCGTTTTTATTTTTTTTAAAAAAGATAAATCCATAATCTGCTGCCATATAATTGTGTTGGACGATCAATAAAATAAATAAGCGCAGTAAGTCGCCACACGGCTTTCCGCGACTTTCGTGAAAGCTAAGCTTAAATTTAGCATATCCATTAATATTTGAAAACGATATCAGCCAAATGGCCGCCACAGCTACGCTTGCAGGACCATATCCTTTTCATGAAATTTTCTAAGACCAATTTGCACATTTGCGGCTGTACGTCTTCGATAACTCCACGAATTCCATCTTAGAGGTCTTGAATCGATTGTGGAGCATTGGTATAGCCTGGCATAGACCTTATCATTCACGTGGCACCAAAGAAAAAAGTTTAAAGCTGTTCAATCACAAGATCTCGGTGGCCAATTGTGATCACCTCTTCGAGAAATAATACGGTCAGGAAACTTTTCTTGCAAAATTGCGATTGTTTCGTTGCTTGTGTGGCACGTAGCGCCGTCTTGCTGAAAAAAACGTCGTCCACATCAATATCTTTCAATTCCGGCCAAAAAAATCATTAATCATAGCTCGGTAGCGCAATCCATTCACCGTAACAGTTGCACCAGCCTCATTTTCGGAAAAGTAAAGTCCAATCACACCGCCAGCCCAAAAACCGCACGAAACAGTGACACGTTGAGGATGGAAGGGCTTTTTAACAATCATTTTTGATTTTCTGAGTCCCAAACGCAACAATTCTGCTTATTAACGTATCCTCCGAGGTCAAAATATTCATTTCCTGGTATAAAATTCGGGAATAGCTTCACATCCATCCAAAAAATAGTAACAATAAAATTAATTTTGATAAAATTGGAGTTGTAAAGGTAAATTCATTATTTTATTAACAAATATTGCGTTTTTATATTCATCGATAGACATCTACGCTTTACTGAATCGGGTGGTCAAATTACTTCGAAAAAGATTGGTTTGTGATGCCTTATTGCTTTTAAAATTCATATTAAAACTTCACTATTTACTAAACTTCAAAATTATGCCGATTTTGATCACTAAAATTTGTGCTTCGTTTCCTTTTAACATTTCATACACAATTAAATTTGTTCACTGTATTTTGAAACACCCATAACAATAAACAAACAAAATCACGGTAGCACAAGGAAACATTCTTTTCTTTTCCAAATTCAATCACATTCACAACCAAAGCAAATACATAAATATAAATAACCGAATGACTGAACTAAACTCCCAAGAAAATGGATAATAAAATAAAAAACAAAAAGGAAAATTCTTTTAATTTAATTTCTCGTTTGGAAAATATCGTCAAAAGCCGAGGAATGGATTTTCCTTTGTTACTACGGACCATACCAAAAGTATTGTATTAAAGCCATAAAGCAACAAGACAAACATTTTTTTTACCGAATTTTGTATCATCCTTTATATAATTGTGTCCTTAGCCGATATACGAACATATTACATGTACAGTAATTACGGAAGGATGGTGATAGTTGTTACTCTTGATTCTCGGAAATCAGTGAAACACATTTTTCATTTTAATGATGATAATAAAATGTTGTTGCATCAACAACATTAAATACTATATAAATAATTTTCATTCATTGAAAATACCAGAAAAAAATAAAAGTTTTTTAATTATTTTCTGTAAACACGCAGCCAGCAGGAGGTGAGATATACTATGTTTACCTATTACATACGTATTACGGATGGTCGTAGAGGCCCATTTCAATTTCACACACTCAGAACAGAACCAAATTTTACCTTTCTAATTCATTTAGAAATAACAAGAAGAGATAAACTTTTTAAAAAAAATCCAACCTTTATTTTAAAACTAGGTAGGAGAAACCGGCTAAAACCGCTTCTTTATGACTTATTAGAAATATTTTAATAACAATGTTTATAATATTATTAATGATTGTGCAAGCAAACAAAAAGCTTCGAAATGACTAAGCTAATTTCTATTGGTATTGTTATAGATTTTCTTTTATATTTGTATTGTTGTTGGGTCTTTTTGTTAGCGAATTTTTTATGGAGAGTTAAAACTATGTATAATACGAGTAACAATTAAATTGATGGTTTTATTTGGAATTTGCTTGTTTCATCGATGTGGATTCATCAGTAGGTGTTACAATAACAAAACAATAAACGCTTTTCACAACAACAATGGAGGTGTTCTATTGAATTATAGGATTTTTATTTTGATCAATTTTAGTTTAATTAAAATTGCTTTGACGAATTGAAAAAGTTTTATTTGAAAATCATGTTAAAAAATCGTAATACCTAAATAAAATTCTCCCCTATTTAAAATGTAAAAACAGGATTTAATTTAGGTATCGTATAATGCGGATATACATATAATATGTAGATTGTAGGTATACAAGTAAAACATTTTTTTTTGTCGAGTTATTTAACTTGAGAATTTTCATTCTTGTGTTCTGAAATAATCATTTAAAATCGCAGCATACATAATTTAATATGCTTTCTTAAATAATATCTGTGCCAGAAAGGAAGAAATCACTTAAGTGAGTTATGGATGAAGTTCAGAATTTACAATCGAAATTTTAATTAAATGTGTGAAAAATTTGAAAACTTATATATGGTTTTTCCGATAAGTTTTTGCTTATACTTTACATAGGCAACTCTAAATGAACGCTCAAAGGATTATATTCTGTTTAAATTAAGATTTTAATTTAATGTAAATGACTTAAGGCTCTACTTTACCTAGAACAAAAATCAAAATTGATGTCGATATTTAAATGCCAAACAATGCGTCTAATATAAAATTTGAAATAGTGTAAATCTCCGCTATCGAAAATTACAAAGTATTCCATGAAAAAATTGTTTTTTTGCCACTTATGACATCTAATTAAAAAGGAATGAACTAAAAAATACACGATATTTAGTTGATTCCTAAACCATTTTACATCGAAGATACATTTTTTTCAATAAATTGATTTGTCAGCTTATCGATATAAAATAGTTTTCAATTAAATTTTCAATTTTCTCGCTTATTAGAACGAATTTCTATAAAAACGTGTGTTAATCGCTAGATAATATCTTCCTGAACGTACCCATATATAAAACTTTTATAGATTAGTGGAAAAATATTGATAAATTTGGTTTGTGAGTGAATGGTTTTTGTCAAAAATTCATCAACTTTGAGACGCAATTACGAGAAAATTCGCTATAGAATTTAAAAAAAAGCGTGTGTTACTCGCTTGCAAATATTTTTAACTTTGCTATAAAAAAAAATTAAGCCAATGCCTAAGTTTATGTGGCCATAAAACGATTCGCAAGATACACATGTTTTCGCAAATTGAGTAAAGTAGAGCCTTAAGCTATTTTTAAATTTTCCATTTATTAAAACGAGAAATCTTAAAAGCACTTTCTCGATTGTTTCAAAATTCAATTATTTATTAATTTCAATTAAGCTGTTTTAACAAGTTGTTACAAAAATCAAAATTTAAATTAGAGAACATTATTCCTAAAATTCTATGTCCTCATCGTCGTCAATATCGGGATCGATGTTAATAATGTTGCCATCATTCAAATTTAAATAAAAATTATGGTAAATTTCATTAATGAGATGCAATCTGATCTACATTACGCAACAAGCACTTTGTTTGAACCATTTGCGTAAAATCAAAAAATTTGTTCCGTGTCATTTCAATCACCTGAAATTGATGTTTGTTACCAGCAGTGCGTACGAATTGGTACCATTCACGTGGATGGTATATTTGGACTTAAGATTTCTTTTTTGTTTTTTACATTTCGCGACGTCAAAATAACAAGGTTCTATTTAACATTTTGGAGAAAAATGAGTTATACATGTATAACCACTAATTTGAGGTTATTCTATTCAATGGTGTTGTCAGATTTAAAAAATAATCAATAACAACCGAGATAGCTGCATAACAAAGAACTAAGTGAAGAACTTTTTACTTGTAGTTTGTGATAAAAGGTTCTATCTACATAGATAATGTTAGACACAACTCTTTTGCACAAACATTTTTAAATTTTTCTTTCGATACAACTTTGTTTTAATTTTTGTGCAGTTGCAACCCTTTTCAACTAAAATATAAACCGAAACGTCAGAATTTTGCGCCTTTTTCAGTACAATTCGTATTGTGATGCAATAAGTTAAAAGTATTTAATTACTCCTTTTAAATTTTATGTAAATTTCTTTAAATAGTTTAAAAGGTAAGAAAGTATTGTTTTTATATAAATGTGTTTCTAATATTGTCAAATAAATACATTTTTGTTTCAGTTAACATGTCGTTTGAATCCCAAATTGTGGAAATTGAAATCCCTAACTTTTCGGATGGATGTTTCATTATTGACGATCCGCAAATCGTTTCTATGTTAAGAACGGATCAAAGTGATCAATTTTCGGTTCTTAGTATCCATGAAGATAATAATAATATATCTAGTAATGAACCAGAAGAGCCAATAGCTTGTAATGAACAGGTAAGAAATCAAATTATTAATTTTTTTTTTATTAAAAATTGTTAATGTAATAGATACTATAGTATATCATATATCTTATTAGATTAAACCAAGGAAGCGTTTAAGAAAATCAGCCAATTGGAAAATCACGAAGCGACAGAAAAATTTTCAAGCTGGGCTAGAATTTATGGCATGCAAACTGCAGTGTGTTAATCGTGTCAGTGATGCTGAACGAACGGCAACATTTGAGGCTCCAGCTGGAAAATATAATTTTATTGCGTGGACCACTGAGCAGACTGAAACAAGGCGCAAGTCGAAAAAAGGTCTTGCCTCACGAAGGAGCCTCACATTTAAATATTTTTCAACGTGTACAACAACAAGGTACCAGTGTGTAAAAATTTCTATTTGGGCCCACTCGCGATTTCTCAAAAACCGATATACACTGTACATGAAAAAATTAATTTGGTAACCGGCACAATGCCAAAAAGCGAAAGAAGAACTAAGACCTCCAGAGCAATAGGGACAGATAGGTTAAATTTCGTAATGGATCACATTAAAAGCTTCCTGTGCATCGAGTCTCACTATTGTAGGGAGAAGACAAAAAAAAAATATTTAGATTCCAATTTGAATATATTGAAGATGTATGATTTGTACGTACAAAGACGCAACGAGTTAGAAGTTTTACCGGTCAAAGAAAGCTTCTATAGGAACACGTTTAATACTAGGTTTAACCTCGATTTTTATAAACCTAAATCAGATCGATGCAGTGTTTGTGAGCTTAATAAAATTGATTCATCACGATTGAAAGAAGGAGAGTTTGATCATCATATTACATTCAAGAGTACAATACGTGAAATCAAAGAAGCTGATAAAAAATCTGGCATTGCCATCCTTTGCTTTGATATACAGAAGGTAATCACGTGTCCGAGGAGTAATATTGACTCATCGTATTACCTGTCAAAACTCAACATATACAATTTGACTGCACATTTCTCAACGACGAGGACTACCTACTGTGCAATGTGGAATGAGGCAGCAATGGGGCGTAGAGGAAATGACATTGCTTCAGCATTGTATAAAATATTAGAGCGGGTATTCAATGATAATGACATCACACGTCTGATTACCTGGAGCGACTCATGTGTTCCTCAGAACAAAAACTCGTATATATCGTATGCGATTCAGCACTTCCTACAAAAGCATCCGCAAATTTCCTCAATAGAAATGGGATTTTCTCTGCCAGGCCACTCATGCATACAAGAAGTGGACAACGTTCACAGCCAAATCGAAAAAGTTATGTCGAGGAATGAATTTTTTTCGCCGATTGGTTTAATTAGATTAATGAAAACAATAAATCGCAAAAAGCCATACATCGTTATCCAAATGAAACTGGACGATTTCAAAAATTTTGAGATACCCGCAAGAAATTTTATTTATATAAGACTGTGCCGTTTGCTGCCGTCAGAATGCTTGGATTCTGTAGAAATATTCATACGGTGAAGTTTAACTTAACCTATTTACCATCAAGTTGGCAAGAAGTCTCTATAAGACCATCTTTAAAACCTACCAGAGTAAGCAAAAAGCCGCGTAAAACTACGTTCTACCCAGATACATTCACACGACCCACCCACAAACGCCATTAAAAATCCAATGCCAGCCAATAAAATTCTGGATTTACAGAAAATGTTTAGCCAGGATTTAGAATTTTACAAAACAATCCTAAAAACTAAAAATTAAGTAAAGCTTTTATTTATACTTTAATTTCATTCGAAACTAAAAGACTACATGAAATAAGACAAATGTGTTATTAATCTGTATTTGTTTTTAAAATGAATTATTATTTTTTGTTTATTAATGTTTTTATTTAAATATATTATGTATTCGTATATTATGTATGTTTTGTATATTTATGTAATGTTATTTTGTATGTGAAAAAATGCAAAAGTGAAATAAAATTATTCTGTGAGGCACTAAGGGTTAACCTCTCTTTTCGTCTTCTCGACTTTTGCAGCGTTTTTCAAGCTGAACTGATCGCGATAATGGAAGTCATGTACTGGTTGAAGTATAATGTAATATCTACGAGGGATATTCGCATTTTTACGGACAGCCTGGCTGCTATTAAAACGCTACAATCATACTCCCTGACGTCGAAGGTAGCCCAGAACTGTCTGACATCTTTAAATGAGATGGCTGATCAGTTCAACATCCACTTGACGTGGGTGCCAATGCATTTCAATATCGCAGGGAATGTAAATGGCAGATGAGTTGCCCCGCAAGGATACAGCACGCCTTATAACCAAAGGCAGGCAGGATATAAAGATACCGCTTGCTTAATGTAAACTGCTGCTTCTGGAATATGCCACAAAAGAAACGAACGACAGATCGTGTGTAATTCCCAGGCAGATCTGGTTGACCGGTCCAGATCAGGCTAACTGATATCGCTTCGACGGGACATTGTCTCATTGGGATACATGCGAGCAGACTGGGTGTCCCAGCCCACGATTTCTGCCGCAGATGGTGATGAGGAGGAGGACGTACAGCAGAACAAAATTTATGGGAACTTCCCCTTTGAACGACCTCACGGGTCTTAGGAAGATCGGGATCCGGGACTTTAAACGGTTCTTGGTAAGCTCAAGATGGTTTAGCGAGCGAAGAGGAAGAAACTCGAATGTTCAGCTACGGGCCAATTTTGTGTCTATGCTAGTCCTTTAGGACAGCCATCCTTACCTAACCTAACCTAACCTATGTAAAATCTCCGTTAATGAAATGGTTTGCCTGGATTTGCATTAATATATTTTTTTCATTTGATGTTTTTACATTTGCAATTTATACATAACGCATTTATTGTAGGTATCATCCTTTGATTTTTTGAATGCAATCCCCATTCTTATAAGAGACTATGATACTTATTAGATACATTCGATAAAATTGGCATAATAACATAATACATACCTTTCAATATTTGAGAATATTTTGTAATCGATATGGGATTTGCATGTTCTGCTGTGTATAATTTATACATTTTGACCAAATTTAAACCGCACTGTAGGTATTGTTTGCTAGAGCGTTGTCGACTGTAGTGGTTTTCATAAGCTAGAAATTTGTTAATTTGGTCAATTACCTCTTGAGTTTGGCTATCTGAAAGTTTATTTACTACAGTATTTTTTCCACGACGATCAACTATTGTATTGTTGTGCACATCATATATCAACTTTTTACCAAGCGTTTTAACAAAACTTTCATTTTCACCCAAATTGAATAAAAAACATTTCTGGCATACGACAGTTTTAATACCATTGATTCCTAGGTTATAAATGTAGGAAGGAATGAGTCCTAATACGTGAAGCAATAGTACTCTTTACTACGAGAATTCGTTGTTTAGCTCGAACTTCTATTAATCCACTTACATGTATTGCTCTTAAGCTATGAACATCTAGTTCCCAGTACTTTTTAAATATACTTTTCTGTTAAACATATGTAAATTCTGTTGTTGGATTTCCCCTTTTTAGATATAGGCTTAATACTTTGCGTTAATAATTTATTGCCCGAATCAATATTTAAAGCCACTATGGAAGTACTGGGAAGTTGAGCAATGTCAATACCAGCTACGTAATCGGAAATATCATCGTCAGATGAATTAGTTTCGTTGCCATTAGGACAGCAGTCTGCATCTTTGTCACCGTCGTCGAATGAATCAAACGAATTTGTATCTGAACTGGTTTCGTTATCATGATAATACTTTTTTAATTTTGTTGTAGGGCTAGAATCCAAACTTGCTGCGACATTCGATTGGGTTTCGTTACTGACACATATGCTTCAAATACATTCGTGTCTGAATATATACATGGCACATAGAGTTATTGATATCTACAGGGTACCTGAGATTGCAAGGGTTCCCTACAACAGCTACAATGAAACATGAATATAAATAAGAAATTAAAAAAAAACATCAGTAAGCTTCAATAAGGTGGTCTGGTGTGAAGCTGTCTTGGGGGAATCAAGTTGGTACTTGTTGCCAGCTCCGTATCTTGCAGCTTCCACAAGTGCGCGTGTTACCTCCCCGTGGTGACCACCGGGCAACTAATACACCATGTTCTTATATGGTGTATTAGGCGAAAACACGGCGCTAAACAACTGGGCCGGGTTAAGGTGTCAACCGTACCGTGCTGATAACCGGCCAGGCTGGGGGCCCAGTCTAAAAACTAGCACAGTCTCTAACGGTGTATCCGGATACTTGGCGCCCTCCGGATCATGCAGCCTTACCTGTGCATTGCGGATCTCTGCACAGGTGGACCTCCTTTCTCCGCTACTCGTGGGAACTATTATGGAAAGTCAAAATAGTGAACAAAAAGAGACCGGTGCTCTTAAAAAACCGGAAACCAGTGCTATGGAGACATCGGCCTTTAGGCCCGGTCTCCAAAGTGCAAAAAGAGGCATAGGACCAAATGAGGCTGGCCCCTCGAAACCAAAGGGCAGAGGCACGAATGCTGGCCCTCCAGCGTCAGTCAACTACCAGACCAGGAAGAGGGCCTGGCGCATGATCTCCAAGATCAGCAACATTCCGTTGGAGCAGAGAACGGATAGGGATAGGGATACGCTTGCGTGGGCAAGGCGTATCACTGAGCCAAAGCAGGAGGGTTCCGAGATCTCACAGCCGAAAAGGCAGAGATCCGATGATGAACCGCCTACGGAGGCTAAAAAGAAACGGGTTCCAGGAAATGTTACCAAGCCCTTCAACGAGGTGCTAAAGGAGCACCTGCTCATGGCAGGAAGAGGCCTTAGCCGCCATCTTCCTAAAAATCATGAGGGAGAACCCAGGACCTGCTCCGTCCTGCCGAGACGGAGGGTGGCATCGGGGTCATGTCAAACTGACTGCCTGTGCCGATGAAAGGTCGGTGGCCCTCTATAAAAAGGCGATCGGCAGCCTGGACGGGGGCCAAATTAGAAGTGGTGACGAGGGAAGAAATTCCCTGCAGGTCAAGGGCGCGAGCCTGGATACCTGCGGAGCCTAGTGATCCAAGGGAGATCTTGGAAATGTTGAAAATCAGCAATCCGGATCTGCCAACGACCACCTGGAGGATTGCCAGGTTAGAAGAGGTAAAGGCGGTAGCAGATCACAGATCGGCCGTCATTATCATCGACAGAGAATCCGTGGGTGCTTTGGCAAAAACTGGAGGCCAAATCAGCTATGGTTTTGGAGCGATTACGCTCAAAATCTATAAGCGTGATGAGGCTGACAGAGCTGGGGCATCTGCAGCAGGTGGGGAAACCACTTGTGGTGTCCCGCCTGGTGTTGGTGACCCAGAAGTCCGCGACATCCCGGAGGACGCTCAGGAGACACTATCCCTGGACTCGGAGATTTCGAGATCATTGGGACTAAGCTGTGCGCTCCAAACGGACGAATCGACGTCAGAGGAGTCTGACTCAACAGTGGTGGAGGGAAGCAATATCTAATGCTTAAGATCCTTCAGATCAACCTCCATCACTGTAAAGCCGCCTCGGCGGCCCTTCTGCTATAAATGGAATCTGAGTCCATTGATGTGGTTCTGGTCCAGGAGCCTTGGGTCAATGGTGACCGGGTGCTTGGCCTCAGAACTCCCAAATATAAATTACTACACGCGAAAAATGAAGGTAAGATACGTTCCTTCATTCTCGCTAGAAATAATCTGAATATTTTTATTCTACTAAATTACAGCAACGCTGATGTAGTGGTGGCTAGCATTGAGATGGGTGGGCAAAATCTCTGGCTAATATCAGCCTACCTACCATACGAGGAGGAGGATATACCACCAGGTAGGTTGCGCAGTGCAATAATGGAGGCTCGAAAACGAAAGGTAGGAGTCATCATGGGCAGTGATGCTAATGCGCATCACTCAATCTGGGGAAGTACAGATATAAACAGGCGAGGTGAGTTACTCCTTGATTTTATTTTAAGTACTAACCTAAATATATGTAATATCGGTTGCAAACCAACCTTTATTACTAAAAATAGACAGGAAGTGTTGGACATCACAATTGTCTCGGATTTTATTAAGGCGAGAGGGTACTGAACTGGAAAGTGTCCGAAGACCATTCCTTTTCTGACCATTGTTATCTCCAGTACGAAGTGGATACAAAACCAACTAGCAAACCACCCTTCAGAAATAGGAGGAAAACTGATTGGGAGTGTTTCAGAACCATTCTGGGTAACTTATTACCGGTATCGGTTCCAAACCCTCCTGCATCTACACAGGAGCTTGATGCTCTAGTAATCAGGCTATCTGATGCTTTTAATAAGGCCATGTTAGGTGCATGCCCTATCAGTAGGCCCTTGGGTAAATTTCGGCCACCCTGGTGGTCGAGAGAGCTCCAAGGTACTCGTATGAAATGCAGGAGATTGTTCAAGAGAGCAAGGCACACAAATGCTGCTGCGGATTGGGACTGTTATAAGGAAGTCCTGAAAACCTATAAGTACGAGCTGAGAGCAGCCAAAACGAGAGCCTGGAGGCTCTACTGTGGCAATATACAGGAGTCCTCGGAGGCGGCCAGGCTACGCAAAGTACTATGTTCTAGTCCTTCCATTCCGGGCTATTTACAACGACCGGATGGTTCATGGACTACATGTAGTGAGGAATCCCTGGAGCTATTACTAGAAACGCATTTCCCGGAGTGCTCGGTACTAGCTCCGGAGAGACCCTTGATAAATAGGTGTATAGACTCCGTAAGTCATATAGTAAAAAGGCGGAATATCCTATGGGCAATAAACAGCTTTAAGCCATACAAGTCGGCAGGACCTGATGGCGTTATCCCTGCGGATATCCAGCGAACTATTGACTTAACCCTACCCTGGCTGGAAGTTATCTTCAAAGGCAGCCTAGAACTCTGTCACATTCCTAGAAAGTGGACTGAAGTAAAAGTAATATTTATACCTAAGGCGGGAAAGAGCTCTCACTGCTATCCCACAGACTTTAGGCATATAAGCTTATCTTCTTTTCTGTTGAAAACACTGGAAAGACTAATAGAGGCTCATATTAGAGGCTCAATCAAGCCGGGCGAGCTGTCGGGATCTCAACACGCATACTGTAAGGGACGATCGGTGGAAACAGCTCTCCACTCCCTTATAGGCCCGATTGAAAAATCACTTGAATATAAGGAATATTCAATGGTAACCTTCTTGGATATAGAGGGGGCCTTTAGCAACGTCAGACCGGGGGCAATCACTCGGGCCCTTGCGTGTCTGGGGGTAGACGGGTCACTCAGAGGCTGGATAGATCATATGCTTAGAGGCAGGATCGTGACAGCTTATCTGGGGGGGACGTCTGCCGCCAGATACGTGAGCAGAGGGACACCTCAAGGTGGGGTTTTATCCCCCCTTCTTTGGAACTTGGTCATAAATGACCTGTTACTAAACCTGGAAGGACAAGGCTTCAAGGTGGTTGTTTACGCGGATGACGTTGCTATTGCGGTCTTCGGCAAATATCCTAGTACGCTGAGTAAGCGCATGCAGTGCGCGCTTGGCTATCTCAATGAGTGGGCACGCGGCTGCGGATTGAACGCAAACCCACAGAAAACAGAGCTGGTCCTCTTTACCAGGAAGCACAAACTTCCTCAGTGTGACCCGCCAATACTAAATGGTACTCGCTTGATCTTTACGGATAGAGCAAAATACCTCGGACTAATTTTGGACAGCAAGCTAAGCTGGAAACCAAACATCGTAGAGAGAGTAAAGAAAGCTACTATAGCGCTCTACTCCTGCAAAAATGCCATTGGAAAGAGATGGGGTATGGAGCCCCACATAGTACACTGGCTCTACGTCTCAGTGGTCAAACCTATACTGCTGTATGGGGTTGTTGTCTGGTGGCCAGCGTTAAAAATTATGGCCAACCTTAAACTATTGATGAAAGTCCAAAGAACGGCCTGCTTGTGTATAAGTGGGGCTCTCAGGAGCATACCTACTCAAGCTCTGGAGATTCTCTTTCATCTTACTCCCTTAGATATTGCGGCCGAGCAGCTTGCATCTTGCACAGCCATTCGGCTCAAATCCATATCTATGTGGACCTGTAATAATGCAGGGCACTCATCTATCCTATGCAACAGGGGTATTCCGGAAGCTACCGACTATGCTATTCCTTTGCCATCTGTTGAGATGAAATTCCAAACTGAGTTTCCCACCAGAGAGGACTGGGTGAACGAAACGGTTATGGAGGGTATTCTGTGAGGCACTAGGGGTTAACCTCTCTCTTCGTCTTCCCGACTTTTGCAGCGTTTTTCAAGCTGAACTGATCGCGATAATGGAAGTCATGGACTGGTTGAAGTATAATGTAATATCTACGAGGGATATTCGAATTTTTACGGACAGCATGGCTGCTATTAAAACGCTACAATCATACTCCCTGACGTCGAAGGTGGCCCAGAACTGTCTGGCATCTTTAAATGAGATGGCTGATCAGTTCAACAACCGCTTGACGTGGGTGCCAGGGCATTTCAATATCGCAGGGAATGTAATGGCAGACGAGTTGGCCCGCAAGGGTACAGCACGCCTAATAAACCAAAGTAAGCGGGATATAAAAATACCGCTTGCTTCATGTAAACTGCTGCTTCTGGAAGAAGCTATAAAAGAAACGAACGTCAGATGGTCTAACGCCAGTTCGTGTGTAATAACCAGGCAGACCGGTCTAGATCAGACCAACTGATATCGCTTCGACGACACCATATTGGTATGGTCGTAGGAGCTATAACGGGACATTGTCTCATTGGGATACATGCGAGCAGACTGGGTGTCCCAGCCCACGATTTCTGCCGCAGCTGTGGTGATGACGAGGAGGAGGAAAACGTACTCCATCTGCTCTGCACCTGTCCTAGTCTAGCGTACAGCAGAACAAAATTTATGGGAACTTCCCCATTGAATGACCTCACGGATCTTAGCAAGATCGAGATCCGTGACTTTAAACGCTTCTTGGTGAGCTCAGGATGGTTTAGCGAGTGAAGGAGGAAACTCAAATGTGGTACAGCTACGGACCAATTTTGTGTCTATGCTAGTCCTTTAGGACGGTCACCCTTACCTAACCTAACCTAAGCTTCAATAATATTGATTTACCTGTTGAATTTGAGTGTGATATTGCTCCTGAAGCTCCTCTAGCCATTTCTACCATTTTCTTGGCACGGGATGCCATAATATATTTTATTTTATTTAACTGTGTTATTATTTTGGAGTCAGTTAAAAAGCAAGTTGTATATTGCAGTTAACTTTGAACAAAATATAGTTTGTTAAATACAATTATATTTTTTCTGTCACTCCACTAAACGGTACTTATTCATAATCAGTTAACATTAAACGAACACTTTGTAAAATTATTATATTTTAAAGTCACTTTTAGTAAAACGGTAAACTAACAAAGCGATTTAGTTTCAACCTGCTATTACTGAAAAATGAGAAAATCGTTTAGGTTACTTTAGCTAAAAATGAAAATAAAATTAAATAACTAAAGAATCGCTTAAATCACTTTAGGTATAGAAATTTAACACAATAAAAATCGAAAGAATCGCTTAGATAACTTTTAGCGATTTTTGTGTTGCCAATTTTAACCAAAACCTATTCTAAAAATGAAATAAATATAACTTAAGTGCAAATAAAATTACGGTACTTTAACGACCGATTCTTTCGTGCGTTGGATTGTTTTGATGCACTTACGCGATATTTTTTTTTTTAAATTTTTTTAAATACCAACACATACATACTTACATTAATTAGAGACTGTTCGGCTAATGGATTTATTGTCCTTTGAAAGTTAAACATTATCCCTATTTTGTACACGGCAAAAACGGACCTGTCGTTTTTTAATTGGCCATCTGCACATTGCATAGCTCCATGCTAGCCTGTACTAACATGAACGATGGGTCGGCCCATGAGTTCTACATTCCAACAGAGGGTCATAGGTCTTTTCAATTTAATCACCGATCGTAATCCCTTTTGCATCCCACCTCTGTTGGGATTCGAACCCGGTACCTCACGATCCCGCGACTCTATCTTTTTGGTACAGATGTATGTATTTCATGGGATACGATTATCATCATTTTTGGTATTCTAGTACATACTGAATATTATCAAACTGCTTATGTTGGTAAGATATCTATGTGATTAAAAATATAAGTCTTCGAGAAAATGTTGGTTCTGGTAAAATTAAATTTTGTCTATTCTATCTACCGGAGCCAGCGGTTGCACTTGCATATTTCATATACTATCGCCAAATTTTTGAGCTTTATCAGCGGAGCCCAGCCCTATTTATAGTAACGTATTGCACCAATTTGGAAAGGTCCTAGTGTCCTCTATTCAAAAATACTATGGTCTATGTTTATGGCCAATTTTCTTTGGTTTTTGTGATTGAGTAATACATTTATACATAAATTTATATTATATGTACACTGTTAAGAAAATCTGTACACTCGCAGTAATTTGTAAAAGCTTCACACCGGTAAATTTCAATGATAAATATATATGTATAGATACTATAGTTTGTTGAAGTTTTCTTCTGGCTGGTACAAGAGCTTTAACATTTTGGTTTTGACGGTCGGCTATTAAATACTGACCTCGTAGATATTTAACCCATCTAGATCATCGTTTTCTTCCGGTAGAAAATTATCCAAATTGTTTTCAATGCACATGAAAAAGTCAAAGCATTCATTCAAAGGAAAGACAAGGTAAAATTAAGGAAGTGTGTCCATTGGAAATAACACATTTAGTCTCAAGCAAACTTTAAAACTTCAATTCTATTGTCACTATAACCAGAGATCCAATCCATACATTAAGATCGGAAAGGTAATCCATCTACACATTAAGATCAAATATAATTGTTTTGGTAGATCTCTCTGAAGTTTCAAGAGCTATGCGATACTTTATCAAATCACTGCGCTTCACCTGGAAAAACTGCCAGGACATATCTTTTTCTTAATAGTTTTTCAAATCATTTTGATGTCACTCGAAGAAGTGAAATTGGTCGGCAAGATTTTCATTCGGCAGGTGGTTTCTGAATCATTATTATTTCCACTACTTTCGACTGCCTTGGTAGATATTTTTTCGGAAGGCTGCATTGATAATGTGTAGTAGTTGGCTACTACCTTTTTCGGGTAGCTCCTTAATTGTTTGTTCTGTTATCTAGTCGAAAGCTAGGCCTAAGATTTCAGTTATTAGTTCTTTCAGTGTTACAGAGAACTATTTCTTCTAGTTATATTGGAAATATTTTCATAACCTGTTTGTCTGCATAACAGTTGGAAAGTTTATTCGAGGTCGACAGTAAATATGTCGGCTTTTTCTCTGGTCTGTTTTGATTGGGCGAGCTAGTAGTCGGTATCCTTATTTGCAGTTAGAGTTCAATTAATTTCAATAACACTAAGAGTGTTACACAATCTGTTTAGGATAGTTTTATCTTGAGGGGCTTGACTACATTGCCATTTCTTTTATGCTCTTTCGTTTTCCTTTTTTTCCACTGACTTCCCCAACAATAATGAAGTTACTTCCTATTGACTTGAATAAATGCATGTATTTTTGTTTCTTTAGATTATATCGTGAGTGACATTATATCGCCGATATTTTCGTTCGTACCCTTGAATCGTGTCTTATAAAAACTATAAGTTGAGGAATTATTAAAAATTTGAGAGTAACGATCGTGTTACCCTAATAATAAACTAATAACTAGCCTAACCTACCTAACATAACCTAATAATACGGATTTTTTGACATTTGTTCCGTTTGCTAGAAACTAGCTAGAAACTTGAAATTATATTATTATATTTTATAATTATATTTTATATTAATTATAACGCTCGTTGAAATTATCGAGATAAATATATCATCATATTTTCAGGATTTTTGGGAAGGAATGAAACCCTTCTAGGTCTAAACAACTTACCAAAACTTGCCATATTTCAAGTTGGTTGCGGATGAAAAATCCTGATACAATAGTTGCACACCGCAAATCAATTGAAAATTTTCAAATTATTCTCTAATAGTAATCTAGATTATCTTAAGAGCTAGATTTTCAATTGCTTCAAAAGTTCGAGTTGTTCCGCACGATATAGTCAATGCAAAATGAGAGTTGAACTCAAAACAATTTTTCTGGTGGTGTAAAATCCCGTGGTTGTCTGAAATACTAATACCATCTGCATAGTTTAATTGTTCTATGTTAGTGAAATTCTGACTCTGATGTACTAGATAATTTTAAACATTCATAATTCTTTAAGGATCCATACCCTATGGAATTACATATTATTTTATTAGTCAAGCACAATTGGGCAAGGTTAGTGATACTGGTGTTTGCGCTAGTTGCCGAAGGTTGGCATGAATTGAAACGGTTGAAGCTTAATCCGAGTTCTTAACCAGGTAATTATTAGTTTTTATTTCGACAATAATTAGAAACAATACTGAATAAAGAAGCATAGAAGTTACAATTATGCTTGAGTGGTTAGCCGACGCCATGGCTCAGAATTTTGGAGATGGAGATTCGCAGACATCCGGCGTTTTCGTTTAGAATGAGCATAAAAACCCAAACCACATTTCTTTCGGAGGAGTATTTGATTTAATTTTGGGGTTTGAACATCGGATCAATTCCAAGTTAATTTTTTTCGTTAAATTATTTTGTGTACTAAAATCAGTACGTTTTATTCCAAAAGGAATTATATATAATTTTTTTTACGGAAGGCTAATACCTTTATTCCAAGAGAGATTATTTTATGTGTGCTGATGGTTGCTGAATTAAATAAGTTTTATTCCAAGTGGAATTTTTTTTGTGCTGATGCTGAAAATACATTTACTCCAAGTGGAATGATTTGTTTTTTGTATACTGAAATCAACCCGTTTAATTCCAAGAGGATTTTTGTGTGTAGAAATCAAATGCGTTTATTACAACTAAGAACAACAAACACATTAATCTGTAGGTCAATCGCGGATGCGGCTACTGGTAAGTTGTTTCTTGATTGGATTTATCTATGTGGTATTTTCCTTATTAGTGTTTACTTCAATTACTTAAATTTATTTTTCTTCTCAATTTGCTTATTTTATATCTAGACACATGCCTGTTAAAATAAAAATGTACCGAGCATTACGAAAAATGCGTTTCTAGTAGAAGCTCCAGGGATTCCTTACTACACGTAGTCCATGAACCCTACGGTCGTTGTAGATAGCTCGGGATGGAAGGACTAGAATATAGTACTTTGCGTATCCTGACCGCCTCCGAGAACTGCTTTGTATTACCATTGTAAGCCATTGTTTCGGCTGCTTTGAGCTTTTACTTGTAGGTTTTGAGGACTTCCTAATAGCAGTCCCAATATGCAGCAGCATTTGTGTTCTTCGATTTCTTGAACAGTCTCCTGCATTTCATACGAGTACCTTGGAGTTCTCTCGACCACCAGGGTAACCGAGACTTACCCATAGGCCTACTGATAGGACATGGATCTAACGTGGCTTTGTTAAAAGCAACAGATACTAGAACATCAAGCTCCAGTGTGGATGCAGGTGAATTTGGAACCGATACCGGTAATGAATTACACAGAATGGTTCTGAAGCAATCCCAATCAGTTTTCTTCCTATTACTGAAGGATGGTTTGCTAGTGGGTTTTGTATCCACTTCGTACTGGATAGAGTTCACACAGTCAGACTGGCAATTAGCTTCCGCAATGCTATCGCTGACAAGATCCTGATATCGTTTCTTTTGATCTTCATTTATCAGAACTTCAAAATCGAAACGTTCTATGCGTTTCGCTGTGTTCCCAGACTTGTACGAAAACTTCCATCGTAGCTTTGCAGCTGCCAAATGATGATGACTGCCTACGTATTTCGTTGCAGACCTGTAACCTCTCACATTCTGCACAAAACGAGCCCGCCCTTTTGAAATTAACAGATGGTAAATTAGCTGCGGGAAGTTTTGCGCAGATGGATCTATGTTTCCAAATGTATTTGTTTATGTGGGAAGAATGTGCTTTAAATCTGCTACTCTAAGGTCGTGATCAATTGCAAAGTATCGGGAGTGCGGACCTATGTATTCACACAAGCCAGTCTGATTTCTGCCAGCTCTAGCATTAAAGTCCTTATTTACCATTCTAACATCGTGTTCGGGTATAGATCCCACCAGATCGTCCAAGTCATTGTAAAATGAGTCTTTATCTTGGGGCTGGCTGACTTCCGTAGGCGTAAAACAGCCTTCTTGTAAAATTGAATTGTTTGGATTGTTGTGCCAAGAGGTGCGATAATTTTTTTCAATTCTTTTATTTTCCATTTATGGTGTTTAGCGGATTGTTCAGTGGATGGCTAGGAAACCACAAATAATTGGAATCTTATATTTAACGATCAATAATAAATAATTTGTTTTCTTTAATTAAAAATTTATTAATTTTTTTTAATTTTAATTATATTTAGTCTCACCTAAAATTTGTTTTCGGGACTGGTAATTGTTGTTTTGGTTTTTAAATGAAATTTATTATAATAAATCCTAAACTTTAAATATTAAAATATTGAAAATTTTGCATTTTATATTAAGGCTCTACTTTACTCAATTTGCGAAAACATGTGTATCTTGCGAATCGTTTTATGGCCACATAAACTTAGGCATTGGCTTAATTTTTTTTTATAGCAAAGTTAAAAATATTTGCAAGCGAGTAACACACGCTTTTTTTAAATTCGCTATAGTTTTCTCGTAATTGCGTCTCAAAGTTGATGAATTTTTGACAAAAACCATTCACTCACAAACCAAATTTATCAATATTTTTGCACTAATCTATAAAAGTTTTATATATGGGTACGTTCAGGAAGATATTATCTAGCGATTAACACACGTTTTTATAGAAATTCGTTCTAATAAGCGAGAAAATTGAAAATTTAATTGAAAACTATTTTATATCGATAAGCTGACAAATCAATTTATTGAAAAAAATGTATCTTCGATGTAAAATGGTTTAGGAATCAACTAAATATCGTGTATTTTTTAGTTCATTCCTTTTTAATTAGATGTCATAAGTGGCAAAAAAACAATTTTTTCATGGAATACTTTGTAATTTTCGATAGCGGAGATTTACACTATTTCAAATTTTATATTAGACGCATTGTTTGGCATTTAAATATCGACATCAATTTTGATTTTTGTTCTAGGTAAAGTAGAGCCTTAAATCATTTTCTTTATTTTTGGCACGCTACAAGAAGATTGTTAAAAGCCATGCAAATTGTTTTACGTTAAAAGCTCTTTTACAGTTAAGATCGAATTATTTAATCTTAAAGTATTCATCGTTAAAGACTTATGGAAAAATAGGGATTAAAACTTTAATTGTTGAAAAAACATGAATTTAAGAAGTTGGGGAAAAAAATTTGTTCGGAAATACCTCAAATACATGTCTTCGCTTAGCTAATGTTTTCCAGAAAATCTTCAATTTGTATTCTTTATTTTAAGCAAAATGTCTTTGATCATGGCGGCTTTGTGTATTAAGGTAGCTATGAAAATAAATTACAATTTTGTTTCTAATATCGTTCTACACTTCATTTTAACTAGTAAAATTGTTTTTGTTTGTTTCGTTTTCTTTTATTTTTTGGATTGCTTGTATAGATTTTCTTTCTCCTTTCCCATCGTAATATAATGATGGGTTTGGTTATTAATGTGGTTAAAACCATGACGTCATTAAATGTACTTTAAGTATGGTTTCTCATTTTGATACGAATCGTCATTGTTATAGATTCTATTTAATATCTTTTTAATTTAAGTTATCGCCAACAATTGAAATCGTGTCTTTTGAATGTATTAAATAAAGAATTTGTTCGTCTCTCATTCTTTATTTTAGGGTCGTTTTTAATGTTAACAAACACGCATAATTTTAAGCTCCACTAAAATTTATTTCCCAATTCAGTTAACTTTCTGTGTATCTACATTTTGATGTGTAATCTAATCATTCAATTGCAAATCTTATTTTTAAAAACAAATTTCTTTCAATCACCATAAGATAATACACATATTTACATGCTAACAAAATGATGAATATTTGTCTTTAATTTGATTGTAATTAAATTGAAATAACAAAAAAGAAAATAAATTAAATATTGTCTTTATAAGCCCATTGTTTTATTACGCAGATTATTCAAAGCATTGTGTAGCTAATCCAACTCAAATCGAACTTTAATCAATCTATGTCAAACTATTTTATCTAATCTTCAATTGAAATATTCTAACAGACAATACTCATCGCCAAATTTATGTATGTACATCGATTGATGTACGAGTATGTACATTGTACGGAATAGAATCGGGTTGGGTTTCTAATAGAATTATTTCAACGTTCACGCGGGTAGACAATAGAAGAAGCTTTATTGCCTGTCTGTTGTATGTACCTAAACGAGTATATATATAGAAACAAAGATAAACAACTTGATTATATTTTATAAAGGTATATATAGGTAGGTAAAGGAAGGTACACAACAAAAAGCTTTTTTCTTATCGCATCAACATTTTTTGTCTCTAGTTTTATTTAATATATATAAGAATGACAAAATTATGTGTGTTTTTATATTGCCATTATTTATCAGAAACGGAACAGAATTCATGTATATATGTATATATATATAGAAAGAGAATTTCTATCGCAATAAATAATGACATTAGATGATAAGATAACATTATAATATAATTTAATTGAATTATATTTGTTTCGTTTTCGATTTAATTAGGGAATAAATGATTATGTTGATGATGATGGCAATTTATATTCGTATACAAATATACCTACATACCTATACAAAGGATAAAACGTGAAATATATATGCTTGAGTCATTTTGATGAAAGTTATTATTCACAAGGATAATGCAATTTAATTTGATTCGCCTATATTCGAAAGGCCATTATATATGACTTGCTCTAGCCTTGCAGTACGTCATGGTTGTTTACAAAATAATACAAATGTAAGCTATATAATTTATATAGCTATTTTGCACTTTTCATTTTTGGCATCATCCAACTGAAAGTTAAATTCAAACATTTGTCAAAACCTGTGTATTTTCTAATGTTTAACCTTAATATTATTTACACACACACACGGGCATGAAAAACGGGTCACCCTAAATTTTTTAAATGTGTATTTCCTTGCATGATCACCAAATTATCACCTCTATAATATAGTGATGGGCTACTATCGATATAGTGAGTAGCATCGATAGTTGAAATTTAACAATCGATAGTACTATCGGGTTAAGTAGACAGAATTAGAAAACTTAAAAAAAATTATATTTATTTCAATATGTATATCAATCATATAGTCCTATATATCAGTTTTATTTTTCAGGCACTTTTCAGGTACTGCATATAGTCCTATCAGTTTTATTTTTCAGGTACTGCAGCAGCAAAACACCTTTCAAAAGGCACGGAAGTAGCGGGTATGCTTAAATATTTCAATGCGACATTGTCTCAGATTGAGTTTTATTTTCCACCCAGAACGAAATCAGGTTGCACGATTGATGGATCGTACGTGTATATTCTAATACAAATGATAGTAACCTTTTCACTCCCATGTCAAAAGTTGAATTCTTCTGTATCACCATTTAATCAATTGCAAGCTTCGGCCTCTAGTTCTGCTGGCCTGGGAATGTACGATGAAACTCCTGTTGTGAAAAACGCTTGTGCTAAACGGGCAGAATGCTTCAAGTCTTGTAGTACTTGTTCCCTGATTGGTGTTATAATTTTGGCAAATAGTGCATGAAGTTTCAAATTATTATCATGAATTAGTGGAACAACTAATGGCATTGATTCGTAAAAGAATTATGTTAATCTTGATTGTTATTTTGTGTTCATCCGTTTGAATACCGGTTGGTCAGCGAACCGAAATTGTTTTTCAGGGATGTGCGAGGTAGATTACGTCGCAGTGTTTTTTGTCAACGTCGACAATTAAAGTAATTTCAACAACTTGCGATATATTAGCGATTTTTAATCGAATGCACCAATTCGCGGGAGTATTTTGTAAAAGCGTTCATCTAAAGGTGCGATTTTTTCATTTGTTTCTTTTTGACAAATGACGCATGAATAGTTTGAAACTGTCAACGTGTTTTTATTTATTCAGTATTGTTTGCCACTTCATCATGGAAAGACTGAGCCCGGCATAGCATCTACAAATTGTTCAGCTTTAGAGATTAGACCAAGTAACGGTTGACATAATTGGTCTACCAAAAATCGACTGACTTAACTGTGCAAAAAAATACTTTTTTTTTCGTCCCATATTAATCTCACCCTCACTGAGAAAAAACATCGTACGAACTGAAATTCGCCAACCATAGTAGTTCGCGCCAATCTTATAATTTCGCGACAACCATGCAATTTTTTTACGAGCTCAATAATTGAGAGCAAAAAAAATAAAAAAAATCATGTAATTGTTGTTGTTGTTGTTCTTCGGTTTGCAAAATAAGTTTGATACATAATTTTGGTCAATATTTAAATGGTCAATCTTCTTTGCGTCGCGTAAGAACCAATTCGCTATCGTTGCACTGTCGCGACTACTATTTGGAATACAATTGAACAGTTTGAATCCCAGTTTACAGTTTGGTGTCGTTTATGCGCCTGTGAAATCATTCGTAGGACGTAGCTGTGAATAGTGCTCCTTATTGCGTCATGATAACGAAATATTGGTTGCCTGAAATTGAAGCCCGACCTCGACGACTTTTGTTTCCAAGAAGTCGGCGCCTTTTGCCATATAGCGTGCAAAGCAATGTATACTTATTGAAAAATCATGTTGACGAGCAAATAATTTCACGGTCGGATCGTTGAATTGGCTATTTAGATCGTGTGATACCTCTAGACTCTTTTCTTTGGACGCAAAGTCCAAAGTTTATGTGAATAAAATAGCTAGATTTGAGGCATTGGAAGGCAACATTACTCGTGTTATTCGCCAAATACCATTCGATATTCTCGAACGCGTCATCAAAACTTGCACTTTGAGAAAGAACCATCGCAGTTGCGGCCATTATTTGAAAGAAGAAACCTTTAAAAAATAAATGACAAGAAATGTGCTTTCGAATGGTAATAAAGTTTCCATAATCATAATAAACAGTGTCTAAACAGTGTTTCGATCCTGGGTTGGTCTTCATACTGTCCGAGACAATCTTAAAGAGCTAAGTCATTCTCTACACCGTGAAGCCATCGTCGCCTGCAACGACCTCTGCGCCTACCATATGGTGGCTCTCCTTTCAGAGATCGCTGCACAATTCGGATCAGCACGCAGAACAGGACCGAACCAGAGTACTCGCTGAGATTTTATTTCATGCACAATATCGGAGATCTTCATCAGATCCCTGATCTCGAATTGTACAGAGCTCGGTATGTACCATCTATCTCGTCTTTTGCGCCGTAAATCACACGCATGACTCTTCTCTCAAATGTTAGGAGCCATCTCTCGCACTCATCCGTCAGCGCCAAACTTTCACATCCAAACATAACAACGGGGCTGATCAACGCTTTGTAAAGCTTCAGCTTCACCGCACTTGATAAGTGTTTAGATTTTAGCAGTGGCCTTAGAGGATACAAAGAACGACTGCCTGCTGCCACCCGCACTCTAATATCCTCAGCCACACTGTTCTCGTGAGTGATAAGAGAACCCAAATATTTGAACCTCCTCCCACCCAAACGTGTGGTGGCCACTACTAAAATCTGGAAGGCTATTGTCCCTAAAACCAGAGATCAGGTATTTCGTTTTGTACTCATTGATCTGAAGTCCAACTGAAGCTGAAAACTCAATAAGTTGGCATTCTTAGGTATTCCAGGGCAGACATCAAACTCTCTCGATTGATCGAGTTATAGGCCTGCCGGAAATCGAGGAACACCTGATGTACGGAGATGGGTGTCTCATAATATTTAAATAGAGTCACTCGCAGCAAAAAGACCTGATCTGTGACTGATCGATTCGGATGAAATTCCTTCCAACCAGGCCCTCCGCTAGAGGAGTGATTCTATCCAATACAATGTATGACAGTAACTTGTATGCTGTGCAGAGGAGAGCTATACCGCGATAATTCTCACACTTCAAGCGGTCTCTCTTCTTGATGATGGGGCATACCACGGCCACTTTTCATTCGTCAGGCATAACTTCGGTTCGCTATACTAATCGAATAAGGTCGAAAAGACAGTTCCACAAAGTATTCCCTCCGAATATCAATAGCTCCGAATTAATGCAGTCCACTCCAAGTGAGCGGTTTCGTTTCAATCTCTGCATGGTGTACGGACTTGTTAAAAAATAATTATTTATTGAAAAACAAACTTATTTTTTATCGTTAATTTAATTTTTTTTTATTTATAAATTTCACTATGAACTATGTATTTGTAATAGATGTGATCCGCTCGAATAAAATCACAAAATTGCAGAGTCATAAGAATGCAGTCATAAAACTAAAAACGCGCCAAGTGTTGTTCGCAATTATTACTTTGTGGTGTAATGCACTAATAAAATATAACAAACCACTCATCATTGCATACACACTTACCTCCTTATAATTTGTATTTAATCACAGCCTCACAATATAGCTATGTTGCTATATAAAGGCTATGTTATAAAATTAGAGTAGATTTTTAAGAGTTGTGAATTATTACTCGAACAGTGATCATGTGAACATTAAAATATAAATTAAATAAAAATTAATATTAATTGTAAAATAAAATAATTATTCCTTATAGTGTTTTATTCAAGCTTTTGATTTCATTAACATTTCAATATATTATATGCTGAGTATATTAAGTTAAAAATCAAGAATATATATATTATATATACAATAAACGTTAACGTAACCAAATAATATATATAACAACTTGATGAATTTTAGTGAATATAATTACTTCTAATTATTACTACTCAAATAAAGATGGCAAGATAATTCGAAAAGAGAATTTCCGAGTTTAAAAACCACTGATCACTTGTCAATTCTTAGTCTGTTTGGTGTTATTGTTATTGTTACCTAACAATTGGTCGTTTTTTACTATTTATACAATATAAATACATATTATAATTATTAATCTAAATATAAATTCAATTTCAGGAAACTACAATAGTACAATATTACAGTAAACTAAATATAAGTGGAATACAAATTTCAGTTAAGTACAAACTAATTATAATAAATACGAATTCAATTAATGATTATGATTTTCTATAATTTCAGCCTCGGATGATCCTGAACACATGGCGCTAGTGAATTCCTCGTGGGATGGCTCCTCAGTGCAAATCTCCGCAGTCTGTATTAGAGTTGGCTCAATAACAGTCTGTGACACGATGTTGACATAGAGGTTTCCATCCCGGCCCCGAATGGCGGTTGACATAGGCCTAAAAGTATGGTGTAGTCCAGTAATTCATTTAAAGAAATTACGCGAACTGCGCTCATTGCTGAGTTGTTGTACTTTCAGAACCTCGACCTTCCACCATTCCCGCTTCTTCCGTCTACAAATCCGCTTATCTGCCCTTCTTGCAAGAGCAGCCTTGTTTTTCCTCGCGATTGTGAGAAATAAAGTGTGCATGCGATTAAATTGATTTTTTTAATTTTTGTACAAAGCACCCTTATATTTCTGGCGCAACTGCCGGTGTGACTTTTGCACTTCAGTACTCTTTCCACTATAAATCTCTTTGAGATAACATTGATTTGATTAATCTCGTGCAAATTTATTGCTTTTGTTGGAATTAGAGTCGTGTGAACGAGCTATATGGCCAAAACTTTACTGCTGAATCATGTTGAAGAATTAGAGGCAAAATACGTCGTTTTGAAAAATGTGACAAAAAGCTGGCTTTACAACTGCAAATTGCTGGCCAAATCATACATTTTTTTGCAAATGTATTTCTCTAGAAGTGTTTCACAACCAATTTCATCTACGTTTAGTATCCATCAAAACATATTCACTAAATTTTGTGAAAATTTTGACATCAGTCTGGCACATATTTTATCGAACAAGTGTTGGTTAACTCAACGATTTGGCTTTTTAATAACTCGGTAGCACGTATAGCCTTGAACTCGAATTCGGTTTACCATGTGGTGGGGTGTGTTAAATTTTATAGCACGGTCATAGTTAAAGTTCCCCGGATTATTTTTAATGAAAGTTATAACCTTTTTGTCTGATTTTTTGTGAGACGTTTTTTCCGATTTTTCTGCGAGCTGTTCTATACCGTTCCACCGTAATAAAGAGGGCCCACTCTATATAACGCTATATATCGTTGTTTTGGGTCAATTTAATAATTTTTTGATGGAAAAAACTTGACACTGAAGTAAATTCATGGTATTTGGGCACGATTAGTTTTAAATTCCGCTCTTTTTGAAAAGAGATTTAATTGCATTAACGGACATTCTATAAAACTATCACCAATAACGCATTGTTCCTAAATTAATTTGGTCACCCTTTCGTTTAGAACTAGTTGACAAAACCACTGTAGGAATTGTTTACTTTATCGACGTTGTGGACCTTACCTATACAGGTTGTCGACACGTCAATGTAGAAAATAATAGATGACGCGTAAACGCCCATCCCTGCGTATGTTTTTCGTTGCTCATATGTTTCCCCCACTAAACCGTATTAATCTTGTAAAGTAAATTATATACGGCTGGGATATAGTTTCATTCTTTTTGTGATTAGCCTTGGTTCGATAATCGCTTTTAATAAGCAATAAACGGGCAACACTAAAACAAGAATATTTTTTTAAATTATAATTATCTCGGTTGATACAAACTTACAAACACATAAATGAAATTTATATAGCCAGACGATATACCCACCTATACAGTGCCTGTGGGTGATTCAACAATTAGGTACTGCTTCGAGACATTACGGCTGTGTGAAATCATATACACAAGCCGTGCATGCAGTCGGTGTTTAAAGAAAACAAAAAAAATATATCTACTTGTTTAGAATAAGTTGTAATAATTTAGTGTTGTGGTGTAGAGTTTTTCGTTTGTTTGGACAGTCTGTCAGTGTCCTATATGGCATAAGCTATTGTTTAGTGATGTGGTAAAATTAAAAAAATAATATTTAAAAACTTAAAGCGATCCGGTGTTTGTTGGTAAGTTGTTTTCACATAATCAATCAATTTAGTAGCTAAGTCGACCAGAAGAAAACCTCTTGTTCAATTATTATGCGTTTCACAATTTCTTAACTAAGTTGATTTGATATTAATACGTAGTCTAATTGTTGTTGTAGATTAAATAATTAAAATGCATTTGTTGATTAGAAATTAGATCTAATACCTATGAAAAATAACGCTGCCTTTTCATTTTACATGATGAAATATTGGGGTAATATGTTAGGCTAAGTGTTTGATTCATGGAGAATAATCATATCGTACACATGCGGAGGTGGACTGTGGTGCGTTCCGTATTACCATACATGATTATAGATGGTTTTGTAATGCAGTGGTTGTCACGACATTTGATAGTGAACCCTTCAGGATAAAAAGATATGCAACCATATGCACAACCGAACCCACATCACGTTAACAAATTTCTGTGGTTGTATTTTCGAATGGCCCCAACTATTTCTTCCAATATATCGGCTTCATACTGACACAGTTATTGCAACAGAGATAGATGGTCTTTTTTTAAGAGATATAATCTGCAGTGTGGTAAGTCTGTTTAATCTTAATCGTCGTATCATCTCCAGTTCACTGTTCTATCTGCTATTTAATGATTGAACCATGTGTAATTCTTCCTCCTTTTTTAAGCTTCGAAGCTTATCATTTGTCTCTGTGCTAGAATTAAAAAAAATTAATTACGTCTTAAGCAAAATGGCTGGAAGTCCTTTGCAATAAACGAGACTAATTTGTATGAAAGTACTTTATGCCTTATACTAATGACGAGGTACAATTTTTTAGATGCTTAATATTTATTGCCAATTTTACAATGTTGACAATATTGTGGCGATGGTTTGATGAAAACCAAATGGTCGTCAGACCTTTTTTTTACTGATAAATCGTCAATGAGGCGAACTCTCAACGAGTACTACATATCAAAAACATTGAAAATGTAGATTATTACGTACATACGATATTTAAATGAATAAATCTATTTCTTTTTAATATAGGCCAGTGTCTATCCTATATTTTATTTTTATTTTTTATTAGTTACTATAAGTTACTATAGGCTAGTGGCACTATCAAGCATAATATGGAAAATCATCGTTTATATTTCCACGAATAAATTCTAATAATGTAGGGATATTTTGTTAAAATTATAAAATTTGTTTTGACCAGGTACTATAAAGGTGAGTTCGCGAGGCCGGATATATACCGTAGCTATTCACATCCTACCTCTAAACCAATCAAATCATTCAAAATAACAAAAAAAATCGTCTATTTCCCCTAATAGAAGATGAAATATTTTTATCTTTGAGCAAAATCATAATCATAAGTTAAACAAAATCCAACTTTTTTTTTAAATCTACCGAAACCAGTTTCTGAAACCAGGTCTGGCAAACATGGTTATAAAAAGTTGTTAGATGAAACGGAAGAAGAAATAGTTGAAGTGTATGATATCTCGGAAGTGATTTCCTCAATTGAGGTACCACCGACTATACCGGGTACAACTGCAATACCGGTGAGTACGGCTGCAAACCCGAAACCAACGAGCTAAACAACATCGATGCAGTCGCCATCAGCAACAACCACAATAACAGCAACGGCAGTACCGACAACATCGACTAGAACAATCGACAGTCCACGAAGAAAAACGGACAGAGGACAACAATCCATGCTCTCATTGGTGATGGAGACGATGAGTAAGCACCAGAAGCTTATAGCAGAATAATCCGGTTCTGCTTGCCTTTAAGAACGTTTGCGGAAAAAACGTCCCATGAATTCAACAAATGGCTACATATCAAGCAAACGGAATTTATTAATTTGATATCCGTTCAATTCGAGCAACAAAACCATGAAATAAAAGAAGACGAATTAAATTTATAAAATTTTATTAGCTATTTATTATGATTTTCTTAAAAGTAGATATATGTATTTCTTAATATTATTATAATTTTTTAAATTTTATACAACATATTTTATTTAGTTTCATTAAACATATTTTAAATTATACAAAAATGACTTTTAATGGAAACTTCGTTGAAATATGAATTAAATAAATCTCTAATTTCAACTGCATTCCTACTGGCATTATTTGATCCCAGCAGCTGAACTTGCTGAATTCCAGTGCTTTCTTCGTTGCGCCATCTTCCTGGTCGATGTGTTCCACCAACATATGTAGCTATCGACCAAATCCACACTCATGTACTCATTAAACTTCTTGTCCCTTAGCCAATTGTGTAGGACTACGGTAGCTTTTGTTATTGCTAGCACTGTGATTTTGCTTGCTAAATTGGGACGTCGGTATATCCGCCACCTGTTAGTGAGTATCCCAAACGAATTTTCAACGACTCGCCGGGCTCGTGACAGCCTGTAGTTATACGCTTGTTTATCTGGTGAAAGTACGCCAGTTTTTCTACTAGGATATGGGCGCATCAAGTTAGGCAACAATGGAAACGCTTCATCCCCAATAAAAACTAATGGGTTTTTCGTTTCCTCCTCATTCGCCCGCACACAATATCCACGATTATAAATTTTTAATTCGCGTCACATATGGCAAAAAGGACCACACTATGACTATGCTTATAGTTCCGGTAGATGGATTCCGCATTGTCAAATGCCTAAAAAGATAAAAATTCCGTAATATAAACTAAAACTATATGAAATAAATAAATTACGAAATTCTGACTTGTATTAGAGCGTGTTTCTCGTCCATTGCTCCTAAACAATGGGGAAAATTCCACTGTTGTTCAAAATCCTCGCTGATTTCTCTCCTTATTGATTCGGTGGGCACGGGGAAAACTGTTCCCTTTAGGGAAGTTGTGCTTTTACCCAAACGATATCCATACCGTCCAATTGAGATCATACTATCTCCAACGGCGAGGTAACTAAAACAAATAATTAAAATATAAATACATTGAAAATATTATGTAATGTTTCCAAAACTTACCGAAGGGTCCACGATAAACGTTGACCTGCAGAAATTGACCTTTCCCCTACATCCATTTTTGTTATTAATGGTCCAACAATGGAAAATAATTGGTCGAATGCTGCAGGCATCATTCGATGGAAGTTTGCAAAGGTTTCACTATCGGACAACCTCATTTCCGGGACTAGGTTGGCAAAATACCCTTTTTGTTGCCTGTTGCGATTAACAGGACTAACCAAAAATCTTCGGCTATTATGACGGCGACGTTCGATACGGCGGCTTTCATACGCAAAGTACAAACTAGCTACCCATTTGTCCCCTTAATTTTATAAATCGTCGTATCATCTTCAGTTCACTGTTCTATCTGCTATTTAATGATCTTTCTCCTTTTTACAGCTTCGAAGCTTATCACTTGTCACTGTGCTAGAATTAAAAAAATTAATTATGTCTTAAGCAAAATGGCTGGAAGTCTTTTGCAATAGACGAGACTAATTTACTATATATTTACTTTGTACTATAAAATTTCATTATTCTGAATAATTGATTCTAAAGTTAAATTGTAAAAACATATAAAAGCTTTGAATTTTGATTAAATTTTTTTTTGAATTTTGTCGATCTTCTATCAAGATGAAGACCCAAGTATTTGACAATTATTTGTTGAGGGATGGTGACATTGTTTAATTTAACCGCTGGACATGTAATCTTATTCAATGTAAATGTTATGTGTGTTTATTTTCATTCGCTTTTATCTGCCACGTTCTTTGCCAATTTTAAATTTTGTATAAGTGATCTTGCAATTCTCTTGATGCAGTTTAAGGATTTTTGTGTGAAAACATGATAGCAGTGTCTTATGCAAATGTTGATGTTTCAACCTTATCAGTTGTTGGTAGATCGGCAGTATACAGCAAATACAATACTGGCTCCAGTTCCATCCCCTGAAAAAGACCATCATCGTCAGCAACAATTAATGTTAGTGAAACAGAAACAGACCTCGAACTGGAATATGATTGTGGTGACAAAGAAATTGCACTCAATATAAATATATCAAAACCTGAAAACGTACGCATTGGTGCCGAAGAACTAAGTTTGGAATCGTCTTGATGCAGTTTAAGGATTTTTGTGTGAAAACATGATAGCAGTGTCTTATGCAAATGTTGATGTTTCAACCTTATCAGTTGTTGGTAGATCGGCAGTATACAGCAAATACAATACTGGCCCCAGTTCGCTGCCTTGTGGAACTCCTGCGTTTATATCATTTAGTTCAGTAATGGCTGAATTGTGTTTAACCTGATATTTTCTTTGAAACAAATAGCTTTCAAGGACTGCATGAAATTTTTTTGGCAGACGAGTGTAAGTTTTATATATAAGGCCCTCATGCTATACTTTGTCGAAAGCTTGCGCAATGTCTAGGAAAACTGCCGAACAATATTTCTTTTCTTCTAATGCAAATTTAACTGTGTTAAAAACTCCGTGGACTTGCTCTACAGTGCCATGTTAGTGTCGAAACCCAAATTGGTGGTCTGATATAATCTGTTCTTCAAATAATATGGGTTTTAATTTTTGTAATACTATTTTTTCAAATAGTTTAGAAATCATCGGAAGTATACTTATTGGCCTGTACGATGCGACTTGTGTTTCGTCTTTTTCAGGCTTTGGAATCATTGTAATTTGCGATATTTTAAATTTTTTAGGGAAATAGCCACATCTCATAATAGCATTAAAGATGTAGTTATGAGTTTTATGCATTTATCAGATAATTCTCTGATCATTTTTCCGGTAATAAAATCGTGTCCTGGAGCTTTCTTTGGGTTTATGCAATTTTTAATGGTATTTTTAACTTTATTGCATTTAAATTTTAAAGGAATGGGTTTCGAATGGTCCTCCGTGTTCCTCCATGGTCTTTACTTATATTTGATTCATTTAATTTAGTGTGAAAAAAATGAAATTTTAACAATAAAAGTATTTTTTTTTTATTTATTCCACACAAAAATAAAACAAACAATTTAACGTGGTAGCCTAGACACCGTCTAGTCTATAAATGTTGGCAACTATTGTTTTAAACACATAGCCTACTATTTTAGTGCCGTGAAACGAGAAAATCTCAAAGAACTGTTAAAAACTATATGCAACGCAATCTGAAAATATTTTCGTTTTGTATTTTAGTATGGCAGATTACAGCTTCATTTGTTAATTATCTTTGATAAAATAATAAAATTAAAAGTCAAATAGGATTAACATTTATAATTAATTTAATGTTTTTAATAGGGATGCGCGATAAACATCGTTTATTTTGAATATCGATAGTTTGACTGTCCAATAATCGATACATTTGATTAAACAGAGAACAATCGATAATTTAATTTTTTTTATGTAAACATGCTTATCACTTTGAGGTTGAGCACTTTCAATTGAAATTGTCAAACTTTGTAAATTTATTATTTCGATTAATAAATTAAGTTATTTTATGTTGCTTCATAAATTAAATCAAAAATAAGCCATTTGTTCTTATATGAAAAATCTGTTCTTAGAAAAATAATAAATAATTTATTTGGTATGTATGTATGTAAAATATGCCACAAAAAGGTTAAGGCTATGGGAAATACTACAAATTTAATCCCGGCATAATTAAATTTGAAAAAGACCATCATTGTTAGCAACAATTGATGTTAGTGAAACAGAAACAGACCTCGAACTGGAATATGATTGTGGTGACAAAGAAATTGCACACAATATAAATATATCGGAACCTGAAAACGTACGCATTGTTGCCGAAGAACTATGTTTGGAATCGTCTGCGGAAACATTTTTCAAAAGTCAAAATCATTCGTTAAGGAAAATGTTTGCCCATTTTTAAAATTTGACTAAAATATTACATAAATAATTTTAGCAAATAACACAGCATTTTAAAGTAATTTCAAGGGGATCTGTGGATTCAGAATCAGATATGTTTGCGAAAGAACTGTCGGTAAATACCCCATGTAAGCCGAAAACGGTTGGGCGTTCTCAACAATTTGACACCGTTTCTAAAAACATCAGCAGCTAAAACGACGGTGGCCCAAAAATTTCAAAAATTACAAACGCAATCTTGTATATGGATTGCAAAGATAATTTAAGCTTATGTACTAAGGAAAAGGTAGGATTTCATACAGGTCATTGCGCCTTTCTATAAAGTTCCTACAAGGAAATCAATACAAAACAAATGGATGCAAAATACGATGCCCTTTCTTCAGTTCTTATAAGAAAAATTCGCAGTGTGAACTAGTTCACCCTAACTACGGATATTTGAACTGAGACAATGAACCCTCAAAGATTTTTAGGTGTTACAGCTCATTTTATTTTTGAAACTTCATTGTGCTCCGCCATGATTTGTGTTGCTCCTTTAGACGACCGTCATTCTGCTGAAGTAATATCTCGACATTTAAAAACAATTTGTTCTGAATTGAATATTGAAGCAGAAAAGGTATAATTCACATGAATTAGATTATCCAAAACATTTTTTATTTATTTAATATAAATTTAATAGATAGTGGCTGTGGTATCTGATAGTGACGCAAATATGAGCAAGGCAATTGCCGATACTTTTGGGAAAGAAAAACATTTACCTTGTTTTACTCACACCGTCAGTCTTGTAGGCCAAGGTGCTATGTCTGATTTCCCAGAATTTAAAAAATTGCTTTCGAAAATAAAGTAAATTGTGAAATGTTTTAAGTATAGTGTTGTGGCAGCGGATGAACTGAGAAATATTCAAACTGGACAGCCCTTAAAGCTTGTTCAAGAAGTTCCAACTAGGTGGAATCGATACTTTTGAGGTCGATTATTTTTGTTATCGATAGTTTGGTTTGCGATACTTATCGATATATATTATCGATAGTTATCAAGAAAATGGACATCCCTAGTTTTTAACACTCGCACAGAAGGTATAAATTAGAAAACAATTGATTTCTTATGTTTCTGTTTTTAATCAACGTGTATTAAAATTAGAGATACATAAACATAAGTTTTCAAATAATCTTGGGATTTTTTGGAGGCGTTAAACCATACTCGTAACAATCACCCTACGATCTATAACAAATTTGGTTGAATTATAAAAAGAAAATATTTGCCAACAATTTTTCGACCAGCAAAATGTTGGACTCAAAATATTTTTTGACTTTTTAATAACAATATATGTACATATATAAATAATATTAATAACAATAATTACGTTATTTCTCTTTAGCAATATATTTTATAGGTTTGTTTGTTCGTTTATGCTCGAATCCAAAAATACATAAATTATTATCGAAAATATGTCGAATAATATAATATTGTATTTCCTTTTGGTATATTATGTTGTATATACATATACATATATATATATATATTACCATAGTAAGAAGTATCCAACCATTATAATCCGCATGATGTTTTTGACAATGACAAATTTATAGACTTTAATTAATTAGTAATTTGGTTGAGAGCAGCGAAAATGGAATGTCAACATTACCACCAACGGCAAAAATTATATTACCTATTTTGGTATAAATGTTTCACGTAAAGCTAAAATTGAAACATAACATACCTTAAATGTATTTAAAAAAAAATCGTCGTGGCTATAATTTAAAATGATTTATTTAATACAACATATACTCTTAGCATTAAACCCAGCACGAGACAAGCGGAAAATCCATTCAACATTTTTTTGTAAAATTATTTGTGTGCTTTCTACAGAATGAAATCGATTGTATGGGGAAAATCAATAAAATTAGAGACGTTAATTTTATATTGGCTTTGTGAGCGGTGTCGGATTGAGGTGTCGAAATAATGGTGTTATACCTCGTTTCAATATGTATACATATATTCGTTTAATAGATTTCGGAGATGTGGGCTCATGTTGTTGTCAGCATATATATAATATTAATATTCAACACTTAGGTTTAGGCTTTGAATAATACATATATCATTTTACCTGATGTTTCGCTGCCTCTTTTTATTTTAACTGAAGTGTAGCTAATAAATATAAAGCTATATCATCACATATATTTTTGATGGCTGTAATTTACCAAACATGCCAATTAGACATAGATTACATGCTAGGGTGATTTCATGTTAGAACAATATAGGTGCATGAATCTGTTTTATTAAAATTTGAAAGCACCTTGAACAAAATAATCAGATCATTGGATAGATAATTATTTATTACATCACTATGTTTATTTCATCATTATACATATGAAATTTGTGCTAAATCTGTCCTAAAAAACTACAAAAACAGTTTCCGTTTATATGTGTTGTGTGCAAAGCAGAATATCTCGATATAACCATTTTTATCATTAGTACAACAAAATATGTTACCGACCATAAGGTAACCGATGAAGGGGCGACGTCATAATGACGCATAATCCAATATGCTGTAAGGTTTTACCTAACCGAAAACTTTAAATTTTACAACAACTAGGGGATTAGATTCATACCAAGCAGGGCCGGCGCTTCCATGGAACAGTATGCACAGTTTGACGGGGCGCTAAAATTCCGGGGCGCTAAAATTCTAATCATCAATAAAAATTAATTTAAAAAATTAAATTAATTTTTTTTTAAAAAAAATTTTTTCAAAAAATTTTTATTACACTAAAAATATTTTTTTCACTGTGTAAAAATATAAGAAATTCTATATCCATAATAAAGCATTAATATAGCCATATGTTAAAAGGGAAAAATATAAAAAATTTTGTCATTTCACAGATTTTCAACACTGTGCATAGTTAATATGGAATCGAAAAATATCGATAAAACCCCCTTCCGTTTCTTATATGAAAAAAAAAACCCTCAAGCACAGTATATTTTTTCTGTTCACCAGTAGCGGTCCGTGGGTCTCAAACATAAGTGGCCAAAATTTCAGAATAAAAAAATCTATAGACAGTATTCCTTGTATCTATAGACGGTTTTGGAAAAACCCTTATACTTACACTTATATGTTTAATTATTTTGATAATTTTAATTTTGTAAAATATTAAAGTAAGCCTCCAATTTACACATTTCATTTTAAAAATGCATACATGAAATATGCTTGCGCTTTAACTAATAGTACCACGTAATTTGAAGGAACCTTGTCATCAAAAAGATAAAAAAACAAAAAATGACTGGTATATGTAAATTTATAAATTATTTATCTATATACGGTTTTCATATCATACAAAAATAGCAACAACATCAAAAATCAAAAAATAGATCACATTCACAAACATATGTTTCACCCCACCACAAAATTAGTTTGTTGATCAAAAGGGAAAAAAATAAAATTCTTCTAGCAGGTGATTTTCGTGATTTGCCCACAATTCTTGTATGAGAGTCCATATTCTACTTAAAACTTGCAAAACAGAGAGAGGGAAATGCATATTAATAAATCTCTGTTATGATGCACTTTACAATTTGCCCAATGCGAGTTTAAAATTAGATGTTCCGCCAAATTTCCCTGACGCTCCAAGACGCCCTAGTCGAAAACCTCAACTTTTTTCGTACGAAGGTAGAGACGAAATTATATCAAGTCCTGAACAAAAGTTTAAAGTTGAATTTTATTTTCAAATCCTTGATCAGGCAATTCAATCTGTTAGCGAACGATTTGACCAAATTTCGGAACACAATAATATTTTCAAATTTTTGCATAATATTTCTGTGGTTTCATTAGATGCTTCTGATCTTTTAAATAATTGTCTTTCCCTAGAAAGGCATTTAACTTTCGATTCAAATTCCGATATAGTAGGATTAGATTTATGTGACGAAATTAAAATATTCCAAAGTATAGTTTCAGGAACTTTAAGCCCTATAGAATTATTAGATTTTATATTTGAGCAGAAATTAGACCCGATATTACCAAATCTAGTTGTAGCTCTTAGAATTTTATTGACAATATCAGTCACAGTAGCTTCCGGGGAACGTAGCTTTTCTAAATTAAAAATTATTAAAAATTATTTACGCAGTACAATAGGACAAGAAAGACTGGTAGATTTAGCTAGAATATCTATAGAAAGTGAATTTCTGAGCAACTTGGATTATAGTGACTTGATAGACGACTTTGCAAGAATCAAAGCGCGGAAAATAAATTTTAATTAATATATTTTTCAATTTGAAAATGCACGCTTGAATTTTAGTGCTTTTTATTCAAATATTTTATTAATTTTTTGTTATTGAAATTCGTACGCTGGATTAGTACGATAGCAATATTTATTCTTTTTATTTATTTTTGAGGACTATACCTACTTGGGATACCTCGTTAAAAAAAATGCATTGCATATCCTACCTCTTGGGTGATGTGGAAACGGATTATTTACGGCAAATGGACTTTTTTTAGGGCGCCATTTTTGAAAAGTGCACAGGGCGCAAAAATGGTTAGCGCCGGCGCTGATACCAAGGAAGCTCATTGCAAACAAGCTTGTCCTTAATCTCCTAATCCCCTACTTTTTCTGAAATTGAAATATTTTTCGGATAGCTTAGACCTAATATCATCTTGGTTTATGCGTCATTAGCTTCCTATAGCGAAAATTAATTTATTCGACATACATGAGTTATAAAAAAATCACATAATCGGTTAAATTATCAGATTTCTTGTATCTCTTTACCCGTCTATGGAACTGTGAATTTTGGCTTAAAAATGTCGCAATTTTTTTTTTTTTTATAACAAAATTCACTTGAATCGTAGTCATCGTTATGCATAAATCATTTCTTCGAAAACGTATAAATGCTTAGTTTCTTATAGAAAATTTAATACGACCAACACAAATTAATGTGAACTGTTGGCAGACCTTAAAATGGGTAGCTTCTAGACGACAAGTCAGGTTCCATTAGTCACGTTTTAAAATTAGCTGCTGTACTAAATTTAAAACAAAGGCGGGCACTATGAGAAATTAATTAATTTAAAAAATTTGTGATACTTCTGCTCAATCTACTCATAGGCGATCATCTCATTATCATAATTATTCGGTCTGAAGATCTTTAAAATCAACTTTACAAATAGAAATCAAATTTAATATTAATTGTTTTAAATAATTATTTAACTTTGCGCTTTATTCCAAAACGTTATAAATTCTTAAGCATGACCTTCTTTTAAACAATATCCATGCAAATGGTTTCTTTGCGGTTACTGTAGTATTGGATAGAATCACTCCTCTAGCGGAGGGTTTGGTTGGTGACTATCAAGGAGGATTTCTTCCGAATCGATCAGTCACCGATCAGGTCTTTTCGCTGCGGATCATTCTATCTAAATATTATGAGACATCCATCCCCGTACATCAGGTGTTCCTGGATTTCCGGCAGGCCTATGACTCGATCAATCGACAGAGTTTATGGTCTGCCCTGGAATACCTAGAGATGCCAACAAAACTGGTACGACTATGTAGGATGACAGTGACGCAGTCCCAATGCTGTGTTAAAGTTGAGAACAGGCTATCGACAATTTTTGTAGTTAACTCGGGTGTTCGGCAGGGAGATGCTCTGTCCCCGATACTCTTTAATCTCATGTTGGAGTACATCTTTCGTAAAACTGAAACACCGCAGCGTAACATCTTATATCGCCAGTCCAATCAGGTGCTTGCATATGCAGATGACATATGCGTGATTGGACTGAATAGCAAGGGAGTGAAAGAAATACTTGATCCGCTTGTAGAGTTTTCAGCCACCACACGTTTGAGGGAGTGAGGAGGTAGCCACCACACGTTTGAGGGAGTGAGGAGGTTCAAATATTTGGGTTCTCTTATCACTCACGATAACAGTGTGGGTGAGGATATTAGAATATTAAAGTGCGGCTGGCAGCTGGCAGTCGTTCTTTGTATCCTCTAAGGCCACTGCTAAAATCTAAACACTAATCAAGTGCCGTGAAGCTGAAGCTTTACAAAGCGTTGATCAGGCCCGTTGTTATGTTTGGATGTGAAAGTTGGGCGCTGACGGATGAGTATACGAGAGATGGCTCCTAACATTTGAGAGAAGAGTCATGCGTGTGATTTACGGCCCAAAACGCGAAATAGATGGTACCTACCGAGCTCTGTACAATATCGAGATCAGAGATCTGATGAAGATCCCCGATATTGTACATGAAGTAAGATCTCAGCGAGTACGCTGGCTCGGGCACGTTCTGCGTGCCGATCCGGAACGAATTGTGCAGCGATCTCTGAAAGGAGAACCACCATATGGTAGGCGCAGAGGTCGTTGCAGGCGACAATGGCTCCACGGTGTAGAGAACGACTTGGCCTCTTCAGATTGTCTTAGACAGTATGAAGACCATGCTCGGGATCGAAACCGCTGGAGCCGAATTGTTGACTCAGTAAGGGGCCAGTAATGCCCTTTAAAACTGTTTTAATTTAATTAATTAAATCCTTAAAATCGAAGTTCTAAAAATTTAAGTCTCTGCTAAACAATATTGTTATAGTGGCAATGAAGGGTGGTAAACCACCATTCTACCTGACTGAGATAGCACCCCAAGATTTGGACCATGTGGTTAGAATAATAGATCGAGGAATTACATTGAATATCAAGTCGGTTGAGGCTATAGCTTTTGAATATGGTTGTTGTGTTTGCTTTCAATCAGAATTTTACGTTTCATTCACTAGATCAATTGGTTTGGTCCTTTGGAGACGTCTTACTGCCAAGGGTATGTCCTGCATACAGCATATCTTGATGTTTCCATGCTGTCGGAGACGTGAATTATGCTTGAGAGCATGATACGTAATAACCCCATCGATATATTCCATCTTTAAATCTCGGTGGAGGTCTTCGTTTCTATTGTACCATGGAGAATCGTTTTCTTGGTACAGTCCCAAACCTGTATACCATAGGTCCATACCGGTTTCAGTATTTGCCGGTATAAAAGCAATTTATTATGTATTAGAAATATTTTTATAAGTAAAGATCACATGCACTGGTTTAGTTTCGTTCAGTTGTGGACTGAATTTGTCGGCTTTTGCAATTTGTTAGTAGCTTCTTCTACATTGTTCTCCATTGCCAAAATCGCAGTATCATCAGCATAAGTTGCTTTAGTTGCTTCTTCCATTGGTGGTATTTCCCGAGTATACAGGAGGTACAAGACAGAGCCCAATACTCTACTTTGTGGTACTCTAGCTGGAATTTTCTTTAGTCCGAGTATTCGTCTTCATATTTTATTCTATCAGTTATGTAGGATTTTAGAGTTTCATAGTATTGTTTGGGACAGTTCCGCTTGAGCTTGAACTCCAATTCTTTGTACGAAACTCGGTCAAATGCTTGCTCTACTTCCAGGAAAACGCTTGAACATATTTTTTTTGGTTTCTAGTGTATGTTCCATAATATCTGTGATTCTATGGATTTGTTCTATAGTGGAGCGGTTTTCCCTGAATTCAAACTGGTGGTCAGGAGTGAGTTTTCTGTCCACCATTGTGGGTTTCATTCTCTTCAACAGCAATTTTTCAAAAATATTGGATTAGGTTGTGAGTCTGAATATCGGTCTGAAGGACTTTTTATTCGTAAGCTCTTCATTATTTTCCAAACCATTAGTTATCTGATATACCTTTTGGTACATAAAAGTCTATAAGGTCCGGTGTTTTGTTTAAATCTGTTGGCCAAGTAAGTTGGTGAGCCACCAGATTGAAAGTCACATTTTAATAATTAATTTATTAATTAATTTAATTTGTTCCTGCTTGAAACAACTCTCTCCCTTCTGGTGTAGTAACACTCGAGCCCCAGTATGTGTTTTTAGCATTGAATTGATTAATATAGTGATAAGTGGTTCGTAGATATTAGGTCCAATCATAATTGCATCATTTAGAAAAGGCCCGTAATGTAATTTGAATTAACCGTCGAAAACTACTCTAATAATTCAAATCAAGGAATTTTCTAATTTTGTAGAATATACTTGATCCATAAACATTTTAATGAATCCATTTGCCGTTACACTTTTACGATCATATCCTTTACACTGGTTTTGATAAGCCTCAATATGATTGATATCAGTGATTGAAAAGTGGCTTACTGAGCTACTAGCGTCAGTAGGTCTTCCAAAAATTGTATCTTTTCTGCAGGTGATACCAGCGAATTGTTATGAACGGTAGTATCAAAGAAGGCTATGAAATTTCTCCAATCGCGATAGTCATTAATTAGGGTGCCATTTGTAACAGAATCTCTGGATTGCTCATGTTTATTAGATGATGGAGATCATTAAAGAATGAACAACCTAAACGTTTAACGTTTAATGATTTGTGTTCTCGGTTTACCCTACTTTTTGATAGAGTAAATGGATTAACCGATGTGATGCGATCGGTTGCCAAAATAATTGAAAATTCAAGTTTATCGTCAGCTGTACTATTGCAAGCTGCAATTAAAACCTGCTAATCGTATAAAGTTTAGTCTTAATTTAAAAATATTCATCAAGTAAAATTAATTTGAATACATTAATTTGAAACAAATTGACTAGTTGAATTAGTCATTTGATTGGGTTAATTTAACAAAGATTATTGTGCTACGACAGTATCCTTTCCTTTATAGGAAATATTAACTTCGTATATTATTAGTGCAGCTTTTGAAGTCGGTAGAATATGTAATGATACATAAAGGTAAGTCGTTTGCTTAGACTGACCGCGTGTGCTATTTGGTTGCACCAATCCCTTCACACCCATTAAATTGGGAATATTTTTGTTACTAATAAAACCAAACTAATCACAGCTGCAAAAAATTAATTCCACGCTCAAAATTTATTTTACGAAGAAGCAAATTAAGGCCATTTTAACAGACATATTTCATTTAGCTTATTCAAAATTAAAATGCTCATACACACAATAAAACTTTCAACAACAGTAGTGTATCTAAAAAGCTTAAATTACTTAAAATTTTGGCTAACTACCAAAAACCGGATATATTATATAATTAAGAATTTAATTGACTAAGTAAAGTTGTAAACATCTATTTTAATATTTTGAGCAGATACCATAGTCAGCAGTATTTTCCAAAAACGATATACATATGTCCATATAATAAAATGCATATGGCACATTTCCCAGATTTGCTGCAAAACACAAAAACTAAAAAAATAAAAAATGAGTTGTACCAGGAAAATCTAAACTGATTTCAATTAAATCTGATTATTGTTAAAGCCCATAAATAACAAACCATGAAATCCTTATAATCTCAAATTTAGTTAATTTAAAGCAGAAAATCCAAACTCTTTGTACGATTTGATTATTTCCGCTTGAATGGTATCACACATTTCACATAATATACAAAGCTTGCATGTAAACATACTCGTAAAAGAGAATTTTGTATAAAAACTTTGAGATACTCGTATTAAATATATATATGTAGACAAGCAATAGTTCATTAAACTAAACTTTTATGTTCTATATATGAATACACAATGTATAGACCATCATCATTCATATTTTTAGTAATAATTGAGAATGAAATATGTAGTATTTAGAATCATACATGATACATATAAATGTTAATTTTAACATCTAAATGGACAAAAATTCATGGAAATTTGTACATATGTAATTAATTCGAAAAGCCGAAATAAATTTATTCATTTTAATTAAAGCCACAAACAAAGATGTTCGTATTTGTATACGTTTAACAAAAATATAATTGCGATTTTCATTAATTAACATATACTCGTATATACATACTCGTAATACTACATGGTTTATGGTTTCTATTTTATAATAAAAATAATAAAAAACCTTTTTTTTTAAATCGTCGTTATGCCTATATACGCATATACGACCATCGGTTGAGCAATTAGGGTGGAGATTAAGGATTAAACTGAAACATAATAATGACTTTAAAATTAATTTAATTCAAAAGTTTATTATGTTTTTTTTTAATTACGTAGCTTATGTCATGTTTATTATGGAGATACATCATTTACGATATTCTAGGCCGATTCAAATCTCTATTTTAATTTCATAAAGTTGGTTAATGTGGACGACCTTTACAAGAACAATCACAGATAGCAGGATAAGGTCGTTTTTGTACAATCTATGTAGTTTAGGAAATAAAATAGACTATATTATACTCGTAGTGTATACTTGATTATAGTTTTTAATGTTAATTATATTTAAAATTTGTTAGTTAAAAAGTTATGTACTTATAGACAGACATTCTGTTTCATATCTGAATCCCAAAATAAACTCCTTAATTATTAAAGGTTAAAACTTTTTGTTAACACAATTTTGTTTCATTGGATATGCAGAGCCAATTCACGTTTATGTACTTGATTTTCCATGTTACATGTCTATTTTTAATGTATAACAAACAAACAATCCAATTTTGCCTTCTCCAAACTCTTGTAAGCAAAGTTGAAAGTGTAAGTGACAGGAGGAAATCACTTCTAACAAGTGTGTCATACATTCTTTTTTCTACACATATAGTTAAATGGTAAATTATATGAATTAATTTTTATATAGCAGGCTTTGTCGTTTTGGGCATTCAAAAAACAATAGAAATATTGGTTTAACTGATTTGTTTATAGCAATCGTTGCTTAGTATAGTTGTCATTAACACTGACACATTAAAACAAAATTTTCAAGAATTTCTGAAATAATTCCGAAGGCTGAAATTGAATTAGCAGCAAATAGAGATACATTGAATTTACTTCCCACGAAATCGAGGCCAGCGTTGCCATTAAGACGTTTTTATCGTCATATTGACGTTTTTTCCTTCGTGATACGATAAGACGTTCTTTTTATTTTCCGTAGAAAAGAATGAAGATTACACGGAATATGAAGAATAAATTCTCTAAATTTTATTTTCGGACAAAAAAATATAAAAATACAACTATTTCGGAGTGTCGCTGGTTATAGGGCAACGTAACCCATGCTATACACGAAAATATGACTACTCGATTAATTCTATCATGCAAATTTGAATTTTAAAATAATTTTTTTCACATTTTTTTCAAATTTTGTTTTATTTTTGCAGTAGTGTAATATAAAATCATGAAAAGACGGCCATCAAGATTTTGGAGTTGCAAATAAAATCCATGAAGTCAAGACAATTAATACAAAAGAAAAAAATTGAGTCGTGTCGTTTATTTTTTCATATAAAAATTATTTATTTGCTACGCGATATGCCCAAAAAACCTCAAATTTTGTTAGGGAAGAAAATCTGCAAGATTTTTATTCAGAATTTCGTGAAATTCGACATGTCAATTAAACTATTTTTAACGTAAACCGGAAAACATAGAAAATTTTAACAAATTAAACAAGTATAACAGAAAAATAGCAGGAAATATATTTTCGTATACTTTTTCGAATGAAAAATTTAAACGATGTTTTGAACTAAAATTGTTGTCTGTACGAACAAATGTTTGTCGACCTATACTACCCTAAATATTTTGGAGTTATAGCAAAAAATTTAGAAAATTAATTTTCATTTTCGTTTTCCTATGGGCCAGTATTAAATAAACGGTTTCTTAACCAATTTCGACATGTAGAATTTGTTTATTTTCTACCTGGTCTGACGCTGAAGGCGCTCTCAAGTCTCTCGTAGTTTGCAACGATTACATATCTGATTTATTGGGATTCTATCCGGAGAATTCCCTCTTGTTAATTTTTTGTAAATTTGTGAAATTCAAATATTAGAAAAATTGGAGACACTGCTCGAACATTCAAAACAATGTTCACAATAAATTGGAAATTTTTGTTGTTACAACTTTTCAGAATTATTTAGTAATTCTGAGAAATATGCTGTAATTTAATACATTTAACAGAATTTATAGTCTGCATAATAAATTCCTTCAAATTGATACACTTTAAATATTTTGAGGGGTTTGAAACTATTTCTAATATTGAAAATGGAAATTCCATTATTTTTCTAAAATTCATAAAAAATTTTAAAATTAAATAAAATTTTTAAAAATTCGTTGAAACTTGATTCATAGAAGTTTTTTGGGTGTGAAGGTTTCGGTAATAGTTCGGCAACAATAGTTTGGGTAATAGTTAAAAATTTTAATTTTTTAAAAATTGTTATTACATTTTTATAATTCCGAGTGATATTTTCGAAATTCGAAAAGTCATCGTTCGTAATTACGAATGAAAATTTAATATTTGAAAAATCTTGCAAAATTTTAATTAACTTTTTCTAAATTCCATAAATTGAATCGTTTAAAACTCAAATTTTCAAAATTCTACAATTTAAATTGATCTCTCAAAACCGAGTTCTAAAGTAACAATTCCGAATTATAAACGTCAAATTTCCATCTCGTAGAATTTTCACAAATTTACCAAAGCAATATTTTTCAAACTTGTCTAGCCACGAGATCAATCACGTCTGAATCATTAGACCGTCATCAATCATTAGACATTTTCATCTTAATGATTACTTACATAAGTAGCTGACGTGAATACTCGTTTCGTATATAGATATTTAAAACTAGATCTGATTTTGATTAGGTAGTTTGGAATCGATTAAGTGCCTGGTTGAGTAAATGGTTAAAATATGTATACATATTACAAAAACCCAAAAATCTATATGCTATCTAAAAATACTTTTGAGATCCGCTCGTAGGACTTCTAGGATTAGCTTCTGTGAAGAAACTAATAGTGTACCTGGGTTCGCCAGACTTAATAGGTCCTTGGTTAGAAATGATTCCTGCCGACTCTATGTGCTGCGGCTTCCTGATGGCAGATTAACCCCTTCCAGGAAGGAGATTGCCGAACTACTACTTTCTGTTCACTTCCCTGGGTGCAATGTTATCAATCTTGATTATGTTGCTGACGCCCAGCCCAATGGCACTGATTATTCATCCGACTGGGACTTAGCCTGTAGGCTGGTCACTCTCAATACCTTGCACGGTGGCGTTAGCTCAGGTGGTCCAGTTGGAGTTTTTCCTGCTGAATTACAGCATGGGTTTCCCCAAATTCAGGAACATTTACTTCGACTCTGTCAAGCGTGCTTTGCATTTGAATATGTTCCACAGTCCTGAAGCAGGAAAAGAGTTGTGTTCATCCCGAAAGCTGGGAAGACGGATTATATCGATCCCAAGGCATTTCGCCCTATTAGTCTTTCTTCAACTTTTCTCAAACCCTAGAAAGAATTGTTGACAGATGACACTCAGTAGCACTCAACATGTTTACAGAGATGGGAGATCATGTGAAACTGCGCTGTTGTTTGGTGGCCCGTGGTTCAGTCAGTTTCTGTCATTGCGAAGCTTCATAGCATACAAGGTATGGCTTGTTGAGCTATTTCGGGTGCTATGTCCTCCTCTTCTATACTTGCTCTGCAGACAATCATATTTCAGCCCCCATACTGCAGTCGGTCATCCTAGGCACCGCATGCTCCGCTGCCTTTCACCTTGCGGTGTATTGGTGCGTGGAACGCTCTCGCCCTGATCACATGGCATAGACTAATCTACAATCCGTTCATATGTACCAGAAATTTATATGGTAAATGATAAATTGTTGCCAGAATTCTGCTTTGATATCTCTTTCTCGGTGGTTTATCCAGTGAGGAACTGGTGGTTGTCTCAAGAATTCAATGACTGGGTGGCTCAATCGCTCGTGATTTTCGCTGACAGGTCTCACTCTAATTTTGATGCAGGTTGCGGAACCTATTGTCCTGCACATGACCTACGCTCATGTGAGAGTGTAGGCCGGAATTGCACGGTATTCAAAGCGGAGCTGATCAAGTATGAAATTCATTGGATCTGAACCGGTAGTGCCCCTGACCTTTAATTGTGGTAAGGAAGCTATTAAGAACTACATACATTTTTGCAGGCTACTTCATTTGTGAACCTAATCTGAGGCTCACAAAGTTTGCCAACTGAGAGTTCTGGTCGATATTCTGACCGGCCATGGCCTTTTTAAAGTTTAGGTTCCGATTTCTTAATCATAGATCTTTAAATGTAGGTCAATTGTCATCCCTACCCTGGTTACAGAGCAGCCGAGCGCATTTGCGAATTGTGATTGAATCGGTTTGCACCATGGGCCCAGAGTGACATTGAGTGCAACACATGCTTGGGTTCCAGCCATAGTACTTTCTTTTCGATACAGTCCTTACTATGGTGCAGGCGTAGGAAGACTTGTTTGTATTCATGTACTGTATTGTAAAGTATTCATGTTTGTAGTCAGAAATAACTGCACCCCATGGAAATACTAATATAAGTTTAACTAACAACAATACAATCATTTTCTTAATATTGATCTATACTTGTATAACTTTAATACGAATATAAGATAACCTTGATTATCCATTAACAACCGTAGAATACGGGCGAAGCTGAACAAAAAAAAAGTTAATTACAAAAAACTTTATGTATACGTTAAAGCGAGCGAAAGTTAGAAGCACTGGGCGTATAGTTTCTATATGTAGCGAGATACGACTATAGGAGTTTATGTATATAAAAAGCATGCAACATACTTTTTTGTGTATCAAAATTCATATCGCCTCATCATCATCATCATCATTATAAGCTTTTACCAAATAAATGTTTAAGATACTTTTTTATATATAAACAATTACTATGTATACATGTAGTTGTTTTTTATATCTTCCGATGCTTGCGTATCGCGTACACAATACTGTGAAGCATTTACATTTTAATTAAAAAAATTATACATTTAACCAATGCAATAAAATTCACGTGTATATCAGACACATATGTATGTATATACAAACAATAAAAAATTTCCTCGAGAATAGATAAAATACCACCGCAAGATATTACATAATGATTTCATCCCCAACATTATTCTCATGAAGATACTAACAATTTTCAGTATACCGTGCGCGCGTTTTAAACAAAACAATTTGTTTGTGTAATTGAAAGCTCTACTATACACTTAGTTCGAATCAACTTTTTCATCGAATCGTTTCTCGTTATTTCGTATAGCTTTTGTATTCTAATCACGAAATTCAAGATTATAAATAATACCAACATCCACACTTTGTACTTTTGTAGTGATTAGACAGGTTATCTCTATGGTATTTTTACAATTTTTTTAATACTTATGAAAAACGTGAGGTTACTGTTTTGAATATGGAAAAGGAAAAAGCACAATAGGGTAAATTATTGCTTCATCAATGGTTTATATTTTATGTGCTATATATGTATATCTACACATTTCAGTGATGTAAATGAGCAATGATTTGAAAATATGTAGGATTGGAATTTAAATAAATAACAAAAATAAAAATTGTGTTCATCGCTTTTTTTATTGTAGGAAAGTTATTTTCATTTTTTTTCATATTTTTACCATGTTTGATTCAATAAACAGTTCAACTCTTTTTCCATTTTTATCAGTTTAGATAATGATTGGGATTGTTACCTAGATACATACATATGTACATGTATGTATATACCTACAAATACTTATTTTCAATTCATGATAAGTTTTTATATTTCTAAACCACTGGAGATGATTTTTTTATTTTATTGAATATTTGTTGTGATTGGTGCGCTTCAATAAAAATTTATATAAATTGAAATTTATTGGGTAGAAGAGATATTGAAAACTTCCTGGTTAATGCGTGGTTCATATGTTATTGTGCTCAATTCACTACCTCGAGACATGTTAAAAGCAACTTTTTCATAGTTTGAAACATAAGAAACAAAAACCTTATTTCCAAGAATATAAATGTTAAAAATCATATTTTGTTAAAATTTTAGAATTTGTTAAAATAGTAATTTTGTATTGGATAACAATTTCAAGTTTTCAACGATGTAACTTCAACGATGTTGTTGAATTAAATTAATGGTTGTTGAAATATACATTTTGATGGTGCTCGTAATTTGTGAAAATGAGAATCGGGGTTGTTCCAACAATACCCTAATTACTTTAGATTTTCACATGTATGTATGTTTAAGCCTCTGTTGCTTAAATTTAGCGATAAGGAACTATTACACTTTTGCAAAGATTCATCTTCACCGTTACCATAGTACACTCCACTAGCTTATATCACCATAATTCATAAATCACAAAGCCAAAAAGATTAAAAGATTATTGATGTTGTGCTGCAAATGGCTAAGTTCACAAGCATTGACGGTCAATTGTTGGTTATAAATGGAAGAAATTTATTGAAATATTCTTGATTGTTCGGCACATGTCGTTCTCTCCGTTCTGTTGTTTGGCAAATAAATTCTTGATGGCCTAATGGTAGTTTAGCCTGTATCCTGTATTTTAGCCTGAATATGCTGTATATTTATCTACCAAGTTGCTTAGGTGCTCCCTGGAGGCAATATGGTCCTTTATGCTCAGCCGCTCTTTTTCTAAATGCTACGGTGTGACGAGCTAGAGAGTATTATAGTACGGTCTTATAATCAAAAAAATTATTTCTAATTCGCATCGTTAGAAATAGGGGTTAGTTGTCTAGAATTAAATTCGATCCACTGCAAGAGAACGCCAGGCACGATGACGTCGTCCCCATCGTCGTCATCCTTCCACCGAGTAGGTGGTCTCCCGCGACGTCCTACTTTCGTTGGTGCCGACTCTAAGGCCTGTTTGTTAGTCCGATTTTGCGAACGAAGAATGTGTCCGAGCTAACTAAGCTTTGCTGATTTTATGAATCCTATGACAACTTTATCGCGATCATTTCTGATCTCGTGATTCATACGCATCCGGTCGGTGGCTCCCGGGGATGGGACGGAGAATTATACGATTTATTTTACGCTCAGTAACAGCATATTTTTTTGATGTTTTGAGCTGTTATATAGTGTTCAAGACTCGCAACCAAAGGTGATAACTGCCCTTATCAGCTTTGTAGATGTCCATATATATGGGGAAAGTTGATGACCTTAATGTTAGCGTGAAATGCTCGGTAGCCTGCTGCAATGCGATATCGCAAACGGAATTTTGCTCACTGATCGGGGATCCTAGATATTTGAACTCTTCAACTTTTTCATACTGTGTGTCTCCAGAAATAAAATCCCCACGTGGGTGCCTGCCACGTGCAATCACCATGTATTTGGTCTTGGCTTCATTGATCTGAAGGCTAACTTGTTGGGCTATCATTTCCAACGGAAGAAGGACTTCTTTCTAGGAGATGATGTTGCGACTCAGAATGCAAATATCATCAGCGTACGCTAATAACTGGGATGATTTGTAATATAGGCAGCTGCGCCGCGCTATATTAAGCTGACGAATGACATATTCTAATGATAAGTTGAAGACAATTTGAGCCCAGATAGGACAAGACGTTCCATTACGTATTCCTCTTAATGCTGTGGTACGCCTCCGGGAAGTCTACAAACAGACTGTGCACAGGGATGTCCTTTTCATAGCATTTTTCTAGCACCCTCCTTAGAGTGAAATTCTGATCGGTTGTTGATCTATTCGGGTGAAAACCGCATAGATAACACCCAAGATCCTCTTGGTATATGCTAATAACTTTGCCGCGACTATACTTTGGCCAAAACCTTGTAGCCTGTATTCAGCAAAGCTATAGACACCGCGGTAGTTGTTGCAGTTTAAAGTAATTTTTTTAACATCCATTTTAACTAAATTAACTGAAATTGAAAAATAAATAGAATATTTAGAAAATGTATTGGTAGACTCTGTGACTTAAAAAATATAATAAACAATTAAAATCACATCACTATTATCACACTTCAAATTCATATTTTTGGTATCTATTTATCATAATTTATAATTATTCTACAATTATACGACATAGTGATTTTTTTTCATTAATAATGCTGGCAGAACAATTTACTATCTTACTGCTATTATTAGTAAAGCAGATTACGTTGATTTTGAGGCTTCGAAAAGTTCTCCCTCTCATACGTGATCCATAATTTTATGTACGAATTAACGATTTATTTACTTTGCAATATTTTGACTGGAATGCACTTCATCTTGTAAGATGTCTATTTTGTTATAATAATAAAAAAAAATAAAAAAACAGTATTTAGAGGCCATTACTGGCCCCTTACTGCTTACTCAACAATCTGGCTCCAACGGTTTCGATCCTGGGCTTGGTCTTCTTACTGTCCTAGACAACCAGAAGAAGCCAAGTCGTTCTCTACACCGTGGAGCCATCGTCGCCTGCAACGACCTCTGCACGTACCATATGGTGGCTCTCCTTTCAGAGATCGCTTCACAATTCGTTCCGGATCAGCACGCAGAACGTGACCGACCCAGCGTACTCGCTGAGATCTTATTTCATGCACAATATCGGGGATCTTCATCAGATCTCTGATCTCGATATTGTACAGAGCTCGGTATGTGCCAGCTATTTCGCGTTTTGAACCGTAAATCACACGCATGACTCTTTTTTCAAATGTAAGATACGGATGAGTACGTATCCGTCAGCGACCAACTTTCACATCCAAACATAATAACCGGCTTGATCAACGGGCTTTGTAAAGCTTCAGCTTCACGGCACTTCATAGTAGTTTAGATTTTAGCAGTGGCCTTAGAGAATACAAAGTATGGCTGCCAGGTGCCAGCCGAACTTTAATATCCTCACCCACACTGTTATCGTGAATAATAAGAGAGTTCAAACATTTTAACGTCCTCACTGCTTCAAACGTGTAGTGGCCACTTGTAAAATATGGTGTGCCATTGTCCCTGTAACCAGAGATCATGTAATTCGTTTTTAACTCATTGATCTGGGGGCCTATTCGTGAATCATTACGAAAATAAGTGAAACTAATATTTTAAATGCACTTAACTGTAATAGATATATTAGATTTCAGATGCAAATTTAAACATCCTACACGAAAACGCGAAATTTCCAGGCTCGACACATGATAGTTAGATATGGAATAATTCTAACATTTTGCCGGCCATTCAAGAAATACATTTTCGGAATTCAATTTCAAGAATACCATTTTATGATTTTCGTAATACTTTCAAAAATTTTCGAAAATTTTCGTAATGATTCAAGAATAGGCCCCTTGGAGTCCAACTGAAGCTAAAAACTCTACAAGCGAATCAAGTATTTCCTTCACTCCGTTGCTATTCAGTCCAATCACGCATATGTCATCTGCATATCCTAGAACCTGATTGGACTGGCGATATAAGATATTGCTATTTTGTTATAAGAATGATAATATTGATAGCTTAGTAATTTACGAATTCAAAACCAAACTGAACCTATTCTATAACGACGCATTTTATTTGCTTCATATATTTAAATCTAAAACAAAACGCAGACGTCCATTCCAAAATACCAAAATTTGGTTTCCAAACAATGAAATCATGGCACCCTTTGATTTCATTTTAAAAAAGTGGCGTTAAAACATTGACTTTGTTTTAAATTTGGAAAATTTTGGTGAGCCTATTCATATGATTGAGAATGTACACATATACACAAAAAATTTCAAAATAAGTTGATGTGTGTGTACTCATATAGTGAAGACATTAAACGCAATTCATTATCATTGACAATTTTTCAGAAAATTCCTCCATATGGAAATGGTACACCATGAACAATATAATTTTGTTTTTGTTGTTGCTGTGTTATTGTTAAAATAATTTTCCCCAAAATAAAAAGCAATTATACGAAAAATTGTTTTTCATTTCACAACTTTAACATCTTTTTTGTGTCATACGTACATATATACTTATGCATACACGCAAAATATAAATAAATGTTATATATTTCTTGTGTATATGACAGCAACAGGCTTAAAAGAAAATATTTTCATTATTAAATTTTCTTCGCAAATTGTTCTTCATAATTTTTGCTTATAATGTATATGTACTCGTATATGTATGATGCTACTAGTGCTTTACTGGGTGCGGTGTGGGGGTATATTGTTAGTTGTTGTTATTTTCTATTTTCTAAAAATATTTTTATTTTTATTTTTTCAACTTTCTTTATAATTTTATTTGTGAACAATTTTATTTTCCGAATTATATTATACACATATACGAAGAAAGCTTGAAAAGCTTTTTACTTTACTTGATTTTATTTGTAGCAACAATAAAAGCTGTCTTCTTCAATATATTATGTATATACTTATATACATTTATTTTCCAGCTTTATAGTTAAATTGTAATTCATTACAAATTTTAAAGAGGCTCATTTATTTATTCCACAATGACACACCTTTTCTAAGCTTGCGAACATATGTATTTACCGAAGCTCATTCAAGTACAAAATTATAACAATCATAAAAAAATGTTGTTGCGAGCTTCGTTTTGAGATGGATAAGAAGAAATTAAAATCATTTTCGGATGGATGGAAAGAACGTCGATCTCGACAGAGATCATTTTGGAAGTAAAAATAATCAACATGGATTTGTCAAAATGGAAAATTAGATTTTCTTTTATAAATCAGTGTGATAGAAATTAATGTTGGTGTTCAAGCCAAGATTATTTCCGATTGCATGAATTGTTTTCATGTTTTTTTTATAGTTATCCATTATTTTTCCTGATTGTCAGTTTTAAATTAGTCTATATGTCTAAGATTATAATTTTAGATATTTCGTAGAACCGATGTAAAATAATGTACATTGAAGAAGACAAACAAGCATTATAATTCTATGTTCGTATTAAATATCTTTATATATATATATATATATATATATATATATATATATATATATATATATATATATATATATATATATATATATATATAATATATATATTATATATATATATATATATATATATATATATATATATATATATATATATATATATATATATATATATATATATATATATATATATATATATATATATATATATATGTTCGGTTCATTATGTATTTTATAAATTTACTCCGATTTGGAACTCGAATTAATATCAGTGTTGAACTATTGTTGAACCAGTCTCAAATTCGTAAGAAACTTTCAATTCGGATATTCTAGAACGAACCTTTATTAATAGATATGCCTGTAATCCTAATATTATAGGTAAAACATACACTTGACCTTCCCAATCAATATTATGAAACTCTGGAATCCTACATAACCGATAGATACTTCCGTGTAAAATATGAAGACAGACGAATACACGGACCTAAAGAAAACTCCAGCTGGAGTACCACAAGGTAGCGTATTGGGCCTGTCCTGTACCTGCTGTATATTCGGTATATACCACCAATGGAAGAACCAACAATTGGATGACAAAATGGAGAATAAAACTGAACGAGACTAAATCTGTGCATGTGAACTTAACTAATGAAAATATTTCTAATAGAATCCCAATCATGATCAACTCTAAACAGCTTGGCTATGCAGATACGACGAAATATCTAGGTACGCTGGATGCCAAGTTGAGGTGGAAAGAACATGTCAAAAAGAGAAAGGAAGAACTGAACAAAAAGTATAGGAAGATGTATTAGCTCTTAGGTAGACATTCTGAACTATCAATACACAATAAATTGATTTTATACCGGTAAATACTGAAACCAGTATGTACCTATGGTACACAGGTTTGGGGTTGTACCAAGAAAACGAACATCAAGATAATACAGACGTTTCAAAACAAAGTATTTCGGCATATTGTAAAAGCTCCATGGTACAATAGAAATGAAAACCTCCCCTGAGATTTAAAGAGGGATTACATCTATGAAGTTATTACGTATCGTGCTCTCAAGCATGATTTACGCCCCCGACAGCACGAAAATATCTGGATATGCCGTATGCGGGACAGACAGTTGGCAGTAAGACGTCTCCAAAGGACCAAACCAATTGATCTAGTGAATGGAACATTAAATTACTATTATAGAGAATATTTAAGTCAGTTGTACTATTATATAAATAAAAAAAAAATAATAAAAATTGTGAGTACCAAGTTTAGCAGGTGATTGCGGTTGACACAGTGGATCGCGTGCACATCGAAAAACCATCAAGATGATGATTTCTCGCATTTTTATCACTTCTTTACTATTCGTGAACGAAATACCAGCCATCGGCTTTATAGCGAAAAATGTTTACGGTTACCACTGCGTTTACTTACATTAAAGTACTGGCACTAGGATCTGAGTATTGAATAATGAGTTCTCGTTTTCCTTTCAAAGTGTAAAACGCCTCTTTTTCGCAGATTTTAGTCCACTATCTCCGATCGTTATAAAAGTACGGACCTACAGGCTATACAGTCATTTTGCCTAACTTTTGTTTTCAATAAATCCCACCGTACCAGTCTACGCTGAACGTATAGACCAAAAATTTCAAGGAAAGATCGGAGCAGACCACTCGTGTGGAGTTGCTGGATCTCCCATCTCGCAACCATTTTGGTTGGTTCGGTGGAAAAGAAATTAACACTCGCTGACCAAAACTAGCAAGAGGTGTCTGTTCACCTAGAGGTGCGACTTTGCTGGTGCAGGTGGAGTGTATGCGGAATGGTCATATAAACCTAGGAAGCAACAAGGGCTAATAATATACCACCCTAAAATTAGGTATACATTTAAACCCAGGCGCGACGGTCCATAGTGGGCGGCTTCCTTGTCAGCGTGAACGTGAAGGATCGTAACACACATTGTTGAAATTAGGAAGATGATACGCATGATAAAACTATCATATAATGATGTGGAAAAGGAGTTCGAAGCTCTTAGAGAGAGAACGGAGAAAGCTGAGGCATCTCTAGTAAAAAATGTGGAAAGCACAAACCAGGAACTTTTTGGTGTCGTGTCGGGTAACACTTCCTCCGAAGTCCAAACCGTTGATTACTGAAATTTTAAATATATCATTGAATCTAGGTAAGATAATAAGTGGAACGGCAGACATACCAAAGGATGAACCGATTACTAAATAGCAAAGTGAATCAAATCATAAACCATATCACAAGAGCTTGTGATACAGCAATGCCACGGAAATCGAAGCATAATCGGAAAAAAGAAGTGTTCTGGTGGACCGAGGAAATAGCCCGGAGCTTGGAAGATTGGAAACTAGGGACGAGTTTCGCAAACAGTACTGTGTCGCCCGCTCTATACTCAAGTGTGCAATTGAAGCAAGCAAACAAAGATATTTTCAACAATTAGAATTGTGTGAATATGTTGATCGGGACCCCTGGGGTATACCTTATAAAATGGTTATGAAAAAGGTTGCATATGTACCATCGTGCCCACGAGTGTTGGAAAATATCGTCACGTCAGTGTTTCCACAACAACCAGATTGCACGGTTAATGTCGAGACAAGAGGCGGCAGACAAATATTCCCATTAATTACAACGGAGAAGATGCTTAAAGCATGTAGCAAATTGAAGAATAACAATGCTCCGGGGCCTAATAAAATTCCCAATATTGCAATTAAATCAGCGGTCCGGTCATATCCAGAGCTGTTTGTAAACTTATTCAACTCATTCATAGAGGAAGGAGTATTCCCAGAGCAATGGAAATTACAGCGTTGGTACTATTGCCTAAAGCGAAGAAGGCACTAGATGATTGATCTTCCTACCGGCCAATCTGCTTGCTAGATACTGTAGGTGAATTATTTGAGAGAATCATATGTGAGAGACTACAGCGATTAAACTCGTAGTGGATATGGCGCGAGAGACAATATCTGGTGATAGATGGAAAGGAAGTTCTAAAAACTATTGTACGGTAAGTTACATTAGATGTAAAAAATGCATTTAACTCGGCGAGTTGGGACTGCGTATTAAACGCGCTAATCAATAAAGAGGTCCCTCTGTATTTACTTAAAATGGTGGCTAATTATTTTTGGCAACGAGTTTTGAAATATGAAACCGATGAAGGTACTAAATATAATCACATTTCTGGAGGTGTACCACAAGGCTGTGTGCTGGCACCCACATTGTGGAATGCCATGTGCGATAACATTTTTAGACTGCCGATTCCAGAAGAAGCAATGGTGGTTGGTTTTGCTGATGATGTTACAATTTTAATTGTTGTAAATTACAAAGAAGCGGTGGAAGAAATCTTCAATTGGAGTATAAGAGTAATTCAGGATTGGTTGTCACCTGTGGTTTTACAGTAGGAAAAGATTGGAATTCATGACGGTGGAAGTTGGTGGTCAACTGATTCAGTCAAAACAATCTATTAATTATCTGGGAGTAATAATTGATGCTAGAATGTCCTTTAAATCGCATTAGGATGCCGTTGGGGAAAAAGCTGGAAAAGTGAACGAGGGGTTAATGCGAACCATGCCAAACGCAGGGGGGCCCACCAGAGCCGCAAACATCTATTTTGATGTATGGAGCACCAATCTGGGCCAGTGCTATGGGGAGAAGTACTTACAAACCACCGGTGGCATCTGTTTATATGTTAAGCGCTTTGAGGGTGGTTAGGGCATTTAGAACGGTATCAGATGAAACCGTGTGTCTAGTGGCTGGTATGCCTCCAATTGACTTATTGGGTAATGAGCGTGTAAGAATGTATTCGCGCCGTGCAAATGGGGGAAAGGTTGGTAGACACATCGGTTAGTCCCTTCGGTAGTTAAATGGCTAGATAGAAAACATGGAGAGATTGACTTCTATTGATGTCAGTTTCTGACGGGCATGGTTGTTTTCGCGCTTATTTACATAAGTTTAAGCAAGATGATTCCTCTTATTGCGCAATGTGCGAAGGAAACCTGGAGAACGTAGAGCATGCATTTTTTGAATGTCCGCGCTTCGAGGAAGAAAGATTGAAACTATATCGGTCTGTGGGAAATGACTTATCACCGTTAACAGTTGTTGATTGTATGCTGAAGAAATTTGGGAGGTGGTGTGTAACATGAATGCAAGGATTATTAAGGAACTGAGAACTCTAGAAAAAATAACCAAAGGCAACAAAGTTAGATGGCAGCTAAGGTTGAGCCTGTTCACGCGAAGTAATACATAGCAGTAGTTCCACGAGACAATTATAGGCATACGAATTTGGGGGTTAGGATTTAGTCTTACATGTTTATGGATTAGGTCCACATGTTCCACCACAAAAAAAAAAGAAAATAAAAGACTACTTTCTAAACTATGTGATACTAAAGTATTCGATTGGGTATAGAAAATGACTTCAGTAGATGAGTTTAACCATTGCGCATTTGAAATTAATCTGTGAGAGATAGACTGTTTTCGACCGTTAAATCCAATTTCATTGAATACAATCTAAGTTTAATTTAGGCTAATTTCATCATACACGGATGGATACATCTTCAACCAGCCGAATACACCTATATACAATTATTTTCCCATTCGAGCTTTTTAACATTTGCAGTTTATATGGATTTTTTTTATTTTATTATTATTTGGGTTTTCTCCAGGATAAGAACCGAAAAAATAAACAAATTCAATTACAAAGTTTATTTTTTTCAGGTCCCGTGTTTTATGTTGGTATCGTTTCAAAAAAAAAAAAGGCAAAAAAAAATGTCTATATGAAAGAAAGTGTAGATTTTTTATATTTAGGGTGCGCACCTTAAATAATACGCGAAAAGCATAAAATATTGTTGAATGCTTTACACCATTTTTATATTGAAATTAAATAAATATTGTTACAGGAAAATTAATATTTATGCTTTTCGTTATATCCGCTTCGTTCGCACACAAAGTTTAAAAAGATGTCACTTTTATCATTAAATTATTATAACTTGTGTATATAAAAGCCCGAATTTTACCCTGCTTTTATTGGAATACATATTGTACATCAGAAAACTATATTTACAGTATACAAATTTGTATGGCGGGATAAACCATCCATAACATATGTAAATACAGATATATTTATAATATTTGTATGTACACATATGTATATGGGCCAAGTATAAAAATAACAATTCCATTTGCATGTAACGCCAATTTCCCATGCGATTTAGGATTTATGCTATATATGTACATATGTACATAGTAAAATTTATTGTTTGAATATTGTATTCATTAATTACAAAATATATACAAAAATATTTCCATTGCTATGCATTCGTAAACACACTATACCAAATACAAACTATTTATACAAACATAACTACTGTAATATTTTATGGTTCTAATCCCGATAATAAAATAAAATTCAGTTCCTAAATATTTTGGACATTGAATTATTCATTTCTTGAGAGTTATTGGTATAGTTTTCGCACTTATGGAAACTTTGAGATGGAAATTCCACTTCAGTAATTTTCGGCATAATTTAAATAAATAATAAATAATTTAATTATAATTATTTAGACGAAACATTGATTTTCTTAATCGGGGATTGAATAATTATTTAATTAATTTTAATCTCAAAAGCCTATACAAACGTTTTGTATTTTATCTGTTATTAATTCGTTTTTAATATTAATCGATAGATAAATTCTGGGCTGAAAGGGTTCAATAAATTATGTGTTCGCTCATTTAGAAAATTGATTTTTTCTTTTGTGTATGTATAATTGAATTTTGTGTTGGTTTTCGGTTAGTGTTAGCCTGTGTAACACGTTTCGTTAAGAACAAAATGTCATTCCAAATATTTAGTATACACTCCAATTAGAATTAAGACGATAAGTTAATCGGTTTATAGAAAACAAATTGATGGTTAAATTGAATTCTAAATCAGTATGCACGCAAATTCGACACCATTAACCAAATGTGTTCCATGATGGTGCAATAATAATTTGACCAGCATTATAATATATAAATTAAATTTTACAACCCAGCTATATACTAGAATAGCATTGACCCACAAACAGACCGATTAGTGAAAATATATAATATGGATTATGCTTAGTCAACATCAAAAATTAAAACCAGCATGGAATTACGTTGTGTATATGTATATACATACAATCCATTATGGATTAACAATGTATCCCACAAGTCTACCTAGGAAAAAAATAAATAAAACGTGAATATGTGAACTGAATACATTTTTTTTTGTTTATCATATTCATGATGATCTAATTATGCAAATTTGGTCAACGTAAAATTTAATAAAAAAATATTTTAAATTTATATTAAATTTATGAATAATCAAATTTATTATTGTTGTCATACATTTGACCTGATTACATTAAAACGAATATGTTTATAAATATTAAATTAAGATCGTCGTAATTTGCAAAAAAGCGTTAGTCACCTGCGGAGGATGATATGTTAAAAACTTATCATTTTGTAACTATAGTTGCAGTATTCTTTGTGAAAATGGCTGCGATTAAAATTCAGCGCAGCTTATGTTGCGTCAAAGTCCTACTATGCTAGTCTTTTCGACGGCTATCGTTTTGCTATATAGTAGGCAAAGGAATAAAAAGGTAAACAATAGTACAGTTTTATTAATGCTTTCCTGTTTCTTCCTTTGCCTACTATAGCAAAATGAAAACCCTCAAAATATGGCTACTACTATGCACCGACCATATATTCACCAATCACCGACGCGCTACAAATTAAAAATATGCTCAAATTTTCACTCATTATGCCAATTTTAGCTCCTTTTCTATTTATTTTTTATTTTTCTTGCTATATCTTGGCCAAACCGAAATGTCATTGTCGCCTTGACGTTGTCAAAATAATGACATGAATTTGCTGAAACTAGTTAATTTGAATTTGTAATTACTAATTACGTTGAGTTTTCATTTTTTTCATGAGAAAATATGTACTGCCATTTCAGTAAAAATGGCTATAGCCAACTTTTTGCGGTCGGTGCAAATAATTTTTACCAATTTAAAATATCGTGTTTTTTATAATGGTGGATGATGGATGTAATATTTATTATTTAAGATAAGTATTTTATATTTATTAAAATTTTGGTGGTTTATCTTCTATATTTCTATATTCTTGTACTGGAAGTCCGACTTGGATGTAAATATTTTTGGCTTACTTTATAGTGGTAAATCATATATACACAATTTAGTTATTTGGAGCAACATTTAAGATTTCACCTAGTCGTGAAGAAATTTGCTTGCGTACATCGAAGGATGTACTCGAAAATTTACGATTCGCCCTTATTTGAATGATCATATTCGAAGATACCACACTGGTACGGCCGTTCCGTATCAGTGTCTAGTATGTGGAAAACTTATTATCACCGGATCAGTATTTTAACAACACAAACTTATACACAGTGGAGAACGTCGATATGGATGCGAACTGTATGGTAAACGATTCTATCGAAAAGACGCACTACCAAATCATTTAAAGATTTTTACTGGCGAGAAACCCTATCCCTGTATTGTTCGAAAGCAATTCAACAACGTGGCGATAAAACATGTAGACCGTAATTTCACTCCAATTGAGCCACGGCTTATCAATTTCAATTAGGTATGGGCTATCTAGAATTACCGCAAGTCGAGGTACCACACCACAAACTGGAACATAAGCTACCCGTAGAAATGTTTACATCTTGGACTTCTATCAAGATTTATTTTTAAAATTGTAATATTTTCTTTATCTTACACGCTTATATAATTTATTAAATTAATTAAAATTTTATTTATATGTACTTTTGTACTTTACATACAATCATTCATTATTTACAGTGGGTTTGGTTGTGACACAATTGTTTTGAAAAATATAAAAAAAAATATGCTGGAACAGGTTTTCAATTATTAAAAACGGATGAGTTAGTAACATTTGATGGTGGCCTTAAGAGTTTGATTTCCCTCTCGAAAGTTTTATGCAAGCAAACCTACCAACAGTGGTATTTTATGTGATATATTATCATCACACTTGCTTTGTAAAAAACATCTATTTATTTACATTATGTTAAAATTATGTCAAAATTATGTCAAAATAATGTCAAAATTATGTCAAACTGACATAATTTTTAACAACAACAATTTGAGCAAAACCGTGTACCAACATACTGGGTCTGTTTTTTTTTGATATCGGAGAAATCGGAGAGATAAATTTACTGTCAAAATTCAGATATGCGTTTTTTTTTAATATCCGAGAAAAAAATTATCTCTCGGAGTCGTTTTTTTTACGCTCGGATAATTATCAGATACGATATTTTTTCTCTGAAAAAAAGTACGGATTTTTGTTTGACGTTTTTATGTTTTAGCAGTTTTTTTTATGTTTTCTATTAAATTTAAAATTTATTTTTATTTATTTTTATTATGTTTTTTATTAAATTAATTTAAAAAATTCGCTTGTTGACCACTTCGCTTTAAATCCACTTGTAACCTCGAAAAAAATATATCTGAAATAATTTCTCCGATACTAAAAAAAAACACAAAATAAAATATTTTTGATCTGACAGATAAAACTCAGAGAAAAAAATTATCGAATATATCCGATAAATAATCTCTCTGGTGTCTCTGATTTCTCCGATATCAAAAAAAACAGACCCACTATAGTAAAAAGCGGCTAACTTCACCTTGTTTTGCAGACAATTTTGCAGCAAGACAGAAATGCATAAACTCGCCTCGAAGTTAATTGTGACATTTGAACATATTGAACACATTCTGAACATATTAGTATTTATGACATAATTATTTATTTAAATTTTAAAATTAAAGGGTTTTCCAATAATAGATTTCATTTGGATATTTAAAAAAACGAGTATTTTTTAAGAGAATGTTTATCAATGAATGTTTATTTCATTGTAAAGAGGAAGGTATACCATTAACATTTGAAAACGATATCAGCCAAATGAAAACGATTTCAGTCAAATATCGTTTTCATGAAAGTTAGCAAGTACCCTTAAGAAGGGGCACAGTTTATTGTGCTCATAATTAAGCAACTAATATTCTGATTCCCTTATCATATAGTGAACAGCAAGGTCCATTTTGCAGTAACGGGCACTAAAATACTATTAACGAGAATCTATTGTTTCCCAAAAGCGAGCACCGTAACTTTGGAAGTTTGCTAATTAGTAAAACATTTATTGATGCAAAATTCTTTAAATTAAAATTCCATTAAATTCCTGGGCGTCCTGAACGTTCGGATCAGTTGTGCTTGTACGACCACAATGAAAATCAGTAAACCACTTGTGAATCATTTTAATAAAATGGTGAAGAGTCCCCATAATATTTATCAAGCTGGTTTTGGTTTGCGTAATGATTTTTCCACGCAAAAAAATAATGTTTAATTAATACAAGAAATTCACTTTTTTCCATGTTTGCAAAAAATCAATGGGTTGTCTGTTTTCAATGGCTGTCAAAACTGAACTAAATGACAGAGAGTATTGACACATGACATCTCGGATTTGCGATTGTGGCGTCCTCTGTTGCAATTTTACCAGGCTTCTCACTACGCCTATTCCATACACTTATTTTGTATGGGAAATAAGGGTATTTAATGAAATTGCCTGCGATTGGACCAAATTGTACCCACTACTGGAACTTATAATTTGTGATCACTCACACTTTAATATTACAAACATGAAGATTACAAACATGATGATTAAGTTCAGGCTTCGAACCTCCAGTTATATACAATATTTAAGCATAAAATTGTAATCTGAAAATCAAAGAAAATGCGTCTCTGAAAAGTGAAAAATAGTTATTTATATTTTCGACTTGTTTGCTGAATCACTGCCCGATACACGACACGTACCATTCTATTTAGCAATTTTCTCGTTATTTCTTTTTAATTCTTGCTGCTCGAGACAAGAAACTGCACAAATTTTCAGGCTGCTTGTTTTAATTTGAAATTCATCTATATTTAAAAATAATTCAATTTTTTTTTTTTTTATTAAAAACGTACTAGCGGAAAAATTTGTTTGCTATAACCTACCTTAAATTTGCTAACTTAATAATGTGCCAATCAATTCAACAGTAAATCCATTTTTTTTTAATAGCCAACAAAATGTTTAACTAACATGCCATTGAATTTAATTGTGGTTTTTGCCAAATCTACATTTGAGGTTGGTCAATCCACCAAGGAGTTAAATTATAAAAATATTTTGAAAAATTGTCAATATTCGAAACATTAATCGTAATCTATTTTTGAATCTGCACCTGTGCAATACGCTTGACAGTTAATATTTTGTTCTAGTGTATACCATAATATCTCTAATGCTATATCCTTAGCAGTCTGGTGCTCATTACATCATTGACAAAAAAATTAAATTGCATTAAAATAATTTATATTCTCCAAAGGTACCAAACCCAGTGAAATTTGAATTTAACCTTTACACACAAACAACATCTATTAAATGATTTATTGATTTAAAAAATAAGACATTTATTTATTTGTTTAGCATCCTAATTCCATTAATCAAACGCGTAATTATTATTTTATACCGAAATATTTTTTGGTACGCTGTATATTTGCGTGACCTGAAAACATCTCCCCATCTTATTTTTATTTTAGGTCGGATAATTTTTTTTATTTAAAATTAAAGTAAATAGATAAGCTTCTATAGTATATAATTGTATGTACACTGACTGTATGTGCGAGAAATAAAGAAATAACAAAACATTTTTTTTTTTCAATATAGATAGAATCCATATTTTCATTAAACTCCAAAACACAATGAACAAGATTTTAATTAATTTTTTTTTTGTGTTGTTTCGTTATTTTATTTAATTAAAGCTGAGGAAAATTTTTTGAAACAACAAAAAACACAACAACACAAATTATTTTGACTAAATTAATTTGAATATTTATTTTACGCATTCTCTGTTTTTCAAGCGTCTTATGGTTGTTGCTTTTGTCTCGACAAGATCATTTTATCAACAACAACAAAAAACCTTTAATAAAATTTAAGCGGCTTAAAATTACGTATAATAAGTATACTTGTGATACCGAAATAAAAAATTAAATAAACAATTACGAAAAATAAATGAGCGCAATAATCTAAGAACTTCCTGTTAGGACAATTTAAAAAAATGTCACAATTCTAGTATCTCCTTGCCTCTCCCTCCTCCACCGACTCAAATAGATTGTAAATGAAATCGAAAAAAATGGATTCATTTTCGTTCTGATACCAATTATGTCTGATTTAAGTTTCGATTTTTTATCTCCTTAAATAAGTAGGATATTAATGTAACGCGATTATCGCCCAATTTGTATTAAAAATGCTTGAATTTAGAACATAAGGAAAAGGATTTGTTCTATGGAATTACTTCTCGAAATGTATTCTTATCCAATGGGTGGATTTACGGGGATGCCTATAATAAATAACTAAATTTAATTGTCATTATCAAATTTCGCCGAATTTCACCAGTAAATATTAATATCATAAAATTGTTATTTCGGAAATTCGTAAGGTTCCTCAATCAACAACTTTTGAGAGTGATGATTATTTAACTAACCTTAAGATGAATTTCGTTGAATTTTTTGGCAACGGGAAGTTCAAATTCGTAATTTTCATTGTTTTTAAGAATATTTTATAGATGATGATTTCACATCTGGTTCATTTTATTTTAAGTATATAAAAAAAATTCAACAATGTACTACTTGGAATAGGGGAATGTCAAGTATGATATCTGTTTTACGAAAGTCTCACTTTTATTAGTAACAAGTCATATTAGATGAACTATACTCTTAAGATGCACTGTATTCCAAGCGGAGCTGATTGCACGCACACGTTGTGCGATTGAGGCTTCTAACCTCGCTGTCTCCGGAAAAGACATTATTCTATGCAGTGATAGTAAACCTGTGCTCAATTCATTACGAAATCCTATATGATCACTTCCAAACTGGTCAAGGACTGTAAACATTTTATTAACGTTCTTTCCTCTAATAATCGTGTCAGAGTTATGTGGGTTCCGGCTCATTGAAGGTAATCAGATAGCTGATGTTTTAGCTAAAACAGGCTCAAGGATGGAATTCATTGAACCTGAACCGGCAGTGCCCCTGACCTTTAATTGTGGTAAGGAAGCTATTAAAAACTATATGTTTTTGCAGGCTAAGCGTAATTGGCTAGCTTCTACTACTTGCCGAGTGGCTAAGTACTTCATTTGTGAACCTAATCTGAGACTCACAAAGTTTGCTCTATCCTTGAAGAAAGACCAACTGAGAGTTCTGGTCGCTATTCTGACCGGCCATGGTCGTTTTAAACTCCATTTAAAAAGAATGGGACTTGTCAAAGATTCTTTGTGTGACAACTGTCTTGAAGATGACGATGACAGCATTCACTTTGTCTGTGGCTGTCCCGCTTTCGAGATAGTTAGGTCCCGATTTCTTAATTATAGATCTTTAATTGTAGGTCAATTGTCATCCCTGCCATGGTTTAAGCTGTTACAGTTTGCCAGAGCAGCCGAGCGCATTTGCGAATTATGATAGAATCCTCGGTTTGCACCATGGGCCCTGGCATTGAGTGCGGAACCTGCTTAGGTTCCAGCCAACTTTAATAATAATAATACTGTTAAGATAACTTTAGCTAAATTACTTAATCCAACACCTCCTCAATTCGAAATCGAACTCAACTTACATGAGAATATCAAAGGTAAATAATTTAGGTTTGCGAGCTTAACGAGCTCATTTATAAATATTATTATCTTAGCAATGACAGCTAAGGTTAAAACACTTATGCCTATCCTACCAACCGCCAAAAATGGATATAGTGAAATTCTGAAGATGTTTCCTTCTTTAACCGAAGAACCGAACTACAACCATCCAGCAATACATAGTGTGGTTATATATATACACAGAAGTCTGGCTGGCTGCCTTTCTCGAGACTACGCCGCCTGGATCCTGTCAGGGTTAAGAAAATGCTTGTCGAGTTCGAGAATATGATACAATTGGGGATATGTCGACCGTCATCTTCTGCGGTATCATCAGCAGTTCAAGGTAAGTGGAAATTATTGAGGCCTAAAGGCCGTAACCGAACCCAATCGATATCCGATACCCCATATCCAGAATTTTTCTATGTACCTAGAAGGATGTAAATTTTGTTCAAAACTTGACCTGATAATAGAGTGTACCATCCAACCCCCATTGCGTCCGATGACATGCCTAATTAAAACGGATTATAATCATTTAGATTATGAAGTGGTCAAAGGTTTAGATTTTGTATTTGAGAGATTAGTAAAATTTGGAATAGAGTTCCTCAGCCACCATATTACTACAGATGGCATATTACCTTCGTCACAGCGAGTCAATATACAAACAAGAATTTGCTGCTCCAACGTCCATAAGACAAATTCAGCGATTCGAGGGAATGGTCAACTATTATCATAGATTCATTCCCAAGCTAGCCGGATTGCTGTCTCCTATTTATGAACACTTCGAATAAAATGCCATAAAGAACAATAAAGATTTTTCTTGGCCGGACGACTGAAATAAGTCGAGTGTCAAAATAAAATGTGCGCTTGCGAACGTAGCAATGCTAGCTCAAATTATGGCGCAAAGGCATGTAGTTTTTCGCCGCTTATTTGGGATAGTACAGCTGCCACTATTTGACTTTTGTCAAGCTGTGTATTTTAAGGTTTGGAATACTCCTTGAAATAACGAGTAACTGATACAACCCGTTTGAGTTAAAACTATTCTCTGAGGTCACGCGTTCATTAGGGGCACATAGGAATTTTACCACCGCGTACCACCAGCTTTCAAACGGTATAGTCGAACGTTTTCACCGACCACAGAAAGCATCACTCAACGCTTGGGATAATATAATTCATTGGTGCACTGAGCTACCCCTGGTCTTGTTAGAAATACGAGCAGCAGTCAAAGCAGAACTGACATGCTCACCAGCAGAACTTGTTTATGGACAAGTCCTCAAGCTTCCAGGGTAATTTTTTGTAATTATAATATAATATTAGGAAAATTCTTGTAACCAGCACTCTGGATCCAATCCCCAATCCATCACACTTTGTATACAAATGCGTGCAAATATGCAAAGCAAACTTCCACGCCAATTTATATCCTGAAAACACTAGAAAGTTGCGAGTTCGTTTTTGTTCGTACCGAAAAGGTACGAACTGGCCTATCGACGCCGTACTTAGGACCGTTTAGAGTCATTCGTTGTTTTAGAAAACATTTCAGTTTAGACCAAAATGGTCGAAGTTAACCAAACTCATCCAAGAAAAAAGCCCGATTCCAAATCCCTTATTAACTTCCTGTTGTTTTCAAACTGGTTGACATACAGTTTTTCTTTCTGATGCCTGAGTTTGAAATTTCTTGATGTCCAAAATCTATGATTCATACTCAAAACCTCTTTTGAAATTTAGGTATATAATTGCTGAACTAGTGAAACTTTTAATACGGTGTAGGGTTAATAAATTAACTAACGAAAATGGTTGTGACCCTGATGATCACTCATCTCATCCTCTGAAATGTTATTGAGTTTTAACGTTTTTATTGGTATTGCGGATTGGAACGTAGCCCGTAGGCTAAGCACTTACTATGTGTTATGTTGTAGTGTTGTCCCACAGTGTTTGCACCATTCAATTCGAATGAGTTCTTAATTGCATTTTCCCTGTTGAATTATAGCATAGATTGTTCTCATTAGAAATTACCTGCTCAATCTACTCCAAGCTTGCGTTCGTTTTAGTAGCGTCTCCTGAATAGTTTTTATACCGAGCAAATTGAATTATAGTAACCCGAAGGATTTTCGGCTCATTAGCCTGACCTTTACTTTTCTTAGATTGGTATGGATAAGATAATTATTTAACTAGCTTTACATGAAATTGTAGCTAGCCTTTCATAGTACTTCGTTTTCTACGACTACGCGTGCCCATACCAATTATGGCCATACTATTGTGAAATTCCTCGAATATATAAGCTCAAGTTGCCCATGGTTGAGTTTGAATTGAATGGAACGTCAGTGTGGATCAAAGTCATCAATGGCTTCCCACAAGGAAGAGTAGTCTAATCCGTGTTATGGTTCTTAGTTATTCATGAGTTAATTGTGAAATTGCGACAAACTAGGTTCTTTGCTCTAAGCTATGCGGATTATCTTATTTTGTCAGTTTCCGGTAATTAACTGAATGCCTCATCTAATCTGCACGTTTATTTTTCTTCTCTGGTTGTCATTGCTAGAAGTTGGATAAACTTATCTGTTCTTTGCCATGTTTTTAATGTGTAAGTATATATGTGTTTTTCCGGGTATCGCCCAACTTTAATTTTTTTATCCGTTCCAACTTTTTTAGAAGAGCGATTACAAGGTCTGCAGCATACCTTAAGCACTTACTTAATTTTTATTCTGGTTGTCAAGTTCTCTTGGAAATATAACCTTGATTGTAAACTGTAAAAAGCTAGTGCTTTATTTTGGTCATATAAAGAACCTTTGGCCATTTTTGGAGTCTCACCCCCAATGTTGTCCTTCATCTACAAAATAAAAGTAAAACCCAACATATTGCAGATTACAGTTCTTTCGATATAGAGTTCATTATGTAGTTGTCCAAATTGAATTATTTCATCCTTGGAACGGGGTGCTGTTGAATCAGAATTAATTGCACCCACTTTGGAGCTTCGATTGTCTCGAAGATATGGAAGATTGCTTAAATTATATGAGCAGTTGTCCGGTTTCTGTCAAAGCTGGAGATTCAAAAAGTTCTATTAGTTATGTTTAACAGCCTTAAAAACAATCATGGTAACCATTTTACAATTTGAAGATGGTCCCCAGCTTTTCTGCAACTTACCAGTGTGAAATTTTTGATACTAAAGTGTAGGTATATGTACAAATAAACAAAACAAAAATTTATCAGAATTTGACTGTAAGCCATCACTTTACCAAATAACACGGATCGCAGAGATTTCGTTATAAAGTATTCTAAAAGTAGATAAGCCATTCCGGACAATATTGTTTTCAAAGGGAATATATTAGACTTATAGATTTACCCGTATTATTCGATAAAACAGGTTCGGGCTCGGTCGATTCGGTTTAATCTTCCACATTTTTGTGTTAAGTAATTTTATTTTTTGATAACATTTTCTTGTAATATAGTCAAGACGGTTTACCCCAATACAATAGAGTTCACTTTCTGGACGTATCTTGTAGATAAGATGTAAAAGAATTCTAAAAATTGTTCATTTGGCTATGATTATATTGTTTCAAGAGGTTAATAAAATTTTGAGGACGAAGTTATTTTTTTTATTCAATCTATTTATCAACAACTGATGGGCATACATTATATTCGATAAACATTCTATAATAACCATTCTAATTTTCTAACTCATTTGACTAAACGCGTGCAAAAAAAGAAAATCCAATTTACATTCTAATTTGCAGTATTTATCCAACAACAAAAATATAAACGATAATCACGAAAATTTAGCGACGAATTCTCTAACAAGGATGGCCAACCTATTGTTTGAAGTAATTTTGGTAACTCGCGATAATGGTTTTATTTAAATTTCGGTGTAACCTAACCAGTTATAAAATACTCGAGGATGTTTGAATAAAGGAGGGGTCGCACCAACAGATGCAGGTTCTGTTCGGCTTCTAAACTGGTAAAAGGTACCAATTAATTGTTTGGATAAAAATGTTTTTCATCCCTGGTTTATAACAAAATATAACAAAATAATAACAATATTCCTCATCATCCTTTAAATAAACATTTGAATCACGATGATAATACATTCATCAGACTCCTTTAATCCAAAATTATTTTTTTGTGTTGTGCTAGATCTGAATCTAAATACAAACATATAGCTGTACATTCATCTAAACCAACTATACTACATCAGCCTCTAGCAGCAACTAATGATAAAATGTAAATTTAAGATGTACAACTTATCATTTGAGCATAATAAAACCTAACAAAATGTATGGCCTATAATATTCTAGATGCTAGATGTATAATACGTACATTGGTATGTACAAATAAAAAGGTGGAGCAGAATAAAAATAATCTACGATATATCAAAGATTTATGTTTGCTATACGAACAAACATATATATACACCAGTTTTGTATTATGAATAGAGATATCTGCAAACAAAAGTGGTCACATTATTTATTAAAAATGATATAAAATGACCTTAAGATATTTGTGTTATAGTAAACAAGATAAAGTTTATTTATTGTAAATTGTTGTACCCATTCCAAAAAATGTTTGCTTCGTCCTTAACGATAATGCTGATGATGACGAATAATCCAATGATATCGGTACTAAGGTTGGCTTCATTTTCTTTTCAAAACCATACAATATTTTTTATAAAGATTCGCAAACCCAATTTTAGTCTTAAAGCTTTGTACGTTTATCCAAAAATATATATGCTACTTTCAAAAATGATTGATGTATGAAAAAATTATTTATAGATTCTCTGTATAATTGGTGTACGGTGTACACTAAACCGTTCGCAATTTAAGTATTATGGGATGGACTCCAATCGAATAAAATATTATCAATAGAGAAAGTTGTCTTCGTACTGTTTTAGAGTTACTAATTTGGAAGCACACATTTTTTATTATTTTCACAGTTTTATAATTCCACCACCATCCTGTATATAAATAGCTTGATCAATACATATATGTATGTAGCTATTGGTTTTTGGTACATTATATTTTCATAATCAATCAACCGTTTGATAAATAACACGTTGTCGTATACTAACTGTTTTCAAGATAAAATTAAAACCTTTCTGCAACTACACAAGACCAGTTGATTTCAAACCAAACATTTACTTCTCTCAATATGAAAATTCAATCATTACAGAAAAATGTTTGGCTAACTTTCGGGTTATCTCATCCTTTAACATATGGATTGTTTCATATGAAATAAAGAAAGTATCCGTATAGTAAGCCGTAGTCTTGTTATGGAACCACATATTGTTAATATTCATATTTGAAATCTATGGCCACAAAAAACCGGTTATCATACCGCGGTAGCTTTCACCGTTAACAAGAACAGTCCGAGGATACGTTTACTCCCAAAACCGCACCAAACAATGACAATCTGTTGACATAGCAAATTTTTGAATATTCTCCTTATGATTTTTAGTAGGTGTGGATTTTTATTACCTCAAGATTTATTGTAATACATTTCTAAAACTTTAACACTTTAATTGATTGTATTTAGAATAGAAATTCAAATAGGTATCGAAAAAATAATTAACAGTGAACAGTTATCCCGTTTCAGCATAATACATTTGTTATTTGGGCATACTTTGTGTACATTAAGTGTATTGCTCAGCCGCCCTCGTTGGCCTAGTAAGTAGCGTCCTTGCTTTGTTATTCGAGGGTCTCGGGTTCAATTCCCGGTGATGACCAAAAATCATGGCTGGGTGTTTTTAATGTGTAAGTATATGTGTTTGTCCGGGTTTTGGCAACGTGGGCCCAATAGTGGCATTAAGTGCTGGAGTAATCCGCCTAATTAAAAAAAAAAAAACATAAAAAAGTGTATTGCTTAACGGTCAATTTCCACAACAGTTTCATTGTATAAATCAAATTTAAATTTAGCTAAATCGAAAATAACGTAAATTAAATCAAATTTTTAGTTACGATATCCGCCACCTGGGGGCACTCACATGTCTTGTAAATCTGAATTTGCAAGTTCTAACGGGTTGGATCCCTGGGCTGACGACCCGCATCCGTAAAAAAAATCAACTGTTTATAAAGTCAACTAAAAAAAATGGATCCCGCCCAAAAAACACCGCACCCCCGCTCAAGTACCCGGACACGAGATTTAGGATCGGCACGTGGAACGTGTAATCACTTAGAAAACCAGGTGTGTTGGAGGGCCTAATCACGTGCATGAAAGAGTATCGGCTGGAACTCGTTGCTCTTCAAGAAACTCGCTGTCCTAAAAGTGGAGACCATGTGTCCCGCAGGGCTATACGTTGCTTTACAGTGGAGATGACCTCGAAATCTTGGAGCTGGATTTCTTCTTGGGCCGCAGGTAAAGAACGCTGTTTTCGATTTCCAAGCAGTCAATAACCGATTGTGTAAACTTCGCTTGCGCATGAAGTTAGCCAACCTGCCGATAATATGTGTGCATGCGCCCACAGATTCTGTTGTGGCACAGAAGTCAGTCAGCCCCAAGATAAAGACTCATTTTACAATGACTTGAACGATCCCATGGGATGTATACCCATGGTAATTGGGGACTTTAATGCTAGAGCTGGCAGAAATCAGACCGACTTGTGTGAAAACATAGGTCCGTACTCCCGACACGATTGCTCATAATCTTAAAGTAGCAAGCCGTTCTTCCCTCCCAAACACATACATCTAGAGACATGGACACATCCTCGCGGAACATCCCGCAGCCAAATTGACCATGTGTTAGTTTCTAAAGGACGGGCTTGGGTTGTGCAGGATGTGAGAACTTATCGGTCAGCAACCAAATACGTAGGCAGCGATCATCATTTAGTCGCTGCAAAGCTACGATGGAAGTTTTCGTACAAGTCTGGGAACGCATTCTGGGAAGATTCTGATAAATGAAGATCGAAAGAAACTCTACCTTGTCAGCGACAACATTGATGATGCTAATTACTACTCTGACTGCTTGAATTCTGTCTAGGAGGTACAGAAAACTTCGGTTGTCAGTGCTGCTCAACAGACTTTAGGTATAGTGAAAGTCAGACCCAAGAATGGTTTGATGACGAGTGTCGTCTTGCAGTTGAGCAACAAAATATAGGCCATAGTGAAGTGCAACAACGTCTTACAATCGCGAAGGGCAAGTAAGCGGTTTTGTAGATGGAAGAAGCGAGAATGGTGGAAGGCCAAGGTTCTGAAAGTACAACAACTCAGCAATGAGCGTAGTTCGCGTAATTTCTTTAAAGGAATTACTGGATTGCACCATACTTAAGGCCTACGTCAACCGCCATTCGGAACCGGGATGGAAACCTCTGCGTCAACATCGACGTTGTACTTGACACATGGAGTGGACATTTTACTGACCTGCTTGATGGTCATCATGCGTCACAGACTGTTGTTGAGCCACCTCTAAGACAAACTGCGGAGATTAGCATTGAGGATTCATCCCATGAGGAATTAACTAAGGCCAGGCAGAGATTGAAACGAAACCGCTCACCTGGAATATGACATGTAAATTTTATTGGCAACAATTCAAACAAACAAATCATTGTTTGCTGTCGCTTTGGACAATTTTAAATCATCTAAATAATTTTAAACGATTACTGTCATGACTCTCAATCATGATCCGCATGTAGATACAATTTTTAAATTGTTAACGTATCGTATTAATTGTATTGATATTGGTCTAGCGAAAATATTGAACTTTTCGAGATGAAACTTCCGGCTAGCTTCACAGAGGTGCAAACTAGGCGTTAGTTCAATAGTTCAAAAATTGAAGAGTAATTTGTATGTTTTGTACAGATTTTTTCCTATATTTGATGTAATTTAAATAAATAAAGATTGTTTCAAAATATCGCTCAATATGGATGGTTTAAATGTAAGTAAATTAAGTGAAAAATGCAGAAGAACACAGAATTTCATAAATCACCAACAACAATTTAGTTTATTTAAAACATTAATCTGGGCTGGGTTGTTGTAACATCACCATTTTCGACCGACATTAATTTTTCGCCATTTTGTATTCAATTTCCCAATTTCTGTTGTGATCACGGCCTACTCGATTCCATTTACAATATTCATTCGATAAAATTTAACCATTTTGTTTATGTTCGATAGCCAACGAAATGACGAAAAAGAGATAGTGCGAAAATTTATTCTAACAGGCAGGGAACGCAATAGAAACAGCGTAATTGAACAAAAATGAAATAGCGCACAAATTTAGCCTTGCAAAGAGAGACACAAACGTCTATCGAATATACTACTATAATGACTACTAGATATCAAAAATATATTTTAGATTTAAATGTTCGTTCGGAAGTTTGACTGATGAAAATATGGCATTTACAAGCTTCATTTAACTTTCACTTATTTGTCAACGAAATAGGTCAAAAAAATATCAACGCTGGCACAGTGTTAAGACCATGTTGGCCGGTCTCAAACTCAATCGATATAAGAAAAAAGCCGACCCTACAAAATCTTGGCCAAACGTTTTTTTCGGTTGAAGCTTTCTTAGAAAAGTTGGCACAGATGTCACACTTATTTATATTGCGGAAATTCCAACAGTCAAAAAATATCAACGCTGCCACAGCGGTGGTAAACAAGGTTCAAACTCAATCGATATGAGGAAAAACCCAACCTACAAAACCTTGGGCAAAAGTTTTTTTCGGTTGTACCTTTCTTAGAAAAGTTGGCAAAGACGCCACGTTTATTTATATTGCGGAAATTCCAACGGTCACAAAATTATTAAAGCTGGCGTAATGGTTGCTAATAGGGTCTTAAACCAAATCGCAAAGAGAGACATAAAAACTTATTTTCCACCAAATCAATTTTACATATTAAAAAAGTCTGGGATGAGCATTTTGGTACCAACTGTATATATACATATGTTTTTGTAGTCGAAAAAGTTTGGGATAGTATAAATGTGAGAAAATATAGGATGAAACAACTACATAAATTTTATA